>OX244037.2:12746957-13346957 GCA_945859785.2 Tridacna gigas | reverse complement strand
TTTGGACCAGTCTAAAATTTTGTTGTTTGGTATAAGGCTAATTATAGTTGGTAAGAACTGAGTAGATAAGCTTTTATACTGATCAAGGAAAATAGTTTGTTGTGCTCATCACAGATACATTGTTGTTTGTTACCCTCTATCTCCCTTTATTATCAAACTATTCTGCATCATGATTGGTATTTCATATACATATTTTTAGATAGAAAATGTTCATTGTTAAATGGTTAATGCTTGTGCTGAGATGAGTTGATGATTTATCATGCAAGCAGGTTTGTTTCATTCTATTTTTCATAACTTTACCACTCATGTCATTGAAATTTCTCTTTCTGCTGAGTTTTGGAAATCTTGTCAATGTACTCTTTGCTAGAGTGCATTGATATTTGGTATGAATGATACTTGATTAGACCTGCTTTTATTCAATAACATCATTCTGAAATGTGAAAAAGATATGACTTTTTCTTGGAGGCTAGACTTATTTTTCCTATGAAAATTTATTGCCATACAGAAAGTCTATGGTTTAATGTCTCTTTCATTGCCATTGGAATGCATAGCAAAGTTATTTAAAAGGAAGTGGAGCAATTCAGGGCCATTGTGGCCCTCTTTCTGTGGCTCACCAAAATGAGATTGATCCCTTGATCTGAAGGACATCGGGCCAAAATAACTTAAAAATTCAGAATACTAGTTTTGCTGTGGTTCAGTATGTCCTTTTACTTGCAGAGTTATGGCCATTTTTGTATTAAATGCAATTCTTTATTTGTACCCTTTCCTTTAATGTAAGAACTTATTTGGATGGAATTCTATGGTTAACCCTTTACCAGACGACAAAATTATAGCCTTGTCCAAATTGAAAACATTTGCAGACGACAATTTCAGTATTGCTCAAATGGTGCAATTTTTCTTTGATAGGGTAGAAAACATTGTGGGAAAAGGAGAAAATGCTGGTTACCAAGCATTTTCTCCTTTTCCCACAATGTTTTCAAAAAGCTTCTTTCCCATGGACATCAAAAGGCGGCATTGTGCGGTATAGAGTTAAAAGGCAGATAGCAGTTTGCGTGATGCTGTCTGTTACTAAAGTATCTCAGGAGTAAATGTCTTGTGCCACTATGTTTTCTTGTCTTACAAGACAAATCCCATCCTTAAAACTGTATTAGATTTTTCAGCTGTGTGTATGTGTGTGTTGTTTATGATTTAAATTCAAGATTCAAGGATTTCATTTTTGTTTTTTTTTTCGTGGGAGTGTCCTTGAGCAAGACACTTCAGAGCCCTTGCCTGTTACTGGTGAAACCCAGGACAAGCATGAATATGTCAGCTGTTGGTGTGATATTACTGAAATAGTGCTGAAAGCGGCATAAAACACCATGCAGTCAACTGATTAGGATCTCATTTGATTCGCTAAAATGTCAAAGCATTAAAATCAGTCCCGCATGCTGTATCTGAAAAATTAACTCTTTACCAAACAACAAAATTTTATACTCAACAAAATTGAAAACATTTACAGACAACAACTGGAATGTAAATCAAATGATGATTTCTGTCTATGAAAGCATAGAAAACATTGCGGAAATGGGAGAAAATGCTGATTACCAGCATTTTCTACTTTTCTTGAAAGGTTTTTAAAACTCTTTCTCTTCATGGTCCTTAAAATTCTGTAAGGGGTTATTACAAGTTTTCCAAATTGCCATATGTTGTATATTTTAGCATGAAAACATATCCACACAAGACTTATGATTATACGTAACTTTTAGCCAGTAGAGCCAATTAGGGTCCGTATTCACCAATGATTCTTAAGAACATTCATAGTCTTATTATCCAAGGTTTTCTAAATTTGAAAGTAACACAACTTCTGACCGGCTAAACCAAATTCTGGTTGGCTAAACCATTTGGTTTAGCCAATCAGAAGTTGTGTTACTTTAAATTTAGAAAACGTTGGAGAATAAGACTAAGAATGTTCTTAAGAATGGTTGGTAAATATGGACCCAGATAGGGAACCCTTGTATATGTAGTGTCAACCCTATCCAATTTTCTAGCATAGTCCCACCCTGTATTTCAAAGTTCTAAAACTCAGTTTCTGGTTGTTAAGAGGTAAACACCATTTTTAGGAAACTATTACATTATAGGATGAAGACAACTACGATTATGATGATGGCAAAGGTGGTGATGACGATAATTATGATGAAAATGATAATTATGATGATGAAGAGGAAGTAGGTTGAATGCCTGCCATATATGGTTGTTTTGACTCATAGCATTCTCCCTGATAGTTTACTGTTAACTGCATGGTTTGACAAAGAGCTCCATCAATAATACACTGGACCAGGTCATCCAGGAGTTGTGCATTTGAATCTCCGCTTGGCCTTAGCTCTTCCAAGAACTGATGAAAATCATTGAATCAGAATTAGTTTCTCTAATTGCTGAATACTGACTGTACTCTTAAAGAGTGGGAATGTAGCCAATTGCTTGGACAGAGTTGTGTGTGTGTTGTAGTGGTTGGAAAAAAAAAAACACCAGGAATACATAGGTGCTTTTGCCACTGTGATGTACCTGAACAGTACCTGAGAAATAAACACTTAATATTCTTAGTGAATTGGTCATTTAGGTCCATTCTTGCTTTGATTTTTTTCCCCTTGAACCTGCTAGTCCATCCACTGTTATATGTGCTAATTTTTAGCTCACCTTAGCACAAAGTGCTCAAGTTGAGCTGTTTTGATCAGTCTTTGTCCATGATCCATCTGTCATCAATTTTGATTGTAACAAATTCTTCTCAAAAACTTATGGCCTGATTTTGAACAAAAATCACAGAAATGTTCCTTGGATGAACCTGACTACAGAAGTTGCTTAACTCTTTACCAAACAACAGTATTTTAGACTTGTCCAATTGAAAGCGCGGCTCATTTCATAGGAATTGTCATTATAGGGTAGAAAACATTTTTGAAAAAGGAGAAAATGCTGGTAACCAGCATTTTCTTTCTTTTATTACAGTAATTTCAAAATTTCCATTTCCTAGGGTCATTAAAACTTTGGGTTTTTTGTTTGATGAAAGATTTAATGGTTCGGCTATGCAGAGCAAGCTGGCAACAAGAACTAAAAACTTGAAAAACCTCCATTGACTTTTCCTAAACCATTGGGAGTCTTTTGAAATCATATCACAGATTTGTACACAGTTACCCTGCTGCCTCTCGTCTCTGATGTATGTGAGAAAAGTAGTCAGTGGCATTTGGAAAGAAAGTTGTGTCAGTACTGGTGTGAGAAAGCCAGGAAACACATGAATGCATCACTGACTGCCATTATATGACCTGAGCTGTTAAAATGGCATTAAACTCCATTACAAACAGACAAACAAACAAACAAACAAACAGTTGCCCTGCACCGAAAACCCTCAAATGTTCCCACTCCATTGAACAAGATGGCTGCCAGAGATAGAAAAAACCTAAGATGTGTCCTTGTCCCATTCCTAACCAGATGGAGGATTTTGAAATAACATCACAGGAATGTTTTTAGTATGACCCTGCAACCAAAATGTTTCCACCCTTCTGAGTAAGATTGCTGCTATAGCTGAAAATAAAAAAAAAAAAAAACTTTAACCGTTTTCCCAAACAAGCCCTGGTTTTCATGTGTCTGCAGTACAAGTCTTTTGAAAGCAGTGTGGGAAAAAGGAGAAATTGCTCGTAACGAGCAATTGCTCCTTTTCCCACAATGTTTTCTACCCTTTTTGATAACTTTCTGCCATTTTCATCAAATTTAAAATTGTCGTCTGCAAACTCTTTCAATTTGGACCAGTCCAAAATTTGTCGTTTGGGAAAGGGTTAAATAACTTCTCAGCTTACCCATTTTATTTTACTGAGCATTTCATTTGTACAACTTTGATCAGGTGAGCGATACAGGGCCATCATGGCCCTGTTATTAGACATACCACTTACCAACACAATTGATGCAAAGAGGAAAGATGTTAAAATGAATATACTATTGTCTCAGGAATAATTAATATCTTTTATCTCATGGCAACAAATGCACCTGTCTATGTATTCCAGATTTTTCTTAACCAGTGCAATACATAACATTCTTTGGTAGCCAATGGCAAAATCACATTTTGCCATGAGAGATGAATGAATACTGATGAGCATACATTTAATCAGTTCTTGGGAAGAACTTTTGCTAAACTGGAGAGAGATAGAGATCTGTATCTGAACACTGAATGAGACCATATTTGTCAGACCATGGTTGTAGATAACTGTGGGCCTCTTTCTAACATCCCCAGGATTTGTTTTTTTGTTGCATATTTTCACATACTAAAATGTAGGTCTGGTTGCAAATTGTACTCACTGCATTCTAGAGTAGGGTTTGCAACTTGGACCAGTTGACTTAACTCTTTACCAAATGACAAATTTTTGAACTCTATCAATTTCAAAGCATTTGCAGAAGACATATTAACTGTAGTTCATATGATAATTTCTGTCTTTGATAGGGTAGAAAACATTGTGGGAAAAGGAAAAATGCTGTTTACCAGCATTCTCTCCTTTTTCCGTAATGTTTTCAATAGGCTTCTTCCTCAGGGTTGTTAAAAAGCAGGATTGTGTGGTAAAGGGTTAACCCTTAGAGTGTCAAATAAACCAGAGACATTTAATTCTTTACCAAACGACAAAATTTTGGACTGAACCAAATTAAAAGTATTTGCAGACGACAAGTTATATGTAACTAAAATGGTGATTTCTGTCTTGGATAGGGTAGAAAACATTGTGGGAAAAGGAGAAAATGCTGGTTGGCAGCATTTTCTCCTTTTTCCACAATGTTTTCAAAAGGCTTCTTCCCAAGGGTCATTAAAAGTGGGCATTGTGTGGTAAAGGGTTAAAGCCCCATAGCAAGAGCTAAGTTACTGCAAATTCAGGGTCAGTTTTGTCCAAAATGATCAAATAAAGTGGACAGTGTAGATCAAAGATCAGACAGCACAAGTCTGATCTTTATCTACACTGGCCACAAATGCAACTTTAGTCGTGAAAGGCACTTTAAGGCTTAACTTTGTTTTAGGGAAAAATTGATAAGATCTTTCCAGGTGTTGGGAAAATACAGGGTGTCTCCAAATAAAGGTAACACCTCAATTTTCCCATAACATCCACAATTGGTAAGAATTTTTATTAAAATATATCAAATTATAGAGTCGGATTGGAATAAAAAGTTTTTCGTTATGGTATGATGGCTGGAAATGGTTGTTGATGTTTGAACATGGTCGTGTTATTTTAAATGCTTTGTTTTTTAACATGGTACATTTGACGTCTGGTCAACACATTTTCATTGTAAAATGTTATTATGAAGGCGAGAGTGCTAAGAGAAAAAGTAAGTTCCATTTCAAGATTATATCTGTCAGCAGAAAACATTTTTGCAAACTTGTGAACCAATTTGAAGAACATGGATTTGAAGAAGATACAAGGAAATTTGGTCCACAGAAGATGAGCAGATGTGCAGAAAATGTGAGTTCCATTAACCCTTTACCACACAATCCCAAGTTTTAACGACCCCTAAAAAGAGGCCTTTTGAAAACAGTATGGAAAAAGGAGAAAATGCTGGTAACCAGTATTTTCGCCTTTTCCCACAATGTTTTTTAACCTTTCCAAAATAAATTTCAATTTTTTGGTCACATTTACTTTGTCATCTTCCAATACTTTGAATTTGGACAAGTCTAAAATTTTGTTGTTTGGTAAAGAGTTAAGGAAAACTTTTTCAGCAGACCTCAGAAATCAATCAGAAGAGCATCTTCAGAGACAGACTTTCTAAAAACGTCTATTGATAAGACAGTGTGGAAAGATCTAAAATGGTTTCAATGAAAGAAAGATAACGCAGACAAGGTGCAGACACTAAACTTTTGTCATTTGATTGTCAATACAGTGGATACCAGTCCTCCTATGCTTGTGTATCTCAGAATGTTCAGGGACGAATCCCATTTTCTGTTACCTGGCCATGTTTGCAAAGGCTAATTCATGAATCAAGTTGAATGAATTCCCATAAGGAATAAAATGATGACAGCAACCTTATCCCTAGTACCTCACAAATCGATCTCTGTCAACTCTGACTACCTGAATACATCCGCTTTCTATGACATTTGACATGCCAGGTAACATAAAACTTCACATCAGCGTTGCCATTTTTTTTGTTTTATGATTGTGTAGGCTGTAGAAGCTTTGGACAGCTCAGAAAATTTATAGGTCTGCAATGACCTAAGAGATAGCAAGGCTGCTGTACAATGTTTGCACCACTGTCTCTTGGGTCACACAATAATTGCAGCTTGAAAGAGGAGAAAAAGAATCATTTGGTATGGCTGCCCCAAGATGACCATGCAGCAGCCCTGTGAATCTGTAAGACTGCCATAAGATGACTGTACGAATGCACAAAATCTCTTCAAGCGTCACATGACACACAAGAACTCACAAGGCTGTTGCACAAATGTCTTACATTGTCCATGCCTTCATTGCATGAACTTGGCCAGAGTGATAAATAAAATGGAATAGCATCACCTACAACCCTTTAACTCTCAGTACCACACAATCCGACTTTTAACAACCCTGAGGAAGAAACCTTTTGAAAACATTGTGGGAAAAGGAGAAAATGCTGGTAACCAGCATTTTCTTCTTTTCCCACAATGTTTTCTACGATATTAAAGGTAAAATTCTTCATTTGAGACACATTGAAATTGTCGTCTGCAAATGCTTTCAATTTGGAGAGGTCTACATTTTCTTCATGTGGTAAAGAGTTAAGCTTGTTGGAAGCTATCCAACTGCAGAGGCTGAGAATTATTGCTTTTAATGGAAAAAGGCTTCATGTGTATAAGAGCATAACAGAGCAATTCTGGGACTACTTACCAGAACTCAAAGCACAATTTCTCTGTGTTCCTGAGGTTTGTCCCATTGCTCATTCGGTAGCATATAGGACTTGAGAACAGGAGGTCACTGGTTCGATCCCCGGCTTGGCCAATTTCTTTCTGAGGATTGATGAAAGCCATTGTGACAGGATTCATTCCTCTCTCACCACTTACCATTGTTTCGACGATGGTTATGTAGGAAAATAGCCAGTGGCTTGGAAAGAATATTGTGCGGAGTACTGGTAAAAAGAAACTCCAGGAAAGCATGGGTAGGTGCACTGGCCGCCACGATATAACTGAATTAATGTTGAAAACGGCATTAAACACCATACAAACAATCAGTCAACCTTAGGTTCGTTTTGTGATTTATTTAAAAGATAATGATGAGGACTCCTCATCCTACCTTCTGTCTGAATGGTGTAAAGTGTCCCAGAAGTTTGGCAACCATTTGAACTTCTAACTTGCTTGTGGTGCCATAGGCAATAAACATGTGTTATAAAGAAGATGCTTACTCATATTCTTTCGTAGCTGTTTTTCAAGGAAAATTGAAGTATTTTCATAGCCCTGTCTTTGTCTGCGTTGTGGGTGTGCAAAAACTTCGATTATTATAATATCTCTGTCATTACTGAAGATATTTATTTCAAAAATGGAAACGGGGAATCGCCTACAACGGGCATGTAACCATCAAAATATTTTTGATAGTTATGCCCTTTTTCGTCTGCAGATCAATCTATTTCTAAATGCAGCTGCAGCTCAACGCTGCCACCCACAACTGACTTGCACCCCAATAGCAATGCTAGTGTTGTCCTTTGGAAATTTTTTGTGCCATCTTACCTCTATTTATGGACCTTTCCTTTTGAAAACAGAAAATATTGTAGTATAGTTCTTTGAATTGACTCTTAAGTGCCTAATAAACCTAAAATATGAGGCATGCTCTGAAAAGGGGGATTACTACTGCGACCCAGGTCATCCTGTGCAACCCGCACAGGCTGACCTGGGCCAAACCTTTTCGCTATTGGTCAATTTTCTGTATGTACAAGGACCAGTGTACCTCATGATTATTTTGGTTGTCAAAAAACGTGGCTATTTATGGATCCATAATTATGTGATGACTTGCTTGGTATCATGTATCACGGAGATGCATTAAGCCCACTTTTGCCAGAGCATGGCTCATATACATGTATTTATAGTTGAGAAATAAGACCCAAATAATTATAATTTCAACGTTGCTGTATTCTAAAGTGTTTCAACAAAGTGGACACTGGACAGTGTAGATCAAAAATCAGGCTGCACATTTTGTGCAGCCTGATCTTGATCTACACTGGTCGCAAAGGCAACTATAGTTGTGAAAGGCGCTTTAAGGGTGAACTATATTATATGTATTTTGTACTGTAGGCATGTGAAAATAAGCAAGTATTTTATCCATAGTGGTAGTATTGCAGGTTTATTCCTCTGTATAATTTTTTTTGACACACTCTGACAGAAATGTTAAGAATCTATTATCTGTCTCTATTTCACCTGTATTGTATGGAATATACGCACCCTTTCCTAAACTAACAATTTCTATAGTATTTTCTTACAGGCTTTGTATAAAGGAATTACGTAATCATATTTAGCATATAGTATCATATTGCCCACAACAAGAATAGGGGTAGCATACTGAGAAAAGGTTGTCCAACCATCTGTCTGTCTGATCCTCAGTTGACACAATTTGATGTTCTCTTTTGCTCCTACAGATTTTCACAAAGGACATGGGGTCCGTATTTACCATCCATTCTTAGAACATTCCATGTCTTATTCTCCAAGATTTTCAGCGTTTGAAAGTAACACAACCTCTGATCGGCTAAACCAAAGGCTTTAGCCAGTCAGATGTTGTGTTACTTTCAAAATTCAGAAAATTCTAGGGAATATGACTGAGAAGATTTTTAAGAATGGATGGTGAATACAGACCTGGGTCTCCAAAGGGTCTTTTTCTGGCTAGAATGTTTGCCAAAATTTGCTGATTAATACTACAGGGTGTTTCATAATTTATGTTACACTTACAAATATGCCTAAGGTATATTGTTTCTGAAGGTAATATAATAAGATTTATACCATTTAATAAGATAAAGAATACAGTTTTGTGACATGCACAGTATGTAAGGTAATATTTAACAAGAAAGGTGGCTATAGCCATTCAAAACATACACAGATTTACAGGTACATCAAATGTTCAAAGTGATGTCCATTTTTACACTGCAGAGCATTCAGTCTCTTCAGGAAATTTGCTTTCATTGATCTGCATGGCTTAGTTGTGGTAAGTCTCATCTCTGGAACTATTTATGCCCAATACTCATCTGTTACCTTCAGGAGGCTGGACTTAATGCACATTGTAGGTGATGCTTTGAGTGTGAGTGTTATGATTGGGTCTTTCTTCTTTGAAGATAGTATTGGATGTAACTAGTACAGGGAATGTTGTTTACAGCTCTTCCCTTGATGCAAAAGTTTATGCCAGCACATGGGGTCAAGGTGAATTGTAAAAGAGGAAATGAGGTTTCAGCAAGATGTACCAACACCACACACAAACCTGTATCGTACATGTGCTGGAATGGCTGGAAAGCAAGTTTGATTCTTAGGGTTATCTTGAAAACAGAGACCATGATATCCTAACTTTCCAGACATAAGCCCATTGGACTTCTTCCCTGAGGTTCTCTCAAGGAAAATGTGAATGAAATCCAGCCTCAGACAACAAATGAGCTAAAGGCACCAAGAGTGAAAGTTCAAGAGATGGGACTGATCACAACCCAGATGTGGAAATTAACTCTTTAGCACACAGTCACATGTTTTAATGACCCAGAAATAGGAGGCTTTTGAAAGCATTGAGGGAAAAGGAGAAAATGCTGGTTACCAGCCTTTACTCCTTTTCCCACAATTTTTTCTATCCTTTCAAAGACTGAAATCATTTAATTTTCATTTGAGTTGTTGTCTACAAATGCTTTCAATTTGGTTGAGTCCAAAATTTTGTCATTTCGTAAAGAGGTAATGAAAGTGAATTTCAAGAAGAGACCAAATGTTAAGCAAAGGAGAGTAAATTGGAAATTGATCTTAACCCTTTACCAAAAGACACAATTATAGACTGGTCTAAATTGATACCATTTGCAGACAACAAAAATTAAATGTGGCTAAAATGTTTGTGATAAGACAGAAAACATTTTTGGAAAGGAGAACATGTTGGTTAGCAGCATTTTCTCCTTTTCCCACAATGTTTTCAAAAGCCTTTTACCTTGGCGTCGTAAAAATTCGTGATAGTATGGTAAAGGGTTAACCATTAGCTCATGCCTTCTCAAGCAAGACTTGTCTTTAACCCTTTACCAAACGACAAAATTTTATACATATCCAAATTGGAAGCTTTTGCAGACGACAAAATAGTTGTGATTCTAAAATAGAAATTTGCCTTTGGAAGGGTAGAAAATATTCTGGGAAAAGGAGAAAATGCTGGTCACCAGTTGTTTCTTCTTTTCCCACATTGTTTCTTCCCTAGGGTCATTAGAACTTGGGGTTGTGTGGTGAAGGGTTAATCAGCTACTATGGGAACTAAAATTTACCTCTTAAGGAAATTGACTGCTTAAAGAAACATCTATACTTGTTTTCAGCCAATTTTTAACCCATTTCATCTCTATTTTCAGCCAGTTTTTAATCCATATCATCTTCATTTTATGAAACTATAATCATTGTTGTATCTTCATGTTAAATGTTGCCCCTTTTGGCTGCAAGGTTGCACAGATTACGACAGATAGAAAATGCATTTCATTTTTTGACAGCCTTCAAACAAATCACTGTGGTCGTTTCCGGTTTTAATTGAAGACAAATCTCTCTTTCTATATCCCTTCAGGCTTACACCATATATATGGGTTATTTATCTATGTTTACACAGCTGACCAAATTTGAGCCATTCTACACACTTTCAAGTTTAAACAGTGTTTTTTTTTTTCTCTCTTGCTGTAAGGATGTTTATTTAACACAAGCATTTATGTATGTTAAATTTGGAACTTAAAGTAACGGTGGCATAAGACAAATGGCTGCTTAGCACTTTTCCTAATGATAAAATTTTAGATTCAACCAAAATGTAAACATTTTCAGACAAGAAATGTAGCTGAAATGATGATTTCTGTCTGTGATAGGATAGAAGACATAGGAAAAAAGAAAATGCTGGTTCAAATTTTTCAAAAGCCTTCTCTTTCAGGGTTGTTAAAACAAGGCATTGTGTGGTAAAGGGTTAACTCTTTAGCAGATGACAAAATTTTAGACCTGTTAAGCATGAAAGAATTTTCTTAAAGAAAAATAAATGTGACTTAAGTATTGGTATTTGTCTTTTGAAGGGAAGAAAACAATGTGTGATGGTGAGAAAATTACCAATATTTTCTCCTTTTCTCACCATTTTTATTTTTAGCTCACCTTAGCACAACGTGCTAAAAGGTGAGCTATTGTGATCGCCCTATGTCCGGCGTCCGTCGTCCGTCGTCCGTCGTCTGTCGTCCGTCGTCCGTCAACAATTTCTTTAAACATCTTCTTCTCCTAAACCATTGGGCCAATCTTGATGAAACTTGGCAGGGATGTTCCTTGGGTGAAGCTCTACCAAAATTGTTCAAAGAATTGAATTCCACCCACAACTCTGGTTGCCATGGCAACAAAAAGGAAAAAAAGGCAAAATCTTTGAAAATCTTCTTCTCTGAAACTAGAAGGCGCAGAGCTTTGATATTTGGTATGTAGCATCTCCTAGTGGACCTCTACCAAGTTTGTTCATTTGATGCCCCTGGGGTCAAAACTGGCCCCGCCCCAGGGGTCACAAGTTTGAGCATAGTCACAAAGAAGAAAAACTTTAAAAATCTTCTTCTCCAAAACTTGAAGGTGTAGAGCTTTGATATTTGGCATGTAGCATCTCCTAGTGGACCTCTACCAAGTTTGTTCATATGATGCCCCTGGGGTCAAAACTGGCCCCGCCCCGGGGGTCACAATTTCCAACATAGGAACAAAGAGGGAAAACTTTAAAAACCTTCTTCTCTAAAACTAGAAGGCATAGAGCTTTGATATTTGGCATGAAGCATCTCCTAGTGGACCTCTACCAAGTTTGTTCATATGATGCCCTTGGGGTCAAAACTGGCCCTTCCCCGGGGGTCACAAGTTCGAACATAGGAACAAAGAGGGAAAACTTTAAAAATCATCTTCTCTGAAACTGGAAGGCGTAGAGCTTTGATATTTGGTATGTAGCATTGCTTAGTGGACCTCTACCAAGTTTGTTCATATGATGCCCCTGGGGTCAAAACTGGCCCCCCCCCCAGGGGTCACAAGTTTGAGCATAGTAACAAAGAAGGAAAACTTTAAAAATCTTCTTCTCTTAAACTTGAAGGTGTAGAGCTTTGATATTTGGTATGTAGCATCGCCTAGTGGACCTCTACCAAGTTTGTTCATATGATGTCCCTGGGGTCAAAACTGGGCCCTCCCTTGGGGTCACAAGTTCAAACATAAGAACAAAGAAGGAAACCTTTAATTTTTTTTTTCTCTTGAATGGGAAGGCATAGAGCTTTGATATTTGGTATGTAGCATCTCCTAGTGGACTTGTACCAAGATTGTTCCAAGAATGCTGCTTGGGTCAAAACTGGCCCAGCCCCTGGGGTCACAAGTTCGAACATAGGAACAAAGAAGGAAAACTTTAAAATTCTTCTTTTCTGAAACCGAAAGGTGTGGAGCTTTGATATTTGGTATGTTGCATCTCCTAGTGGACCTCTACGAAGTTTGTTCATATGATGCCCCTGGGTCAAAACTGGCCCGGCCCAAGGGGTCACAAGTTTGAAGATAGGAACAAAGAAGGAAAACTTTAAATTTCTTTTTCTCTTAAACGGGAAGGTGTAGAGCTTTGATATTTGGTATGTAGCATTTCCTAGTGGACCTCTACCAAGTTTGTTCATATGATGCCCCTGGGTCAAAACTGGCCCAGCCCGTGGGGTCACAAGTTCGAACATAGGAACAAAGAAGGAAAACTTTTAAATTCTTCTTTAAAACTGGAAGGCGTAGAGCTTTGATATTTGGTATTCTCTTCTAAGTTTGTTTGCCCATCTAAGCGCAACAAGTTCATTGAGTTCAAAATTGGGTCATCTTGGGTCATAAACTAGGTCATTAGGTCAAATTAAAGAAATACCTTGTTGGCACTCTCGAGGCCACATTATTTGCTCAATTGCCTTGAAAATTAGTTAAAAAGTTTGTCTTTATAAAGTCTCACATAAGATTAATTTGGGTCTACTTGGGTCATAAACTAGTTCACTGGGTCAAATTAAAGAAATACCTTGTTTGCACTCTGGAGGCCACATTTATCGCTCAAATGACCTGAAATTTGGCCAGAATGTTTGTCTTGATGAAATACCGGATGAGTTTGGATTTTGGTCACCTGGAACCATAAACTAGGTCACTAGGTCAAAATAAAGAAATACCTTGTGGGCACTCTCGAGGCCACATTCTTTGCTTAATTGCCTTGAAAATTGGTCAGAATGTTTGTCTTTGAAAAATCTCACATGAGTCTGAATTTGGGTCAACTGGGGTCATAAACTAGGTCACTTGGTCAAATTAAAGAAATAGCTAGTGGGCACTCTAGAGGCCACATTTATTATTCATTTGATTTGAAAATTTGGTAAAATGTTTCTTTTGATATAGTCAATGACCAGTTCAAATTTGGGTCACCAGGGGTCATAATCTAGGTCACTAGGTCAAATTAAAGAAATATCTTTAGGGCACTCGAGGCCACATTTTTTGCTCAATTGACTTGAAAATTGGTCAAAATGTTTGTCTTCATGAAATATGAGTTTGAAATTGGGTCACCTGCGGTCAAAGACTAGGTCACATGGTCAAATTAAAGAAAAACCTTTAAGGAACTCTACTAAGGTGAGCGACCCAGGGCCATCATGGCCCTCTTGTTTATTTTTTTCTTTGGTGATTTTCAAACATTGGATTGTTCCGTAAATGGTAATTAGAAGTTAATAACTGAATAAGAAGGCTTTTGAAAACATTGTGAGAAAATGCTGGTATGTTTTCTTCCTGTGCAGAGACAAATCCAACTGTAAGAGCTACATTTCATGCGTCGTCTGCAAATGCTTTGAATTCGAAACAAGTCTTCTATTTTGTCATTTGGTAAAGAATTGACCCTTTACCACACAATCACGAGTTTTAACAACCTTGAGAAACAGGCCTTTTAAAAACCTTGTGGGAAAAGGAAGAAATGGTGGTATTTTTCTCCTTTTCCAGAAAATTTGTTACCCTATCAGAAAACTTAAGCCTACCATACCAATTTTGAAATTGTTGTCTTAAGATGTTGTGAATTTGGAAGAGTCTTACATGTTCGTCTGGGAAAAAGTTGACTGCATACATCGTAGTTTATTCAATGCTTGTCAGTAGTTTATTGGGAAATAATGATGGCTTATGGTTTTATAATTTCAAAGTTTCGACCAGTGAATTTACCTATTGATAAACTCACTGGTATAGAAATACCATGAGCTCCCCTGTACTTTGCAATTCCCAACAAAAAAAGGGGGTAGAAGCATGAAATAAATAGAATATTTATTTTTTTTTTTCAGTGAAAGATCTAAATACATTGCCTCTTGTAAACATCATACAGTAATATTTTCACTCGTGGCTGCACCACTCATAAAGATATTACCAGTGATGTCCACTCGTTGAATAAAAGTGGATCTTTCACAGAAAAAAACAAATATCCTCTATGTCTGTAATTGCTGATTACTTCTGTGTTGCAGGCCACAATGAATGAGGTGAAGAAAGATAATGGTATAGAAGAGATGCAGCAAGAAATGGAGCAAGACGATAATATCTAACAGACATGACCAAGCTTCCTGTGATAAAACCCTTCTAAGCATCCATTCCCACTTTTTTCATCTTTGCCGGTCGAGGGATATACCCTGCTCCACTTCTTATCACCCATGGCTCATTGAATCTGTCGAAGAAAATGTCGAGGTATTGCCATAGTCCTGGCCTTGTCTGTTTTGTTGTTGTACAAAAACTTTGACATTTTGTAATACCTCTGTTATTAATTTAGATATGTAAATCACACTTGGACAAGTCATTAACTATTAGAAGGGGAACCTATACAGCAAGGGCAGGTTTTCATCAAAGTATTTGTGACATATTTATGCCCCTTTTTCAATGAAAATCAAGCAAAGTTCTGTGCAGTCTAATCTTAATCTATGCCATTCACAAAGGCCCATGAAGAATTAATGAATTAAATGTACTTTATATTATAAACTGGTGAAATGCTTATGCTCCAATGTTGATTAGTTATCAGTGTTGTTACTGGAAGGGAGATAACTGAAATTTTGTGAGTGACATACAGTAGGAATTATAAATGAAGATTTTGCCAGGAAAAAGTTGAATAGAAGAGTGTAGGGGATTGTCACCCTTGACTTGCAAAGATGTGTGTTTTTTACTATGTTAAATATCAGTTCTTGTAAAGAAGGGCTTTTGTAATACAGATAACCAATAGTTAACCCTTTCCCACACAATCACGACTTTTAATTACCCTTAGGAAGAAGCCTTTTGAAAACATTGTGGGAAAAGGAGAAAATGCTGGTAACCAGCATTTTCTCCTTTTCCCACAATGTTTTCTACCCTATCAAAGAAAAATTGCACCATTTGAGCCACATTGAAATTGTTGTCTGCAAATGCTTTCAATTTGGACAAGGCTAAAATTTTGTCGTTTGGTAAAGGGTTAAGTTAGTTTTTGTAAATTGAGGGGGTAAACATTTATTCTTAAATCTGTGTTAAATGGGTTGAATAGAGTTTTTGTATATCATAAAATGTAGGGTTTTTTGAGTTTGTGATGGAATTGTCAGATAACAGTAATATTTTTTAGAAACAAATTATACAAAGCATAATTTTTGCATAATGATTATGGTGTGTTTACTGTCTAATCATAGCTGATCAAATCATACCAGTTAACTCATGTGAATTTGCATGTTACTGTTTTCAAAGACTCACACTAAACAGGAGTGAACTTTTAAAAAAAAGTTTGTACTATTACACTCTTAATACTTTACCACACAATCCCAAGTTTTAACGAGTCTGAAGAAAAAGCCTTTTGAAAACATTGTGGGAAAAGGAGAAAATGTTAGTAACCAACATTTTCTCCATTTCCCACAATGTTTTCTACCCATCCCAGAACAATTGTCTATTTTTGAGTCACATTTTTTTTGTCGTCTGCAAATGCTTTGAATGTGGACTAGTCTAAAATTTTGTTGTCTGGTAAAGGCTTAATCCAACTTTTGTTCTGAATTTTCTTTTTTTTTTTGTATGGTTGTATTATCTTTTCCCACACAACAAAATTTTATACCTGTACACATTGAAACCATTTGCAGATGACATATTAAATGTTGCTGCGGTCAAGATTTTTGTCTATGGTAGGATAGAAAACATTGTTGGAAAAAGAGAAAATGCTGGTAACCAGCATATTTTCCTTTTTCCACAATTTTTCCAAAGGGCTCCTTCCTCAGGGTCATTAAAACTCTGGATTGTGTGGTAAAGGTTAAAGGATTAATTCCTATATAATTAACCCTTTACCACACAATCCTAAGTTTTAACCATCCTAAGAAAGAGATCACTCGAAATCTTTGTGTGAAAAGGAGAAAATGCTGGTAACCAGCATTTTCTCCTTTTTCCACAATGTTTTCTGCCGTGTCCAGACAGATTCCATCATTTGAGCCACATTTACATTTTTATGTGCAAATGCTTTAAATTTGGACCTCTTTACATTTTTGTTGTGTGGTAAAGAATTAAAGGGGAAGGTTACAGGGAAAAGCCAAGTTGTTGCCTGATGTATTTTCTCATTACAGATGACACCTGGAAACCTTGTATTATCTCATTACAGATGATACCTTGGAACCATATGTTATCTCATTACAAATGATACCTGGGAACTGTGTATTATCTCACTACAGATGACACCTGGGAACCATGTGTTATCTCACTACAGATGACACCTGGGAACCATGTGTTATCTCATTACAGATGATACCTGGGAATCATGTGTTATCTAATTACAGATGATACCTGGGAACCATGTGTTATCTCATTACAGATGATACCTGGGAACAATGCATTATCTCAGTACAGATAATACTTAGTAAGTTAGAGCAGACTGGTTTTATGTAGTGTTTGTTGTCGATCTCTGTCTGCATAAAAAACTTCACCCACTAAATGTTTATTTGTTACATTGTTGTATTGTAAGTTTAAAGGTTTATGTCTACTAACACTATCTGTTATTCTCCTTGATGTTTAAGCCTTAAAACGCCAAATAAACCTGATAGTTTCCTTTTTGTCTGTAGTCTTTCAGCAAAGTGGACAGTGTAGATCAAAGATAAAACTGCAGGTTCTGTGCAGCCTGATCTTGTCCTACACTGGCCACAAAGACAACTATAGTTGTGAAAGGCTTTTTGAGGGTTAATCCTTTCCCAAACAAGCCCTGGTTTTCACGTGTCTGCAGTACAAGTCTTTTGAAAACACTGTGAGAATAGGAGAAATTGCTCGTAACGAGCAATTTCTCCTTTTCCCTCGGTGTTTTCTACCCTTTTTGATAACTTTCTGCCATTTTCATCAAATTTAAAATTAAAATTTTAAAATGCAAACTCTTTGAATTTGGACCAGTCCAAAATTTGTCGTTTGGGAAAGGGTTAAAAACAAATCTGTTGTCTGCATATGACTGTGCCACTATGCATTTTATGTGTGTTATATCAATGTATCACATTCCATAGTGTAGATTTTATACACACAGTCTACCTGTATCTGAAAATTTTGTATTGCTTTTAGTGCCTGTATTTAGTTCTTCACTTTCTTTTCCCCCCAAGATAAATGATAGTTGAAAATTAAGACTGAAAATGTTCATTAGATGAAGAAAGCTAAATTAAGATTGTTCATTTTCACAAGTTGTTATCTGTTTAACCCTTTACCACACAACCCTGAGTTTTTACGACCCTGAGAAAGAGAGCTTTGGAAAACGTAGAGGGAAAAGGAGGAAATGTTGGTAACCAGTATTTTCTCCTTTTCAAAATGTTTTCTACCCTTTCCAAATCAAATTTCAACTTTTAAGTCAAGTCTAATTTGCTGTTTGCAAAAGCTTTAAATTTGGACAAGTCTAGAATTTTGTTGTTTGGTATAGAGTTAAGATTTTGTGTTTATCCAGTTCATGCACTATGATGAATGAAACTGATACAGCACTTATATTTGGAATGATAATTTGCACAAGATTTCTTGGTTGATTCATCTTGAGGTCATAATTGCTAATTCAGTACCTCTTGATTTTGAATTATGAGGGATCTGTCAAAAATAAAATATTTTTTAACAAATTTAAATTTAGTGCATTGTTTTCTGTGCAATAAATACAGATAATGTTACTTTTTTTTTTTCTGTTTGACTTTTGCTCATCTTTTTATACAATTTATTTAGGCAGATTTCATGTTTATTATAGAACAAACTTTCAATTGGAAACCAATAGATAAACTACTTATTATTTTTGTTTTTGAAGATATCTGAGTTTGGAAACATTGCTAGATAGATGACTGTCATGTGAAGAGATTTCAATTTTGCAATCACTTAACCCTTAAACCAGACGACAAAATTTTGGACAGGACCAAATTAAAAGCATTAAATGTAGCTCAAGTGATTATTTCTATCTTTGATAGGGTAGAAAACATTGTGGGAAAAGGAGAAAATGCTGGTTACCAGCATTTTCTCCTTTTCCAACAATGTTTTCAGATTTTTCTCCCTCAGTGGTGTTAAAAGTCGGGATCGTGTGGTAAAGGGTTAACAATGTCTAAGAAAGTTTTATTTATGTATAAAAGAAGATTGTATCTCAATGTGTTGTGAAGTGTTATAAATACTGAAATCCTGTAATATAAAAGGACTCTTTACCACAAAGCAAAATTTTGGACTGGTCCAAATTCAAAGCATATGCAGATGACAAAGTAAAAGTTACTCAAATGAAAATTTTTGTTTCTGAAATGGTAAAAAAACATTGTGGGAAAAGGAGAAAATGCTGGTAACCAGCATTTTCTCCTTTGCCCAAAATGTTTTCAAAAGTCCTTTTAACCCTTTCCCGAATGACAAATTTTGGACTGGTCCAAATCGAAAGAGTTTGCAGACGACAATTTGAAATTTGATGAAAATGGCAGAAAGTTATCAAAAAAGGGTAGAAAACACTGTGGGAAAAGGAGAAATTGCTCGTTACGAGCAATTTCTCCTTTTCCCACAGTGTTTTCAAAAGACTTTTACTGCCGACACGTGAAAACCAGGGCTTGTTTGGGAAAGGGTTAAGTCAGGGTTGTTAGAACTCGGCATTGTGTGGTAAAGAGTTAAAATGTATGTATATATTCTACTGTCTATTTCATGGTTCAGCCCCAAGGCTCATGCAGATGACTTTTTCATCCTGTAGTTGACCACTCTTTTGCAATATCTTCCTTTGCTACGGTGCTTTGAACTCTGTTTGAACAATGCTGAGTTTTAACGACCCTGAGGAACAGACCTTTTGAAAACATTGTAGGAGAAAATGCTGGTAACCAGCATTTTCTCCTTTTCCCACAATGGTTTTAACCATTCCCAGAACGAATTTAAATTTTTGAGTCTCATTTATTTTGTCGCCTGCAAATGCTCTGTTTAATTGAGTCTAAAATTTTGACGTGTGGTAAAGAGTTTAAAGTTGCAAGCTGCAAGGTGAATAGTCAACCACTAGAGGTTATAATGTAATTTAAATCCCTTGGGCATAAGCACTACAATCAGAGTTTTAACAAACCTGAGGAAAAAGGCTTTTGAAGACATTGTGGGAAAAAAGAGAAGATGCTGGTAACTCACAATGTTTTCTGCACTATCAAAGACAGAAATCATCATTTGAGAGATATTTTTGTCATCTGCAAATGCCTTCAATTTGGTCCAGTCCGAAATTTTGTCATTTGACAAAGGGTTAACTTGCTTCTCAGTTTGTTTAACTCTTGGACTTAGACTTGCGTAAATTCAAAGTGTTTACAGACGATAAATCAAAGGTGGCTCATAGGATGAAACTTGCCGTTAAGCGAGAAGAAAACATTGTGGAAAAAGGAGAAAGTACTGGTTACTAGAATTTTCTCTTTTTTCTCACAATGTTTTCAAAAGCTGCCTTTCTCAGGGCTGTTTAACCCTTTACCAAATGACAAAATTTCAGACTGGTCCAAATTGAAAGCATTAGTAAACGACAAAAATAAATTTGACTAAAAAACTGAAATTTCTTTCTGGTTGAGTAGAAAACATTGTGGGAGAAGGAGGAAATGCTGGTTACCAGCATTTTCTCCTTTTCCCACAATGTTTTCAAAAGGCTTCTTTCCTAGGGTCGTTAAAAGGCGGAATTGTGTGGTAAAGGGTTAGACACAGGATTGTAAGTTAAAAGGTTGAAAGCATTTTATTGAGGGTATAAGTATAGTTATATGTGTATAATATGTTATACATACAGATAGGTGTTTCTGAATATTTAATCATTAAACATAATCATATCATTAAAATTTCAGTAAAATGATTTAAATCATCTTCAAAAATACTGATAACTGGTAAGGAGAATGTATTTTTTTGTTCTATTACATATCAGTGTCCAAACAGTGTCTGAATACTAACTACATGTAGTTCAAAATTTCAACAGTCACTTAAACATTTCCTTAAGATTTTTAACTCATTGCCAGACAGCAAAATTTTAGACTGGTCTAAATTGAAAGTGTTTTTAGACGACAAATTGAATGTTGCTGAAATCATGGAATTTATCTTTGATAGGGTAGAAAAACATTGTGGGAAAAGAAGAAAGTGCTGGTTACCAGCATTTTCTCCTTTTCCCACAATGTTTTTTAACCTGTCGAGGAACAATTTTGTCATTTGAGCCACCTTTCATTTGTTGTCTGCAAATGCGTTCATTTTGGAAAAGTTTAAGATTTTGTCGTTTGGTAAGGATTTAATTGTCAAAGCTACATTAATTTTCCTATGCTTGTTTTTGTGATATCTCTGATGAGTCATATTTGTTGCACAGTGCTCATGAAACTTACATCATTTGCCTGGATAACATCTTGTTTTAAATTACGATTGTTTTATGAAAGCTACAAATGGTCAGGTGAACAATCTAGGGTCATCATCGCCCTTTTGTTTATAATGTTTTTTTTTGTGTGTGTGTGGTAGAAAAGATACAGTGAGCAGTAATAACCAACAGGGCCACCATAGCTTTCTTGTTGTGCTTGTTCTGTTGTGACTTGCCATTCCACTGGTCTTTCATTATCAGATAAAAGCAAAAATATCATGACTGAAGGAAATCCAGTGTCTGAAGATATCGGACTACATCACTATTGCTCTATTTAGATTCTGGGTATGAGTGTTGCTTAACTCTTTACCACATAATCCCTGAGGATTAATGGCCTTATGGAAGAAGCCTTTTGAAAACATCGTGGGAAAAGGAGAAAATGCTGGTAGCCAGCATTTTCTCCTTTTTCCACAATGTTTTCTCTCCTTTTCAGAGACATATTCCACAATTTGAGCCACATGTACCTGTAGTTTGTTGTCTGCAAATCTTTCAGTTTTGATATGTTTAGAATTTTGTCGTTTGGTGAATTAACTCTTTACCAAACAATATGGTTTTAGACTTGGCCAAATTGCAGACAACATAATAAGTGTGACTTAAAAATGGAAATTTATTCTCAAAAGAGTAGAAAACATTGTAGGAAAAGGAGAAAATGCTGGTGACCAGCATTTTCTCCTTTTCCTATAATGTTTTGAAAGGCTTTCTTTTTTTCAATTTGTTTAGACTTGGGATTGTTGGTAAAGGGTTAACAATGATAGATTTGGTTGTATCTGTTCTTAACATTCCAAATAATTATTTTTTTTCTTCAGTTTTTGTGCCTTTTTCCATTATATTTATCTGTGTATAGTGATGCTTGACTAAAGTTAGATGACTAGCACAGCTCCTTTTCTGTCAGACAGATAATTTAATTAAAGTGATTCAACCTTTTTTTTAAAACCTTTTTCCAAACGACAAAATTTTATTCCAAATTGAAAAGATCTACAGATTACAGATTCCAAAGTGGTACAAATAAACTGTAGTTCTTTGACAGGAAAGGAAACATTGTGGGAAAATGAGAAAATGCTGGTTACCAGCATTTTCTCCTTTTACCACAATGTTTTCAAAAGCTTCCTCTGGATTGTTAAAACACAAGATTGTTTCGTTAAGGGTTAACCATATAATTGTTTTTTTTTAATACTCATGAGACTCCTGAAATAAATATTTAACAGATACCTTTAAAAATGGGATAATTAACATGAATAAAGTTCTCAAGCTTTTAACCCGTAATACACAATTCCAAGTTTAAACAACCCCAATAAAAAGGACTTTTGAAAACATTGTGAGAAAAGGAGAAAATGCTGGTATCCAGAATTTTCTCCTTTTCCCACAATGTTTTCTACCAGTTCAAAACTGAAATCATCATTTTGGCCACATCTAAATTGTCATCTGCAAATGCTTTCAATTTGGTTGAGCCCAAAATTTTGTTGTTTGGTAAAGAGTTAATATTATAAATATATGTGAAAACCTTTGGCAAAAGGATAGATAGCTCATAAGAGGTGGATGAAAATATGCAGAAAGGTAATTTTCCTATTTTTGTTTGTTAATTCATTCAAATGTAAGTGAGCTGTGCTCTGTAAAAAGGGGGCTTAATGCATCTGCAAAAAGTACTGACCCATGTCAGCCTGCCCAGTCCGTGCAGGCTGACATGGGTTGAACGTTTTTGCTATTTGTCAATTTTCTGCATGTCCAAGGACCATTCTTCCTTAAAAATTTAGTCAGTCGTTACACTAAATGGATTTTATAAATCAATAATCTAAATGATGACTTGCTTGGTGTAATGCATCACGGAAATGCATTAAGCCCCCCTTTAGCCAGAGCATGACTCAAATTATTCCTCACTGCACTATTTGCATTACCCATGCTTCTCCTTCACCCTTTACCACACAATCCAGAGTTTTAATGACCGTGGAGGAGAAGGCTTTTGAAAACATTATGGGCGAAGGAGAAAATGCTGGTAACCAGCTTTTTGTCCTTTTTCCCACAATGTTTTCTACTCTATTAAAGAAATATTCACCTTTCAAGCCACCCTTATACAGTAATCTGACAATGTTTTTAACCCTTCCCCAAACGATGAATTTTAGACTGATCCAAATTGAAAGAGTTTGCAGACGACAATTTTAAATTTGATGAAAATGACAGAAAGTTCTCCAAAAGGGTAGAAAACACTGTGGGAAAAGGAGAAATTGCTCGTTACGAGCAATTTCTCCTTTTCCCACAGTGTTTTCAAAAGACTTGTACTGCAGACACGTGAAAACCAGGGCTTGTATGGGAAAGGGTTAAATTGACTCAAGTCTAAAATTTTGTTGTTTGGTTAAGTGTTAAACACAAGTAAAATTATTTCAACTCTTTACTAAATGCCAAAATTCTAGACTTTTGAAAGGATGCAAAACATTGTGGGAAAAGGAGAAAATGCTGGTTTACCAGCATTTCGTCCTTTTCCCACAATGTTTTTTTTAAAAACTTCCTTTCTAAAGGTTGTTAAAACTTGGGATTGTGTGGAAAAGGGTTGACAGGATTACAACTTACTTACGAAAATGTTTGCCATTTTAACATTTAAATGTGTTTATGTTTTATATTGTACCCTTTGAACAACTTATGCTTAGCAAATTAAGAGATTTTCTTATTCTACTTCATTTTGATAAAGATGAACTGTTCAGGACATGTAGATATTAGTGATACAATTAGGACTCCCTGGGTATTTCAGGTTCTACCCTTTAACACTTCACCAAACGACAAAATTTTGGACTGGATCAAATTGAAAGCATTTGCAGACGACAAGTTAAATGTAGCTCAAATGATGATTTCTGTATTTGATAGGGTAGAAAATATTGTGGGAAAAGGAGAAAATGCTGGTTTTCTCCTTTTCCCACAATATTTTCAAAAGCCTTCTTTTTCAGGGTTGTTTAAACTCAGGATTGTGTGGTAAAGAGTAAAGGTACAACTTTTTATGCTTCTGCAGTAACCTTAACTCTTTACCAGATGACAATTTTTTAGACTTGTCCAAATTGAAAGCATTTGCACTCAAGAAATTTGATTTAGCTCAAATATTAGGATTTTTTTTTTTTTTTTTTGTTTCTAAAAATAGGGCTCAGTAATTCATACTACACACATGCTGGTTAACTCTTTACCACACAATCCTGACTTTTAACGACCCTGAGAAAGAATCCCTTTGAAAACATTGTGGGAAAAGGAGAAAATGCTGGTAACCAGCATTTTCTCCTTTTCCCACAATTTTTTACCCTTCCCAAAATAAATTTCAATTTTTGAGCCATATTTATTTTGTTGTCTGCAAATATTTTCAATTTGGACTAGTCTAAAATTCTGTTGTTTGGTAAAGAGTTAAATTCAAGATTTGCCCATTTGGAATGTTAATAAAGAAAATAGCAGAAGATATTGATGAGAAGGAATGGGACAATTTGAAATGCTTCAGAAAATTTGGTGAAAAATGGGAGTGATTACGTATAATGAGCTATTGCTCTTTTCTCAAATTCATGTTACCTTGGAAACATTGATACACATACAGTAGCTGAGGTACTGACCTTCAAAGTGGCTCCTTTTTCATTACTGTTTACAGAATGAATATGAAATATTTGAGACATGCTCTGGCAAAGGGGCACTTAATGCATCTCCATAATGTATGATACCAAGCAAGTCATAATAATAATTGTGGATCCAAAAGATCCATTTTTTTGTAACCACCAACTGGATTATGAGGTACACTGGTCCTTTGACATGCAGAAAATTGACCAATAGCAAAAAGTTTCGGCCCAGGTCAGCCTGCGAGGATTGCACAGGCTGACCTGGACCAAAACGTTTTGCAGATGCATTAAGCCCCATTTTCACAGAGCATGGCTCACTTATTATGCCTCCCCATGTTTTTTATTGGTGTAAGTGATATCATTATTAAGGAGGCTGTTGGGGAAGGGAAAAAAGGTTGACTCACTGTGTAATGTAAACAAAAGGAAACTATATGTACATGTACTTGCAAGATTGTATTGAGGGATAATAAAAAAAAAAAATGAAAAAAAAAAAGAGATAATCTCCTTTTCTACTTTTTCAGAGTGTATTTCTTTGCTCAGGGATCTAACAGTAGATTTTAATTCCTCAACCTATCTAGATTCTGTTCTGATGCCTAGTTGAGAGACTAGCCATCTGGTTAGCCGAGCCTTTCTTTCTCAGCTGCCCAGCCGGGTAGCTCAGTGGTTAGCATATCTGACTTGCGACTTGATGGTTGCAGGTCTGATACCTGATTGAGGCAAACTTTCTTTCTGGCAATTTTTTGCCTCTCACTTTTGGTGCATGTGAGAAAAGTAGTCAGTGGCTTGGAAAGAAAGTTGTGTTAGTACTGGTGTGAGAAAGCCAGGAAACACATGGGTAGATGCACTGACCGCCGTGAAATGACCTAAGCTTTTACAACAGCATTAAACTCCAATTCAGACAAATACAAACTTTCTCAGCTACCATTTTGGGAATTAGGACCATTTTGGAAATTAGGAATTAAATTTGAATGTAGAATTTGTTTGGCTGGTGGTGAAGCTGCTCATATGGGATTATCCCTGCCTTGTACTGGTGAAATACATGAGTCAGGGTACTGGTCCAATGATGTTTGAGTAATACTGTTTGAAGCAGCTTGAAGCACAATTCAAACAGACCAAACAAACTTAACCTTTATCAAATAATCCTTAGTTTAACTCTTTACCACATGACAAAAATGTAGACTTGTCCAAATTGAAAGCATTTGCAGACGACAATTTAAATGTTACTCATTTAACATGATTGTGATTGATAGGGTAGAAAACATTGTGGGAAAAGGAGAAAATGCTGGTAACCAGCATTTTCTCCTTTTCTCACAATGTTTTCCAAAGGCCTCTTTTCCCAGGGTCATTAAAACTTGTGGTTGTGTGGTAAAGGGTTAAACGACCCTGAGCAAAATGGCTTTTGAACACAGCAAACTGGTAACCAGCATTTTCTCCTTTTTCCCGTGATGTCGTTCAACCCTTGAAAAAACAAATTTCAAATTTTCAAGTACTTTTTTCTTGTCATCTGCAATTGCTTTTAACTCTATACCAAACGACAAAATTCTAGACTTGTCCAAATTGAAAGCATTTGCAGACAACAAAATAAATGTGACTCAAAACTTGAAATTTGTTTTGGGAAAGGTACAAAACATTCTGGGAAGAGGAGAAAATGCTTGTTACCAAAATTGTCTCCTTTTCCCATAATGTTTTCAAAAGGCTTCTTTCTCAGGGTTGTTAAAAGTCGGGATTGTGTGGTAAAGGGTTAGTTTGGACAAGTCTAAAACTTTGTTGTGTGGTAAGAGTTCAGCAATATCACTTTTGTCCCTTTATCATGTACTACAGTTCTTTAGATCCAAAAGCCCAGCTGGATAGCTCAGTGCTTAGCATTATCTGACTTGTGACCTGGTGGTTGTGGGTTGAATACCCAGTTGAGGCAAACTTTCTTTTCAGCAATTTTTCGCCTCTCACCTCTTGTGCATGTCAGGAAAGTATTCAGTGGCTTTGGAAAGAAACTTGTGTCAGTACTGGTGTGAGAAAGCTAGGAAATGCATGCCTAGGTGCACTGCCCACTGTGGTATGACCTAAGCTATTGAAGTGGCGTAAAACTCCCAAATCAAATCTTAGGATTCAAAACTCTCAATCGTCAAAGAAACAGGTGTTGCATTAAACATGTATTGATTATCAGTTTGTGGTACATGTTTAGAACAACAATGCCAGCTGCTGCAATGTTTGTATATTAAACTAAGGGGCAAACAAATTAAATTCAATATGTTTGCGTTTTACATGAGCCACACTCCGTGAAAAGGGGCTTAATGCATCTCCATGATGCATGATACAAGCATGTCACCACAGTATTATATATCCTTAACTCTTTACCAAAGGACAAAATTTTAGTCCAGTCCAAATTGGAAGCATTTTGCAGACGAAAAAAATAAATGCAACTCAAAAGTTGAAATTGATTTAAGAAGGATAGAATACATTGTGGGAAAAGGAAAAAATGCTGATTACCAGCATTTTCTCCTTTTCCCACAATGTTTTCTAAAGGCTTCTTTTGCAGGGTCGTTAAAAGTCCCGATTGTGTGGTAAAGGGTTGAAATCCGTTTTGTATAGGATCCGACTAAATCATGAGGTAGGCTGGTGGTTTGACATGTAGAAAATAGATCAATAGTTTCGGCCCAGGTAAGCCTGTGCAGGCTGACCTGGGTCGACACTTTTTGCAAATGCATTAAGGCCCCTTTTCACAGAGCATGGTTCATATGATACTACCTCATGCAAATGCCTTTCCCCCCCTTGCAGCCAACCACTTATGAAAATATACAAGAAATATTTCTCGTAGCTAACAGAAAAATTTCTCATTAACTCTTGACCAGACTCATCCATATTGAAAGCATTTGCACATGATTTATTTGTTGGTATTGGAGTTTAACTCTTTACCACACGACAAAATTTTAGACTGGTCCAAAATTAAAGCATTTGCAGATGGCAAATTAAAGGTGTACTAAATGATGAAATTTGTCATTGATAGGTTAGAAAACATAGTGGGAAAAGGAGAAAATGTTGGTTACCAGCATTTTCTCCTTTTTCCACAATGTTTTCAAAAGGCCTTTTTCTCAGGGTCGTTAAAAGTTGGGATTGTGTGGTAAAGGGTTAACTCTTTACCAAATGACAAAATTTTAGACTGGTCCAAAACTGAAAGCATTTGCAGACGACAAAATAAATGTGGCTCGAATGATGTTTTCTGTCTATGATGTTGAAGAAAAAATTGTGGGAAAAGGAGAGAATGCCGGTTACCAGTATTTTCTCCTTTTCCCACAATGTTTTAAAAAGGCCTCTCTCAAAGTCGTTAAAACTCGGGATGGTGTGGTAAAGGGTTGATGCTGCTTTTTGCAGCTTATGTCATATCACAGCAATCCGTGCACCTACACATGTGTTTCCTGGCTTTCTTACACTAGTACTGACATAACTTTCTTTCCAAGCCACTGACCACTTTTCTCACATGCATCTGAGGTGAGAGGCAGAAAGAAAGTTTGCCTCAACCGGGTATTGAACTTGCAACCACAAGGTCACAAATCAGATATGCTAACAACTGAGCTACCCGGTTGTGCAGACAATAAAGTAGATTCGACTCAAATGATGAAATTTGTATTTAAAATGGTAGGAAACATTGAGAGAAATTACTGGAACTAACAGAAAAATTTCTTGTTAACACTATGCCACTATCAGTAAATCCCAAATTCCAACGACCATGTCAAAGAGACCTTTTGAAAACATTGTAGGAAAAAGAGAAAATGCTGCTAAGCAGCATTTTCTCCTTTTCCCACAATGTTTTCTACCCAATCAAAGACTGATTCCATCATTTGACCCACATTTAAACTGTCATCTGCAAATGCTTTGAATTTGGACAAGTCTATGTTTTACTTGTGTGGTAAAGAGTAACCCTTTACTACACAACAAAATTTTACAGTTGTCCATTTTGAAAGCATTTGCAGGTGACAGATTAGATATGGCTCATATGGGCAGATTTGTCTGTAAAAGGACAGAAAACATTGTGGGAAAAAGAGAAAATGCTGGTTACCAGCATTTTCTCCTTTTCCCACAATGGTCTCAAAATACCATCTTCTCAGGGTTGTTAAAATTCTGGATTGTGTGGTATAGAGTTTAGTGTTTATCAGATGACAAAATTTTAGACCCATCCATATTAAAAGTATGTGCATACAGGCGACAAAGTTGTGTCATGGATCTATACATATGGCAGATGCATTGAATCCCCTTTTCACAGAGCACAGCTCAAATGTAATTGTGCATATATGCATGTGCTGTTGTCATTACACTTGAAAACAGGTGCTCACCTTGGTTTGAAATACACTGGTATGATCCCACATGTTCTATTTTTTTTCCCATTGCCCTAATTTAAAGGCATTTCCCTGATGCCTTTACAATAGACACTTATCTAAATTACAAAGTAGACTGAAACATTGCTAGATTTTTAATTTGGCGTAGCTGAACATGCTGGCTTTTGATCTACTTTTTGGCACTAATAACAAATGAATGAATAGAAATTTGTGATTGGTCAAAAATGTAGACATGTTTATTTTAAGAGACCCTGCCTATTTGCTAGCAAATTTAAGCCATCTATCATTTTTAAAGATATATTTTAGCTCGACTTCTCTAGGCAGAATATTTCATCAAAGAACTGATAGTGTAGTTCCTAGATTAAACTGCATATTCCCTGCAGCCTGATCTTGAGGCATATTGTCCTATAAAAGGCAGTCTGTTCATGAACTTTATTGTCTACAGAGACAACCAAATTTGAGTTTGGCGTTTTCTGATCGAGTTAAATCCTTATCCCATATCCTGCTAAGTAAGTCAGATGAAACTATCAAGCCGATAGTAAAATCCCCAATAATGTTATTTAAAACTTGGTTTTTGGAGAAAAATATCTCATTATCGTATAGTGTAGATCCAAGATCAGATTGCACATTATGTTCAATCTGGTCTTGATCTAAACTGTCTGCAAAAGGTCAGGGAGTCACGCTTAGCAGCATAAGGGTTAATACACATCACAATTTTTAATATGCCATTATTTTAAGCATTTTCAGACATCAAAATGATGGAATTTGTCTTCAATAGGGAGAAAATATTGCCGAAAAAAGGAATAAAATGCAACTTACAATGTGCATTGAATGCTTGTATATAGGTCTGCATTTTCTGCTTTCAAACAATGCCCTCAGGTCCCAAGAAACACAAGTTTGTATGGTAATGGGTTAATCTCATGAAATAAATACATGTATTTAGTAAACAATTTTGGATTCGTTTTGGTGCAAGTTGTATAAATTGAGGTAAGTACCAAATGAATATACAGTATGTAAAAAACTTTGTTGCTTATTACAAGCACCTTCTCCTTTTGCCGGAATAATTATTTAAGTAATATAAGTAATCTGTTGCCTTTAGTGTTTTGCATAAATAATTATCATGGACCAAATGATAATCAATTTCACTGGTTATCAAACAATATAATGCGAAGAAGTGAACGGCGGGATTCTGTCGTCATTTTATGGACCAAGGGAGAAAACTCGTTAAATCATAAAGTCAAATGTATAAAGAGTGATCTCCCTTCTTGTGAGGCCGCCGCCCTCCTCCCGCTTCCGTGCCGACGAATTAAATTCGTGTACGAATCAATAATCTTTTCTTTTCCAAAATTAATGTGTTAACTTGAAAAATTCTTGATTTTTTTTTTAACCAGAGTCTTGCAAGGATTTCCGCTATGCGCTGTCTTCATTTAGGTTATGGATAGAAATGAATCATTCTGTCTTTGACACCTCATTCGGGTAAGTTTTACATCTACACAATCGCCGGGAAAGATTTAATCTATGGCACAAGCTTTATACACATTGGGAACTATTTATTCTCGATTTTCTATCAGATGCATGTAATTGTTGAGTTTGAAATGAAATGATAACTCAGCACATTTGACGATAATTTTGGATGACCTTGACTCAAGGCTTGAGTGATGGAAACCATGACCTAGCTAGTGCAGATTCCGTTGATTTCAAATTACAGATTTAGATGCAGTAATCGATCTGGTCGAATTTCGCGTTTCTATTTTTATGTGATGAATGTTTGACAATCTTACTAAAGTTGTACATTCCGTGTTGAGTCTTACCTCGATAAATAAGTTGTTTCTTACAACTTGAAATTTCGGCGGTTGTTGTGTTTACAAATGTGAGGAGATGCAAGGGAGACTACCGCCTCGTTACAAATTATCATTCAAAGGCATATTCTTAAAAAACTTCTCTTAATTCTGCGTGATGTAGTGATTTATTCACACCTGTAAATATTTCTAATACTATCATGAAACACTAAATAAACCATGACAACTCAGCGGAATACTGTCGCTATTACTTAAAACGCTTACCACTCTATTTATTCGTCTTTGATTTTTAGGCTTCCCTAACTAAGGGACGCGACTCTGATATTGAATAAGACTGAGGTAGGCATGAGTTTTCTCCCTTTGACCATTAATTGTTCGCCATTCTTCAATTTCATGATGCTACTTATTTCGGGTTTTACTTCGATAAAAATCGACGAAGAGCGGAAAGGCAAGAAAATGCGTAAGAAAATAAGGGAAAAGACAAACAAATTAATATATGAACAGGTGAATAACAAAATAAGTGGACGAGTATTGCTTAAAGTGGCTGATCATTTTTCTTTTTTTTTTGTTTGGTTGCTATTCAAAAGATATTAGTAATCAAGACTACAGGAGAAAAAGGGAAACAATTCACCTCACTACACACAATAACCTGTCAGTTATATGCCATTTAATCTTTGTATATGCTTCTGGTATCATGTAAGGAGTAAAGATCAGGGTCCGTATTCACCAACCACTCTTAAGAACATTCTTAGTCTTATTCTTCATGATTTTCTAAATTTGAATGTAACACAACTTATGATTGGCTACACCATTTGGTTTAGCCAATCAGAAGTTGTGTTACATTCAAGTTTAGAAAATCTTTTAGAATAAGACTAAGAATATTCTCAAGAATGTTTGGTGAATACTGACCCAGGATAAGACTGCATCATACTATGATTCAAAGCATGACCTTTGTAAACAATACCACAATGATTTTTCAAACAATACTCATGAAATGGATTTTCATTCAATGTTGATTAACACTATATTTTGGCCCTTTCATGACCATGGGCAGACTGCGCAGATTGAGTAGTCTGATTTTTGTCAATGCTGTCAGCTTGTTTAATCCTTAGCCACACAATCCCAAGTTTTAACGACCCTAAGAAATAAAGCTTTTGAAAACTTTGTGGAAAAAGGAGAAAATGCTGGTAACCAGCATTTTCTACTTTTTCCACAATGTTTTCTAGTCTTTCACAGGCCAATATCATATTGCCAGCCACACTGTGGGGCATTTACACCATGATATATACTTTTAGTTCAAATGATGACTCAATTTACTTTTACTTTCAAGACAGCAAAGGTATAGAATCCGTGCTGCACCTCTGAGCGATTTTTATCCTATATGCTTGAGCAAACAAACAGATGATATTGATTCAAGATCAAACGGCAAGTTCTGCACGGTTTCACCTTGATCTATGCTTCTGTCTTAGAATATGGCACTGAAAATGTCATTTTGCAAAAAAATTGAAATTGGCTTTAGGAAAACACACAAAAGCATTTGTATTATGATGGTGTTTCTGCAGGAATTTGTCACAAAAAGCGGACATTGTACATCCAAGATCAGACTACATATAACATTCTGCATTAAACAAGAGAATTCGGACATGCCCAAAATGAAAGCATTTCCATCCACAAATTTAACTCTTTACCAAACAACAAAATTTTAGACTTGTCCAGATTGAAAGCATTTGCAGACAACAAAAATTCAATACTGATCTGATATATGTAGTAAAATTTGTCTGTGATTGGATAGAAAATATTGTGGGAAAAGGAGAAAATGCTGATACCAGTATTTTCTCCTTTTCCCGCACTGTTTTCAAAATCCTTCTTTTTCAGCGTTGTTAAAACTCAAGATTATATGGTAAATAGTTAATATGGCTAAGTTGATGGGATTTGTCTTCAATTGGGGCGAAAAATACATCGACAGAGAGGAAATGGTTTTTATGTGTATCAAACAAAAAAAATTTAGACAAATCTAAATTGAAAGCATTTGCTGAAAACAAAATAAATATGACTTAAAACTTGAAATTTGTTCTGGGAAGGGCAGCAAACATTGTGAGAAAAGGCTTCTTTCTCAGGGTTGAAAAAAGTCAGGATTGTGTGGTAAAGGGTTAATGGAAGTTAAAGGGGCATTAAACCAGAGTTTGACCCCCAAAAAAAAATTGGGGAGGGGGAGTGGGAGGGGGCAGTATATAATTTGTAAGGCAAAATCATAAGGATGTGTCCACTGACTCTGAGATGGGTGAAAAAAGAACTCTGGGAAAAATGCCTTCGATAGGGCTCAAACTGATGACATTTAAAAACCATAGTCAGCCACTCTACCAACTGAGCTTTGGGGAACACTGACATGTTTCTATGTGAAAAATGTATTTATCCCATTTTATGCTATAACTCAACTCAAATAATGGCCATACAGTTACTCACAGAACATGAAGTTTTACAGTGAAAATACAAACAAGAAATATATTTAGCTCTTTACCAAATGATAAAATTAAAGTCTTGTTCATGTTGAAAGCATTTGCAGACGACAAATCAAGCAAAGCTGAAATGATGAGAAAGTGAAAGTCTAGAAAACCTTGTGGGAAAAGGAGAAAATGCTGGTTACCAGCATTTTCTCCTTTTCCCACATGGCTTTCAAAAGCCTATTTCCTCAAGGTTGTTAAAACTTGGGATTGTGTGGTTAAGAGTTAAGAAAGTCAAACAGCGTAAGAGATACTAGAATATGAATATGGAACTCTTTTGTGGTTCAGTATGAGGTAGAATAATAAAGAGTAACCTCACGAGCAATTGCCTCTTTTTCCTCACTGTTTTGTTGCTGTTGTTGTTGTTGTTGTTGTTTCTGCTGCTGTTGAAAAGTAGAATTGGGTTACTGGGGAACACTTACGAAAATATTAAGTTTTGAAATAGCACAAGAAAAGAATCATTGATTCTCTAGTACATTTTCCCACTCTGCTATGGTATGAATCAAGGCCCCGGGGTATCGATTAGTGGTAGCAACACTTGTTAATAGTAGTTTCATAAATGTGCAAGCAAAACATGTGCACATCTTTTACTGGTTGCAAATTATCATCTATTCATTCTTTTTCAGTACCATTTAAGAAGTAGGTCAAAAGCCAGCGCATTCAGCTATGCTGAAAAATTCAATAATTCCTCACGTTTTCTTATTGTATTTCTACTTCTGTTCTTATTTTAATCCTATACCACAAAATTCCGAATTTCAACAACAGTGAGGAAGGGTGGCTTTGAAAACATTGTGGAAAAAGAAGAAAATGCTGGTTATCAGCATTTTCTTCTTTTCCCACAATCTTTTCTACCCTTCCAAAAACAAATTTCTATTTTTGAGCAATATCTATTTTGTCGCCTGCAAATGCTTTCAATTTGGACCAGTCTAAAATTTTGTTGTTTAGTAAAGAGTTGAAATCATCTTTCCATGTGAATGAATGTTAGAAGTCTAGGTTAAGATTTTTTTAAAAGTCTTGTGAAAAGAAATTTAATGTGCCTTTGTAATGGTTATTACCTGAATTTTTTTCCTTTTCATGCAATGTTTTCAGAAACCATCCCTCTTAAATGATAATCTCATATAACAAATTTTCAGCAAACAAGCTGAAAACAATGAAAATAAGGTAAATAAATGAGGTAAGTAACTGGAGAAATTTATGAAAACTTTGCTTTAAAGACAGTAAAATAGTAATTTCTTCTTTTGTCATAACATTTTCATAAGTCGTCTGATGCCTTGAGTAATTTGCATAATAATAATCATGTATTATATGATGATTTATGCAATTTCACTTTTATCAAACACGGCGAGCGATGGGATTCTTGCTTCATTTTATGGTCTAAGGGAAAAAACTCTTTCAACCTTAAAGTCAAAATTATTAAGAGTTACCTCCCTTATTGCGACGATATTTCCTCATCACGGATTGAACTATCCGAATGGTAAGAAGTAGCAATCAGTTCTTTCCAAAAATCCTGATATCTTAGGTTCAAGGTTCTAATGAATCATCACAAGATTTCTTCAGTGACTTCCACCTTTAGCTGTATGATTCTCTATCCATGTAGGTTGAAAATAAGCCTATATATCTACACGAAATGCATCCTGCCATCGGGCGTGATGAAAATTATTAACACTTTGTTTCGGATATATGCTGAAATTGAAATATCGCCGCGAAAGTTTCGACATGAGGCACAAGCTTGAACTCAACACACGGGGCTCTGTTTATTTTCGTAATCCTCTCAGTTGTTCAAAACGTAGATCCACTGAATTAAGAACAGATGACGATATTTGTCAATAACCCCCGAGGAAAGGAGACCTAGAATATGTACATGTCGTTCATTTCCAAGGGTTCGTTTACCGATCTAAGTCAACACATGTAGCCCATTTGTTAAATGGTTTTCAAAATTTTTACTGGCTAAATTAACATTATTTACTGTGTAGGATCGTATCCCGATCAAGAAACTGTTAGATCTTTTTCCCTTTTTGAATACGGTATGTTCACCAATTTAATGAAATTCAAGGGAGACTACCGTGTGGTAACAAAATATCATTCGTGTTCTTTTAAGTACTTTTTGCTTTTGCCTGGTGTCTTGATTTTATCAGAACTGTAGATATCTATAAAACTAAATCTATCATAAAAATAAATAATAATAAAAAAAAAAAAAAAATAAAAGCGGAAGACATAGTTTTTATTCCGATCGTCTCTACATTTTATCCGTCTCTGGGTTTAGGTCGTCCTTAACTACAGGGAACGCGAAGGCACAAGTAAATACGAGTTTTCTCCCTTCGACCGTTAAACCGTTCAAAGTTTCGACGTAGTTTTCTTATTCATGAAATTTTCAACTTATTCAATCTTTTCTTTATATAAAAAACAATATGAGGAGAAAGAAAAGCAATGACCTGTAGAATATGGAAAAGAAGAACTGACAAACAGACCTATGCCTATCCTGCATGAGCTCCTATTTGATTAGACATATATCATTCTATGTTCTCAATTTGTTGGATGTATTGCTTATGTTAAAATGTGTGGCGATAAACTTGTTTGAAATAAACTAGATCTAGCCAAAATTTCCGTCCATGGATACAGAGAACTTAATCTGGGGCCCCATGCAGTTCCCCTTCAGCAAAATCATGAAATCATTTGTACACTACAAGATAAAATTTGGCCGCACGTCGCCCGTGAAAATTTACAATTTCTGCGAAATCATATGAAACGTTGATTGCATAGACAACTGACGGATCTAGATCTATTTGTATTTTTGCAACAAGGTTTCTAGTGCTGCTGTCCAGTTTTTGAATGGTAGAACTTTATTTACCATTACGAATCCCGACTCGGGACTAACTTTAACCTACCTTCAGTCTGAAGGTGTCTGCTCCGATGCTAATTTTGTGACTGTTCTTCGCATACATGTATGCGAAGAACAGTCACAAAATTAGCATCGGAGCAGACACCTTCAGACTGAAGGTAACTTTAACCCAGTATTGATAATTGAATATATAGAGTCTCACAATCTAGAAAAGGAGAGAAAAGCAATACAATTTAAACAGTTTTATTGTGAGTATATTCGACTTATAGCGGACTATGCAGACTAAACTGGCAGCCTGTTATCGATCTTCGTATCAACGGACGGCTACGGGAGATACAACGGGTACCAGTTTATATGCAGATCCTAAACTGGTACCCGTTGTATCTCCCGTAGCCGTCCGATACGAAGATCGATAACAGGCTGCCAGTTTATGCAGACCCTAAACTGGCAGCCTGTTATCGATGTTCGTATCAACGCTATCGGACGGCTACGGGAGATACAACGGGTACCAGTTTATGCAGACCCAATATCATTCGGCAAATCTCGGGTCATTAGCTGCAGTTACGGAATCGGACGAGTTGTCACGACTAGACCAAGTTGAAGGTCACACTGGACGCTCTGTGAATCTGATCTTGACGTACACTATCCAGGAAAAGCAGTTTTATCAGGATCTACATTGTAAAATAAAAGACAAATTGTGTCGTAGGCGCTATTGGTTGTCGAATTAGATTCTAAACAAATTAAAATTTGGCCACAAACGACAATAACAACAACAACTGCCGAGGAACAATAACAACTTGTCTACCGGAAGTGAAGTTTAACCAAGGATCGTGGCATTGCCATTTAGAAGTTATGACATTCTTGCCAATATTTTAAGACATTAGTAAGTAGTAAAACTTGTCCTTGTTATGCTGTCTGGGAAATTGCATTTAATCTTAAGAATGGTAGAGGTCTATTTCGATTCGAAATTTGGTAAGGTACCCCAAGATGGTCGTGTCGACCAAATACCAAGTTTCTTTTCTCAGTATTGTAGTTCGTTTCCTTTCCTTTTTGGTAGCAGACTTTTATTGATAAGTTCGTGTAATGATGTCTGTCTGTAGATCTAAATTTAATGTATATATCAGAGTTCCCGATCACGCAAAATCGTGCGTGAAACACGTATAAATGAAATAAAACACGTACAAAATTACAAACCTATACGTGAAATCACGCACAAAAAATACAGATGATCACACAAAAAAAGTAGGAAACACCTGCATAGAACAGTTCACGCAAGTGCGATTTGCAGAAAATATAAATCATCGGAAACATTTTGGATTTCCAGCTTTCTATTTATAGAATATTTACATGATCGGCGTACTCGGTATTTATTATCGCGATCAATAATATTGCAGACTGGGACTCGTTTGTTTCCAGATAAATCCTTACTTCAGCTCTCCTTTGTTTAACGCAGTCGATAAAAAAGCGTTTTGTCGATGTCAACGTCTTTCGTCTGAAAACCTGTATTTGGAATATCTCAGAAATATAGGCCTACTTTAGACGCTTTCGGAATTCAGAATTCGGGTTCCCGTAGGCGAGCAAGGTACACTAGTTGTAGAACCATTCAAAATGTAGAAAAAAGAATTCATTTCATGCAGAAAGACTTATCCATAAATGAACGGACATGAAAGATTGATCGGTCCATAAAACGCGGAAACCCATGACACAACAAAATGCTCCATTTTACATTGTCCGATCACAGTCACTTTCTACTGTCTTTTCAGCTTTTAATAGGTGTAAGCTGTAAATTTCCACAAATATCTTGATATAACGAACTTTTTTGGTGCAAATCATCTGTATCGATTGCTTTGAGAATCATTACTGTCATAATCTCAAAATCAAATATGAAATCTAGACGACCCCCCCCCCCACAACTCAAGGGGTAAGTGTGTACTCCTGAAATAAAAAGCTAGTGGGAACACTGCATATTGAATACAGCAGTCTTCAGTCCGACTTCTACAATGTTTAATGTAGATAAGGCATGTGAAAAGATGAGCATAAAGACTACTAGTTAACACTTTGACAAACAATTCTTTAAGTGTCAGTTACGTTTAAAAATGTATATTTACATAGTAGATCTATATGATTGTTCTGCATCTGATCGAAAATGAGGCATTAAGTAAACAATTTAGAGTTGTGGGCATATTGATTTTTCTCTTTTAATTTGTACCCCCATTTTTTTTCTTATACCCCCATTTTTCAATTGTAGGGGGTACAAAACCCCCAAATAAAATTTTCAGTGGGAACACTGATATATATTGAATTGCACTCTGTTGAAAGCAAAGACTTAATACTGCGACATTGGGAATAATTCAGGAGGTTTACAGTCAAAACGTCCCACAGTCAAAACGTCACACTTTTGGTTAAAACGACCCACTAATTTGGTTTTAACATCCCCCGTTAAAAAAAAATTGGTCAAAACGTCGCACTTCGATTTTTTTTTTTTTTTTTTTTTTTTTTTTTATTATTATTAACTACTAGTAAATGTTGTAGTGGTTAATTAATTCGATCAATTTTGATATGACTTATAAAGAATAAAGTTGGTTGTTGACAGTTTTGTTGACATCAGTTGCAATTACCTTTGTATGATCGTTTAGGTGAAAAAGATAACTTGTTAATCAGTCGGTAATGTCAAATGAATGATAATAAAGACGATATCATATGAATCACTTAGTTTTGAAATTGTTCCTTTCTGCTGATAAAGCAGGTTTTCAAAGACATATTCCTTACATTTAAACAAATTATCTGCATTTGTCCAACTTTACCTGATCTTTAGATTGTACAGGGGGGAGTGTAAGGGACTTTTAATTAGCATTTATGATGCATTTTTTTTTTTTAAGTCTGCTTTTGATTTTACAAATGATGATGCAGCTCAGTATATTTTATAGGAAATTCAAAAGAACAGATAAGACTGTGCTTTGTTAAGGTTGTTGAATCTTACAATTTGTTATATATTCTGTGAAGTTTAATGATAAAGTGATATAGAATAATATTTATGCATTGTGTGTGAGAAAGAGGTCAGAAAACGGCAGCATGCTCTGCAGTGTTCTTGTAATCAATGGCAGCATCGTACATGCAATACTGCCAAGTTATTTTTTGCTTAGTGTAGGAAATCAAAATAGCTAGAGTTTATCATCAAATTATGCATATAAAGTATTTCACATCTCACTGACTCATGCTAACAAATTCATAGGTCATCTCAGATAATAATTATACATGTATTGACTCTTCACCACATAGACACCAGTTTTAGTAACTCTGAAAGAGAAAGCTTCTGAAAAGATTGTTAGAAAAGGAGTAAATACTGGTGACCAGCTTTTGCTCTTTTTGTCCCACAATGTTTTCAATCATATCAAAGACAAAAAAAAAAAATCGTGATTTGACCTAAATTTAATTGTTCATCAACAAATGCTTTCAATTTGGTTAAGTCTAAATTTGATCGTTTGTAAAGAGATGTTCAATCAAATGCCATACCATGAGAGGAAAAAAGAAGGAAAATACGAAAGATGGAGAATGACCACGGACAATTTAAGTTTTGCGTTGCAGTGAAAAAGTTGGTAATAAACGATCTCCCCTTGAAAATGGGTATCTTCAGGATCTTGGGAGGACACTTTCTTATCTCATCTGATCTATCAAATATTTGTTAGTTTTATGCATATAATGGACATTTCAGTTGAATTTCGATGGCGGGTAGTGTAGGTTGAGATCGGTATGCTGTTGAGTCGGGGTTCAATGAGCATTGGGAATGTTTGAGAGAGAGAGAGAGAGTTTTTACCCTGTACCAACCCTGCTTTTAGAAAAGGAGATATCCAGTTTACCAGCGTGTTCTCCTTATTACACAATGTTTTTACACTTTACCGATCTCAATTTAACTAAACCTAGGCTAGTGATAGAAAACATATGTCACCAGAGATATTGCCAGATATCCACATAATCTCCATTTCCTTCAATGTTTTCTACCTTTTCAGAAGCGAATTTGAATTGTCGGGCCTCGTGTAAAAATGTCTTTGATTTTGGAAGATTTTAAGCTTTTATTTTTTCTCCCCTAGAATGATGGGTTTTGTCCAGGACACCACAGGAAAACGGGGGAAAAGAAAATCCAATGCTGCTGATGTACGTGTTTTAGCGGCAAACTAACGAGCAGGAATTGAAAACATTTTTGTGAAACACATCAGTGTTATTTGCCCCCAATTTTTAAAAAAGATTGAAATTCTCATATCCGCATTTTTTCTGTTTCTTATGCTGTCTAGAATGTGTTTCTTCTCTTGGTCGTTAAGACTTAGGATTGTTTGGTTAAGGGTGAAAGGTTAAATAGATATTTTACGCAATAAAATTTAATCAGTGAGAACATTGCAGACATGGAGCCATTTGAGCATGTCAAATAAACATTCATGTAGATAGACAGTATTGGCCTTAACCCTTAGCCTACTTTATACAATCTAGATTCTACTTAACCCAGATTACATTGTGTACTTAAACCACATTACACAATTCTTGATTCTACTTGGCTAAAACCGTAAATAAAAAGCTCCCTACGTACATGAATGTGGTCTGATCTTGGAACATAGTTACGATATCAGATGATGGTTTAAGTCATACTTATTAATGTAAATGTCTTAAGTTTTATCGAAAATTAATGTTGTGCTTCTTGAAAATTTAAGTCCGGCAGGATATGGGTTAAAAAATCAATGAATGTCACAATAAATGACTCAACCAAATGTAAAGAAGAAACTGTGAACAATTTCTGAAATAATTAATCAATATCAGACTTACAATTTTAATAAAATATATGGGGATGTTTTAGGGGGACGTTTTGGTGGGACTTTTTAACCAATTTGGAATTGAAATGGGGACTTTTTAACCAAGAGTGGGACATTTTGACTGGGGGACGTATTTACTGTGGGACGTTCTAACTGGATACCATTCAGGATGGGTCAAAACAGCCCTGTCCAAATGGCTCACTTTACCAAAACAGCTAACGTAGATACTGAAAGACACATATTTAGAATATGACCTACCGATATTGAATTCAATTAACCCTTTACCACACAACCCGCTCTTTTATTTAACAACCCTGAGGAAGGAGCCTTTTGGGAAAAAGGAGAAAATGCAGGTAGCTAAGCTTTTGAAAACATTGTGGGCAAATGAGAAAATGCTGGTAACCAACATATTTCTCCTTTGTTACAATGTTTTTTACCCTGTTCAGAGTTTTCCTTGATGCATGATTTTGTGTGTTTTGATGTATTGTTAAGGAAAATGACCCATATTTTTCTCTATAATGCGTCATTGTGGACGAACAAATATGATAAGGGTTACTTACCATCGTATTTGCTTCTGACATTACATTGCGAGTACATTAGAAAGCTGAAGTATGAGAAGAAAATGGGACGAAACACTACACTGTGTATCAGTTTTACAAGAATACCATCAGTCTTTAAACTCGTCTAAAATAAACCAGTTAATCTTTAATGAAAACAGTATAGCTCAGTCAAAATTGACATCACTCTAGCTGTCTGCAAGGAAAAGAGACCTTGAACAACAATCGTACGATGATTGCCTGCCACGAGCACCAAGAAAAACATTTTGAGGCCCCAAGGGTGATGTACCAATTGAACGGTTGATTCCTGTGATAAAAACAAAATACAATAACCCTTTACCAAATACAATAACCCGTTTCATTACCACAGAGAGCGGCTCCACAAATTTGCGCTATTCAACCTCTGTGTGTCACCAAAACACTAGTGGCCATGTTGATACCTTTGAAAGGTTGAAATTACGTAAAGATATGACAGCTTGTTTGCAGCTAAAGCATTTTTGCCTTTTAAGAACAGGCTTTTAGATAAGCATGCTCAAGGTAGTCTGTATGAAAAAAGATGTCATCTGGACTGTAAGCCCCTCTATAATTACATAGAATCCCCGGTGTTACAACGTTTCTTACATCATGCAATAATACATAAATAGGTTATACAAAGCTTTGGGGTGAATAAGAAACACAAGACACATTGTTCCATAAATACTAGTCTTTAATGTCTAACCTAACTACATTTTGTTGTGGTCCTCACAAAGTCCAGAATGACTCCCACTATTTATGACTAAGGTGTCACTGTGACCCCCTGTTTTCAATGCCAAGAGAAAAACCCTACCTATCAAGGACAGAAGTTATCATATTAGCTACATTTGTTTTGTCATCTGCAAGTGCTTTCAGTTTGGTCTGGTCCAAACATTTGTCATTTCATAAAGTGTTAAACTTGATGTATTCATCAGTAGAACTGAGTAAACTATCTTCAGATTATCATTGAAATGTGTATAAATTAATAGTGCCATGATCAAAGTAATGATAAATGTACAATTTCAATAATTTTTAAGGCATTACAAAAAAGTGTGCTGTTATGGTATTAAATTGCTTATGGGTTGTTTTGGCCCTGGGCCATGTTGGTACCAGGCTGTTTTGGAATCAGACTGTTTTGATTCAATTCTGGATTCATCATGATTCATTTACATAGAGTTTCTCCTAGATTCCCTATATTTAGAAAGATAAACATTTCACCAAAAAATTGGGGTTTAACAACTCTTAGGAGGAGGCCATTTGAAAAAATTGTGGGAATGGGACAAAATGTCTGTAACCAGCATTTCCTCCTTTTCCAACAATGTTTTCTCCTGTTCAGAGACAAATCCTTTCATTTGAGCTGTATCTAATTTGTCGTATGCAAATGCTGTCAGTGTGGAGAGTGTAAAATTTGTTGTTTGGTGAAGGATTAATGGTATTTGAGGCTGTTAATTGCATAGGCATAAACAATGATATTTGTACACTAATGGGTATGGGTTGATCATTTGCAGATTGTCTGACAGCAATGGCCTCGACTCCAAATTCCAGAAATGATGGAAAAAGCAGTATAGAGGCAGCAACAGAAGCTATTGCGAAAGTAAATGCTATGCTTATTGCCAAAGGAAAGCTAAAACCATCCCAGCTGAACTCGCATCCAGGTGGAAAAAAGGTAACATATGAAATAAAGTGAGAAAAAGATTATTTGAACTTGAATTTAAATACACTTGCAGTGTATTTTACAGATGAAATATTGAGGATCAATCATCATTCTCCACTGCCTATCCTGAATTTTGGGGGTCAGATGTCAACACTGGGGGTCAAATTTCTTTGTATGATTTTCAAACAGATGATGAATAAACAAATTTATGGTATTGTTTTGGGTTGTGTTTTACTGATGTCAAAGATATCAAAATATTTAATCACAGTAATAATTTATCTTTGTAACTTACTACGGAAAAGTGACAGTCTTCTTAAAAAATCAATAGGCCCTGTTTCTTCAGGGCCTACAACATTTTTTGTCATGTGAAAGTTGAGGTTTGGTGTGTCTTAACTCTTTACCAAATGACAGAATTTTAGTCTGGCCCAAATTGAAAGCATTTGCAGACGACAAAATAAATGTGGCTAAAAAAATGAAATTTGTTTAGGGAAGGGTAGAAAACATTGCGAGAAAAGGAGAAAATGCTGGTTACCAGCATTTTCTCCTTTTCCCACAATGTTTTCAAAAGGCTTCTTTTTCAGGGTTGTTAAAAGTGGGGATTGTGTGGTAAAGAGTTAATATTGACATGTCATAAATTTCATTAGATTTACCACTGAGAATAGCTTGTGTGCTTTTTGATGCTAAAAATGCCATCACAGGTTGCTGTTTCTTTGACTTAATTTAGACATGTTTATAACTCTGTCGTATGGTGATGAGTTAACCTCTAGAGCGCCAAGTAAACCAAACAGACACTTTCAGCTCGAAAATAGTACCCAAACAAATGAGGGATGCTCTGGCGAAAAAGAGGGTTTTTACCATTATATACATTATACTAAGCAGGTTATCACATAATTATGGATCCATAAAATTCATTTGCATAACAACTGAGTGAATAGTGAGGTAGAATTGTCTTTGAACATGCAGAAAATTTACCAATAGCAAAAAAGTTCTGACCCATATCAGCTTTTGTTTACTGCATACCGGGTCACTTCTTTTGTTACAGATGCATTAAACCCCAGTTTCACCAAGCAAGATTCAAATGCAGGTTCTTAGTTGCTTTTGTGTTTGTTGTTGGAGCAAAGATCAGAATGCATGTTTGATCTTGATCTACACTGACCACAAAGGCGTTTAATAGTAGTGCAAGGTGTGTTAAGGATTAACACTTATCCTGCTAAATAAGTGAAATGAAACTTTCAAACTGATAGTAAAAACACAAATTTTGCTACTTCAAAGGTTTTTTGAAGGAAAAGATATCTCCTTACCAGACAGTACAGATCCAAGATAAGGCTGCAAGTTCTGTGCAGTCTGATCTTTATCTACACTGTCCACAAAAGGTCCTTGAGTCGGGCTAACCAGCCATAGGGTTCACAGTTTTTCTTTTCTAATACAGACTGGACCTCAAAGTAACCTGATGACAACAGAGGTAGAAATTAACGATGTGCCAATTGGGTGTAGAAATATGTTAACAAGGGGCTCAACGCAGGAAGAGGTAAACCAAGATTGTTCTCGCAAAACTTACCCGTTGTGTACCTCTGTCACAGTGATTAGGATGTTGAAAACTCAAGTTGTCAGCCCTCCTTACAGCTAACATCAATTTCTCACCTTATGACCTTATGCAAGGGACTGTATGGCCCCAGCTTAACCCTTTCCCAAACAAGCCCTGGTTTTCACGTGTCTGCAGTACAAGTCTTTTGAAAACACTGTGGGAAAAGGAGAAATTGCTCGTAACGAGCAATTTCTCCTTTTTCCACAGTGTTTTCTACCCTTTTGGAGAATTTTGTCATTTTCATCAAATTTAAAATTGTCGTCTGCAAACTCTTTGAATTTGGACCAGTCTAAAATTCATCATTTAGGAAAGGGTTAATACTGGTCACACCTTGAAAAGACAAGGTTTGTAAGCTGTCACATTGGTTCAGCTGAAATAATGTAGAAAGTTGCTTAACCCTTTACTACAGGACAAAATTGTAGACTTGTCCAAATCCAAAGCATTTCCAGACGACAAATTAGATATGGATGAAATTGAAAAAAATCATGTTTAAATGGTAAGAAAACATTGTGGGAAAAGGAGAAAATGCTGGTTATAAGCATTTTTGTCCTTTTCCTGTAATGATTTCAATAGCTTTCTTTTTCAAATTGAAAGAAAAAAATGTCTTTAAAAGGTAAGAAAACATTTTGGGAGAAGAGGAAATGCTGGTTACCAGAATTTTCTCCTTTTTCCACAATCTTTTCAAACACTTTCTTCTTTAGGGTAGTTAAAACTGGGATTGTGTGGTAAAGGGTTTAAACCTTTTTCAAACAACCTTGCCTTTCTCTCTGACTGTTAATTTCTCTCAGACCACCTATAGATGGCATATTCACTTTTCTCTTTGTGCCTGGTGATGTTGTATGTGCAGTGGACAAGGCATCATTCTGTAATTTTGGTCTGACAAAATTTGATGAGGCTTTGAAATGATGAAGTCCATATCGGCTGTCATGCAGCCAATGTCCCCAATTCTAGAATAAATACTAAAACTAATGTCAAAGATTTAAATTCATTCTGGTAGCTCCTTACCAGAAGACTAAATTTTAGACTTTACAAATTCAAAGTATTTCCAGACAACAAAGAAAACTTTGACTAAGGATGTGATTTATCTTCACTTGGGTAAAGAACATTGTAGGAAAAGTTGAATTTCTATTGTGCGGCAATTCTCTCTTTTTCCCACATCTTATAGATGTATTGCCTATATTATACATGTGGGGGAAAAACAGTAGCCATCCGAGTAAGCTCAGTTTGTCAAGGCATAGCAGATTCAAAACCTGGTCATAACTCACTTATTTCTGGCCTCCAAATTATCTGAGAAAGGAGTCAGTCAAAGGACAGATAGGTTATGAACAATTAGAAGAAATGTGTGGACTAAGACTGCTTACTATTATCTAAGATACTTTTTTACAGATGTTTATCCTTTTGTTCCAATGTTTCCTCATTTTTTAAACAACGGTCTTTTCGTGTCGTGCAGCAGAGGAAATTTGAAGAAGATTGCAACATTTCTGATTTATTTTACAACAGTTTAACCCTTTACCACACAATCCCGACTTTTAACGACCCTGACAAAGAAGCCTTTTGAAAAACATTGTGGGAAAAGGAGAAAATGCTGGTAACAGCATTTTCTCTTTTTCCCACAATGTTTTCTACCCTATGAACAAAAATCACATTCTTTAAGCCAAACTGAAATTGTCGTCTGCCAATGCTTTTAATTTGGACAGGTATAATTTTTTGTCATGTGGTAAAGAGTTAAACAAATTATTCTCTCCGTACAACAATTACTGAAGATTACTTTTTTTGTTTCACTGCAGAGGAAATTAGAAGAACATTGCAACAAAAGAAGAAATTGCCCATAATAAGCAATTTCTCCATTTGTTCCTCCAGTGTTTTCTAATTTATTTTACAACATTTTAAACAAATTATCTTTTATCAACAGTTACTTTTTGTTATATAGCAGAAGAAATTTGAAGAACATTGCAACAAACTGTATATCATGAAATCTAGAAATAATAGCTTTGCCTTGATGCAATGTATATCTGGTGAGAGGAAAAGGTTTTTCATTAAAATAAGTGTGCTTTAACTTGGTATTGAATCTGCAACTGAGCTAACCTGGATAACTACTGCTTTTTCCCCCGCATAATATATAATACAGGTAATACATCTGGCATTTTACCTATGACATTTTTACCTATGTCATATTTACCATTTTGACTCTGACATTTTTACCTCTGGCATTTTTACGTATGACATTTTTACCTCAAACATTTTTACCACACACCATATACTGTTGATGCTTTCCAACCACCAAAGTTTTAATTCCTCAGTAGAGTTTTGAAATAACTGACAATTTTATTTACCCAGATATCCAAGCTGAGTGGGGCTGCAGTGGCTACTCGAGGAAGATACATGACACCAGAAGAAAGAGCCAACAACCCAAGGTAAGTATTTTATTACCCTATACCCTTTACCACACAATCAAGGTTGTTAACAATCATAATGAAGAAGGCTATGGAAAACATTTCGGGAAAAGGAGAAAATGCTGGTTACCAGCATTTTCTCCTTTTTCCACTATGTTTTCTGCCCTTCCAATGGCAAATTTCAGTTTTTAACCCTTTACCGCACAATACCGATTTTCACAACCCTGGGAAAGAATCCTTTTGAAAACATTGTGGGAAAAGGAGAAAATGCTGGTAACCCGCATTTTTTTCTTTTTCCACAAAGTTTTCTACCCTGTCAAGAGAAAATTGTACTATTTGAGCCACATGGAAATTGTCATCTGCAAATGCTTTCAATTTGGACAAGGCTAAAATTTTGTCACCTGGTAAAGGGTTAAGCCATGTTTAACTCTACCACACAATCCCGACTTTTAGCGACCCTGTGAAAGAAGTCCTTTGAAAACCTTGTGGGAAAAGGAGAAAATTCTGGTAACCAGCATTTTCTCCTTTTCCCACAATGTTTTCTATCCTACCTAAAACAATTTTCAATTTTTCAATTACATTTATTTTGTCGTCTGCAAATGCTTTCAATTTGGACCATTCTAAATTTTTGTCGTTTGGTAAAGAGTTAATATGTTGTCTGGAAATGCTTTGTTAATTTGGACCAGTCCAAAATTTTGTTATTTGGTAAACAATTAAATGTTTCCAGGAAGCAATCATCAAGAATGGTAAATATAAGATGTAAGAATTCATTTCACAATGTTAAATAAATAGGTTTAAGCTAAATTACACCTTTATTCTCATTTCAAATGATTCAGTGTATTTATGCTGTCATACTTCTTACACTCTCCTTCAATTTTCATTATCTTCCATTTCAAAACTTCCAAATTCTTCTTGCTCTGACTGAAACCTACACTTTTTCATTCTTTTTACCTAATTTTTCAACTCGGTTAATATTTCTTTCTCTGTAATCTGTCAACTCAAAACTTTTTTACGTCGTTTTTTACCTCATTGTTCAACACATAGTTTTAATCTTAGTAATATCTTACCATCCAGTGAAGACTTTCTGTGGTCTTTCACCTCTATCCTTCAAGGTTCAGTCCAAGTCTTTTCATATTCTTTCAGTGAAAGAGCCTTATACCTTAGTGTACAAGCCACAACCAAGGAGGCAGTTGGCTGTAAGTACAAAACCGAAAGAATTTTACAGAAGTCAAGATCATTCTAACACATTATATAAGCGTATAAGTTACTTCCATGTATCAGCTAACATGAATTTGCTGTACCTTTTTTTCAAGAGATGATATCACTTAGTTTTGTATGAAAAATATAGACCTTTTTGTACTGTTTTTCAAGGGAAAATATCACTTAGTCTGTATAAAAAATACTGACCTAAATTCATCTGTGGATATGCCTTTAAACACTGTACTCAAGCGTCCATTGTTTTTAAGACCTTGAAGAAGAATGTTATTTGAATAGTTGTGGTAGAAGGAAAAAAGTCCTGATAGTTGGCATCTACTTTTCCCACAATGTTATCATATTTTTCCCAATTCCATCATTTTGGCCACACTCAGTTTGTTGACTGCAAATGGTTTCAAATTGAACAATTTTGAAATTTAATCCTTCACCGCACAATCCCGACTTTTAACGACCCTGAGAAAATATTGTGGGAAAAGGAGAAAATGCTTGTAACCAGCATTTTCTCCTTTTCCCACAATGATTTCTACACTATCCAATACATAAATCACCATTTAAGCTACACTTAATTTGTTGTCTGCAAATGCTTTGAATTTGGTCCAGACTAAAATTTTGCTGTTTGGTAAAGAGTTAAGGATTCAACAGAGGATAATGCATAAACATTGATAACTACACAACCATCTGTTGGTTTGTCTTCTAATTTTCAAGTAAGACTTATTTCAAATATCACAATGTTATTTCTTGCTATGTGAATTTCAGATGAAACATCATTGTTTATTTTTCTGTCAACAGTGGCTGTAGGAAGAATCAATGAAATCATTGCTAATGGAATTGCTCGGCAGGGAGCCAAAATGGGCAAATTTACTCCAACGGGGGTTCGTCCACCCGCCCCACCCAGAGCACCTCAGCCAGGGTTTGTTCCAGAACCCCTACCCCCTCCTGGCCCCCCTGGTCCTCCACAACCAGTAATTATGCCTCCTGTTCAGGTAAAAATCGGAACTTTATGTAGCACATAAATAATACTCATATTAAATTTGATGTCCTATAACAAATTTTTAGCCGACAACATTGTAAACTATGGATAATCAACATGACTTCAGCCTTAATCTTTATCCTGCTAAATAAGTTCAATAAAACTTTGAAGCTGATAGTAAAAACAGGAGTATTATTCGTTCAAACTTAGCTTTTGGAGAAAAATATCTCGTTATCGGCCAGTGTAGATTCAAGATCAGACTGCTCATTCTGCACTGTCTGCAAAAGATCAGTGAGTCGTGTTTAGCAGCGTAAGGGTTAATACACAAATACATTCATGCAAGAACAATAGTGATGAGCAGAGGCTGGAAGTGTAAAGGACTTGAAACCAAGGGGTCTCTGTTTCAAATCCCCAGTTCGGGGAATTTCTTTCCAAGGATTGATGATACTGATTGCGAGAGAATTCATTGTTTCATGTTATGGCCTGAGCTGTAGAAAAAAAAATAAATGTACAATGCAGATATGATTTCTAAATGTCCCAGAGAGAAATTTTACATTATTTTCATTATATCCCCAACAACAAATTTTTTCAGGTGCTACAGTGTAACCAGCCTGTTGATCTGTCTGTGGCACACATATTGGTGTAGTTGTATCAGAATATTTGTTTTCTGTTATGCTATCATTTGACTGAAACTTTGTACAGCTTTCATTGAGAAACTGTAGATGTGCAAGACTTTTGGATGTTTGCTTCTAACTCTTTACCACACAACAAAATTTTAGATGAGTTCAAATTGAAAAGCGTTTGCAGAAGGCAAACGAAATGGGGTACAAACGACAGTATCTGTCTTTGAGATTTTTGAAAACATTATGGGAAAAGAAGAAAATGCTGGTTACCAGCATTTTCTTTTTTTCCCACAATTTTTTCAGAAGCCTTCTTCTTTAGGGTCGTTTAAACTCGGGATCATGTGGTAAAGATTTAAGTGTTGAAGAATTACTTCTCTTGGGACTGTTTTTGTGCATAGTGCACACATGAATCAATCATCTATCTTACGTATGGGGGATATTTACCATTGTGATGCTTAATATATAAGTCATGCTCTGTGAAAAGGGGGCTTAATGCATCTGCACGCAGTACATACAAGCTGACCTGGGTTGAAACTTTTTGCTATTAGTAAATTCTGTACATGTCCACAGACCATTCTATCTCCAGATTAAGTCTATTGGCAGACTAAATAGATTTTATCGATCTCATGTTAGGGCATGACTTGCTTGAAATAACGCATCACAGAGATGCATTAAACCCCCTTTTTCCAGAGTTCAGCTTATATGAAACCGACAATCTCAGACAATACTTACAATGCAGATATTTCAGTTTCAAGGGTACTGTTATTAGAACATTTAGCAGTGAAGCAGATAGTGCTGATCCAAGATCAGACTGCATATTCTGTGCAGTCTGATTGTGATCTACACTGTCTGCATAAGTAATTAATTTTGGGATCAGCAGTACAAGATTTAACTCTTTACCAAATGACAAAAGTTTGGGCTTGTCCAAATTGAAAGCATTTGCAGACGACAAAGTAAATGTCACTCAGAAACTGAAATTCAATTTTGGTAGATTAGAAAACATTATGGGAAAACGAGAAAATGCTATTTGTCAGCATTTTCTCCTTTTCCCACAATGTTTTCAAAAGGCCTTCCTCCTCGAGGTCGTTAAAAGTTGGTATTGTGTGGTAAAGGGTTAAGATACTTCATGTTACAGTTATTATTACATTAATTTTCTACTCAATTTGTGTGTGCCATTGCAAAAAAAAAAAAGACTGATTCTTATGTTTGCTTACAGAATATCACCCTGTATCAGGAAAAGCTAATTATTGGTTTGGAGCATGCACCCCCTAATTTTAATGTGAAGGACAAAGTGTTTGGACCAGGGGTATGTAATTTTTGTCCCTTTTATGGCTTACAAATATTCTATCGTCTCTACCTCCACCCCTTATCAAACAACTTGTTTGTACAGCTGTAGAAAAAATGACAAAAGCTTTTGTAAACATCATGGAAACAGGAGAGAACTCTGTTAGCAAGCATTTTCTTCTTTTCCTTTGGTGTTTTCTGCTCCTCTAAAGACAGAATAATTTTGTTGCATTTGATGTTTAAAATTGAGTATGTGACAAATTTTGTAATTTGGTAAAGATTTAAATATCTCAGACATTTACCAAGTTTTTGTGACCCAAAAGTTGCCAGATGAGATATAACGTCATTATTGCATTACTTTTACGGCATACGCGAAAAAAATACCTCCCCCCCCCCCCCCCCTTTGAGGGAAAGGGAAAAAAATGCTGGTTATCAGCATTTTAATGATTTTCTAGCAATGTTTTCAAAAGCTCTTATCATCAGGTCTTTAATACTGTGGATTGTTTGGTAAAGGGTTATTTAACTAGTGCTACACACAAAATTCTTTGCAAACCCTTGGCTGCTTTTCCACCTATAGATTGGTTTAAATTTTTTTTACACTGCTTGTATCATTAATTCAGTCATTCACAGTGACGGCTGACTTAGTTATGTAAGTCCTTGGCTTTTTCCATCTAAAATAATAGAAATTTTGTTTAATTGTGAGAGAGGATTGCGTGTTGTTTGTTACCACTGAGTGGTGATTGACAACAAAGTCAATCATTTACCTTATATTAACTATTACCTTAGCCCTGAAATGATAGTATACACATAACCTGCACATCATCTTGATAAGTGAGCAACGTTTTATTAAACTAGCTTGAAGATCATTGAAATTATTCCAATTTTGTTTTTTTAAGTATCACTGACCTTGACCGAAGAAATGTGAAAACTTTGCAAAATGTTATTTTTGGACCTACTGTGAAGTTGATACATTTTTCTCCTTTTGCAGGGTACCTTTTTACAACACATTCAAGGTGAAACAGGTTGTAAAGTTACACTGAGGGGTAAAGGATCGGGTTTCATTGAAGCCAATGGTACAGAAGCTCTAGAGCCTATGCATATACATCTTCAGTAAGTTCTCACTGAACAAATTGCATATTGCAAACAACTTTCTTTCATTATACAGCACACCATGTTTGAAGATAAAAAATGTAACAAAAAAAAACCTTACTTCCTCACAAAGTAGTTCAAATGAAAGTAGCATGTTGTTAGGATAGCTGCACTCTGCTTATTGAGACAGTAGGTTCTATGGTAAAAAAGATGACCTAGAAATTTTGATAGGAAAGTTTTTGCAACAGCTTTTTGGTATAAAAACAGTAGCTACAAAAACAACAACATAGAAGTGCTCAATACATGTGAGTGGCACTCTAACAAAAGTGGGTTTAACGCTTTACCATATGACAACATTTTACATTTGTCCAAATTGAAAGCATTTGCAGACGACAAAATTAATATGACTCAAAAATTTAAATTTGTTTTGGGAATGGTAGAAAACATTGTGGAAAAAGGAGAAAATGCTGGTTACCAGCATTTTCTCCTTTTCCCACAATGTTTTCAAGAAGGTTTCTTTTTCAGTGTCGTGAAAATCTGGGATTGGTTGGTAAAGGGTTAACCCTTTACCACACAATTCTGACTTTTAACGACCTTGTAGAAAAAGACTTCTGAAAACATTGTGGAAAAGGAGAAAATGCTGGTTACTAGCATTTTCTCCTTATCCCACAATGTTTTCAAACGGCTTCTTTTTCATGGTCGTGAAAACCCTTTACCACACAATCCTGACTTTTAACGACCTTGTAGAAAAAGACTTTTGAAAACATTGTGGAAAAGGAGAAAATGCTGGTAAGCAGCTTTTTCTCCTTTTCCCACAATGTTTTCTACCCATTCAGTTCAAAGTTCCATCATCGGGTCCTTTTTAAATATGTCGTCTGTAGATGCTTTTAATTTGGACGAGTCTAAAATTTTGTCATTTGGTGAAGAGTTAATGCACTTCCAAGATGCATAATACCAGGCAAGTCATCTTGTTATAAGGGATCCATAAATCAAGTTTGTCTGACAACTGACGGACTTGTGGAGTAGAATTGTCTTTAGACATGTAGAAAATTTACCAACAGCAAAAAGTTTCCACCAATGTCAGCCTGCGTGGACTGTGCAGCCTGACATGGGTCAATCCATTTTGCATATGCATTTAACCCCCTTTTCACAGAGTATGGTTCATGCATTTTATTATGAAGGTATTCTACTGCTTGTTTATGTAATAACTTTAATGTATTTGCCCCCCAAAAAAAAGTACTTTTAAATTTTTTCTATGAAAGGAGAGCTCACTATGACTTGAGGAGATAAACTCTGTAATTGTAATAGCCATGTTTTTGCTATTTTTCAGACATGTTACTAGTGATGGTTTGCAGCAGGCTAAAGGTTTGGCAACCAACTTGATACAGACTGTAAGTACAATACAGATTAAGTGCACAATTTTGCACTTGAGTTAATGATAAGTTCTTTGACCAGTTTTATTGTAGGGTCAGCTGACAGTCCAAAGAGTACCATTTGGACTAGGGATGAATCAAAATGATAAGTTTTTCATCTCAGGAAGTTTAACTAATCTTAACTCTTTACCAGATGACAAAATTTTATACTGGCCCAAATTCAAAGCATTTGCAGGTGACAAATTGAATGTGGCTCAAATGATAGGGTTTGTTTCTGAAAGGTTCGAAAACATCATGGGAAAAGGAGAAAATGCTGATTACCAGCATTTTCTCCTTTTCCCACGATGTTTTCAAAAGTCTAAATTCCCAGAGGTGTTAAAACTCGTCATTGTGTGGTGAAGAGTTAAATCAAGTTTCAGTGTTTGGAATATTTTCTTTCATCATTTAAGATTAATTTTTGTTGTTCATATTTAGGCTCAGATTTCCCAAGTTTTGTATCATCCATAGTTTTATGCATATTATATTAATCGTAAAATCATGCAGCTTGAAGTACCAGGAAAGTGATTACAACATAAAATTCCGTATTCACCTGCCATGTGTTTCTTATTCCATAGAATGCCTTAGAAACAAATAGACATTTTCAGCCAATAGAAAGTAGTCAAGATATTGGATTTTCTTGAGTATTTCATATTATTAACTCTTTAGCAAACAACAAATATTTAGACTTCTCAAAATTTGCAGACAACAATTTACTTGTGGCCCAGGTCTTAGAAAGGGTAGAAAATATTGTGGGAAAAGGAGAAAATATTGGTTATCAGCATTTTCTCCTTTTCCCAGTGTTTTCAAAGTCTTCTTTCTTGGGATTATTAAAACATGGAATTGTTTGGTGAAGGGTTAAGGTGAACTATTGTTGAAAGTCTCATTAAAACCAAATTCAAACAACAATTTTTTCCTTGTGATTTAGATTCATTGTTCCAGACTTTCCCATTGTTAATTTAAGGAAATCCAGAATATTTATGATATTTGAAATTTTTCTGCCATATTTTCATTTTAAAGTTCCATATCTTCACTACTCATTTTTTAGCTCATCTGAGCCAGAAGTGCTCAAGGTGAGCTTTTGTGATCATGCTGTGTGCTTCTTGAGGTCATCAACAGTGTTAAAAATTAACATATTTTGCAGGTAGCAAGTACTTGCTCCCTGGCTTAAAATAAAGTAGCAAAAGGAATGTTCCTGGTAGCAAACAGGGGCAGACAAGTAACAGCCCTCCCTCCCACCAATAAAATGATGCTTGAATTACTGCATATGCCCATGAATTGCCCAGCAGAAGTAAAAGTAGCACATCTTCAGAGATATGAGTATAGACACTGTGCTGTCTGGCAATTGGCTCATTTATACTTGTATGTTTTTGACCATTTGTTTGGGTCCTGGGTAGCACAGTGGTAATGGGTAGGACTTGTGACATGTAGGTCCCGGGTTCGAGCCTCATTGGATCCACTGTTTTTTTTTTCTGCGGAAGTGTCCTTGGGCAAGACACTTCAGAGCCCTAGCCTAGTACTGATGAAACCCTGGAAAAACATAAATAACGTGAGCTGTCGCCGTGACATGACTGAAATAATGTTGAAAGCGGCAAAACATCATTCAATCAATCAATCGCCCATTTGTTATAATGTAGACCATTTTCAAATGGGCATTGGCAAAGATTCACAAAGGTAGCTAAGCTATAAACATAGATGTTAAATATAAAGTTATCATCAACCACAGACATGTTCAATTGCGTGGCTCAGTGATGCTTGCATTTTTTTGTATGTATGCGGACAATTGCAAAGATCATTTCAACAGATTTCTAAATTAACAAGTGGAACATTATTTTATTGAAAATTGGCAAAACACTTAAAGCAGACAGGATTACCAGGTAGCAACCTTTTGCTACTGCTTTTCTGCCCAGGTAGCAAAATTTGCTTTTCAGGTAGCAAACTTGCTACTTGCTACTGCTAATTTCGAACCCTGATCAACAATTACTTTGTTTGTGCTCTAAAGACCATATTTTCAGTCCAATACTCATGAAACTTGGTCTTAATTTTTGTTTTGATGATGATATCTCAGATGTTTTCGAAATTGGGTCACATTCGGTCAAGAAAGCAGGTCACTGGGACAAATCTTAGAAAAACCTTGTTTGCTTTCTAGAGGCCACATTTTCAGTCTGATACTTATGAAACATGGTTAGAATGTTTGTCGTGATGATGTCTTGGACAAGTTTGAAATTTTGTCATGCTGGGACAAAGAGTACACATAGTTTACTGGACAGCTCTTACCAAAAACCCTTTGTGCACTTTAGAGGCCACATTTTCATGTTACGAGTGAAACTTGGTCAGAAAGGTTTGCCTGGCTGGGTAACTCAGAGGTTAGTGTATCTTACCTGTGACCTGGTGGTTGTGGGTTTAATACTCGGTTGAGCCGAACTTTCTTCCCAGTGATTTTACACCTCTCATCTCTGATGCATGTGAGAAAAGTAGTCAGTGGCTTGGAAAGAAAGTTATGTCAGTACTGTTATGAGAAAGCCAGGAAACACATTTGAAGGTGCACTCACTGCCATGATATGACCTAAGCTGTTAAAACAGTATTAAACTCCAACACACACAGAAAAGTTTGTCTTGATGACATCTGGGTCCGTATTCACCAACCATTCTTAAGAATGTTCTTAGACTTATTCTTCAAGATTTTCCAAGTTTGAAAGTAACACAACTTCTGATTGTCTAAACCATATGGTTTAGCCAATCATCAGGTGTGTTACTTTCAAATTTGGAAAATTTTGAAGAACAAGACCAAGGATGTTCTTAAGAATGGTTGGTGAATACGGACCCTGGTGCAATTTCAAAATTGGGTCAAGTCAGGTGAAAAAGTAGGTCACTGGGACAAATCTTAAAAAAAAAACGTGTACACTCTAGGGGCCACATTTTCAGCCCGATACTCATGAAACTAGGTCAGAATCTTTGTTATGATGATATGTAGTAAGAGTTCAAAAGTGGGTCATTTCTGGCTAAAAAGTAGGTCACTGGGACAAATCTTAGAAAAATCTTGCATGCACTCTAGAGGCTACATTTTCAGTTTGATACTCATGAAACTTGGTCAGAATGTTTGACTTGATGATGTCTTTGACAACTTCAAAAACAGATCATGTTGGGTCTGGCAGTAGGTCACTGACATTTATGTGTTTTGCCTCATCACAACCAGGAATCTCTTCAACTTAATCCTAGGTGACTGTACTCAGGTGAGCGCTTTAGGACCAGTGGCCCTCGTTTCAGTCAATCAGTCAAGAATTTCTGTAACTCTGTCTAGGGTTCACAATTTTTAGGCCCTAGGTTTGATCCTCACTCGGGGCCCTTGAGTTTTTCTAGGAATCATCCTTTGGCATGACACATCTATGCCTTTTTTAGTGCTGGTAAATCCCAGGATATACATGCAGAAGTAAGCTGTCAATGTAACCTTTATTACTCATCGTCCATAACTTATCATATCAGTTCTGTGAAATTAATTGTAGATATAGATTAAATATCTTTAATGATAAATTGATTTGGAAGAATTCCAGTGAAGTACAGATGTTCAGTGATCAAACATTGTGTCGTGTATTTGTATAAGACAGATTTCTACAACAACTCACAACCAAGAAAAACTTATAGAAGGCAAGAGAAACAAACAGATAAATCAGCTGATTTAATTTTACAGGTGTCATGTGTAATTGTATTTGTGTGTATTTTTTTAACTGTGGTCATTTTGATGAATCAACTAACAATCAAGAAGATATTACTGCAAGAGAATACTGATTAATAATAAATTGATTTCACAACTGACAATACATTACAGATTGTGCATCTATTAATGTTATATCCTGACAGAAAATCAAGTATATCCCTTGGATACAGGTGATAGCCTAACTCGAAACCTGCTGAAAAATGTTTACTGACACTTCCAGGCAAATTCAGAAATCTAAAATGATGAAGTTTCTATGTTCTCTTAGCCCCCCAAAAAAATCACGCCATATTTGACAGTTTAGATCAAAGACCAGGATCCGTATTCACCAGCCATTCTTAAGAACATTCTTTGTCTTGTTCTCCAAGGTTTTCAAAGTTTGAAAGTAACATGACTTCTGATTGGATTTGGTTTATCCAATCAGAGGTCGTGTTACTTTCAAAGTTTGAAAATCTTGGAGAAAAAGACTGAGAACATTCTTAAGAATCGTTGGTGAATACAGACTCAGATGGCACAATCTTTGCAGTCTGGTGTTGATCTATACTGTTTGCATAAGCACATTTAGTCAGGTATAGCAGTCTAGGGGTTAAAGTACATTTGTGGATAGTGTAGATTGTATATCTGATTGGCTGTGCTCAGGGATGGAATGATCACCTTATATTGCAAAACATAATTCTGTCTTACGATAGGCTTTTATAATAAGGATTAAATTATCAGAGAGGTTGTAAATGGACACTTAAAAGAAATTTTTTGTCCCTTTTAGAAAGGAAGAATATTTTGAAGTGTTTCAAGGATCCACATATGCAGAGTCAAGTAAGGGTTGTTGAATAGTTGTAAATTTAAGTAAGGTTCCTTTTAAAAAAGATTTTCTATTCTCTATTTGAGATTTCACACAAGACTTTTGAGTTACAGGGCAGTTTGCAATTAATTTCTATTTATTTCTAAAAAATTTTCCTATTTAAGTTATGTAGAATAGAGAAATACAAGGTGACTCATGGCAAAACAGATTTAGAAGTTATGTTGAATTTCCATGACAGGCTGAGTTATGGGGAAAAGAGACTTCTGTAGAGCAAGTTTACAGTACAACAGATATTTACAGATACCAGTTTCTGGCATTTTCTGATGTCAAATTAATCACTTTAGATTATCAGATGCTTGGCAGGAAATTATAGCTTCATAAACAACCTTTATTCCAATAATTTTTTAAGATGCTTAGGTATGACTTTTTTAGCAAAAATTACATTTACCTAGGATGCAGATTACATTCATTGCATTAAACATTTTCTTTTTACTATAACTGATTTGAGGCACTGTAACTGAGTTTTATTTATTTTTCTTTTTTTTTTTTTTTTTTTTGAGGGTTGTTTCAAGAACAGAATTCCAAAACAGTAGCTTGTATCTGTCAACATTTTGAAATGTAGTTTTGTATAGCAATTTCATATTTAACGTGTTTTTTTGTATCTTTTTAAAGACTTGAAGCCAGATATCTGCAAAGTTTTGTCCTGATTTTTGAAAATTGATGCAGAACAGTTTTTAGCAAGGTTGATTTTGAAGAAACCTTAGATTTATGGGGATAGCCCTGTCGTTGTCTGTGTATTTATCATATGAAAACTTTGACATCTTCTGATATCTTGGTCATTACTGAAGATAAGTACTTCAAAATTGGGCTTGTTAATAACTACCAAAAGGGATACCTATACTAGAAGGGCAGGTAACCCTCAAAATAAGTCATGCTCGGGCAAAAGGGGGCTTAATGCATCTCGGTGATGCATGATACAAAGCAAATCATCATATAACTGTGGATCCATAAAATCCATTTTGCATAACACCAAACTGAATAGAGATGTACACTTGTCCTTTGAGGTGCAGAAAATGGACCATTAACAAAAAGTTTTGGCCCAGGCTGCACGAACAGCGCATGCTGACCTGGATCGATACTTTTTGCAGATGCATTAAGCCCCCTTTTCACAGAACATGGCTCAAATATTTTTGACACCATTATGCCCTCTGTACTAAAAAAGCACCTGCAGCTGAGGGTCAGCATCTGTATGCGCTGGTTTTGTTATAGAAGGATTAAATTTAGTTTGTGCAAAATTTGACTTGTTTTACTCAGAAAGGTTTAACAGATCTACAAACAGATGTGGCGGGAAAATCTTTATTTCACATAAAACTTTGTTTTTATTGTCCTAATTCTTTACCATACAACTGGTCCAAGTGAAAGCAATTTCAGACACCAAATTAAATGAAAAAACAATTGAATTTGATTTTGGAACAGTGGAAAACATTGTGGGACAAGCAGAAAATGCTGGTTACCAGCGTTTTTTATCCTTTTCCTACAATGTTTTCAAAGGTTGTTTTCCTCAAGGTTGTTAACACTCAGGAGTTTGTGGTAAAAAGTTAATCTAAATACAAACAATAGTTACTGCCTGTAATAGCGGCAACAATATCTATGTAGATTGCATGTTTTATAAGCTTTGTTTACTACTAAAGTCCTCCATCTTGTTCCTGAACTGTACTAACTTTTATCCAGTAAGGACGGAAGCTACAAACCCTTATTACTGACACCAAGGAGGAATATTCAAAGGAAAGAAAATGGTCTGAACCTGATTGAAATGGGGGTAAAGAAGCAGTCACTTGCAACCTGAGGATGTTCCTTTTCTCACAATCTTTTAACCCTTTACCAGACGACAAAACTTTAGCCTTGTTCAAATTGAAAGCATTTGCAGACGACAATTTCAGTGTGGCTCAAATGGTGCAATTTTTCTTTAATAGAGTTAAAAACATTGTGGGAAAAGGAGAAAATGCTGGTTACCAGCATTTTCTCCTTTTCCCACAATGTTTTCAAAAGGCTTCTTTCCCAGGGGCATTAAAAGGCGGCATTGTACGGTAAAGGGTTAAATGCTGTCTACTTAAGAATATGTTGTTGTATTGACTCTACCCAACTGCAAATTCTAGACTTTTCCAAATTCAAAGCTTCTGCAGACGACAATTTCGAAAGTGATACAAATAAACTGAAATTCTTTGATAGGGTGGAAAACATGGTGGGAAGAAGGAAAATGCATTTTCTCCTTTTCCCACCAGTGTTTTCAAAAGCCTTCTCTCACAGGGACATTGAAGGTCAAGATTGTGGGGTAATGGGTTAATAATGATTGGCTATGCAGACCATATTTAAAAACATTGCAAGTTAACCATTGTTAGATGTATGCAATTATGTAGGTTTTTATTAGCATACAACGGGGAACATGCTGGAAACAGAAAAAACATCGATGACCCTTAGAAAACATTTACAGACATTAAGATTTTGATGTGGTTCAGGCATGGGGATTTTGTTATGGAATATTAACCTTTTACCACACAACAAAACTTTAGAGCTGTCAAAATCCAAAGCATGTGCAGACACCAAATTCACTGTACCTAAAATTGTGGCTTTTTTTTTTTTTTTTGATAGGGTCAAAAACATTTTGGAAAAGGAGAAAATGCTGGTAGCAACCATTTTCTCCTTTTACCACAGTGTTTTAAAGTCTTCTTTCTCTTGGTCGTTAAAACTCACAATTGTGTTGGTAAGGGTTAACACGAATGACCTTGTTCATTAAGTGTTGTAGTATTTGAATATATACTACTTTCATAAGAAATTATTTTATCGCTTGTCCGGGCTGTAACAGATACTTTTGAGCTAAAAAGAAGGACAAAAACGAAAAGTGAATCTATTATAAGATCAGATGATGTTCTGAAACCATAGGTTGATTTGAAAAATAACTGTTTTCGAAGAAAACAGCGAGGAATTGTGATAGCCCAGTCATCGTCTGCATTGTCATTGTGCAAAAACTTTGACATATATATCTCAATCATTACTGAATGATTTCAGAAGGGTTCATCTTCAGGGTCATGAAAACACAGGATTGTTTGGCAAATGGTTAAAGCATTACCTGGTACTTTTGACTTTCTCGTAATTCAACAGACCAAGTGTGAGAAACATTGTAGCAAGTTACTAATGACTATCATGAATATATTTATGTATTAATTCTTTACCACACAGTCCGGAGTTTTAACCCTTGTTGTGCTTAATAAATGAGGAATGCTGTGGTAGAAGGGGGCTTAATGCATACTGTGATGCATGACACCAAGCAAGTCATCACTTGATCATGGATCCATAAAGTCCAGTTTGTGTCACAAATGACTAAATCATAAAGTAGTAAGTATGGTCCTTTGACATAAAGAAAATTGACCAGTAGCAAAAAGTTTCAGCCCAGGTCAGCCAGTGGGAAGTGCGCTGGCTGACCTCGGTCAATACTTTTCACAGATGCATTAAGCCCCCTTTTCAGAGAACATGGCTCAAATGAAATGAACCGTGCTCTGTGAAAAGGGGGCTTAATGCATCTCCTGAAAGTGTCGACCCAGGTCAGCCTGCGCAGTCCGTGCAGGCTGACCTAGGCCGAAACTTTTCGCTATTTGTCAATTTTCTGTTTGTCAAAGGACCACTCTACCTCACAATTTAGACAGTTGTTTGAGAAAATGGACTTTATGAATCCATGGTAACATGACAACTTACTTGAAACCATCCATCACGGAGATGCATTAACCCTTTCCCAAACGACAAATTTTAGACCCTTCCAAACTGAAAGAGATTCCAGACGACAATTTTAAATTTGATGAAAATGGCAGAAAGTTCTCAAGAAGGGTAGAAAACGCTGTGGGAAAAGGAGAAATTGCTCGTTACGAGCAATTTCTCCTTTTCCCACAGTGTTTTCAAAAGACTTGTACTGCAGACACGTGAAAACCAGGGCTTGTTTGAGAAAGGGTTAAGCCCCCTTTTGCCAGAGTGTGGCTCAAGTGGATATTCTTAGTCAGTATAGAAAATGCATATGTTGCAATATCAAAGCTGAATTGTCAGAAAATCTGGCAAAGAAGAAAGGAGTGTAGATCCAAGATAAGACTGCAAGTTCTGTGCAGTCTGATCATGATCTTCATGGTATGAATTAGCAGTGAGATCCAGGCTCAGCACTACAAAGGTTCACAGCCCTGAAGTACTTTCAAAACATTTTAAGAAAAGGAGAAAATGCTGTTTACCAGCATTTTCTCCTTTTTCCACAATGTTTCAATCCATTCTTAGACAAGATCCATCTTTGGAGTTGCTTAATATTTTGTCTTCGAATGCCTTCAATTTCAACACGTCTATAATTTTGCCATTTGGTAGATTTAAACCTGAATTTTGATGATTAATCCTATGTCAACTCTTTACCAAATGACAAAATTTCAAACTAGTCCAAATTGAAAGCATTTGCAGACGACAACATAATGTGACTTAAAAATTGAAATTTGTTTTGAAAAGGGTGAAACACTTTGTGGGAAAAGGAGGAGAAAATGCCGGATACCAGCATTGTCTCATTTTCCCCTAAAGGCTTTCTTTGTCAGGGTTGTTAAAACCCGGGATCTTGTGGTAAAGAGTTAACAATATCTTGAATATCGTCTGCTGCAAATTTGTCTGGGTAGTTTATGGGTTGTTATGCATTATGCTTGGGCTTTTTCTAGACATACTGAAAACCAGTACATGTACAACTAACATAAGGACCAGCATTTTACCTTTACCAAAATGTTCTTTGTTTTAGCAACCCTAGGACAGAAGGCTTCCAAAAACATTGTACATGTATTTCCCGTTTTTTCAAAACAAATTCCATCATTTTAGCCACATTTGTTATCTGCATGTTTTTAGGCTTCCAAAAACATTGTACATGTATTTCCCGTTTTTTCAAAACAAATTCCATCATTTTAGCCACATTTGTTATCTGCATGTTTTTAGTATGGAAGAGTAAAAAATTTTGTCACCTTGTAAGAGCTAAAGGAAAGGAATGTAGTACTTTTGATAAGTATGTGAAACATTTTAAGAAATGGAAAACTTAATAATTATCTTCTTCTCTTTCCATGTTTTGGAAGTACATGTAATTATCTTCTTCTCTTTGCCATGTTTTCTAAGGGGGTCCTGTGTGGCTCAGTGGTAAAGTGTAGGTCTCGTGACCTGGAGGCCCAGGATTCGAGCTTCGCTGCATCCACTGTGTTTTTTGTGGGAGTGTCCTGAGGCAAGATTCTTCATAGCCCTAGCCTAGTACCGGTAAAACCAAGGAAGTACATGGATATGTGAGCTGTTGCCATATTACTGAAATAATGGTGACAGCAGCATAAAACACCATTCAATCAATCAAACGGTGTTTGTCTTTGTCAGGAAGGCAAATGAAAGGTGTTTTTGTGACAATGGGTCAAGTTTGTGTACATGTAGTTACTTATGGTGATGTTAAACTCTCTGTCAGATGACAAAGTTTATGACATGTACATTTTGGAAGCATTTGCAGGTTATCAGCCTTTTCTCCTTATCCAAAGTATTTTCAAAAGCCTTTTTTTCTCTGGATGGTTAAAATCTGGAACTGTTTGGTAAAGGGTTAACCCTTTGCTTAACAATGCCAAGTTTAAATGGCCCTGCTCTGAAGGGGAACACTTTTGAAAACATTGTGGGGAAAGGAGAAATGCTTGACATCCAGCATTTTCTCCTTTGCCAAAAATGTTTCTTTCCTTTCAGAGAACCTAAGCTCATCTGTGCCAAATTTGAATTAGTCATCTGCAGATGTTTTGATTTTGAAATGTCTTGAAGTTTTGGTGTGGGAAAGGGTTAACCCTCTACCACACAATCCCCAGTTTTAAAGACCCTAAGAAAAAAGGCTTTTGAAAACATGATGGGACATGGAGAAAATGCTGGTAACTGGCATTTTTCTCCTTTTTCAACCATGATTTTTACTTTTCTAAAAACAGATTCCAATTTTTGAGTCACTTTCATTGCATCTGCAAATGCTGTCATTTGCGGCCAGTCTAAAATTTTGTTGTTCGCTAAAGAATAAACAAAAAGTATCTGCACTGAATCTAGGACTCACAGCTGTAGTTACTATTAGTAATGTAGATGTACTAACACCTTGGAACCACTTTTATAAGCCCATTTATTTTGTATTAGAGTTTCACTTGATACGACTATAGGTTTGGTTCGATGATACATTAGGTAGAAGTCTTACCTTCTCACAAGGTGCAGAAAGAAAGAAAAGCACATAATGACCACTCAGTAAAGAAAAAGAGGAAAGGAAAGGCCTGTGTAAAACAGCCTGTGTGAAATATTTACATGTAAATGTGCAGCATAGTTACACATGTGTATATTTTAGGTACAGCAAGAGTATGCAGCGTTTCAGCAGTCCTTTGTGACGGTGCCACCACCCAACATGCTGCCACAGTCGCCATATTGTAAGTTACTGGCATAGCATAATAGATCTTTAATTATTTCAATTTCTCTTTGTTTCATGCAAGATTTGCCTGGTCAATAAGTGTGTACACTTCTAGATGCCTTGGTATAGTTTACAGTGAGTGTTGCTGATATTTCAGATATGTCATTTGATTGTCAATTGGATTCCTGTCTTTATTAAAGCCTGTGCAAATACCTGTGTATATATGGTATGTGCAATATGCAAGGATCTGCTCAAAAGAACTGTAGTTAGTTTTAGTGTATGATACTTTGCTGAAATAATGTTAAATCTTTGTACTTAAAGCAGTAATGGATAAATCTAAGCATAAATATTAATTAAATTGAAAGTTGTATCCTTCATTCAGGTGTAGTAGCAGGAGATGTTTTCTGTGCAGTATAAAAAAATTTATCCCTTGTTTATCCACAAGGTTTTGTGTGTCATCATTAGCAGCCACAAAAAAAAAACCTCCAAATTGTATCTTGCAGTAGGTTTACAAATTCCTCAATTAATACAATGCAGCCTTGCATGTATTGTTGGGTTCGACATTCATCATTTTTTACCCTTGTTTTTCAGTGAAATCTTTTTCATACTACCCCTTTCATCTATATTGTGGTCTTAATGACAGCTGGAGGGAAATTCCTGATTCAAGCTTTTTCCAAAAGGCTCTTTGAAGCTAAGAATAGGTTTTCTAGAAATGAATATAATTATTATGTAAGATTGTCATACAAGGTCTTCAGAATGTATTTCTTGTAGGCCAAAGTACAAAAGACAACAAAATATATTTGCTTGCTGTCTGACAAGTGTTTTTAATTTCGATAATGAAGTATTTTTCACAAGGTGAGGTACAGATTTATGCTAGATTTTGTCAGTGTTTTTACTTCCATGGCATAGTTTTTCTTCCAGGATGAGGTACATTTCCTGTAAATGTTTGCAAACTAATCTTATTCTCTTACCATACAACAGTCAAACTTGTCTTAAACCATACAGAGATAAATGAAGCAGACTTAGTCAATCAGAAGAACAGACCAAAAATTTGCAATATTGGAATATTTCACAGAATAGCTGACAATTTAGATCAAAGATCAGACTACACAATCTTTCAAAGACAAATGCCATAATAGGAGACTCATTTAATCTGGTGTCTGCAACAGCTTCAAAAATGGTGTACAATAACAATGTCTGGTAAAGAGTTAACATATATGAGCCATGCTGTCTGAAAAGGGGGCTTAGCTCATCTGCAAAAAGGATCGACTCAGGTCAGCCTTCGCAGTCCTTGCAGGCCGACCTGTGTTGATACTTTTGGTATCTTTTAATTGTAATTCCTATTTCTTAGTGCACATTGGCTGGATTTGATAACATGAAAAAACCTGAATATGTATTTTATATCACTATCTTTAGATAAACGTCTGTTTGATTGTTTAATACATATATTATCCTATTTATACAGCTTAGGATGACAGCAGTTTATCCAAACTGGGATGGTTTTATTTTGAACTACTAAAAATTAGTATTTGAAGCTGAAAGAAAGGAGAAACATTGCAAATAAAGAAATATTTCTTGTACAAAACAAATGAAATTACTGTCAGGAAAGGGGAAACTTTCTCCTTTTCCCAATTTTTTTCAAAAGGAATTTATAAATTTATAGATGTGAATAAATGATATAATTTGATTAATTTACAGCAGAAGACCTTTGGCGGAAAAAATATGAAAAAAACTTATGAGAAGCAGTTTTGTGTTTTTCTATAGAGTGATTCTTACATATTCTGGTATAAAAACCCTTACTAGAATCTAGATATTTATTTGTTTGAATGGTTTACCTTGTACCCTTTATGCAGTTTTAGAACTCCCCTGTTTTGATGGCTTCAGAAGAATGGAGGACTTGACTCACTTATTTTTTCATCAAGATTTCAAGGAAATTGTGACACTTTGGGACAAATTGACAAATAGCTTATATTTGAGCAATTTCTAATTGTGGAATAATGTTTTGAAATGCCTTGTACTTCTTTGGTATCAAATGCAGTCATGAAGAAAAAGTGTTAAATGCCACTGACATTATTAGCTATATTACTCTATGCCCACATTTTTGAAGCCATTTTATTATATGAGCCATCCTCTTGCAAAATGAGGCTAAAGGCATCCCGGTGATGCTTCATACCAAGCAAGTCATCAAACAATTATGGCTCTATAGAATTTATTTTGTCTAAAAACTGGCTGCATCATGAAGTAGAACAGTTCTTGGATTTGCAAAAAATTTACAAATAGTAAAAACTTTCGACCCATGCCTGTGCAGGCTGACATGGGACGATACTTTTTGCAGATACATTAAGCCTGCTTTTCGAAGAGGATTGCTCATATATTTTGTTGCAAAAGGAGAATGTGCCCATGAATTGTTGTTGAATTTCCCTAATAAGAAGGTATTGTCTGTTTGCAGAAACTTTATTTCTGGAGGCACAAGTTAATCTGGACAACACAAAGTTTACAACTACGTGAAATGTTAACCCTTAAAGTGCCTTTCACAACCATAGTTGCCTTTGCACCAGTGTAGATCAAGATCAGACTGCACAAAATGCGTAGTCTGATCTTTTATTTACACTGTCTGTGTTTGCTGAAACTCGATAGATAAAAGCAACCTTGACATTGCACTTAAGTGGTTCTTATTTCAGGACTGAAAATGTCAGTTGGGTTTATTTGGCCCTCATAGTATTAACTCTTTCAGCGCCAAATAAACAAACTCCGCCTCTTATGATGGCTGTAAATACAGTCCACTGAGTCTCCGGAAGATTTTTATCAAATAAGCTTGACCAAACAAGCGGATGGTATAGATCAAAGATCAGACTGCACGTTCTGTGCAGTCTGATCTTGATCTATGCCGTCCGCAAAAGTCCTTGTTTTCGCCTATGGCGCTGAAAGAGTTAAACAATATAATTCCACGAAAGTTAAGAAAATGACTAAGAGAACTCTTGCAGGTAGTGATGAGACTGCAGGTTTTGTGTAGTCTGATCTTGATCTATGGCGTCCGCAAAAGTCCTTGTTTTCGCCTATGGCGCTGAAAGAGTTAAACAATATAATTCCACGAAAGTTAAGAAAATGACTAAGATAACTCTTGCAGGTAGTGATGAGACTGCAGGTTTTGTGTAGTCTGACCCTGGATCCATGATACCAATTCCCAAGAATCATTTTGTGAGAAAGAGTTTTGAATCTGTGCTGAAGAGGATCTAATAGGGGAGCAGTATGCTCAACTTCAACATGTATTTAGCAGTATAAGCATTTATAATGTTAATGAGTTTTGCTTTAACACAGGGCTAGTGTCTTCAAGGAATGTCTCAGATAACTTAAATTTCTTTGATGTTTTATTGGCAGAGTAGGTTGGAATCTTCATTATACTGACAAATTTGACTTGCAGTACACTCAATACATACAACAACAGTTATAGTATAATTTGAAAGTTTTCTTTTGTACAGACATTCTTTTGTATGTTTAATGAGGAAGCAAACTACATTATATAGAAACCACCAGATGGCATGAAAAACACTTTTTTAAGATAGAGGTAGTAACATCAGTCAAGCATGAATACATGTGAAAACCTGGTGACAAAAAGATAAATTACATGTACTTGATACCCTTATTTAAACCCTTTCCCAAACGACAAATTTTGGACCGGTCCAAATTGAAAGAGTTTGCAGACAACAATTTTAAATTTGATGAAAATGGCAGAAAGTTATCAAAGAGGGTAGAAAACACTGTGGGAAAAGGAGAAATTGCTCGTTACGAGCAATTTCTCCTTTTCCCACAGTGTTTTCTAAAGACTTGTACTGCAGACACGTGAAAACCAGGGCTTGTTTGGGAAAGGGTTAAACATGGGATATATATATGTAGTGTATTAGTTCAAAGGAAGTATTGGCTGGAATGGATCAAGAACAGCAGGTTACATGGGCAGTCTGAGTCACTTTTATGGGAATTTTCCAAGAGAACAAAAATATACATACATGATTGACAATTCATTTATTAACTAATTAACTATATTAGATGCAAACCTAAATAGGTTCCTAATGACTGATTCCCATTGTATTTATTTTTATGTATTGTAGTGATTCCTCCCCCACAACTGGTGAGCATAGCAAAGCCGCCCCCACCACTTTTACCAGGTGAGTGCCGGTCTTGAATTAATCCTTTAACCCTCTACCACACAATCCCGACTTTTAACGACCCTAAAGAGGAGACCTTTTGAAAACATTGTGGGAAAAGGAGAAAATGCTGGTAACCAGCATTTTCTCCTTTTCCCACAATGTTTTCTGTCCTTTTACAGAGCCGCCCCCACCACTTTTATCGGGTGAATGCCGGTCTTGAATTAATCCTTTAGCCCTATACCACACAATCCCGACTTTTAACGACCCTAAAGAGGAGACCTTTTGGTAACCAGCATTTTCTCCTTTTCCCACAGTGTTTTCTGTCCTTTTACAGACAGATCTCACCATATGAGCCGTATCTAATTTGTCGTCTGCAAATGCTTTCATTTTGGACAAGTGTAAAATTTGTCGTGTGGTAAAGGGTTAACACACAATTCCGACTTTTAATGTCCCTGAGGATGAAGCCTTTTGAAAACATTGTGGGATAAGAAGAAAATGCTGGTAACCAGCATTTTCTCCTTTTCCCACAATTTTTTATTCTCTTCCCACAACAAATTTCAATTTTTGATTCACATTTTTTTTTTTTGTTGTCTGCAAAAGCTTTCAATTTGGACTGGTCTAAAATTGTGTTGTGTTGTAAGAGTTAAGCCTAATGTTTTTTTGGATCAGAAATTTGGTTACTTGATGCTTGACCCATTGCCAAACTGGTTTTTTTGAACTCTTAACCCTTTACCAGACGACAAAATTTTAGCTTTGTCCAAATTGAAAGCATTTGAAGATGACAATTTCTATGTGGCTCAAATGGTGCAATTTTTCTTTGATAGGGTAGAAAACACTGTGGGAAAAGGAGAAAATGCTGGTTACCAGCATTTTCTCCTTTTCCCACAATGTTTTCAAAAGGTTTCCTTCCCAGGGGCGTCAAAAGGCGGCATTGTGCGGTAAAGGGTTAATTAACTAAACAATCTTGTGAAAGCAATATTTTCTACCCTATCATATGAGCCATGATCTGTGAAAAGTCCACACAGGCTGACCTGGGCTGAAACTTTCCACAATGGTCAATATTCTGGATGTCAAAGGACTGTTCTGCCTCGGGATTCCGTCAGACAAAATAGATTTTATGGATTCATTATCATGTGATGACTTACATGGTATAATGCGTCACAGAGATGCATTAAGCCCCCTTTTAACAGAGCATGGCTCATATTTTAGTCACATTTGATTTTTCAATTAGAAATACTTTAACCCTTTCGCAAACAAGCCCTGGTTTTCATGTGTCTGCAGTACAAGTCTTTTGAAAACACTGTGGGAAAAGGAGAAATTGCTCGTAACGAGCAATTTCTCCTTTTCCCACAGTGTTTTCTACCCTTTTTGATAACTTTCTGCCATTTTCATCAAATTTAAAATTGTCGTCTGCAAACTCTTTCAGTTCGGACCAGTCCAAAATTTGCTGTTTGGGAAAGGGTTTAACATTGACTGGTCTAACATTTTGTCATTTAGTAAAGAGTTGAATAAGTAAGAAAGTCTAGCAACACTGTCCAGAAATATTTGGTGGAAAAGAATAATTTTTTTTTTCAACATTAACTTTTCACCTGACAACAAATTTCTAACATGGTGATATTGAATGCATTTTGCAGAGGACTAATTAAATGTGGCTCAAATGACAAGATTTCTTTTAATGGTAAGAAAACATGGGAAAAGGAATAAAATGGTTACCACCAGTTTCTCCTTTTCCCACAATGTTTTCAAAAGGCTTCTTGCTCAAGGTCGTTAAAAGTCAGGATTATGTAGTAAAGGGTCAAATGGCTTTAGGCCATATGAAGTACTGTTCCAGAGGATGGCAAGTCAGGGTCCGTATTCACCAACCATTCTTAAGAATGTTCTTTGTCTTGTTCTCCAGAATTTTCTACATTTGAAAGTAACACAACTCCTGATTGGCTAAACCAAATGGTTTAGCCAATCAGGAGTTGTGTTACTTTCAAATGTAGAAAATCTTGGAGAATAAGACTAAGAATATTTTTAAGAATGGTTGGTGAATACGGACCCTGAACCTGAATCAACAGTATTCTACAATTTTTGTGAGGTTTTACTGCTAAAAACATCCATGAATTACTAATTTCAGCCCTTTTCTGCTGATTTTGTTGTCATCTTTGAATCAAATATGGTTCGAGATTAACTCTTTACCAAACAACAAAATTTTAGACTCCTCCAAATTGAATGCATTTGCAGACGACAATATAAATGTGACTCAAAAATTAAAATTTGTTTTGGGAAGGTTAGAAAACGTTGTGGGAAAAGGAGAAAATGTTGGTTACAAGCATTTTCTCTGTTTCCCACAAGGTTTTCAAAAGGCTTCTTTCACAGGGTTGTTAAAAGTCGGGATTGTGTGGTAAAGAGTTAAATGAAAGAAATCCAGGTAGTAACTTTTTTATAAGCTCACCACAGCATGATATGCTGATGCAGTGTCTGATGATTGTCAAATCTTTGTAAATATCAGCACAGTCATTTGACTTAACTCTTCATTCATATTACAGGTCAGCCTGTTGTTTCAGTGTCAATGGCCCCACCTGTGCCAATGTTACAACCTCCACCACAGAATAACTTCATGACACCCCCACCAGGTATGGTCGCTATTAACTTTTAACCTTTGAAACTCACAGCAGACAACTCTGAAAATATACTTAAGTCTTTACCTTACAATCCCAAGTTTTAATGACCCTAACATAATGGGCTTTTGAAAACATAATAGGAAAAGGAGAAAATGCTGGTAACCAGCATTTTCTCCTTTTCCTACTATGTTTTCTACCCCATCAAAAGCATATTCCAACATTTAAGCCACATTTAAAGTGTTATCTGCAAATGCTTTCAATTTGGACCAGTCTAGAATTTTGTCATTTAGTAAAGAGTTAAGGGCTATTTTGTATCTCTGAAATTGAAAGCTATTATCAGTTGTCCTTGTCACCAATTAACCTTACACAACAGTCCCATATTTTTGCATTTCTAGAGAGGTAAACAGTCAAAAGCCCCTCTGGTCATTATCCAGTCATTATCCCCTGAAGCAGGCATGGTGGACAAAAGCCCCTTCTCAATTCTGTGATGGCTGACATTACCCTTTTCATGAAATCTTAGAGGCGGGCAAAAGGCCCATCACGTTTACCACCAGGTGGTGGACATTATGCCCTTCATGAAATCTTAGGTGCAGGCAAAATCCCCTCGATTTGCAGACCATAGTCCCTATATCTATCAATGGTAACTGCGGATATTTTCTCCTTCATACACCTTCAGTCTGATAGTTGGTAATAAACAACATCACTTGTGAAGTATGCAATGAGTTCTATACTAGAATTAAATATTTGAAACTTCACTAAGTCTGTCTCGAATTTGTAAATTGCGGAAACTGTACTTCATTTAAACACTCTGGGAACAGATAAAGTGCAGAACGTGACAGTACTTTTCAGATTAGTCTAGGTTCAGACTGAACTGCACAGATCATGCAGTCTGATACTGAACTTTACCAGCTGAAATGATTATTCATTCAATTTATTTTAACCCTGTACCAAACAAGTCCTTGGGTTTGAAAGACATGAGAAAGGAGACTGTTTAAAACACTAGGTAAAAAGGATTAATGCTGGTAACCAGCTTTTTCTCCTGTTCCCACAATGTATGTACCCTTTCAAAGACAAATGTTCCGAGCCCCGTAGCTCAGTCGGTAGCATACAGGACTTGAGAACAGGAGGTCGTTGGTATTGATGACAGTCATTGCGACAGGATTCATTCCTCTCTCACCGCTGACCATTGTTTCGACAATGGCTATGTGGGAAAGCAGCCAGTGGCTTGGAAAGAATATCGTGTGAAGTACCGGTAAAAGAAACTCCAGGAAAGCATGGATAAGTGCACTGGCCGCCGCAATATAACTGAAATAATGTTGAAAACGGCAATAAAGATCACACAACAATCATACAATCAAAGACAAATGTGATCAATTGATCCAAAAGCATCCTTGTGATTGATATGATAACTCTTTACCAAACGAAAAATTTTTAGACTGGTCCAAATTAATAACACTTGCAGATGACAAAATAAATGTGACTCAAAAATTAAAATTTGTTTTGTGAAGGGTAGAAAACGTGGGAAAAGGAGAAATTGCTGGTTACCAGCATTTTGTCCTTTTCCCACAATGCTTTCAAAAGGTTTCTTTTTCTCCTTTTCCCGCAATGTTTTCTACCGTAACAGAGAAAAATCATATCATTTTAGCCAAATTGAAATTGTCGTCTGCAAATGCTTTTAATTTGGATGGGTCTAAAATTTTGTAGTGTTGTAAAGGGTTAAGAAATAGTTGGTCTTTTTCTCATCTTTCAGGGGTACAGGGACAGGTGATACAGACACAGCCCATACAGACATATGCCCCGCCTGCCTCCGTGGGGCAGCCTGTTCACCAGTTTGTGCAGTCCTCAGATCAACAACTAATAAGTAAGAAATAGATTTTAGTTTATTGTTGTGATTACTTGATTTAACAAAAAAATTTTTATATGGTCGTACCAACATGAAAGTTTGCAACAAATGCATAGCTCAAATATAAACCGCTTCAGCTGGAATTCGAACCCTTGCGGCAAATATCTTCGTTTATCAAGATTTAAAAGACCAACACACTAACCCCTGAGCTAAAGAGAATTCTCTCAAATGCAGTTGTCAAGTATTGATTTTATACAGGAAAGCTATGCTGTAAGGAAGGGATGATCTCCCATAACAAACCCCCTCTTAAGAGAAGTCATCATTTGATGACAGAAAGGCTCATTAGACAGAAAGTCTATTAATTAGACAACAAGTGGCTCAATGGCCAATAACGGGCAGACAACAAATGGCTCAAAGGCCAATCCTGGACAAGCCTCCATCTTACGAACATGAAAGTTCACAACAAATACAAACCGCACTGACTGGGATTCGAACCTGTGCGGGCAAAGATCCTCATTTATCAAGGCTTAAAAGACCAATACACTAACCCCTGAGCTAAAAAGAATTCTCCCTAATGCTGTTGCCAGGTGTTGATTTTATACGGGAACGCTATGCCGTAAGGAAGGAGTGATCTCCCGTAGCATATGGAGAAGATAATTTTTAACTCTTTAGCGTATGACAAAATTCTAGACTTGTCCAGATTCAAAGCAGTTGCAGTTGGCAAATTGAATATAGCTTAACTCTTTACCAAACGACAAAATTTTTAACTCGTCCAAATTGAAAGCATTTACAGACGACAAAATAAATGTGGCTCAAACATTGAAATTTGTTCTGGGTAGGGTAGAAAACATTGTGGGAAAAGGAGAAAATGCTGGTTACCAGCATTTTCTCCTTTTCCCACAATGTTTTCAAAAGGCTTCTTTCTCAGGGTCGTGAAAACCTGGGATTGTTTGGTAAAGGACGACTTTTTGCAACTATGTATTCAGACACCCTCTTGCCCAGGGTTGTTTAAAACAGGATTATTTGCTGAAGAGTCAAACCAATATGACAAAATGTAACCACTAAATGGGCATATTTAGATTTTTATAGTATATCAAAATTCCTTGTAAAACACTGCTAAATCCAACAAAATATCTTTTTCTTTACCAATAATTTGCACAACAATCTCTCCAAGCAAATGGTTGCCTTTTGACAATTACAAAGTGAAGACCATGTTTAGTGGTACAATAGCAATGAATCTTAACCCTCTGACTTTCTGTAATACTCAGAAAACATTTTGGATGACAACCAGCATTTTACTCTTTTCCAACAATGTTTTATATGCTTTCAGAGACAAAACTCATACTCTGAGACATTTTAAATCTCTCGTCTTCAGCTGCTATGAATTTGGACTGGTTTAAAATTTGGCCATAATTTAAAGAGATAAACACTATGCATACATCTTTTTTTACAGGTGTACCAGTTAGCCAGCCACCCCCTATGATGGTTAGCATGGCGACCAATCAGCAGCCAGGTCAGGTGGTCATCTCAACCATGGGAGCACAACCTCCATTACAGACGTCTGCTGTGCAGCAAATTGTAAGAATATAATGTGACATCAATTTGACCCTTTTCCACCCAATCTTATGTTTTAACAATTCCAAGGAAGAAGGCATTTGAAACATACTTGGTTACCAGTATTTTCTCCTTTCCCCCAGTTTTTCTTCCCTTTTTAAGACAAATTTAACCCTTTCCCAAACAAGCCCTGGTTTTCACGTGTCTGCAGTACAAGCCTTTACCAAACAATCCAGGGTTTTCACAACCGTTGGGACGTTTGAGGCCTTTACATTGGGGGAAAAGGAGAAAATGCTGGTAACCAGCATTTTCCCCTTTTCCTACAATGTTTCTTTCTTTCCAAAAAACTTAAGTTAATATGTACCACTTGCAGATTTCTTGTCTTCAGATGCTGACAATTTAGAATTGTCTAAAATTTGTCGCTTGGGAAAGGTTTAAAGTGGTCTAAATTGAAAGCATTTGCAGACAACAAAATAGATATGACTCAAAAATTGAAATTTATGTAAGGAAGGGTAGAAAAACTTGTGGGAAAAGGAGAAAATGCTGGTTACCATTTGCATACAACAAAATGGATTTAACTCAAAAATTGAAATTTGTATTTGGTTGGATAGAAATCATTGTAGGAGAAAAAATGCTTTAAAGAGGTTTTTTCTGAGAGTTGTTGAAGTATGGGTGTGTGAAGTGAATGATTAACCATTTTGCCTTGAATTACTTTGCCAACAGTAAGAATTCAATCAGACCTGTACTAAGAAAGCACCTTAGGGACACTCAAAATATCGTTGCTTAAGATAAGTGCTTGCTTAAAATGTACAGAAGCATCAATTTTTAACATAATATGCCCTCTTGTTAAAAATCAATATATGCCTGCTTAATTCTGGTTAGTTGCTTAATAGAGTAAGCCACCAAGTTTATAGGTTTTACATGTACACAAATAGTTCCAAACAATTATCTTTCATTCTTTCATTTCTGTCTCTTTTGTCAATGAATTACCAGAATTTATTCTATAATGATTTTGATGACTACCATAATTCACCAATGTATTCGGACACCCAAAAAGTTCGGACACCCTTAATTATTTTTAAAAATAATTAATATTTTGTCCAAACTTCGGACAGTTCACAAACTTAGTTCTCCAAACATTCGGACAGCCTTCTTCATTAATATTCCTAAAGATCGGACAGCCATTAATTATGACAAAGTGTGCTCGCCGATGATCAGTTACATTTTTAGCTCCACTGGCCAAAGGCCAGCGGGCTAATGTCATGGCCCGGTGTCCGTCGTGCGTCCGTCCGTCCGTCCGTCCGTCCGTTAACTTTTATTTCAAACATCTTCTTCTCTGAAACTACCCATCCAATTTTCACGAAACTTCACAGAAATGATCCTGCCATGGTCCTCTTCAGAATTTCTTGAAAGAATTTGATTCCTTCAAAAACTCTGGTTGCCATGGCAACAAAACTGAAAAATATTGGAAATCTTTAAAAATCTTCTTGTTGGAAACCATAAGGCATAGGGCTACCAAATTTGGCATGTAGCTTTATGTAGTAGACCTCTATCAAGTTTCTTCAAATTATAGCCCTGGGGTCAAAATTGGCTCTGCCCCAGGGGTCACAAGTTTTACATAGGCTTATATAGAGAAAACTTTAAAAATCTTCCTGTACCTAGCCATAAGGCCTAGAGCTACCAAATTTTGCATGTAGCTATATCTAGCGGGCCTCTACCAAGTGGGCCAAAATTTTAGCCCTGGGGTCAAAATTGGCTCTGCCCCAGGGGTCACAAGTTTTACATAGGCTTATATAGAGAAAACTTTAAAAATCTTCCTGTACCTAGCCATAAGGCCTAGAGCTACCAAATTTTGCATGTAGCTATATCTAGTGGGCCTCTACCAAGTGGGCCAAAATTTTAGCCCTGGGGTCAAAATTGGCCCCACCGCAGGGGTCACAAGTTTTACATGGGCTTACATAGTGACAACTTAAGAAATCTTCCTGTTTTGATTTTTTTTTTAAAATTAGCCTTGCATCAGGGGTCTTATGTTTTACAAAGGCTTCATATGGACAAAACTTGAAAATCACCTTATTTTTATGGCTTTATCTTGTGGACCTCTACCAGGGTTCAAGTAATTAAATAGCTCTGGGATCAAAAATGGCTTTGCCCTGCGGGTCTCAACTTTCATATGGGCTTTTACAGAGAAAACTTTGTAAGTCTTCATTTTGAAACCATTTGGCTCAGCATTGAAATGTTTATTATTTATGGTTTATATTTATAAGCCAGTGGAGCGATACAGGGCCATCATGGCCCTCTTGTTTTTTTTTTTTCAAACAACTTCAAAACGTCCTGTAGATTGCCGCTGAAACTCGGCGATTATTTTTGATCATATAAGCCAAGCGATCGAGCCAAACAAGTAATTTATTTCAAGGCAATTCAAAAATCCGAAAATTATAAGTGTAAACAGTGTGATAAACTTGTATCCAAGATACCTAGCGTGTATAACGTGTGTACATGTACATCCGAAGTTGTACAGAGTTGACACGCGTGCAGGTATTTCAAGATCAATCGAGTTTGTTTATAAATAGAAATCAAGGTACAGAATTCTAGTCTACCCAAGGTTTATCGATCGAAGATCGACGAACCAATCAAATTTGAGAACGGGTACTTGTCAGAGTGGAATTTACGTCGTTTGCCTTACGTACATGATTGACTAATATACGCCACGTGAGACAAACACAGCCTGAGTCGAGCATCATCGAAAGCGCCAAAACACATTACGTCATCTTTAATTTTTGTATTGTGGTGAACAGGTGCACATGTGTTGAGAAAGTGGTGTAAATGATTAGCTTTAAATATTCTTTTTGAACTTATAAATTGATGGAAAATTATCTGGATTTTAGTAAGGTACGCAATTATATATAAAAATACATGCATTTAAAAGAACACTAAAGAAACCCGCTCTGACGCTATATCACGTAACGTGTGTTGTCTGACTACCATAACATAATGTTACCATGAATAAATTTGTACGAGAATTTACCCTTGTTATTTCGGACACACTTTTTTTCTAGATAATTTTGAACCTATTCTTTCGGCCACCCCCATTTTTTCACAACGGTAATTTCCTAAATATTCGTACAATAAAAAAAATAATTATTTAATTGTGTCCGAATACATTGGTGAATTACGGTACTTTGTTGCCTAGATGCAGCACCAGCTGCCTCCGCCTGGTTCCCTGCCTGTACAACAGCCACAACAACCACCAGCTGTTGCCCAGCATCAACAGATTTTACAGCAACCAGGAGTCCAGCAGACTGGTTTACCGATTCAACAACAGACTGGTTTACAACAACAACAAATAGGTCTGCAACAGCCACCAACTATACAGCAGACTGTGTTACAAGTATGAATGTTTTTTCTCTTCATTGTTTTTTTCTTAATGATTTTCCATTCATTACCAGTATTACTTCAAATATGTAAGCTCCAAATATGGTGCAAATTTGTTTTGGAAGGTATTTACATGAACAGAATGTAATTTTCTGAATATTGCCTTCTGCCAAAATGCTTTTCATTAGCTTTGATTTTAGTTGGTGTTACTGGTTATTAGAAGTAGATTGAGCATCTTTTGTACAACTGTTAACCCCTATCCTGCTAAATAGGTTCAACGAAACTTTCAAGTCAATAGTAAAAACCCAAATTTTGCAATGTCAAAGGTATTTTTGGGGGAAAAATGTCTCCTTATTGGACAGTGTAGATCCAAGATCAGACTGCATGTTCTGTGCAGTCTGATCTTGATCTACACTTTCTGCAAAAGGTCTCTGAGTTTACTTAGCAGTCTAAGGGTTAATTCAATATATATTACCACACAAACATAACTTTTTATGCCACTGCAGGACAAAGTTCCTGAAAACTTTGGGGAAAAGCAGTAATTGTTTGTTCTAACCTATTGCTCCAATTTCCGGCGTTAAGAACTGTTATGTTGGCTTCATCATGTTGTACTTATTTACTTCAGCATCAACCCTCTATGTCGGTCCAGCAACAGATCTTGCCCCAGCCACATCAACAGGTGACCAGTCAGCTCACATCAACATTTCAGACTAGTTTACAACAGCTGCCCACATCCATGCAGTCTGGTATACAGCATTTACCCCCAGGGTTACCACAGTTACAACAACAACTACCCCCACCCCCTGGACATCAAGTTCAGCAACAAACAATCACACAACAGTTGGCCCCCACTGGAGTCCTGGCCCCTGTCTCATGGGGACCCTCGGCATCGTCCTTTCAGCCTGTATATGCAGTTTCTCAAGGACAACCTCCAGCATCACATACCCACTTTCAACAGCATCAGGTACTGGTGTTTTGTCTTGAAAATTATTTTAACATGCAAATACTGTTCAATATTCTAACATGTTTCAAGCAGCGGCCCAAAGGAAGAAACAAAATCCATCTTTTTCACCGTTTACCAAACAACCCCTGAATTTTTATGACCAGGAGGAATAAAGCTTTTGAAAACATGGTGAGAAAATGCTTGTAACTGGCATTCTCTTTCTCCGGCAGTGTTTTCCACTGCAAAATGAACAAAATATAAGTCTGTAAAAAAACAAAAACAAACAAAATATAAGTCTGTATTTTAGCCTGATCATGTATAGATGTATAAACCAAGCCCCGTGGCTCAGTTGGTAGCATACAAGACTTGAGAACAGGAGGTCGCTTGTTTGATCCCCGGCTCGGCCAATTTATTTCCGAGGATTGATGATAGTCATTGCGAAAGGATTCATTCCTCTCTCACTGCTGACCATTGTTTCGACAGTGGTTATGTGGGAAAGCAGCCAGTGGCTTGGAAAGAATATTGAGCAGAGTACTGGTGAAAGAAACTCCAGGAAAGCATGGATAGGTGCACTAGCCGCTGCGATATAACTGAAATAATGTTGAAAACGGCGTTAAACACCATACACTTAATCAATCAATCTATAGATATATAATGAATATTGGAATATTTTGGGAACACATGGAATTGCTTGTTATGAACAAGGCCCTTGTGCCCTAATATTTTCAAAAGTTGTTGTCTGCTAAACAAAAGAATTGTTTGTAGGGGATGATGACTAAAAAGGTCTTTTATTACCGATTTAAATTTTCAAACAAGTCATTGATTTTAATTATATTTGTGTCTTACTGAACAATTTCAGAGTGCACAAAGTATGATAATGAGTTCAGCCCAGCCTCAGCCCTCTGTATCGACTACCCCATCATGCTCGGCACCTGTGTCATCCACGCCCACGTCCTATGTTTACTCGTCAGGCCCTAAGGAGGAGCCCAAAAGAAGATTTAGGGAGATCAAACAAGAAGACAAAGTTCCTGAAAATCTCTTGGGTTATGAGGTAATACTAACCCTTTTCAAAACATTCTAGAGATTTTACGACCCTGAGGAAGTTGACCTTTGAAAACATTGTGGAAAAAGGAAAAAGTGCTGGTAATCAGCATTTTCTCTTATTTCCACAACATTTTCTACTCTTTCTTTTTTACTGAGCAGCCCCATTTTTGAAATTTTATGTGATATCATCAGGGCAAACACTCTGACCCATTTTAATTAACATCAGAGTGAAAATGTGGCCTCTATAGATTCATCTCAGTGCAGAACTGCAGATAAGAGGGAGTGATGGTGTTCTAAATCCATTATTTCCCTTCCAAACTCTATGTTGTGGGTACTCATTAGAATTGTCTTGATGAGACGATTCTAATGAGTACCCATAACATAGGGTTTAGTGGAGAATAATCAATATTTTCAATTTTGAAATCAAAATCACTCACTCTATCTGGAGCTCTGTCAGTGACATACTTCTTTTGGTACTTGCTTGGTAAAAAACTAGGACACTACATCATATCAGAGAAAAACATTGGCAAGAATTTGTAGTATGGTGTCAAAGATACACAGGCTGAAGTGAATGATATGAAGGGCCGTCATGGTGCTCTTGATGTGAATAACTGTAAAAGAATATTAATGGATAGAAATGTGCATGGTTAATTTGACATGATTATCAATGAAATACAATGATACACGCTTTAAATGTTTACAATTTCATTTTTAGCAATAAGAACACATGTCTCTGTGGTTAGATTTGAGTTATGGTTCAATCTAACGCTACTGATGTCTTTTACCTTTAACTGCCCTTAGTCAAGGCACTGCAGAGCTCCAGCAAAGCACAGATGAAACTTTGGACAGTTATGAATGAGTAAACTATTGCCTTGAATTCTGCTGAAACATAAACTCAAACAAATTCTTTTTAGCATGGGCCTCCTCACTTGGCAAACCTTGTGGTACAGCCTGGTCAACCCTCACAACAACAACAACAGCAACAACAGTTGCAGCAGCCATCCCCAGGTGGCTCAACCACGCAGATCATCGGACTTCAGGACAGTAACCTGTCAGTCCCAGGTCAGCAGTATGAGACAGGTCAGTTACCACTAGGTTACAGCAGTCAGGTGGTGCCACAACATTTAGCTGTGGGTTCACAACAACAGCATGCTGAGCAACAAAGGTAAGTGAATTTGTTTTACTCTTAACCCTTTACCAAACAACAATATTTTAGATTGGTCCAAATTGAAAGCATTTGCAGATGACATATTAAATGCGACACAAATTATCAAATTTGTTTCTGACAGTTAAGAAAACACTGTGGGAAAAGGAGATTTTCTCCTTTTCCCACAATGTTTTGAAAAGGCCTCTTTCTTAGGGTCGTTAAAAGTCGGGATTGTGTGGTAAAGGGTTAAATCATTTACCGAACAAAAAAATCTTAGACTAGACCATATTGAAAGCACTTCCAAACCACAAACAAAAGATGGCTCAAATGATGGACTTAGTGTTTGAAAGAGTAGAAAACATTGCGGAAAAAAGGAGAAAATGCTTGTTACAAGCATTTTCTCCTTTTTTCCACAATGTTTTCAAAAGCCTTCTTTGTGAGGGTGGTTAAAACCAGGGATTGTGTGGTGAAGGATTTACTCATTTTTTTTAAAAAATGAACGCTTTAAAGCAGAGATACCTAGGATGTATCAAGTTTGTGAATGAATGATCAGTAGTTCGAAACCAAAGCAATATATCCACTTGGCACATGACAGGAATTTTTGAAATCTTCTCAGAGATAAAGCTTATTTACCAAGTAATACCTTGTTATAACAAGCCAGAGGAAGAAGTTTGTTTTTATGTTGTTTAATGCCCTCTTCAACATTATCTCATTTATATCATGGCAGCTTGTGCTAGTATTCATGCTGTCTTTCTTTTACCAGTACTTCACACAATATTCTTCCTAAGCTGCTGGCTGCTTTTAGACATCAAAATAATGATCAGCGATATGAGCCGAGTAAGAAGACTTTTAATAAATTGTGGGAAACCAGCATTTTCTCTGTGTTCCACAATCCTTCTGCCCTATCAAAGATTATCGACTTGCTTGTGTTAAGTTTGAAATTGTCGTGTGCAGAGCCCTCCAGTTTCTCTGAGTCTTAAATTTGTTGTTTTTGAAAGGCTTAGAAATATACATATGACAGCAAGAAAATTATCCTTTCTTTACAATATGGAAAGCATGGCTGGATAAAGAGCATTTGCTTGTTACCTGCAAAATTTTTGTGCTGTATTTCCCATAGTTTTTTAAATTTGTCAACTTCAGAACCATACAATGACATACAGTAACTGATTAATTATAGGCTTGATATGGAAGAAAGAGTTCAAGGAGGGACAGTTTCAACCTCGCCAGGGCCTCATTTAGGTTATGGACAACAACCAGCTACAAATGGGGACAAGATCTTGATGCCTCCACCCGATCCACCGTCTGCCACAGCGGTCAAGAGGCAGTCTCCAAGTCTATCACCACAGCCTGGTCCAGACAGGAAGAAACACAAAGTTTCTCAAGAGGAGGAAGAAGAAGAAATAGAGGTGCCCTCCTCATTAGCTAGTCAAGTGAAAGAATTTAAGAAATATTCATATAATCAATATTCTAGCAATGCACAGCTTTATCAAAGTCAAGAGCCCAACTCGCAGACTTTTGAACAGATCAGTGTTCAGCCGGCTCCCACTAGTGTTGTACCTGAACAGAATGCTGGGATACAGCCAGCTCAAGTTCATATGGTTCCCGGCTCTCAGCCTCCAGCACCTCCTCCTCCTGGAGAACAACCACTGATGACAGGATACCAAACTGAGACTGGTACCCAGTATATACAATATCAAACATACTCCCAGTTCCAGCCTGTACAACAGTCAAGTTCACCCAGTGTTTATATAGGTAAGTTTATAGTTTCATTAATCTGTATTTATACGTCCACAGAACTAGTAAGTTTTAGAATCAGCCAGTCTGTTATTCTGTTTGTATACATGTACACAGGTATATCAGTTTCACTGACTCCAATAATAGTTTCACTATCATTGCATTAACCCTTTCTCAAACGATGAATTTTAGACTGGTCCAAATTGAAAGAGCTTGCAGACGACAATTTTAAATTTGATGAAAATGACAGAAAGTTCTCCAAAAGGGTAGAAAACATTGTGGGAAAAGGAGAAATTGCTCGTTATGAGCAATTTCTCCTTTTCCCACAGTGTTTTCAAAAGACTTGTACAGCAGACACGTGAAAACCAAGGCTTGTTTGGGAAAGGATTAATAACATTTTTTACCACTATTTACCTTTATCAAACAATCCTGAATTTTTTCTATCTCAAGGAGGAAGGTGGTTGAAAACATTGTGGGAAGGAAAAACACTGGTCCTTAGCATATTCTCTTTTTACCACAATGATTTCTGCATGTTTTGAAGACATTTTCCATCATTTGAGACACATTTGTTATCTGAAAATACTATCAATGTGGATAAGTGTAGATTTTTATTGTTTGGTTAATCCTTTACCGCACAATGCCGCCTTTTAATGCCCCTGGGAAAGAAGCCTTTTGAAAACATTGTGGGAAAAGGAGAAAATGCTGGTAACCAGCATTTTCTTCTTTTCCCACAATGTTTTCTACCCTATCAAAGAAAAAATTGCAAATTTGAGCCACATTGAAATTGTAGTCTGCAATTGCTTTCAATTTGGACAAGGCTAAAATTTTGTCGTCTGGTAAAGGGTTAAAGAGTAAATTTGAAACAAGTTGTGCAAGATACAGATTTTGAATGTACTTCCCATTGAACTCTTGACAGTTTCATGTGTAATGCCATTTTAGCAAGCCAAGGTGACGATCACTACGTGGATCTTGCCCCTTGGCTGATGGTGTTGAAATTTGTTAGCATGGAGACACGCCACCTACTGGATTTTGATTGTTATCACCCCTAGATTTACGTCATCGAAAACCAATCAGACGTCACGTAACATAACTCTTTTGGCCGAAGACTTGTTTACCTTTCTAGGTGTTGGTCTATGATCCATTAAGTGCTTCAGTGTTGTTGTTTTAAAGAGGGTCCTTGACAATTGGCCACTAAGGTTTGGTTCAATTGTAATTTGTTCAGCATGCTTTCTCTGCAATTCGGCAACATCTGACTGCTTTACAGATCGCAAACTTGACAGACGATTTATTAAGTCCAAATCTATTTCCGAAATTTTAAGTTTCGCGAAGCAAAAGCTACACACTTACTTTGACAGTCCATCATCTGGTTTTTTGGATGTATCCTAAAACTTAATTTAATTGATTTGTGAAAGTGAATTTTGAAGAAAATATTTTTCGTCTGTATTTTGTTGGTTATAATTCCCAGCATATCCGATAACTTTCTCCTGTGGTCATTCTTATTTACATTCTGCTGATGTTGGATAGCAAATGTAACACGCTATTGGATTGGTGTTTTCAGTCCTGACTGCAACCAATGATTACTTGTATCGTGAGGCTAACAAATTTCGACTCGATCAGCCATGGGGTAAGATCCATGTAGTGATTGTCACCTTGGCTTGTGAAGATGGTATAATGCATGTTTTGAATATGTTTTCTGTAGCAAAGTACGGTAATTAGTGGGCAACATAAAGGTATATTTTGTGACGTAAATCACAAAATTAAATTTTTTATTGCCCTAAAAAAAAGTACAAAATATGATTTGTAGTTTTGTTTAACTCAATCAAACCACAAAATTTTGGACTTTTTTAAACTGAAGTGGTTGCGGACTATACATGTGTGTTAACTGTGCCTCAAAAGATAGGATTCGTCTTTGGTAGAGTAGAAAACATTGTAGGGAAAGGAGAAAATGCAGGTTACCAGCATTTTCTCCTTTTTCCTCAATGTTTTCAAAAGGTTTCTTTCTCAGGGGTTTCTTTCTCAGGGTTGTTTGGTAAAGAGTTTACTGTTTATACTGTCTTCACCAAGCATTCTAAGTTGCAATCTTTGTCTAATTCTCAAGAGTTTTCTAAATTTCAAAGTAACCCAATTCAGTATGATCAACTAAACAGAATGAGCCATGCTCTGTGAAAAGGGTGCTTAATACCTCTGTGCTACGTATCGACCCAGGTCAGCTTGCGCAGTTCGCGCAGGCTGACCTGGGCCAAAACTTTTCACTATCGGTCAATATTCTGTTTGTCGAACAATCAGTCTACCTCATGATTAAGTTGGTTGTTAAAATAGTGGCTATTATGGATCCATAATCATGTAATGGCCTGATAGGGATCATGCATCACGGAGATGCATCAAGCCCTCCTTTGTCAGAGCATGGCCCAAATAGTTTAGCCAATCTGAAATTGTACTCTCAGACTTTAGAAGATAGAATAAGACTTACATTGCTATGTAGAATGGTTGGTGAATAGGCCCAGATGAAGAGATTTTAGAGATGTCTATATTGAAAGCATAAAATTTTGCAGACAGTTAAATTTGGCAAATATAGACATACAAGGATTTTCCATTTGCAGGGGTAGCAAACATTGTGGAATAGAAGAAAATGCTGGTTTTCGGCATGTTTTCCTTTTCTCACAATTTTTTTAAAAGCCGTCTTTTTCAGGATTAAGACATTTGGTTGGTTTGGTAAAGTGTTAATTATCTTTTCTGTTTGCATGTATCAAACTTTTTAACTTTTTACAAAACAATCCCAACTTTTAACGATGCTGAGGAGAAAGGCTTTTGTAATCATTCCAGGGGAAAGGAAAAAATACTGGTAATCTTGATTTCCCACAATGTTTTCTACCTTTTCAAAAACAAATTTGAATTTTTGAGTCCCATAATCATATTAATGTCCTTTGCAAATGCTTTTAATTTGGCCAAGTCTGGAATTTTGTCACCGAGTAAAGAGTTAAAATGTTTCACATCTTCAATAATTCCAGGTCATACTAATAGTATTATATTTTTTGTATATTTTTCATATTTTCTATTTTTTATTTCAGTGTCCAGTCAGCCTCCACCCACTGGTTATGTACAAACCAGCATTTCCCCCTCTTTCAGTCCGTACACAGTACCAAACTCTCATTCTTTCATTACTTCAGCGCCACAACAGCCGAGTACCTATCAAACCCCATCATATTTGCAGCCCCCACCTCCTCCACCTGCTGCGGAAGAAACTAGAGCAAGTCGGCATGACATTCAGTCAACCAAGGAGATTTTAGAAGGACGAGGAACGCCAGCTTTCAGCACATCCTATGTACAATACAATAGAGACAATAAGAACACAATTCATCAACCTCCACCCCCTCCTCCTCCCCCTCGATCATACTGGTGAACTTGTTGGACTTTGCGTACAAAGATGCATTCACAAGCAGTCTCCGAGAGACAGCTGACAACAGTGGTCTGTAGGTTCTTCGCGAGCTCGACAACAAAATCAAATGGAGGGCTCTCCATAGCATGCTGTTCAACCCTTTATCACACAGTTGAGTTCTAATTACGAAGAGGAGGCTTTTGAAAACACTGTGGAAAAGGAGAAAATGCTGGTTACCTCACACTCCTGCGATTTAATGATCCTGAAGAAGGCTTTCTAAAATATTGTGGGTAAAATAAAAAATGCTGGTAACCAGCATTTTCTTCTTTTCCCACAATAGTTTTTATCATTTTGAAGGGATCCTGGGTGGCCTAGTGATAAAGATAATCTGGAGGGCCCAGATTTGATCCTCACTGGAAGCTCTAGGTTTTTCGTGGGAGTTTCCTTGGGCAAGACACTTCAGAGCTGCAGCCCAGCACTGGGGAAATCAAAGACATACATGAATATGAGAGCTGTGATGTTACTGGAATAGTGTTGAAACCGGAGTAAAACTCCTTTCAATGAATGATTTCCTTTCCAAAGATAGATACCAGTGTTTACTATACATTTTATTTGTTGTCTGCAAAGGCTTTCAATTTGGACTGGTCGACAGGATTGGTGTTTTCTTAATGGTTAAGTGGCCTTTTGTGACAGTTCTACTGTTTATACCTGCTTAACACTTAGGCTGCTAAGCGTGACTCGCAGCACTTTTGCGGTCAGTGTAGATCAAGATCAGGCTGTACAGAAAGTGCAGTCTGATCTTGGATCTACACTGTCCAATAGGAGATATTTTCCCAAACTGAAATAACTTTGAAACTGCAATATCTGGGTTTTTGCTGCAGGTTGGAAAGTTTCATTTATTTAGCATGTTATGGGTTAAATCTGTTGCAAATTAGATGAGGGAAAACAGTTTATGGAGTCTGTGTAATTGTTTGTTTTTTTTGCTCTTTCATGAGGAGGTCCTGCATGGTTCATTGTAAGACTTGTAGAGGTTCTGCGTGGCTTATTCTAAGACTTGTAGAGGTCCTGGATGGCTCATTGTAAGACTGGTAACCTGATGACCCCAGGTGCAAGCCTCATTGGAAGGATTGGGATTTTTCATGGGAGCATTACTTCAGAGCACTAACCTAATAGATCTTCTGGTGAAACCCAGGACATACGCGCATATGTCAGCTGTCACCATGATATGTGTGAAATAATGTTGAAAGTGGAGTGAAAAGTCATTCAAGCAATCAGTCGATGTATCTCTCTTTTTTGAACAGGATGGAAAATGTGGAAAAAGAAGTAACTGCTTGTTATAAGCAATTGTTTCTTTCCTTACATCAGTCTCCATAGCTGTTAAATCTATGGCTTTAAAAAACATATATATCTTCAAGATGGATTTATTGGATTGACTGGTATGCTTGAAAAGTATTAACTGATTGGTCTTTTACGTTGCTATCAACATTTCAGTCATCACAGCTACAGCTTTCTTGTGTTTGGCCTGGGTTTCACCAGTACTAGACTATGGCTGTGAAGTATCTTACCCTTGTACACTCCTCTGAAAGCCTCAAGTGAGGATTGAACCTGGGTCCCTCCAGGTTAGGGGCCCCACACATTCACCACTACACTATACAGGAACTCCACTTAATTAGGAAGAAAGACTTTTGAATTTGGCAGCTCTTTTATGGGCCTTTTTAGCACAATAGACAAAAACACAGACTGTTGCAGACTGCATAAAGATCAGAATGTGCAGTCTGATCTTTGAACTATGCTGTCTGCTTGTTTGATGAAGCCTGTAAGACAGAAACATTTCTGTGCTGACCTGGATCGTATTTTCAGAGGTGGATAAGAGGTCAATTTGATATATTTGGCACTGAAAGAGTTAAGGGAATCCCAAAAAGCATTGCAGGTCTCTTGGCAGGTTATAGTTAGTGACCTATCTTTTATTGTATACTCAAGTACAGATTAGTTGAGAAAATACTGTACTAGATTCAAATATTGTTTTGTGTGTTAAGGCCTATTTTTCAGATGAATAAAATGGTTGCTTTATATGTAAATCTTTTTGTTTTAGTTCCACATTATACTCGTAACATATCACATGCACTATGGCCTAGTATTTGTGGGCTCCAGATTGGTAACTCTGGCATCCTGTAATCCCTCATGCCGGTCATACACTCAAGTGGCAAAAATTGGTCCACTTTTTCAAAATGGCTGACATTGACGGAAAGTGACTGGTAACTGTTTAATGAAGCAAAATTCTCACCTTGCAAAATAGTTTTTCCCATCAATATTTTGTAATATAAACTTCTGATGTTATGATATTCCTGCATCTTTTTGGTAGTGACTTATTAAGGTTCAAGATGTTGGCAACACTGGTATTTTCCAACCCTGTCTTGGAGATTTTGCTTTAGGTCATTTACAGCTTTAATGTTTGAAATACGTTTTGCAAAGTTTTTAAGACGGAGCCATACATTTTCAATTGAATTTAAAGCTGGACTTTGTGGAGGCAAGAAAAATGGCTGAATTCCACTTTATTGTTTATATCTTTGTTCCCCTTAACCTATGAATAGCACAATTATTTTCCATAAAGTACCATGGTTTATTTGAAAAATGCTTAGATATCACAAGCCACAAATAATTTTCATGAGTAGAAATGTACTTTTCACTGTTCATATTTCCATCCACAAAAGCTAGAATACCAACACTGTTAAATGTTCTAGTCCCCCAACCCATTAACTTTTGGCCCCTGGATGGTCTGTCTGCAACATATACTAGACAGTAGTTTTTTTTCCATTTTTCCCGATGATTTTCTCCAGACCTTTACCATCCCATCTGGTTTTAAAACTATTGTCATTTCATCACTGAATATTACATCATTCTTTCCAAAAGCGATTAATTGTCCATTTGCACATCCCCTCTATGTCGTATATAATAAATAAAGGCATGCAACAAAATCTGAGAAAATTTAACCCCATCCCTTTTGAAAGTGAATATTTCTACACCCTTCTACATAGTAGAGGTGGTGTACTGGTTTCACCGTGTCTGTCTGTGGGTCCATCTGTTTGTCAATGTTTTTGTTTCCTTGCCCTAACTCTTAAGCCGTTTGACCTAGGACCATGAAACTTCATACAAGTGTTCCTCATGACCCAAGGAGGTGCCTGATTGTGTTGGGGGTCACATGGGTCAAAGTTCAAGGTCACAGGTGAACTTTGTTTTCTCTTTGTGCAGCTTCAATGACAAGGTGCTGGTGGTGGGGGGTATTTGTCAGCTTTGCAACAGTTCTAGTTCACCTAAAACTGAAAAGACACCAACGCTTTCAGTGTAGATTGGTTCTGAAATGAAATTTTTATTGTTCCCTGACCATCAAAGGTTTCAAACAACCAAGCACTGCTGATCTAATGAATTTAATAAAAGCGTCTACATCGCAATGCGCCAACGTCATACAATTCACAATCCCGCAGCAAATTATTACTCGCGTGAATTAACTCTCGGAGGATGTGCCAAAGTTTTTGACCAATAAAAGATAAATATGCATCTTAAAAGATGAGGAATGGAAGATGAAATTCATACTGGATTACATGAAAAAATAAAATATACATTGTACAAGTAGCAGGCGAAATATTTTAATAATTTCATAAACTCAAAAACAAAAAATTGTTTAACTCTTGTTTAAAAAAAGACATTTAAATTATAATTCGGTACCGCATACTGAATTGTGTGACGTCAGTGCATGGCGATCCGGAAAATGTGGGAGCTTTTTAAATTTCATGATATCAGCATCAATGCTTGGTTGCAAGTTGTTTGAAAAGCTCAAAGTCAGGGAACAAAAGAAAAGTCATTTCTGAACCCACCTGGGATGACGGCTAGGGTTTTTTTTTTTTTCATTTTGAGTTAACTATATGCTTTTATAGGTGATGGGGGGGGGGGGTCAAACTTTCTGCGATTTCGTTGTACACCTTGGCGTCCAGTGATCGAGCAAGGAAAATTGATACTGACTGAAGTGGCTGATACTCAGACATCTGTAAAAGATTTAGCGTTTGCTGATATAGTAGTGTAAAATGCAATATAAAACATGTACAAAACTAAGTAGAGCGTTTGATGTAAATATCCATACATACGTAAAAAAGTGTCTAAATAAAAGTGTAAAACATTATTAAATGCATATAACTACATAGTGGGAAACAACTAAGTAACTTACACATGTATATGTATGTAAATGTATGGTTTAAATAATTAAATGCGCAGTGTTTCCTTTTTTTTGAAGGGGGAGTTAAAAAATATTTTCACTGCCAATGGGGACTCAGGCAGGACAATTATTTAGGTAAAGTGTTAACTTTAGTTTTCCTCTATCCTAGGGGCTCTGCTTGACTTAGTACTTTATCCCTTTACCACACAATCGCGAGTTTTAATGACCCTGAAGAAGAAGGCTTTTGAAAACATTGTACGAAAAGGAGAAAATGCTGGTAACCAGCATTTTCTCCTTTTCCTACAAGGTTTTCTTCCCTGTCAAAGACAGAAACAATCACTTTAGCTACAATCATTTTTCATCTGCAAATGCTTTCAGTTTAGTTGAGTCCAAAATTTTGTTGTTTGGTACAGTGTTAAACATAGGCTCAGTATTTGAGTACATATAAAGCAGTGATCAGTAAATGGCTGCTGGTTACACAATGTTTTCCATACTTTCCAACCTTTTTCCTTTTCTGTTTAAGTCTTTACCAAACGACAAAATTTCATACTCGACCAATTTTAAAGCATTTACAGAGGACAATTTAAATGTAGCTCAAATGATGTTTTCTGTCTTTGATAGAGTAGAAAACATTGTGGGGAAAAGGAGAAAATGCTGGTTACCAGCATTTTCTCCTTTTCCCACAATGTTTTCAAATGCCTTCTTCAGGGTCGTCAAAACTCAGAATTGTTTGGTAAAGGGCTAAGTTCCACTTGTGCCAATGTTATTTATGTTTATTGCAACTTCATACATCCCATGCAAAGAGAGAAGACCAAAATGAGCTTTCAAAGTCACAATAAGCAACTTTGCCCTTAAAGCTTTACCACAACAATCCCGACTTTTAAAGACCCTAAAGAAAAAGGCTTTTAAAAACATTGTGGGGAAAAGGAGAAAATGCTGGTAACCAGCATTTTCTCCTTTTCCCGCAATGTTCTCTACCCTTCTCAAATCAAATTTCACTTTTTGGGCCACAGTTGATTTGTCGTCTGCAAATGCTTTCAATTTGGACCAGACTAAAATTTTGTTGCTTGGTACAGAGTTTAACACAAAGTTTTTTAAAAGCAGTCTGCTGTATCGTCTGAAAGTCGTCTATACATCCTAGTATTATAATAAACCAAGCAGAGACAGCTGATCCATTGTTGAAGGTTTGGTGACGGGTGGCCTGCCATCTACTTCTGCTGATTTCTGAAATAAAATCGGAATCATTGTTTTTGACTTATACACAATATACATGTACATACTCAGCTTTATGTTTTGGGTTTTAACAATTTTGATAAAATCAAGTTTCAATTTTTTTCTTCATTATTTTGTTGTATCAGCAAGTATTGATTCTTTGGCTGCCTGTCAAAAATGGATGATCTGAAACCGATACCATCATACATGGAGACACTGCATGTTCAAATTGTACAATAAAGTAGCAGACAGTGTAGATCCAAGATAAGACTCGGCTTTCTGAGAAGTCTAGTCTTGCTCTACTCCATGTGTACAACTCATCCTACATACTTAACACTTTACTAGACGACAAAATTTTAGCCTTGTCCAAATTGAAAGCATTTGCAGACGACAATTTCAGTGTGGCTCAAATGGTGCAACTTTTCTTTGATAGGGTAGAAAACATTGTGGGAAAAGGAGAAAATGCTGGTTACCAGCATTTTCTCCTTTTCCTACAATGTTTTCAAAAGGCGTCTTTCCCAGGGGCGTCAAAAGGCGGCATTGTGCGGTAAAGGGTTAATGACACTGTTGAGAGTTTAAACATATTTCATTTAATACAATAATTACATAAATGTTAAATTCTAAAAAAATTTTTAAGTTGCACGAAAAGGATTGGAACAAAAGCTGTAAGCTTATAATGTTCCTCTCCTGTTGAGAGTTTGAATCTCCTGTCTGATTTTTTTGTCCTGTAGACCGTTTTGTGACAGAAAATCAAGCCTATCATGTTTATGTACGAAAGCAGCCAGTGGTTTTTGTGCAGGATCACTATTCCTTGGCCACTGATGATTATCTAGCTTAGCATCAGGTCGCCATAATGTAGGTAAGAAATCAGACTGCATGTTTTGGAAGGGGTTTGTAACGTATGAGTAACACAATTATCGATCTAAACAAATCAGAGCGAATGCAATACAAATATCAACAAATGTCAAAGATCTTCCGAGCAATGTCGAAGATATGTGCACTCTCTTCACAAATGTAAATTAATTAGAACAAAGTACCTTTGAAGAATGCCAATTTGTTTGGAATATGTTAGAATTTATTAAAGAATTTGATTGGACAAATGCCATGGCACTGAAGAAGTAACAAACAAATGTCATACCGAGGACAAAAAGAAAACATAAGAAATGCCTCATTCAAATGGCTGCATATGCACTATTAGTGAGCATACATCAAAAAAATTTAAGCACTGAGTAAACAATGGCATACATGAACATACTCTTACAAACTTAAAAGGCTGAGCTATTGATATTCAGTGTATGCCAGCAAATTGCAAAATATCTTGGTACACTGCCACAAATTGGGACAAATTGTGTTATAATGTAAATGCCCATTTACAGAGGAAGTGTTCCTAGTACTCCTAATGGAATATAGCTACAAACCTATAGATGCAGAGGACTCAATAAATATCTGAAATATATTTACTTTGTTTCCTGAGACTTCATTTATTGCCGCCACCACATCCAAACAGTGTTGTTGTTTCGCCCTGGCATAAAATGATGTCAGTGTGTGGTCACAAGTGTAATTGGAGCACGCTGAACTGCTAGCACTGCATAAGTCATACTTAAAGGAAATAAATAGCAGACAAAATTTCAGACTTGTCCATGAAAAAAATATTTTTAGGAAACAGATTAACATACCGGTAGATCAGCTAGATCAAATGATGGGATCTGTCTTTGATAACTTGATTACATAAGAGGTCAGTCCCCCAAGTCACAATTTAACATGAAAAATGAAGAATGACATTTATTAATTATTGATTGTATGGTCTTTAATGCCATTTTAAATATCATTTTCGTTATGTGATATTGGCCAAGGTACCCACTCCCATCCATGCTTTCCTGGAGTTTCTTTTACCATTACTTTGTAAAATATTCCTCCCAAACCACTGGCTGCTTTCCAACATAACTATCATTGAAACAACGATCAGCGGTGAGAGAGGAATGAATCCTGTCGCAATGACAATCATCAATCCTTGGAAAGAAATTAGCCTAGCTGAAGATTCGAACCAGAGACCCCCTGTTCTCCAGTTCTGCATGGTACTGACAACACTACCAGGCTTGGCATCACATTTTTTAACCCTTTACGAAACAATCCCTTGCTTTAATGGGTCTGATGAAAGGGCCTCTTGAAAACACAGTGGGAAAAGGAAAAATGCCAAAACCAGCATTTTCCCCTTTCCCCACAAGGTTTTCTACCCTATCAAAGCTATATTTCATCATTGAAGTCACATTTGATATGTTGTCTGCGAAGGCTTTAGAATTAAACAAGTTAAAAATTTTGTTGTCTGGTAAAGAATTAATCTTTACCCTTTCCCTTGCAATCATGAGTTACTATGACACTGAGGGAGAAGGCTTTGGAAAACATTGCAGGAAAGGGAGAAAATGCTGGTAACCAATGTTTTCTCTCCTTTCAAATACAAAACCCACCATTTAACCCTTTACCACACAATCCAGACTTTTAACAACTTGAGGAAGAATGCTTTAAAAAAATGAGGGAAAAGGGGAAAATGCTGGTTACCACAATGTTTCCTCAGGGTTGTTAAAAGTCCGGATTGAAAACAGGAGCTGGTTACTACCATTTTCTCCCTTCTCCACAATGTTTTCAAAAGCCTTCTTCTGTGAGGTTGTTAGACCTCAGGATTGTGTGGTGAGGATGCACCATCAAGGACCCCTCAAACACAAATAAACCCTTGGACTGCAGTCTGATCTTGATCTACACTATCCACAGACAAATGTACATTTGGTCCAACTTGGCAACCAAAGGGTTCTTTTCATTATTATTAACATTATTCCAGGAAGATTCAAATTTGTCACTTTTTTCAGCTGTTAATTACGTATTTAAAACCTAGTGTGACGCCAGTCCGGTAAAACTGACGTCAAAGATCTACGTTTTCAATACAATCATTTAGACAAGGTGATTAACAGACATTATTGTTATAATTAACTCTTTACCACACAATCCCTGCTTTTAACGACCCTGTGAAAGAAGCCTTTTGCCACAATATTTTCTACCCTTCCCAAGACAAATTTCAATTTTTCAATCGCATTTATTTTGTCGTCTGCAAATGGTTTCAATTTGGACCAGTCTAATTTTTTTTTTTGTGTGGTAAAGAGTTAATCCTTAACCAGTTGACACAATTTTAGACTTGTCCACATTCAAAGCATTTGCATAAAACAATTAAATGTGGCTCAAAGTCTGTAAAAAAGTGGAAAACATTGGGGGAAAGGGAGAAAATGCTGGTTACCAGCATTTTCTCCTTTTTCCACAATGTTTTCAAAAGCCTCCCTTCTCAGGATCGTTAAAACATGGGACAATGTGATAAAGGGTTAATCTATGTTTTTCATGTCTGTTCAAGCATGTAACATCCCATTTGTTCTGTCCTAGACGGAGTTATATAGTTATGAAAGCGATAGAAGTTTTGTTCATTTCTGTAAAAATACTACATCTATCTCTCCTGACCAGTGTACAACTTTTGAAAACTTCATGGAAGAGGAAGAAATTTCATGAAAGATGCAATGGCTCCTTTTCCTCCACAACATTTAACATGGCTTTAAAATAGAACATTTTTTTCCCTTAACCATTTACCACACACAATCCCAAGTTTTAATGACCTTGTGGATTAAGGCTTTTGGAAAACATTGTTGGAAAAGGAGAAATTTTGTCCTTTTTCCATGATATTTTCTTATCTTTCAAGGATAATTTCCACACTTTGAATCACATATAAATTGTTATCTGCAAATGCTTTGGATGTTGTCATTTGGTAAAGAGTTAAAGGTCTGTGCTTTCTTTAATTTATGCTTCTATTTTGGTCGATCTCGGACTAGACTGTACAATAGTTGGTCAGATATTCTACATTTCGTCTACAAGGAAAGGCAGAACTTGTACCATTTACCAAATAGTACTGGAGTTTAAACCAGTCTTGCAAAAAAAGGCTGCTGAAAACTGAAAACTGAGAAAACATTGCACTTAAAGGCAAAAATATTTTTACCCAGATTTTTTGGCCCTTCCCTCATGTTTTCTATCCTTTAACCCTTTCCCAAACAAGCCCTGGTTTTCACGTATCTGCAATACAAGTCTTTTGAAGACACTGTGGGAAAAGGAGAAATTGCTCGTAACGAGCAATTTCTCCTTTTCCCACAGTGTTTTCTACCCTTTTTGAGACCTTTATGCCATTTTCATCAAATTTAAAATTGTCGTCTGCAAACTCTTTCAATTTGGACCAGTCCAGAATTTGTCGTTTGGGAAAGGGTTAAAAGACAAATCCTATCGTCTTCGCCACATTTTATTTGTCGTTTGTACATGTAAATGCCTTTAACTCAGATAGTCTAAAAATTTGTTGCCTTGTAAATTGTCCTGCAATATGTGCTCAAACTTTGATGTAATGCAATATATTTTAACTTTCAGGCTGCTAAGCAAGACTCATGGACCTTTTGCAGACAGTGTAGATCAGGATCATACTGCACAGAACATGCAGTCTGATCTTGGATCTACACTGTTCGCCACAAGTAACTTTGAAATAGCAACATTTGGGGTTCTACTATCGACTTGAAGGAATCATTTAACTGATTCAGGAGAATAAGGGTTAATGTGTTACAAGAAATATGATGTTTTAACCAGCATTTTCTCCTTTTCCCACAATGTTTTCTAACCCTTCCCAAAACAAATTTCAATTTTTCAGTCACATTAATTTTGCCGTCTTCAAATGCTTTCAGTTTGGACGAGTCTAAAATTTTGTTGTGTGGTAAAGAGTTAATAATACATGTTGTTCTGTTAGCCTCAGTTCTTATTTATAGAGAGAAAATCCAAGCCTTAAATCTTTACTAGACAAAAAACTTTAATTTGGACTACCGTTTCTTGAAAGTGTATTTCAGACAACATATTGAATGTGGCTTAAACGAGGGTTTTATGTTGTGTGCAAGGGAGAAAATGCTGGTTACCAGTATTTTTAGCTCCACTGGCCAAAGGCCAGCGGGCTTATGTCATGGCCCGGTGTCCGTAGTGCGTCCGTCTGTGCGTCCGTCCGTGTGTTAACTTTTATTTCAAACATCTTCTCTGAAACTACCCATCCAATTTTCATGAAACTTCACAGAAATGATCCTACCATGATCCTCTTCAGAATTTCTTGAAAGAATTTGATTCCTTCAAAAACTCTGGTTGCCATGGCAACAAAACTGAACAAGAGGGCCATGATGGCCCTGTATCGCTCCACTGGCTTATAAATATAAACCACGAAGAAAAGTCTTCACTATATAAGCCCTTATAAAACTTTGACCTCATGGCTACAGTCTGACTAAATGGGGAATATTGTATTAGAAGAATAACATGCCAAATGTGGGAGTTCTTGGCCTTATGGCTGGTAACAAGATGGTTTCTGAACTTTTCACTCCATAAACCCATGTAAAACTTGTGATCCCTGGTGCAGGGCCAAACTTGATCCTAGAGCTGTAACTTGGGCCCTCTTTGTAACTGTCCACTAAATAATGCTATAATTATATGCAAAATTTGGTAGCCTAAGCCTTATGGCTATGTACACCAAGATTTAAAAGTTTTCCCTATGTAAGCCTATGTAAATCTTGTGAACCCCCCCCTCCAAGTATGAGGCCAAATTGACCCCAGGACTATACTTTGGACACTTTTGGTAGACTCCAACTAGATCAAGCTAAATGCCAAATTTGGTAGCTCTAGGCCTTATGGTTTCAGACAAGAAGATATTTAAAGTTTTCTCTACATAAGCCTATGTATAAAACTTGTGACCCCTGGGGAAGAGCCAATTTTGACCCCAGGGCTATAATTTCAAGAAACATGATAGAGGTCTGCTACATGCCAAATTTGGTAGCCCTATGCCTTATGGTTTCAGACAAGAAGATTTTTAAAGTTTTCTCTATATAAGCCTATGTAAAACTTGTGACCCCTGGGGAAGAGCCAATTTTGACCCCAGGGCTATAATTTCAAGAAACATGATAGAGGTCTACTACATAAAGCTACATGCCAAATTTGGTAGCCCTATGCCTTATGGTTTCAGACAAGAAGATTTTTAAAGTTTTCTCTATATAAGCCTATGTAAAACTTGTGACCCCTGGGGCAGAGCCAATTTTGACCCCAGGGCTATAATTTGAAGAAACTTGATAGAGGTCTACTACATAAAGCTACATGCCAAATTTGGTAGCCCTATGCCTTATGGTTTCAGACAAGAAGATTTTTAAAGATTTCCAATATTTTTCAGTTTTGTTGCCATGGCAACCAGAGTTTTTGAAGGAATCAAATTCTTTCAAGAAATTCTGAAGAGGACCATGTCAGGATCATTTCTGTGAAGTTTCGTGAAAATCGGATGGGTAGTTTCAGAGAAGAAGATGTTTGAAATAAAAGTTAACGCACGGACGGACGGACGACCGGACGGACGGACGGACGGACGCACGACAGACACCTGGCCATGACATAAGCCCGCTGGCCTTCGGCCAGTGGAGCTAAAAATATTGGAAATCTTTAAAAAATCTTCTTGTCTGAAACCATAAGGCATAGGGCTACCAAATTTGGCATGTAGCTTTATGTAGTAGACCTCTATCAAGTTTCTTCAAATTATAGCCCTGGGGTCAAAATTGGCTCTGCCCCAGGGGTCACAAGTTTTACATAGGCTTATATAGAGAAAACTTTAAAAATCTTCCTGTACCTAGCCATAAGGCCTAGAGCTACCAAATTTTGCATGTTGCTATATCTAGTGGGTCTCTACCAAGCGGGCCAAAATTTTAGCCTTGGGGTCAAAATTGGCCCCACCGCAGGGGTCACAAGTTTTACATAGGCTTACATAGTGACAACTAAAGAAATCTTCCTGTTTTGATTTTTTTTTTTTTAAATTAGCCTTGCATCAGGGGTCTTATGTTTTACAGAGGCTTCATATCGACAAAACTTGAAAATCACCTCATTTATAACCATACAGCATAGACTTGTATTATTTTGGCATGTGGCTTTATCTTGTGGACCTCTACCAGGGTTCAAGTAATTATAGCTCTGGGATCAAAAATGGCTTTGCCTTGTGGGTCTGAACTTTCACATGGGCTTTTACAGAGAAAACTTTGTAAGTCTTCATTTTGAAACCATCTGGCTCAGAATTGAAATGTTTAGTATTTATGTTTTATATTTATAAGCCAGTGGAGCGATACAGGGCCATCATGGCCCTCTTGTTTTGCCTTTTCTTTCAGTGTTTTCCAAAAAACCTTTTCTGTCAATGAGTGATTGATTGTATAGTGTTTTAGGCCATTTTTGACATTCTTTCAGTTATATCGCGGCGGCCAGTGCACCTATCCCTGCTTTCCTGTAGTTTCTTTTACCAGTACTACACACAATATTCTTTTCAAGCCACTGCCTGCTTTCCCACATAACCATCACCAAAACAATGGACAGTGGTGAGAGAAGAATGAATCCAGTTGCATCAATCCCTGGAAAGAAATTGGCTGAGCCAGGGATCGAACCAGTGACCCCCCTGTTCTCAAGTCCTTCATGCTACCGACTGAGCTACCGGTAAACACCCCCTTTTCTGTCAGAGTTGTTAAAACTCTGGATTGTGAGGTAAAGGGTTATAAAACCCTGTACAGTAGTGGGCTGAAAGTGTTGTTTTGTAATACACATATCTGTATGAAATCCTTATTTATGACCATATTATTTCTGCTATTTAATTATTTAACCCTTTACCACAAGTAATCCCATGTTTTAACGACCCTGACAAAAAAGGGCTTTTGAAAACAACATGGGAAAAGGAGAAAATGCTGGTAACCAGCATTTTCTCCTTTTTCCACAATGTTTTCTACCCTATGAAAGACAGAAATTGCCATTTGAGCTACATTTAATATGTCGTTTGCAAAAGCTTTGAATTTGGTCGAGTCCAAAACTTTTTTGTGTGGTAAAGAGTAACTAATTCATAAACATAATGTCATAAAGTCTTAATTACAATCTTGTTGTATATTTGTTTGCGTCTTGTGTTTGTTAAACATTGCAAAATGATTTTTTTTTTTCAAATTTAACACAAATTGGTTTGGAGCATTTTCTGTATTTGCCCTGAGGCTAGCCAAGTAGCCTAACTCTTAACTCTTTACCACACAATAAAATTTTAGACCAGTCCAAATTGAAAGCATTTGCAGACGACAAAATAAATGTGACTCAAAAATTGAAATTTTGTATTGGAAAGACAGAAAACATTGTGGGAAAAGGAGAAAATGCTGGTTACCAGCATTTTCTCCTTTTCCCACAATGTTTTCAAAAACTTTCATCGTCGGGGGCGTTAAAAGTCGGGATTGTGTGGAAAAGGGTTAAAAGAGCCAAAGAATTTTGAACTTTTCCAAATTGTAAGCATATGCAGACAACAAATTAACCCTTTACCAAACGACAAAATGTTTGACTGGACCAAATTGAAATTATGTGCAGACGACAAATTAAATATAGCTCAAATGATGATTTCTCTCTTTGAAATGGTAGAAAACATTGTGGGAAAAGTAGAAAATGCTGGTTACCTGCATTTCTCCTTTTCCCACAATGTTTTTGAAAGTCTAATCTACCAGGGTTATTAAAACTCAGGATTGTGTGGTAATGGGTTAAAGGTGGCTTATAAGTGAGGTTTGTCTTAGGAAGGATAGAAAGCATTGTGAAAAAAGAGAATGTTCTGGTAGCCTTTTTCCACAATGTTTTCGAAAGCCTTCTTCCTCCATATTATTTAAACTCAGGATAATGTGGTTAGTGCTTAGCTTTACCAAACAACAATATTTAGTATTTCAAAACTGAAAGCATTTACAGATGATAAGTTAACTTTGGCTTGAAAGATAGGATTCAAATTTAAAAAGGCTTTTGAAAACATGCAGGAAAAGGAAAAAATACTGGTTTTTAAGCCTTTACCACACAATCCTGAGTTTTAACAACCCTGAGGTACAGGCATTTTGAAAACATCGTGGGAAAAGGAGAAAATGCTGGTAACCAGCATTTTCTCCTTTTCCCACAATGTTTTCTACTATTTCAACGATAAAAGAACATCATTTGGACCATATTTTGTGTGCTGTCCGCAAATGCTTTCACAATGGACAAGTCTAAAATTTTTGTGTTTGGAAAAGAGCTAAATGCTTTTTTCCTAGGGATCCTGAAAACATGGAATTGTATGGTAAAGGGTTAAGCTATCTGGGTCATATAACCTATTGGAACAGGTGTTGTTTGAAAGTCCTGATTCTATCCTCACTGGCTAGCTAGGCTAGTCAAGTTGTAGTGTCCTAGGGCAAAGCATTAAAAAATCTCAGCCTGTTATTGGTTAAACGCAGATACTAACAACTGAGCTATCATCAAGATATGACTGAAATTCTGATGAAAATGGGGAGAAACACAACTTAAAAGAAGAGCACCCCATGCCGTTGCCAATCCATGGCTGCAGTTGCTTTTAGTAAAATTTCCTAAGCTGAAAAAGGGCATAAGTATGTTAAAAATATTTTGATGGTTACCTACCTCCAATTGTATGGGCTCTGTTGATAGATAACAACTAGTCCAAGTCTATATCTAAAATTTTTCACATATGATAGAGATATTATAATATGTCAAAGGCTTTGCATGACAACGCCAGAGCTATGACAATACCTCAATATTTTCTGAGAAAACAGCCAAGCTTAAAAAAAAAGGAAATGCCCCCCACCCCACATCTAAATTGTAATTGTGTACTTACTTGTTTATAGATATCTGTTCTCATTCCTTGTTTTATCAAATAGATTGCAATGTCCTGTTTCCCATCATCCACACATTTAAAAAGTATGTTGGCGTAACGACTCAAGTCACCTTTATCAGACAGACCCAGAACCAGCTCTTCTACAAGTGGTAACTCTCCTTTCTGGCAAAATGGAAACACATAGAAAAACATGTGAGCCATGCTCTGGCAAAAGGGGGCTTAATTTAATCCATGATGCATGATACTAAGCAAATCATCACATGATCATGGATCCATAAAATCCATTTTGTCTGCGCATGCTGACCTGGGTCAATACTATTTGCAGATGCATTAAGCTCCCTTTTCACAGAGCATGGCTCATGTAAAATAACACAGAGATGACTTATACTGTACCAATAATATCCTTGCTAAGCATGCCTCAGTGCCTTTTTGTGGAAGGCATAGATCAAGGCCATACTGAAAAAAATATGTCCGATACAGCAAGGTTTTCTCTGCAAAAAGTATATCGACACAGCAATACAGTAAAACCTCTCCTCACGACCACCCCGGTAATACGAGCAACCCGCTATTACGAACGATTTTTGTCAGAACGGAATTTTTCCTTCTTCATAATCAATGACCACGACCCCGGAAATACGGGCACCCCGCTATTCCAAAATTACGACCACCATTTTCAGTACCAATGAGTAATTACCAATAGATTTTAACCCCGTGAAACGACCACTAATTTTCACATTTTTTTTACGACCAGCTAATTTTCACGCGTCCATAATCGCGAAGTGGTGGCCGTGCTTCATGTACGAATATTCTTGGGTCTGATGGAGTAGACAATCAATTAGCGATCTTTTGTTTATCTGTTGATTACAGTAACACAATCGTGTTAAGTGATCAAGGTGTTACCTTGCATAATCAAATGACCAATGAATTGGTGATGATTAATTCGGCTTTTATTCGGTAATCAGGCGTTTATCACACATTGCTGACACGGGTGAAAAACATGTCGACATCCGGGTAATTACGATTTGTTTTGTACATTTAGCTTTTGTAATTTGAGACGTTTGGGTTAATATCTAGCGATCGGGATGGGATAATTATTTGGTTTTTGTTACACATTAAAGCTATACTTATATCGTAGAGAATATGCGATTTTTGAACTAGTGAACACTTCAACTTTGCGATCGACAATTAGTAGGACTGTTCGAACATTCAACTCGAATCAAAATGGGGAAAAAAAAAAAAAAAGGGCAGGCTCTTCAATAATATTCGAAATTCTTTGTTTAAAAATGGAAATGAGCATGTGGAGTAGGAGTTCTTGAGACTACACAAGATAAAAAAAAAAAGCAGATTAAAACAGGGAATATGACAAGTTCTATCAGTAACATTTAATTATGTAATCTTTAAGTTCAGATTCTTGATTAATGTACATCTTGCTGTAAGAGTTTAAATAGGCAATTATGAATGGGCATTCACTGTCATGTGAATTTATTCATAAAAATTCAAGTTACATATTAACTTTACAATACACATGAAAATTTTCTTGTTGTCATTTAAATCTGTGGGCATAGGCTTCCCCAACTAAAATATGTATACATTACTCGGAACATAATTTAAATCCACATAAGTCTACACATAGTCTGGGTTTGATTCAAAATCTAGGTGGGTGAAACCCGGAAATCAGACCACCCCGCTAATAAGACCAATTTTCAAAAGTACCTCGGGTGGTCTTAATAGAGGGGTTTTACTGTATTTGGATTCTGAACTAAAGGCTGGAAATTTTAAACAAAATTTCATCGTTGTAAAGACCAGGGGTTGTCTGGCTTACGTTGAACTAAATAATTTCCTTCTTTAATCATGTAAGCCCCTTTCACAACAATAGTTGATTTAGTGGCCAGTGTAGATCAAGATCTGATCTACACTATCCGCTCTGCTGAGATACCCTGAACATCACTGAAAGCACTCAGTTTTCAGTGGGAGTGTCCTTGGGCAAGACACTCAAGAGCCCAAGCCTGGCACTGTTGAAACCTATGACATGCATAAATACAGTATGTGAGCTGTCACTGTGATATGACTAAAATAATGTTGAAAGTGGTGTAAAACACTGTTCAATTACTCAATAAGTGCTCTTGACAATAGCTAATATTTGGGTCTGGTTCCTAGACTGAAGGTGTCTATTGGGTTTATTCGGCACTCTAAATGTTGATAAGATAAAGTCCTAACCTTAACCGCCCTTTTTAAAGCCTGTTCAAAGTTGGTTTCAGTCAGATAAACATCCATACTAAAACTTTTCATCGCCAACTGAAGCCTTAGATATTCTTCTTTCCCACATCTCTTGATGCTATACTCTACTGGAGCACGTCCTGACTGTGTAATGTAGTGATAAATAAATAACAGCAATGTTGAGGAAAATAACTGTCACAAAAATGTAAAATATAAAATGAAAAAAGTTGTTGTTGTCATTGTTGTTCTTGCTGTTGCTGATGATTAAATAAGGACAATGAGTGATGAAAATAAAGACAATGAGGCTGACATTGATGTTGAAGACAAAAATGATGATGATGATGATGAGCAGGAGAAAGACTGTCACTGAGAAACTGATAAAAAATATAATTTACTTGACATAGTGTATCAAGTTTACGCTTAACGCAGGGTTTTCCCTTAGCAACAAAAATAGGGGGTCATTGTGACCCCTTGGTCATAAATAATGGGGGTCATTCTGGACTTTGAGGGGGTCACAAAAAATGTAATTAGGTTAAACATTAAAGACTACTATGTATGAAACAATGTGTGTTTTTGAGTTTCTTATTCATCCCAAAGCTTTAATATAAACTATTTATGAATTATTGAATGATGTAAGACACATTGTAACAGTAGGGATTCTCTGTGCAGAGGGGCTTACAGTCTAGATAACATCTTTTTCATAGAGTATCTTGTGTATGCTTTATCAAAAGCCTGGTCTTAACAGGCAAAAAAATGCTCTAGCTGCAGACAAGCTGTCAGTTATATACGTAATTTCAATCTTTGAAGGGCATCAATGTGACCACAGTGTTTTGGGGACGCACGTTAGAGTTGAATTGCGCAAGTTTGTGCAGCCACTGTGGTAAAAGGGTTATTGTGTTTTGTTTTTGTCACAGGAATCAACCGTTTAATTGATACAAATAGCTTGTTGTCAGCCGGATTTGATAACCTCTATTTTGTGGCTTTTTTTTAGTTGGGAGTATCCATCCGACAACAAACTATTTTCACCAATTAAACGGCCGATTCCTGAGTTTTGATACGCGGGTCGCATTCATGCCGCCGTTTTCGATGAACAATTAAGCATAGATCTAGGTCTTTCGCCAATTTTCACTAGACGCTCGGGGCCTTCAAATATTTTTCTCGTTACTCGAACCAGGCGATCATCACCCGATCGTTGTTCAAGGTCTCTTTTCCTTGCAGACAGCAGGAATGACGCCAATTTTGACTGAGCCATGTTGTTTCATTAGAGATCGACTGGTTTTGTTTAGACGAGTTTAAAGACCGACCGTATTTTCGTAAAATCGATACACAGTCTAGAGTTTCGTCCCATTTTCTTCTCGTACTTACGCTTTCTTATGTACTCGCGATGTAACTTTGTCAGTAGCAAAGACAATCGTGAGTAACCTTTATTGAATTTGTGCGTCCACAGTGACGCACTATTGAAAAAAATACGGGTCATTTTCCTTAAAAATGCGCCAAAACGCACAAAATCGTGCGTCAAGGAAAACCCTGCTTAACGTTTTTTTTTTGTCATGAACCCACATGGAAATTTGATATAGAGGTATAATGAAATAAGTACCTATGCCAATTTGTTACTACATAATTATTAGTATATGCAGGTCAGAAAGAACTAGAGCTGTCACTGAATGTGACTTAATACCCCTGCCAGCACTTTGACAGAAAAAAAGTGTCAAGTTCAAGGGGAGATAATTCCTCAACCAGGGGGAGTTGACACTTGAAAATTACATCTTGCAAATCTTCAATATATGATCAATGTATGTGCAAAGTTTCAATGCAATTGAAGGAAAACTGTAGGAGGAGTTCGCGACACAAAATTGCTAGTATTTTGTACACAGATGGACACACAGACAGACAGACAGGCTGATTCCAGTATACCCCCGAAAACATTCGTTCTGCGGGGGTATAATGAATTACATACATAATCTTGTATTTCGGTGGAAATCCCATTGTGAACAAGATAGTTGACAAGACTGATATCCTCTGTAATCAGATGTGCGTAATGAAGTGCAGTCCTACCGAGCTGAAAAAAAAGTTGAAATGATGAAATCAACATAAACCCTTAGTCTGCCATGTGCAAGTATCAGTGTACTTTGTAGAAAGTAGATCAAAATCAGCACACATGCAATCTTTTCCTATTCTGCACTCTCTGCTTTTTAAATAATGGTATCACTCACAAAGTATCATCAAATCCTTAACCCTTTACCATACCCCAAGGGAGAAGGCTTTCACAGACATCATGGAAAAAGGAGAAATGTTGGTAACCAGCATTTCTCCTTTTCCCACATTGCTTTCTACTCTATCAAAGTCAAATATTTGTCTTTTAGCTACCTGCAATTTGTCGTTTTAGCAACGTACCTGCAATTTGTTGTCTGCAAATGCTTTCAGTTTAGATGGGTCTAAAATTCTGTTTGGTAGAGGTTTAATAAACTTGAGCAAACCTATTTTTACGAACAAGGAACATCTGACAGGATACAATCCAATACAGATTCAATACATTAAAACACTGGGATTGTTACTATGATGTTCATCAGGTGGAGAATTCACACTAGTAAGTGAACTTCTTATGCCCTGAAAAGATTTTCTGCAAACCACTTTAACCCACACAATCCGAAGTCTTAACTCTCTACCACATAGCAAAAATGCAGACTTGTCCAAATTGAAAGTGTTTGCAGACAAAAGCAGTTGATTATTCTCTTTATTCTATAACTTTTGAAAGAATCAATTACATGAATTTAAACTTGGCTCAAGTGATGGAATATTTCTGTGATATGGTAGAAAAGATTGTTGGAAAAGGAGAAAATGCTGGTTACCAGCATTTTCTCCTTTTCCCACAATGTTTTCAACAGACTTCTTTCTCAGGGCTTTCAAAAAATGGGTTGCAACATGAAAAACAAATAATAGATAACTAAATAAATGAATAAAGATTGAAGGCTTGAAGGTAGTACATGTATTTATGCTTTCACGGGGGATATTTATTAATTAATCAATCAATTAACCCTTTATCACACAATCCCGAGTTTTAAGAACCCTGAGAAATAAGCCTTTTGAAAACATTGTAAGGAAAGGAGAAAATGTGGATAACCAGGATTTTCTCCTTTCCCAACAATGTTTTCTACCCTATCAAAGAAAAATTCCATCATTTCAGTCACATTCAATATGTCGTCTACAAATCTTTCAATTTGGACAAATCTACACTTTTTTTTGTGGTAAAGAGTTGAAAATTAATACTAGCCATTCTCTGGCAAAAGGGGGCTTATTGTATCTACATGATCCATAATACCAAGCAAGACATTACATAGTCAGGGATCCATATAATCCATTTTGTCTAACAACCGACGTAATCATGAGATAGACTGGTCCTTTGCCATACAGAAAATTGACCAACGGAAATTTCGGCCCAGGTCAGCCTGTGCGGAGTGCGCAAACTGACCTGGTTTGATACTTTTCGCAGATGCATTAAGCCCCTTTTTCACAGAGCATGGCTCATATCCATTATGCAATATAAACATTGTAAGTCCATAAAGGCTACAGTATGGACTGCAGTAATACATGTATATACATACTCGAGTCATACACTATGGAAAGAGGGTTGAACTCTTTACCAAACGACAAAATTTTAGACTAGTCCAAATTGAAAGCATTTGCAGACGACAAAATAAATGTGACTCCAAAGGTAAAATTTGTTTTGGGAAGGGTAGAAAACATTGCGGGAAAAGGAGAAAATGCTGGTTACAAGCATTTTCTCCTTTAGTTTAAACATATTTTATTTCAACAAATAGAAATGGGGTTGGACCACAAGTTCTTCCAACTTTCTTCTCCTTCTCCTTCTTCTTTCTCCTTTTCCCACAATGTTTTCAAAAGGCTTCTTCAACAGGGTCGTTAAAAGTCGGGATTGTGTGGTAAAGGGTTAATGCATCTGCAAAGAGAATTGACCAAGGTCAACTTGGTCCAACTGCGCAGGCTGACCTAATTTGAAAATTTCTGCTATAAGTCCAGATTCAATTGTCTGTTAGACATGATGGATCTATAATAATTTGATAACTTGCTTGTTAAAGTGCATCCTGGCGATGCATTAATTCTGTCATTACTAACTCCGGAAATTCCACTTTCTTTCCGAGCTCTAAAAATAGATTTCCACTTCTACTGAAAATGACTTTGTCATAGTTTAAAAATAGAGTAGCGGACAGTGTAGATCAAGATCAGACTGCACATTCTGTGCAGTCTGATCTTGATCTACGCTGTCCGCAAAAGGTAATCTAGTCGTCATTAGTAGTGAAAGAGTTAAACTCCCTTTGCCCACAGGGCAGTTCCTTACATTATCTTGCATGTCTATAATGTGAGGATAATTGTTCACAATAAATTTGATCATCTCCTTTTTCTTGTTCAGTATGGCCCGGTGCAGTATTGTACGCCCACATTTGTCCTGGGCAGTGGCAAACTTGCGGCTGGTAAACTTTCGGAGTTCGTCAGTGTCGCCAGTATCTGTGGCCCGGAACATCAGCGAAAGGTGGTACTGGGAGAAATGAGATTAAACCATAAAGAATAACAGATTGTTGAATGCAAGACGAGATAAAAACTTCACTGACTATATAGCAAAGTTATCAAATTATAATCCACTGAGACGCGTGCATCTCAATAGCCTGTAGCGTAGAGGACTTGAAATCAGGGGGTTGCCGGTTTGAATCCTCTGCTCAGTGAATTTCTTTCCAAGGATTGATGATAGCCATTGCAATATGAGTCATTCCTCTCTCACAGCTAATCATTAATTTGACGATGGTTATGTGGGAAAGCAGCTGGTGCTTTGGGAAGAATATTTTGTTCAAAGTATATGCACTGGTAAAAGAAAGAAGGAACAATAGCTGTTCGAATCAATATTACGTAACAAGAGCGGCAAATTGTCGCAAGATACGCCCCTCATACCCCAAGTTGTAAAGTTGGGGCATAATAATGATAAAGGGGAGGTATAGAAAAATAGTAGTGCAGAATATTTTTTTTACTGTTGATTGAAGATAATGGCAGTGTATTTGTGTTGATGGAACTCTTGTTTATTATTGTATTACTATTAACTCTTTACCACACAGCAAAAGTTTGGACTAGTCCAAATTGAAATCATTTGCAGTTGACAAACTAAATGTAACTCAAAAATTGAAATTTGGTTTGGAAAGGGTAGAAAACATTGTGGGAAAAGGAGAAAATGCTGGTGCATAAAAAATAAGCAATTTATATTTCATGTGCACTGCACTACCCCTTGATGAGATGTATCCAGCCCTAAAATTTCATAACCAGAGGTAGTATAGTTTGAGAGATATGCATCATACAAAATTCAAGTTCGAAAAAAAAACAAGAAAGGGCAATAACTGAAAAATTAAGCAAGCAAGAGTTGAAATTTATATGCACAGCACTTCCCGTTGATGGAATGTATCCACGCATGAAATTTCATATCCTTAGCTAGTATAGTTCTGAAGATATGCACTGGACAAAATTAAAGTTTCAAAATAAAGAAAGAGCAATAAGTCAAAAATTAAGCAAGAGTTATGGTTCATGTGCACTGCACTTCCAGCTGATGAGATCTATCTACGCATGAAATTTCATAGCCATAGGTAGTATAGTTTTGGAGATATGCTCGAGACAAAATTCAAGTATGAAAATAAGTCAAAAATTAAGGAAGGAAGAGTTATGATTCCTGTGCACTGCACTCCCCCTTAATGAGATGCATGCAGGCATGAAATTTCATAACCCTAGGTAGTATAGTTTTGGAGATATTCACCGGAGAAAATGCAAGTATGAAAAAGAAGAAAGGGCAATAACTGAAAAATTGAGGAAGCAAGAGTTATGATTCCTGTGCACTGCACTCCCCCTTAATGAGATGTATGCAGACATGAAATTTCGTAACCGTAGGTAGTATAGTATTGGAGATATTCACCGGACAAAATTCAAGTATGAAAAACAAGAAAGGGCAAAAACTGAAAAATTAAGGAAGCAAGAGTTATGATTCCTGTGCACTGCACTCCCCCTTGATGAGATCTATCCATGCAAGAAATTTCATAACCGTAGGTAGTATAGTTTTGGAGATATGCTCCAGACAAAATTCAAGTATGAAAAACAACAAAGGGCAATAAGTCAATAATTAAGGAAGCAAGAGTTATGATTCCTGTGCACTGTACTCCCCCTTGATGAGATCTATCCACTCATGAAATTTCATAACCCTAGGTAGTATAGTATTGGAGATATTCACCGGACAAAATTCAAGTATGAAAAACAAGAAAGGGCAATAACTCAAAAATTAAGGAAGCAAGAGTTATGATTCCTGTGCACTGCACTCCCCCTTGATGAGATCTATCCACGCATGAAATTTCATAACCGTAGGTAGTATAGTTTTGGAGATATGCTCCGGACAAAGAACTGGACGCCGCCCGCCCGCCCGCCACGGGTGATCCCATAATACGTCCCGTCTTCGACGGGCGTATAAAAAATGTTGAAAATGGTGCTTAGGACCACACAAAATACCAAATCACCAAAACGCATATCAGATAATCAACTGCAAGTGTATTATTAAAAATATGTCCGTAGTTTTGGTTGCTTGCTGATTGAGATACAAGTTTGAGAGATGAGCTTTTTAACCCTTTACCACACAATCCCTAGCTTTAACGGCCCTGAAGAAACGGCCCTTTTTAAAACTTTGCGGGAAAAGGAGAAAATGCTGGTGAAAATATGGTTACCAACATTTTCTCCTTTTTCTGCAATATTTTCTGACCATTTAAAGAAATTTACATCACTTGAGTTATATTGGATTATTCATCTGCAAATACTTCCAATTTGGAAAAATCTAAAATTTTGTCTTGTAGTAAAGGGTTAACCAGCTAGCATCCCAATCCAGTGATATTAATATGTCTCCCTTTAGACTTGGGTTCTTAATTTACTTACTTGACAACATGATTGCTGTCTACATACAACAAAGACTTGGCCCTTTACCAGACGACAAAATTGCAGACTAGTTGAAAAAACATTTGCAGATGACAAATTAAAATGGCTCAGATTATTAGACTTGTTCTTTCAAAGACTAAAAAACAGTGTGACAGGGAAAAAATGCTGATTACCAGTATTTTCTCTTTTTTCCACAATGTTTTCAAAAGCCCTCCTCCTTAGGGTCGTTAGAACTCAGAATTGTTTGCTAAAAGGTTGGTGTGTTTGCCTCTACGTAACACATGATACAAACTTACCCGTATTGAGGGAATTTTTTCCATGAAAGTGAGGACATCTTGTTTATTATCTTTTAAGGGAAGTCGTCGTATGATACTTAGCATATTAAAACCTTGTTTATCTGTAATGTCCAAAATATGGTCATATCCTTGCAAAACTAACTGTTGAAGTTTCTCTAAATCACCTGATGCCACTACCCTAACTATTTCCTCATCGATAACATTAAAATAGTTGGGCTTTTTCAATGCTTCTGCAAAGTCTCGAGCTGTCCTCCCGCGCGAGTCACGTGATGTGATACTGACACCATATTTGAATAAAGCTTTAATGAACTGATGGGAATAGTCATTGGCAATCGCCTTGAAAAGCAAAGTTTGTCCATTCTGATCTCGAAGGTTCATGTCAGCTGCCGATAATATTTTGTGAACAATGGTATGAGGTACATGATTTGTCTTTCCAATGAGCTGAAAGAGAAGTAAATATCTGAAAGTTTTTGCCACTATGTACATCTTCTCTCCCTCTCTCTCAATCCAATGATTCTAATACAATTAAGCCATGCTCTGTGAAAAGGGCCTTTAGCATCTGCGAAAAGTATAGACCCAGGTCAGCCTGCACAGTCAGCACAGGCTGACCTGGGCCGAAACTTTTCACTATTGGTAAAATTTCTGTATGTCCAAGTATCAGTCTACCTCATGATTGAGTCAGTTGCTAAAAAAAGTAGCTATTATGGACACATAATTATGTGACAGCTTGATTGGTATCATGCATTACAGAGATGCATTAAGTCCCCTTTTGCCAGAGCATGGCTCAATTAAATTTCAATAAATCAGATAAGAATAAGACCCAGTAAGACCCAATCATTCATCGATCCTGGGTCCATATTCACTGACCATTCTTAAGAACGTTCTTGGTATTGTTCTTCAGAATGTTTTAAATTTGAAAGTGACACACTTTTGGGTTTATTTAGAGCTCTATGAATCAATTGTGTAACCATCTAAATCTACCAAGCCCCAGTGCCACAGTCTGTAGCATACAAGACTTGAGAACAGGGGTTGACTGGTTTCCCATTCAGCCAATTTCTTTCTGAGGATTGATGATAGTCATTGCAACAAGGTTCATTCCTCTCTCACTGCTGATCATTGTTCTGAAAATGGTTATGAGAGAAAGCAATCAGTGGCTTGTGAAGAATATTGTGCAAAGTACTGGTAAAAAGAAACTCCAGGAAAGCATGGATAAGTGCACTGGATGCCCTGTTATAACTGAAATAATGTTGAAAACAGCAGTAAAACACCATACATTCAATTAATCAACCCATCTAAGTCTATCACAACACACCCAAAGAGTTAATACATACAGAATATTATGTTTTAGTAACTTTCTTGTCCTCGTATTTGATTCAAGCAGAGTGAGAAAATTTGATATTGCTTGAGACCGAAAGTCAAGTGAGATGTCCAAATTTTCTAATGTTGCAAGAAGCAAATAAAAGCTCCAGGAAAGTAATTACAATATAATATTCCTTTTATTATATACCTACAACTTTCCAACAACAAAATATGGCAATTATTGACATTTATTCAAAACAGTTTACAAAATAAAACAAATTATGGAATAATCGATAATAACTTCGATTTTATAAATGGCAGATGAATACCAACCATGTAGCCCTTTCCCAATCGACAAATTTTGGACTGGTCCAAATTGAAAGAGTTTGCAGACGACAATTTTAAATTTGATGAAAATGGCAGAAAGGTCTCAAAAAAGGTAGAAAACACTGTGGAAAAAGGAGAAATTGCTCATTATGAGCAATTTCTCCTTTTCCCACAGTGTTTTCAAAAGTCTTCTACTGCAGACAACCAGGGCTTGTTTGGGAAAGGGATAGCCTAACAATTTGACAAATCAAATTGCAAACCAATGCATGGGTATTCCATGCAACGAGGTATGTCATCATACCATATTTTGAAGTGCATGTGAAACTGTGTAGAAGGTGATTTTTTTTCTGTTGTCTGTGATATTTTATCTGTGTGTGAAACATGTATTTGAACCAGACAGTTTTCAGGTATATAACAAAAGTTTATAAGTTCATACACACAAGGACAAACATGTTTGAGAAAGCACATTATCATTTTTAACAGTATTGAAATCACTGTTGAAAATAGTGGTATTATTAACCCTTCAATGTGAACAATCCAGAGTTTTGATGACCCCAGCAGAGAAGCGTTTTGAAAACATTGTGGAAAAGAAGCTGAAAACCAGCATTTTCTCCTTTTCCCTCAATGTTTTCTTCTCTCAAGAGCAAGACTGTCATTTTTACCACTTTTGATCTGTTGTTAGCAAATGCTTTGAGCAAGTCTAAAATGTTGTCATTTGGTCAAGAATTAAGATATTAATTTGGTATATTACATGAAAGATGAGAGGTTCGGCATCTTTTCTGATGCCCGTACTTGAGTGCAGTACAGATGAGTCAACACCCAGAGATAGTAGGGCATCTACAGCGTCTTCATATCTGGTTTCCCATACAGACATCAACAAAGGTTTAGGGACATCCAGGGGCTGGGGTCCATCACCCTCGTTCATATAGTCTCGAGTACTGACATCAGTAAGTGCTCTGTTTAAACCTGAGATAGAAATTATTAACTAGAGTGTAATGAGAAGAAGAAGGAAAAGAAGAGGAAAATCACAGAAAATTGAACCATATCCTAAAACATTTGTATTGTTTACAAATACATAAACAGATCTTGTTAACTTTGTTTGCAGTAGATTGGGATCATATGGCCGTAAGCATGACATAACTGGAGAGTTTTTCATAGATCAGACTGTACCTATGAGCAGGCTGATCTTGGTTGCTTTATTTTCCAAAGAAAATCCATAGATACATGTAACAGAACTGCAGATTAATGGTTAATTATATGAGGTGCTAATTGCAAAAGAAACATCTAGTACCATTTTGAGCAACCTTTCCAGCCAGCATACGAATAACAAATTCATTTGTTGTTGAATATTTATGGAGTAAACTTTGGACTTTGTCTGGTAAGTCCATCACATGGACAATGTCCACCTCTTGACCGTCCTGTCGCGTCAGTCGTGTTCGACACCATCCTCGAAGGAGCCGTTCTGTGAACTTCAACTCAATCTCATCTTTTGTTAGAGTATGGTACAAACCTAGATAAAACAGAAATCATGGTGTTAGTACCCTTGTCAGGCTATGGTTTCTTATGAGGCTCTGAAGTCAGAGAATGACTTTAAAATCCATAAAATTAATTGGAAACTAGATCTACATTTCATTACCACTTTAACATCCTCTGTATTAAAGATACTGAGGGAAAAGCCTTTTGAAAACAAATAGGGCAAATCAGAAAATGCTAGTCATCATCATTTTCTCCTTTTCCCACAATGTTTCCTAGCCACTCAAAGATAGAATTTATCATTAGCACTATATTTCACAGCTGCAAATGCTTTCAGTTTGGACAAGTCTCAATTTTGTCATGTGTTTAACCCTTTACCAAATGACAAATTTTTAGATTTATCCAATTTCAAAGCATTTGAAAACTACAAATTATTGATAACTCAAATGATAAAATTTGTACGTGAAAGGACAGAAAATAGTGCGGAAAACGGAGAAAATGATGTTAACCACACGAACACTCGATAACAAAGGACGAACCGCGGAACGAATCCACTTTTCAGGCGAAAAGACCAGGGCAAACAAACTCAACATGTCCAACTGACCCGTTAGTCGTTACCGCTTCAGGAAAACATTATACTTCTGTGTGTTAATTACTTGGACGTTAATGAGTGATTTTCTTCGATAGTGTCATTTTTATACAACAAATAAGTATGATGTTAGCATGTACAAAGAAATGCTGTCATCGAATTTAAACGTGATCATCCGCCATTCTTTTTTTCTATCTCTAATACCGAAGAGTATCCGTGTTCTCAACTCATTCTAAGGGAAATAACTCAATACAGAGTACAGTTTCAGTTTTGTTTGAGTACTCTCCCTTAGACCATAAAAATTCCCGACCAGACTGATTTTTTTTTTTTCAAGACAATGTAAAGATTAGACCAGGGTCGTATATTACATATGTAATGTACGATCCCTGATCAGACGAAAATGAGAATAGTTAGAAGCGAAAGCATGAGGTTAAAAAAAAAAAAAAAAACAATAATAATAAGATAATAATGCTCTGGCAAAAAGGAGTTTAATGCGTCTTCGTAATGCAACATTCCAAACAAATCATCACATAATTGGGGATCCATAAAAATTCAGTTTGTCTAAAAACCGACTGAATCATGAGTTAGACTGGTCCTTGACATGCAGAAACTTTACGAATAGCAAAGAGTTGCAATCTATGTCAGCCTGCGCAGACTGCGCAGGCTGACATAGATCGAAACTTTTTGCAGATGCATTAAACCGCTTTTTCACAGAGCATGCCTCTTACCCGGATGGAATTTATTTAACCAGTGAAGTGTCTGCTTCCACTGCTCTGGTTTTTCCTCTCGTAAAATGTCCTCTGCTGTTTTTCCTGAATTGTTTCGAATCAACGGATCAACACCGCACCTGAGTAAAGAAGGCTCTTGTTTAACTCTTTACCAGACGACAAAAAGCATTTGCGACTGAAAAATTATCCCTTAATGCGCCAAATAAACCCAGTGGACATTTTCACTCTAGAATAAGACCCAGATGATTGCTATTTCTTTTCTCTCTCTCTCTCTCTCTCTCTCTCTCTGAAGTGTCTCAGCAAAGCGGACAGTGTAGATCAAAGATCAGACTGCACATTTTATGCAGCCTGATCTTGATCTACACCATGGACCGTGATCCCTGTCTACACCGGCCGCAACTATTGTAGTGAAATGCGCTTTATTAAAAATATATCAAAATTGTAGGATATGCTCTACATACGTAGAAGACATTGCGGGAAAAGGAAAAGTTGTTAATTACCAGCATTTTCTCCTTTTCCAACAATGTTTTCAAAAGATTCTTTTCACAGGCTCTAAACATGGGATTGTTTGGTAAAGGGTAAACCTTTACCCCTGCCATACGTGACCGTGAATGAATTTGCTGCAAAATTAAGACCCAAGATCAGACTGCACATACATGAAGACTAATCTTGGTTTACAAATGATAGTTTCTTTGTACAATATTTTTTTTATAATTGGCCATGAACTTTACGAAATATGTATTCGCGATACCTGATAATAATTCGACAAAAGAAAAAAGGTTAACCCTTTTCACGCAAAAGGCATACACGGGATCTTTTGCGAACGGCATAGATCCAAAATAAGACTGCACATAATGTGCAGTCTGATCTTGAATCTATACCGTCTGGTTGTTTAGTCAAGCTATTAGATGGTTTTAAACCTTTCTGAGTTTTAATAAAAAGTGTTTTCAGCCGTCTATGTAAGTTAAGTTTCTATATTTGGTGCTGAAAAGGCTATAAGTTAAAGGCTGGTCACAATGTAAAACTCACAAACTGGAATAATGTTCTGTCAAACTTAATCGAACAATTATCTATCGTACATTTTAATCGTAAAGAAAACTTCTCTTTTTTTTTTCTCTCTCTCTCTCTCTCCTTTCTTTTGTTTGTTCTTTCGGCCTCCCTTCCTCATTTCCCTCCTTTCCCTTCCCTCCCTCCATTTAAAATTTCTTCTTCGTGATAAAAGCTCAACAGAAAATTTAAAAAAAAATCGAATAGGCTTATACCTTCATCCCCAATTTTCATATGACAAAGTTTATTGAGATAATTAACCCCTAGGCTGCTAAGCGCGACTCTCTGACCTTTAGCGGACAGTGTAGATCAAGATCAGACTGCACAGAACGTGCAGTCTGATCTTTGATCTACACTGTCCGGTAAGGAGATACTATTTTCCCCCAAAAATACCTTTGAAATAGCAGAATTTGGATTTTTACAGTCGGTTTGAGTGTTTCGTGTTATTTATTCAACAGGATAAAGGTTAACAAACCGACACAGATCCAAGATCAGACCACGCGTTTAATCTAAGGCAGATGGCTAGTTCTCTAAAATCATCAATGCTTAAATAAAATAATTATTTACCAAACAATCACAAGTTTTTAACGATCCTGAAGTAAAAGGCTTTCAGGAAAACATTGTTGAAAAAGGAAAAAATGCTGGTAAACATAATACAGACTTGCTTTTATCATTTTATCAATTCTTTCCAATCGACAAGTGAAGAAATGAACTTTTTTTTTACTCTTCACCGAACTACAAAATTTTTTAGACTTAAATTGAAAACATTTGCAGAGGACAAAACAAAAGTGGCTCCAATGAAGGATTTCGTCTCTGAAAGGGTAGAAAACATTCCGGAAAAAGGAGAAAATGCTGGTTTCTAGTCTTTTTTTTTTTTCTCTCTTTTACCCCACAATGCTTTCAAAGGCCTTCTAATTCAGGATTCTTAAAACCCGCAATTGTGTGGGAAAGGATTTTACCCTTAAGCTGCTGAGCGCGACTCACTGACCTTTTGCGGACAGTGTAGATCAAGATCAGACTGCACAGAACGTGCAGTCTGATCTTGGATTTACATTGTCCGATAAAGAGATATTCTTCTCCAAGAAGTAAGTTTGAAATAGCACTATTCTGGTTTTTACGTTCGGCTTGAAAGTTTTATTTAACTTATTTAACAGGATAAGGGTTTACAAAAGAAAAAGTTTTGTATGACGACACCAGTGAAACGTCCATTTCGATTTTATCTATTTTCTTTTGACAGGTAAATAAATTGAACAAATTATTTCACGAAAAACCGTTTATTGTTATCCAACGAAATATAGTTGATAGGTTTTTTTTTTATCGCTTTTGGTCACCCTTCGTGTTTACCCGTTCCCTCCTTTCGACCACAGATAGCGCTTCGCAGCAGACTATCATTGAAAGCATTGTACCGGACTGTATCTTCTTTTTCCACGATGTTTCACTAGTTTTGATAATATCAAACCTTAATTCATGCTTAATTATAGACATATCTTAAAAAAATATTAACAACAAAACGATGGAATTCAAGAAACTCCTAGAATTCTAAGATCAGTTCTCAGGGCCCGGATTCAACAACCAGTCTAAACTGCATTCGTGGTCTGGAAAGTAACGCAATTTTTGATTGACTAAACCGTTTGGTTTAGCCAATCAAAAACTGCCTTACTTTCAAGATTTAAAAAATTCTTGAGAACTAGACAGAGTGGTATTAAGGATGGTCGGTGAAAACGACACCGCTGGTTGCAGTTTGGGATATTGAAGATTGAGATCAGACAGACCGTTCTGTGTGCTTTTATCTTGGATGTATATCGTGTGGTACTTTGTGACGTATGCAGACCAAAGTAGCGTTAAAATGGAACAGTAGATCTCACTGCTAGTTCCGTTTTTTTTTTTCCCTTCTTTTTCTGTGCACAAAGGATGACTGATTACATTTCTTTGAACAATGCACTGCGGAGCCCCAGCTTATTAACCACTTAACCCCTAAGCTGCTAAGCGCGACTTACCGACCTTTTGCTGACAGTGTAGATCAGATTTGACTGCACAGAACGTGATCTGCAGTCTGATCTTAATCTACACTGTCCGCCAAAGGTCCTTTAGTCGTGCTTAGGAGCCTAAGTAACCACTCTGTGGAAATAAGGGCTTTTGAAAACATTGGGGGAATGGGAGAAAATGCTGGTGATAGATAGATAGATAGATAGATAGACAGACAGACAGACAGATAGACGGACGGACGGACGGACGGACAGACAGACAGATAGATTACGAAGTGTACATGTAAAACATCATCGCAAAATATCCATGTACAGTAATTACATATGATCATATTCACGTTCGATCATGGGTTGATTAAAATAATATTATAAAACAGATTTGTAAAGAAAAAAATAATCTATCATAGACTTTTTTTTGTATTTGTTAGCTTGAAGAGCAAACTGGAAAAGGTTTTGAGAATAATTCCGTATGATAAGAGAAAATTGCCACATGAATATAAACGACTCTGGTTGTACCGGTACACGACAAAAAGCTATTTTATGTCAACTCATCACGAAACCACAAAATTTTAGACCAAGTTTAAAGCTTAGGTTGCAGAATGAGAAACTAAGTGTGGCTCAATTGATGAAATATGTCTCTGAAAGAGCCGAAAACATTGTGAGCAAAGGAGAAAATGCTGGTTACCAGCATTTTCTCCCTTACTCGCAATGTTTTCAAAAGACTTCTTCTTCGGGTCGTTAAAACATGGGATTGTTTGGTTCATGGTTAACCATTTTGGTGGTAATGGTTGTTCACGTTAACTCTGCGAACAATGTAGATCAAGATCAGACAGCAAGCAATATGCTGTTTACTTGATCTAAGATGCTCTTTAATTTAGGGAGATATTCTGGTGTTACTATTTTTACTATATATATCTTTCTAAAATGGTTCTGACAGAGTTGAAATATCAAGGAATACAGACAGACGGACGGACAGGTTAACGAAGGTGGAATCGGAAAACACCATTACATGGTTTGATTTATTTATTGTATTGGAGTTTAACGCCGATTTAACAGCGTAGGTCAAATCACGCCGATCAGTAGACCTACCGATGTTTCCTGGCTTTCTCACACCAGTACTGACACAACTTTCTTTCCAAGACACTGACTACTTTTCCCGCATCCATCAGAGGCGAGAGGCGAAAAATCGCTTTAGAGAAAGTCTGCCTCAACCGTGTATCGAACTCCCAACTACCAGGTCACGAGTCAGGTACGCTAATCACGGAGCAACCCGGCCAGGCAGAGCTACTAGTATCTGGAATATTAAAGACGAATCTTAACGAACGCCAAACGACAGCCCATTTCTTCCTGCCACGTCCACTTTCCACGCTATTATTCAGATCTCTTATGGCAAGACTGAAGTATCATTTTTCACAGTGCACCGAAAATATCAACTGATATGCATATGCTAATATAGTTTGCCGTAAGTGCATTGTATGGGCAAATAGCTTTGTATAAACATTTGAGCCATGCTCTAGCAAAAGGGGCTTAATGCATCTCTGTGATGCATGATACCAATTAAGCCATCACATAATTGTGGATCCATAATAGCCATTTTTTGTAACAACCGACTGAATCGCGATGCAGACTTGTCCGTGGGACATACAGAAAATTGGCCAATAGCGAAAAGTTTCGGCCCAGGTCAGCCTGCGCGGACTGCGCAGGCTGACCTGGGTCGATACTTTTCGCAGATGCATTAAGCCCCCTTTTCACACAGCACGGCTCATTTTAATGTTTACACAATGTTTCAAATAGTGCATTATTGAACGATGTGTTATAAAACTGTTACCGCGCTTCTTCTATAGATCTGACGAAGGCAATTTATCTTGTGCCCTTTACCAGATAACTCGGTGTTTTCGGACCTTTGAAAACATTGCGGAAAAAGGAGAAAATGCTGGTAACCAGCATTTTCTCCGTTTCCCGCACTGTTTTATATCCTTAAAAAGCCAAATTATATCATTTAAAATATTTTTGATTTGTCCTCTGCAAATACTTCCAAATTAGAGGTTTAGAATTTTGTCTTCTTGTAAAGAGTTCACTGCAAACAAACGCTTTCACTGTGCTTTTTTAACTCTTTACCAAACGACAAAATTTTAGACTAGTCCAAATTGAAAGCATTTGCAGACGACAAAACAAGCGTTACTCGAAAGTTGAAAGTTGTGTTTTTAAAGGGTAGAAAACATTGTGGGAAAAGAAGAAAATGCTGATTACCAGCATTTTCTTCTTTTCCCACAATGTTTTCAAAGGCCTTCTTCCTCAGGGTCGTTAAAGATCGGGATTATGTGGTAAATGGTGAAATTCTGCCTTTCTCTCTCGCCCCTCTCTCTCTCTCTCTCTCTCTCTCTCTCGCCCTCTCTGTCTCTCAGTCACCCTCCTCTCTCTCTCTCTCTCTCTCTCTCTCTCTCTCTCTCACTCACTCACTCACTCACTCACTCAATCTCACTCACTCTCACTCACTCCCCCCTCTCTCTCACTCACTCTCTCTCCCCTCTCCCTCCCCCTCTCTCTCCCCCTCTCTCTCTCCTCTCTCTCTCTCTCTCTCTCTCTCTCTCTCTCTCTCTCTCTTTCTCTCCCCCTTCTCTCTCACTCACTCTCCCCCCCCGCCTCTCTCTCTCTCTCTCTCTCTCTCTCTCTCTCTCTCACAAGCTCAGACATCGTTCCTCTTCAATCATTTTCACTGTATACTTATTTCTTGGTTAAATTCTTTTCATATCGTTTTAATCCTTATCCTGCTGAATAAGTGAAATGAAAATTTTAAGTGGATGGTAAAATCCCAACTTTTGCTATTTTAAAGTTATTTTTGAAGAAGAAATGAAATATCTCCTTATCGGACAGGATAGATCCAAGATCAGACTGCAAGTTTTGTGCAGTCTGATCTTAATCTACACCGTCCGCAAAAAGGTCATTGAGTTGCAGGGTTAATTCTTCTGATTCATTGTCACAGGTATAGCATAGTTTTAGCGGTTTTAGACAACAGCACAGACCAATATCAGCCTGCATGTTGTTTACAGGTGTTTGCCGTTATAAGAAGTACTGTATTTCTGTGATGCGAGAGAATTATAGATAGGGGAAGTCAACAGAGCTCCAGACAGAGGGAGTGATTTTGATTTCAAAATTGAAAATATTAATTATTCTCCACTAAACCCTATGTTATGGGTACTCATTAGAATCGTGTCATCGAGACGATCCTAATGAGTACCCATAACATAGGGTTTGGAAGAGAAATAATGAATTTAGAATACCATCACTCCCTCTTATCTGGAGCTATAGTTCCGAAGAGAGATATTGACAAAAAAAGAATGCAGAAACAATAGAGAGAGAGAGAGGTTAATTAACTCTACCAAACGACAAAATTTTAGGCTCGTCCAAATACAAAGCTTTCTGCAGACAACATATTAATTACAGATTACTCAAATGATGAAGTTTGTCTTTGGCAAGGGATGAAAACATGCGGGAAAAGGAGATAATGCTGGTTACCAGCATTGTCTCCTTTTCCCAAACTATTTTCCAAAAAAAAAAAACTAAGACATGCCTCAAGGTCGTTCAAACTCGAGTTTATTTGGTATAGAGTTAAAAGACAAACACCAGAGATAAATATCTTTTTCTGAAAATTGACAGCCCTAAAACAATGGATAAGAAATGATTTTGTATACTAATGGCGGTCATATTATCCATATATTGATAGAGATCTTGGTGTTAGGTTACTAAACATGAGGTTATTGAATTATTTGAGGGTTGCTTAACCCTTTACCACGCAACCCCGAGTTGAAATGAAATGAAATTTGCTTCTGAAAACATCGTTGGAAAAGGAGAAAATGCTGGTAACCAGCATTTTCTCCTTTTCCCACAATGTTTTCTAGCCTTCCAAAAATGATTTTCCATGTTTGAGACACAATTGTTTTGTCATCTGCAAAAGCTTTTGATTTGAACAAATCTAAAGTTTCGTCGTTGGGTAAAGGTTAAAAAGTTCATGCTATACTCGTGTAAACAAGTACTAGTGCGTGTAAATAACACACAACCGTTCAAATAAGACGTTTTACGTCCCAGGGAAGAAATTATCGTGAAGAAAGATTTGGAAAAAAAGTGAGTATTTCAAGCAATTGCTCCTTTTTCACAAAAAGTTTTATGGTGTAATTCAACCCTTTACCACACAATCCCGAGTTCTGAGGACACTCTGAAAGAAAACGCTTGAATACAATACGGGAAAAGGATATAATGCTGGTTACCATAATTTTCTACCTTATCAAGGACAAATTCCACGGTATGGGTCACAAATGCTTTCAGTCTAAGTCTAAAATTTTGTTGTCTGCAAAAGAGTTAAATAAGAGAAATGTAGGATCTGACATGAGTTGGCATTTGACATAATTTTTTATTAAACGAGTCTAGAAGAATGTTATTAAGCGAGCCTCTGGTGAGCTAAATGACATTTTTAACACGAGTTTGATAAAAATTTTATCTAAAAAAGATAGAACGAATGTCAGATTCTTTTTATCACATAACAATATTATGTGAATTATCATGAAAAACAATACACGAACACGCGTAAATTATCATGGATAAAAACGCGATTCACAGACACCTGTCTGAAAGAAGTTAAAATGACGTCATTATGTAACGTTACACTATATATATCTCAGACGTGTGTAAAAAATAAATATAAGATAAGAAAATTTATAATGGGTATATTACACTGAAAACAAGGGAGCTTATGTGGCAAATATATAATTATTCTTTCCTTGAAATTCTTTGTATTCTAGCAGCTGAATGAGTTAGGTGTTTACTAAACGATGTCCGCAAAAAGCAGGTGCCCGCGTTCACCAATAATTCCAAATGTTGCTCCGATTCAAAATTACAAAACAAATGATCTGAAAGGCTTAGACACTCTGACTCAGCCAATAAGATGACCAGAGTGCGTATTCACCAACCATTCTTAATTTCATTCTAAGTCTAATTCTATATTTAGAAGTAACACAAGTTCTGAGTAGGTAAACCATTTAGTTTAGCCAATCAGAAGCTGTGTTACTTTCAAATTTAGAAAATTCTTGAGAATACGACTAAAAATCTTCTGGAATAGTTGGTAACACGGACCCTGGGTTTTATTTCGAGGCTAAGCCGTTTAACATAAGTATATAAGCCAACCTCTAACAAAAGGGGGCTTAATGCATCTCCGTGATTCATGATACCTATCAAGCCATCACATAATTAGGGAACCATAATAGCCATTTTTTTTTTTTTTAATAACCGACTAATCATGGGGTGGAATGGTCCTTTGACATACAGAAAACTAACCAATGGCGAAACATTTTGGCCCAGGTCAGCCTGTGCGGACTGCGCAGGCTGACATGGGTCGATACTTTTCGCAGATGTATTAAGCCCCCTTTTCACAGAGCATGGCTCATATGTAAAACATAGGGGTGTTAAATGGGGATTCAGTAACTCACCTCATGAGAGCTATAACAATCCTAAAAGATCCTGGCGTCCTTGCTGCTTTATGTAGGCAAGTGTCACCCTCTATATCCCGAGCGTCCAGGTTCAAGCCACTACTAGCCATCAGATATATCACAGGCACGCCCCACGGCGTTCTCATTTTTCCGCCATGTCCACACATCAAGTGCAAAAATGTCTGCCCACTGACGTCATCGGTGAGGTTAACGTTCTTTCTGGAGTTTATGTAGTCGTGACATAGTTTTAGAAGGTCAAATTCTTTCACCTTGGGGTCAAAGATTGCCTTAAATAGTTTTGTTTTTGATAAATCCATTTTTAGTTATGTGTGTCCTTGTGAGTTCGCATAGTTTAATAATCCGAGATCAGTTTTACCACTTCCGTGCATTTACTCCAAATCGCAAAATCTGAAATTTTATAAATCGGTAAATAAGAGATAGACATGAAATTTCGAAAACACCGTTACAGATGAAAAACTTGCTCTAAATAACCATTTTCAGTCGTGGGAAATGGAAAAAATGCCCGTGCACTCCTTTTTCAAAAACTCTGCCCACAGGGTTGGGATTAAAAACATGGAATATATTTGTAAATGGGCATGCTGACTTTTTCCCTCGATTGTTACTGAGACCCTGGAGGTAAGTTGTAACGCGAAGAGCAATTAATCCGGGGGTTGTAAATTCGAAGTCTTCAGCTCGGCCAAACCTCCCTACTTTACGACAGCTAGTGGCTCAGGATAGGAAGAGCTTTAAGGTAGTACCATTCTAATGAAAACAGCTATTTCCATAATAATATTATCCTAAAAAATGTGCTATGATTAAAAGTGATATTATTGTAATACTTTGACCGAGCTACTTTTTCCATTTTTTCCTTCTTAGAATTATCATTTATAAATTTAACCCTTAAAGTGCTGAATTTTTGAAAATGGACCTTTTCATTGAAGAAAAACATCCAAAATACTGTCATTTCATGGTTGTTTTAGCCAGAAAATGTAATGATGTAGCTGACAGTGTAGATCAAAGATCAGACTGCACTGTGCAGTCTGATCTTGATCTACACTGTCAGCAACAGCAAAAACAAGTTAAGTTGGTTTTAGCACTTTAAGGGTTAAGGCCACTCTATTCTCAATACAAAGATAGATAATAATTACCTCCCTTTTCAGAAAACTAGCAAAAATATCATCAAATAATTTCAAGATAGACAACAAATGAATTTCTGGTCGGTTAAAAATGTTCAAAAATATTATATCAGTATAAATCCTTATTCGTCAACTAATAAGAAATTTCATTCCATGTTGCACCAGAAACGTTAGGATGGTAACACCTTAACCCATATCCTACTATATAAATAAAATAAAACTTCAAGCCGGCAGTAAAAACCAGAATTTTGCTATTTCAAATATATTTTGGGGTGAAGGATATTTTCCTGTCGGACAGACTAGATCCAAGATCAGACTGCACGGTCTCTGCAGTCTGATCTTGATCTACACTGTCCGCAAAACCTCCCTGTGTCGCTCTTAGCAGCCTAAGGGTTAAGCATGGTGTAAGGTGAAGAAACTACAGAAAAAACATATATTTGCTCAGCCCGGCTTTATATAACAAAAATGCTGCTGAAAATGGCTTACAAACACCCAAAATGCAAATCGAGTAATCATTTGAATTCACTTTGGGTAAAGGTTATAAAGCTAAATTAACCCTTTCCCAAACGATAAATTTTAGACTGGTCCAAATTGAAAGAGTTTGCTGACGACAATTTTAAATTTGATGAAAATGGCAGAAAGTTCTCAAAAAGGGTAGAAAACACTGTGGGAAAAGGAGAAATTGCTCGTTACGAGCAATTTCTCCTTTTCCCACAGTGTTTTCAAAAGACTTGTACTGCAGACACATGAAAACCAGGGCTTGTTTGGGAAAGGGTTAATTTAACAGACATTTCAAGCCACGGTAAAAACCTGTCCATACTGCGAGTGCAAAGATCTTTTGAACTGAAACACGTGGCCGTTTCGGACATTGTAGATCCAAGATAAGACTATACCTTCTGTGAATTCTTATCTTGAACTGCTTTGTCCGCAAAAATTGCATTGAGTCGCACTTGGCAGCCTAAAGTGTTACAGTAGGTGGGGTCTAATTACTGACCACCAAGGACGGTGTTAAGTTTACTGGCACAAACTCAGGTTAATCCGCCTTGATCTTATGTATAAAATATTTAACCCTTTCCCAAACAAGCCCTGGTTTTCACGTGTCTGCAGTACAAGTCTTTTGAAAACACTGTGGGAAAAGGAGAAATTGCTCATAACGAGCAATTTCTCCTTTTCCCACAGTGTTTTCTACCCTTTTTGAGACCTTTCTGCCATTTTCATCAAATTTAAAAAAACAATGTTGACCATGCTCTGCAAACTCTTTCAGTTTGGACCAGTCCAAAATTTGTCGTTTGGGAAAGGGTTAATATAACACCAATGTTAAATCGTTCGGAATTAGATTACTTTTTGTTATAGAAATTGATGATCTCTTTTCCTCATTAAAATTCATCCACGGTCGCGATGGCTGTGTAAAAGTTAATTGTCGGTTAACCATTAAAGCGCCAAACACATGTAGATAAATGGGGAGGGCGGGGGCACGGGCTTGCATGCAATGAAGATGAAGATTAGACTGCCTTTTGCGGACAATTAAGATCAAGATCAGAGTCCGTATTCACCAAACATTCTTTATCTCATTCCAAGTCTAATTTTAGATTTCGAATGTAACACAACTTCTGATTAGCTGAACCATTTGGTTCAGCCAATCAAAAGTTGTGTTACTTTCCAATTTCGAAAATTCTTGAGAACAAGACTAAGAACGTTTTTAGGAGAGCTCGGTGAATACTGACCCAGAATGCATCTAACGTGCATGTCGATATTGAATCCAGAATGTCGGCTATATGAATTATCTGAAAATACATGTAATCTTAAAAGAAAAGAACACGCCTGGTAGTAGATTCTTTGGCTGAAAAATTCTGTATGATTATATTTGTGCTATCTGGCATAAGTTTAAGCTGCTAAGCGTGACTCAATGGCCTTTTGCGGACAGTGTAGATCAAGATCAGAGTGCACAGAACATGCAGTCTGATCTTGGATCTACAAGGAGATATTTTTTCACCAAAAATAACTTTGAAATAGCAACATTCAGGTGTTTACTATCGGCTTGAAAGTTTCATTTAACCTATTTAGCAGGTTAAGTTTAACCACAGGCCTTTGAAGCTTCATTGGTCTGTTACGGAACGCTAACATTTTTCTTGGTTGATCATTGAATACTTGAGAATTGGTGCATTGCCTGTATATCAAGGAATACTCAAATTTTCACTTACATCGTTACTATAAATAGCACATTGGCGACTTCCTCTATGTTGTATATAATAAGACTTATTATACAATATAGAGGCAGTTGGTGTCACACCACTGGTTTTTTGCCATATTGAAAATAGAGTGAAATTGACCATCTTTGAAGCTTCACAAATCGCTTAATGGCAAAACTGTGGCTTTACGTCTCTTGCTCTCAAAAGTACAGTCATGGTCCTTCAAAAAAATGCATAAAAAACAATATGTCAACCGATTGCGTTTTTCGCTAAATCCCAATCAATACAGGCACCCTAGAAATTGTCCTCTCAAAAATGCCTGTTCACCGCCATGACCCCAAGTTTTTGGTCCTCCACTGACATAAAATAGTCCAATCAATATATGATAAAATCACATCTAAGTTGTCCCCCACTACCTAAATTTGAAGCAAATAATTATATACCCCCAAGCCCTCTCAGCTCCACGAAACAGTGCAACAAAAGTGCTACTGCAAAATTTCACATCGGACTACTTTTGACTACTACGACCCGGAAGCAAACTCGCAGTGGTGCGACACCAGTTGCCAATGTGCTATTTATAGTAACGGTGTCCGATAAGGAAAATTTCGTTGTCCGGTAATAGACCAATGGAGTTTCAGTGGCCTATGGTTTAACCAATTAATTGTAAGTTGTTGTTTCGAAGAAAGACAATCAGTGCACCTATCTATGCTTTTCTTAAGTTTCTTCTTCCAGTACCTCGTACAACATCATTCCAAACCGAGCGGCTGCTTTCCCAAATAAACATTTTAATTTTGCATGGACGTGGGGAGACTAAGATACAATGTAAGTCCCTTTAGACTTGATGACCAATCTTGGTAGCTACAGTCGCTAAACACAGCCGGTTCAATACAAAGTTTTTCTTTCACCAATATTTTCTGATCTTATCTATTTTTTGTTTTTATTCGATTTCACGATCCATAAAGGTTGTTTTCATGTTTGTATATCAATCCTTCTCCGAACAGGCCTGTTTCTTAACGACCCGAGGAAGAAGCCTTTTAAAAACATTGTTTAACTCTTTACCAAACGACAAAATTTTAGACTGGTCCAAATTGAAAGCATTTGCAGATGACAAATTAAGTGTAGCTTAAATAGTGATTTATGTATTGGTTAGGGTAGAAAACATTGTGGGAAAAGGAGAAAATGCTGGTTACCAGCATTTTCTCCTTTTCTCATTATGTTTTCAAAAGGCCTCTTCCTCGGGTCGTTAAAACCCGGAATTTTGTGGTAAAGGGTTAAATGCCTTCTTGTCTAAAACTGCATGACAGATCTTGAAGTCACAAAGGAACTGCTTGGATTATCTAAAACTTGGGATTATTTGGTAAAGTGTTAAACAGTTTCACCATTTACATGTATATCAGTCAAATTATTTCCACTGGTTACCAGCATTTTCTCCTTTTCCCATAATGTTTTCAGAAGGCTTCTTTCTCAGGGTCGTTAAAAGTCGGGATTATGTGTTTTGGAGTTAAAAAGGAGAAAAGGCAGGGCGCCAGCATTTTCTCCTTTTTCCTTCACGTTTTCTACCCCCCCCCCCCCCCGCCCCCAAAAAAATACTCATTCGATTTTGTCGTCAAGTAAATATCTCAAATATGGACAGTTCTAAATCTTGTTGTTTGGAAAAGGGTTAATATTATCTATTGACGTTTACCGTCTCGTTTTCGGTTTCCCACTGTTTAACACTGTTTAATTATGATACATTACATAATTATAATTATGTACAATATCATTCAAAATTTGACGCTCGTGAAAATTTATTGATTAATTAAGTGAGTGAGTGAGTGAGTGAGCGAGCTAGCCAGTGAGCCAGCGAGCGAGTGAGTGAGTGGTGTTTTACGCCGCTTTCAACATTATTTCAGTCCTTTCACGGGGACAGTTCACATATTTATGCATGTCCTGGGCTTTACTAGTACTAGGCAATGGACTCTTGTGAAATAGTAATAAAGCATTTAATTTATTCCATATAAAAACTATCCGGAAGCTTTTGAACAATGATTTAACGCGTAGCAAACCACATTTACGAAAGGTTTTTCTTTGTGTAGATAAGTAATAAAATCACTGATTTTTTAGATCAAAATACCCAATTTTGAAAACAAAATCCCCAACTTAAGTAACAAAATCCTCAATTTGAGTAACAAAATCCTATATTTTAGTTACAAGATCCTAAATTTCAGCTAAAAAATCCTTATTTTAGTATCGAATCTCCAAAATTCGAAATAAAATCCTCGATTTTTTGTAACAACTTCCCCTATTTTAGTAACAAAATGCGAAAATTTAGTAAGAAAATCTCCAAATTTTAGTTACAAAATCCCTGATTTTAGGGAAGAAATGTCCATCTCAGAGACAAAATCCCCGTTTTAGTAACGAAATCCTCAAATTAAGTAACAAATTCCTAAATTTTAGGTACAAACTCCAAAATTTTAGTGAACTTGTCAAAGCTAGACTACACATTGACGAGAACAAGATCAAATTGAAAGCATTCGCAGACGACAAATCAAATGATAAGATTTGTCTTTGAAAGAGTAGAAGAGTAAATAATGGAACAAGGAGAAAATGCTAGTTATCAGCATTTTCTTATTTTTCTAAGATTTCTTTTTTTTTTTTTTTTTTTCCAAAAGCATTCATCCACGGGTTCGTTATAATGGAAGTGTTTGGTAAAAGGGTTAAATTATGTCTACAGTCTCTCAGTAAGCCCGTGAATATCAGTCGGTGCAAACGAGATTTCAGCAGACAAGACCCATGAAGGCTGGCATGGGAGTGTGGACAAAGAGACTAATTTGGAAACCGACAGTGATTTAACCCCCCTCCCCAATCTTTACCGTTTTGACAGTATTGATTGTATGGTGTTTAACGCCCTTTTTAACATTATTTCAGTTATATCGCTGCAGCCAGTGCAAATAGCCATGCTCGTCAATAGTTTTGTTTTTTAATGACCAGTAATTATGCAAATACTCTAAATATGGACAGACCTAAAATAACATTTCTCGTGTAAAAAGAATTGAGGAAAGACTGTTCAGAGTAACTTACTTCTCTCTGTACTGACAATGTTGACCATGCTTCGCAATGCCTTCCACTTATTACATCCTGAAAAAATATTTGTGGCAGGTGACTTTGAAAATTGCCTTGTAAAGTATATTGTAAAATTATTAATTATGAACATTCATCAGATTTTGACTGATTAACTCTTTCGGCATCAATGGCGAACACAAAGGCTCTTGCAGACAGCATAAATAAAGATCAGATTGACTGATTGATTGTATGGTGTTTAACGCCGTTTTCAACATTATTTCAGTTATATCGCTGCGGCCAGTGCACCTATCCATGCTTTCCTGGAGTTTCTTTTACCAGTACTCCGCACAATATTCTTTCCAAGCCACTGGCTGCTTTCCCACATAGCCATCGTCGAAACAATGATCAGCGGTGAGAGAGGGATGAATCCTGTCGCGATGACTATCATCAATCCTCGGAAAGAAATTGGCCAAGCCAGGGATCGAACCAGCGACCTCCTGTTCTGAAGTCCTGTGTGCTACCGACTGAGCTACCGGGGCTTGGCAAATAAAGATCAGACTGCAGAGAACGTGCAGGCTGGTCTAGGATCTATATCGTTCGCTTGTTTAGTCAAGCCTTTAAGATAAATTTTTTATAGAACAGATTTACAGGGATTTCTATTTTCAGTCGTCGAAAGAGGTTGAGTTTATGTAGTCGGCACTGAAAATGTTGATGTATGAGCCATACTCTGTGGCTTAATGCATCTGCAAAAAGTATCGACCCAGGTCAGCCTGCGCGGACTGCGCAGGCTGACCTGGGCCGAAACTTTTTGCTGTTGGTCAATTTTCTGCATGTCAAAGGACCATTCTACCTCCTAATTCAGTTGGTTGTTACACAGAATCCATTTCATGGTTTCTCAATAATGGGATGACTTGCTTGGTATAATGCATCGTGGAGATGCATGAAGCCCCCTTTTTGGCAGAGCTTTGCTCACATGTAAAAAGCATCATGACGAAAGGAGAAAAACAGATCACGAGTAATTTCTCATTTTACAATAATATTTCCATTTTTTTTTTTTTCAGCTGGAAGATGAAGAAAAAACAAAAGCCGTTAACATGATGTATGTGGCACTACCAAAAACAAAAACACTTAAATGTCACAAACCCTTTAATTATGTTTCCATACTGCATTGTCAATTTATACATTTAACACACGAAATTTTAAACTCCATTGTTTAAAGCATTGTTTTAAGACCATCCTATACGCTTGTCGAATGAACAATCGATTATCCTGACAAAGTTATATACCTCTAATATCCTACGTAAATTATAGACCCTTGTTAAATGTAAAATAATAACATAAAGGAATCGAAAATAGGTCTGATTTAGATATTTTAAGACTTTCACAACAAGCAATATTTAAAGATTGTTAAAAGTGAGGAAATTACTGATTTTGAACAATTTCTGCATTTTCACAATGTTTTTAAATGATATACATGTACATATACCTAAATGGCAGGGAATGGTTTAACCCTTTCCCAAACGACAAATTTTGGACTGGTCCAAATTGAAAGAGTTTGCAGACGACACTTTTAAATTTTATGAAAATGGCAGAAAGGTCTCAAAAAGGGTAGAAAACACTGTGGGAAAAGGAGAAATTGCTCGTTACGAGCAATTTCTCCTTTTCCCCACAGTGTTTTCAAAGACTTGTACTGCAGACACGTGAAAACCAGGGCTTGTTTGGGAAAGGGTTAATATTGCAAATAAATTTATCTCCGTTTAAAAATAGTTTATAAATAACCGATATCGGACTTGTTCCAAAATACTACTCCTCTAATGTTAGAGTTTAGCTCATTGTAGTACTGAATAAATGAAATAACCAGTCTCAATCTTTACCATAAATGCAAATATTGCCATTTTAAGACTGTTTTCTCTCTCTCTCTCTCAGAATACTTGAAAAAGAAGCGGACAGTGTAGATCAAGATCAGATTGCACGTTCTGTGTAGTCTGATCTTGATCTACACTGTCCGCACTTGGCAATTAAATCAAGGTTCGGCGCTCCAAGGGTTAAATTAATAGGTAGAGTACACAAAGTAATTCAAACGTTCAAATAACCTCCATTGTAAATATTTGTTCCATATGACTACATGGTTAAGAGAAATAGCCCGCCTGGGTAGCTCAGTGGTTAGAGTACCTGTCTCGTGACCTGGTAGTTGTGAGTTCGATACCTGGTTGAGGAAAACTTTCTTTCCGGCGATTTTTCACCTCTCACCTCTGATGCAAATGGGAAAAGTAGTCAGTGACTTGGAAAGAAAGCTGCGTCAGTACTGGTGTGATAAAGTCAGGAAACACATGCGCAGGTGCACTGACCGCCGTGATATGACCTAAGCTGTGTAAACGGCGTTAAACTCTAAAACAAACAAACAAATTGAGAGAACCAACCAACAAAAGGTTGTCCTTAAGGCACTTGCATCATCGTTCCTTAAAATTTAAACAATTTTTGAACAATGCAGGAAAAAAAAAAAAACTTAAGAAGGACGTAAATGTCGATAGGAAAAATCAATCACCGGAAAGATCTTTTTTCTAGCAAGGGATTCGAACCCGCGACCCCCTGGTTTTAAGTTCTAAATGTTACTGACTGAGCCACCTGGCTCATAATGTCGTCTGCAGATGCTTAAACCTTTACCAAACCGCGAAACCCGAATTCTGAACACCCTGAAGAAGGAAGCTTTTGAAAACATTGTAGAAAAAGAGAGCATGCTGGTAACTAGCATCTCCTCCTTCCCACACGATGTTTTCTACCCTTCCAAAAATAAAATTTCAATTTTTGATTCATTTTGTCGTCTGCAAATGATTTGAATTTGGACAAGACTGACATAGTATCGTATGGTAAAGGGTTTGTTTATTTATTTTTGTCAGTGCACCTACTCTTGCTTTCACAGAGTTTCTTTTACCAGTACTAAGCACAATATTTTTCCCAAGCCACAGGCTGCTTTCCCACATAACCTCCTCGAAACAATGATCAGCGATGAAAAAGGAATGAATCCTCTCGCAGTGACTATCATCAGTCCACGGAAGGGAATTCGCCGAGCTGGGAATTCGAACCAGTAACTGCCTGGTTTCAAGTTTTGTCTGCTACCAACTGCGCCAACCGACTAGGCCGGCCATATCGAACTTCGCCGCATTGAGATAAGCTATTCGGGGAACAGTATTCGGCAGAAACCAGAATGAAAACAACAACAACAACAAAAAACCACGAAGAAAAAATGTTAACACGTTTCCAATTTGTGACAGTCTCGTGTCTTAACATCCTGGGGCGGGGGGGGGGGGGGAGGTTTGAAATACATTTTGGAAAAAGGAGAAATGTTCATTTTCCCACAATATTTCTCCCCTGTCCAAACGCAAAAAATCGCGTAATTTAGGCGACATTTAATCTGTCGTCTGTGCATGGACGCTTTCTACAGTGAAGTGTAAAATATATTCGTACGGGTAAAAAAGTTAATTATGCTGATTCCCAAAAAACTTTTCATCCTATTTTGTAACGGCGTTTTTAATTGTCGTCTGCAGTAATAATGAGTGACGTAAATGCACTTTTTAACTGTTTTCTTGCACAGAAACTCTTCACCAGGGTGTCAAATAGTTGACAGCTTAACGTAAAGTAACAAAGACGTGGCATGACATACAGGTAACATCCCTTGGGCTGCTAAGCGCGACTCAAGGACCTTTTGCGGCCAGTGTAGATCAAGATCAGACTGCACAGAACGTGCAGTCTGATCTTGGATCTACACTGTCCGATTAGGAGATATTTATCCTTCCAAAATAACCTCGAAATAGGAGAATTTGGGTTTGTACTATTGGCTTGAAAATTTCATTTCAATTGTTGAGCAGCGTGAGGGACATGAAATTAATATGAAAATGTGAAATAATTAACTTTAGCCCCTTTAACGAACAAACCCAAGTTTAAACGACCTTCACAAAAAAGGTTTTTGAAAACGTTGTGGGAAAAGGAGAAAATGCTGGTAACCAGCATAGAAAACATGGTGGGAAAAAGAATATGCGGGTAGCCAGCATTTTCTCCTTTTCCAATCATGTATTGCTATGCAGATTAACCCTTTCCCAAACAAGCCCTGGTTTTCACGTGTCTGCAGTACAAGTCTTTTGAAAACACTGTGGGAAAAGGAGAAATTGCTCGTAACGAGCAATTTCTCCTTTTCCCACAGTTTTTTCTACCCTTTTTGAGAACTTTTCTGCCATTTTCATCCAATTTAAAATTGTCGTCTGCAAATTCTTTCAATTTGGACCAGTCCAAAATTTGTCGTTTGGGAAAGAGTTAAAGGAGAATATACGTGCTGATGGTTAAAAGTCTTTAGGAACGCATGGGTAGGTACACTTCCCGCAGTGATATGATTGAACTATCGTTCACAACAGAATTGAATATCAAACAAACACACAAAGAAACAAACTTACGACAATCTTTCACAGCCTGCTCTTTAGGTTAAAGTTACTTAATGAATAACAATAATGGACCAGCAAAAAAATTAAAGGAAAATAATAATCTTTGATTAGAATCATCGACACATAAACGACGTAAAAACAATATCGAAAACGGAGAAACTGTCCATTTTTTGGACGTTCCAAACACATATCATCATCCACTTTATAAATTCAAATTAACTCTTTACCAAACGACAAAATTTAGACTTGTACAAATTGAAAAGAATTGCAGACGACAAATCTAATATGGCTCGAAGGATGCGATTTGTCTTTGATAAGGGAGAAAACATTGCGGGAAAAGGAGAAAATGCAAGTAACCAGCGATAAGTCCTTTCCCCACAATGTTTTCAAAGTTATTTTTTTCTCTTCTTTTTCTACATGGTCGTTAAAATACGAGATTCTTTCGTGAAGGGTTAATCAAATGAGCAAAAGGTTTTGGGTGATGCTGGCCATAAATCAAGTTGCGGTTGTTCCGGCCTGCGTTGGTGACGGTAAATATTACATAGCAGTCGACGTTAGGGATTTAACGACGTAAGGTATTTAACGGCGAGCGTTTACGTTAAGACAGGATGACAGTTTCGGAGTCTTATTATTTCAAACACAACTGGTGTAGTGTTTTGTCTCGTTAACACGAAATCTGGAAAAAACTTTAACCCTTTAGCTGCTAAATAAATGGAACGGAAATTTCCTCTCCATTGAAAAAACCCAAATTTTGCAATTTCAAAGTTGATTTCATCGGAAAGAAACACCACATCGGACAGTATAGTTAAAAAATCAGACTGCACGTTCTGTGCAATCTGATCTTGATCTAGACCTTCCGCAAAGGGTCAGTGAGTCGCACTTAGCAGCCAAGGGGTTAAGGCAATACCTTCTTGAAGTTAACTGTCGATGTGATTTTTGACACAGTAGCAATCTACAAGATTATTAGAGGAATACGTTGTTGGAATTAATATGTGAGCGTTCTAAAAACAATTTTGCAATGGAATTATACCTATTTTTCTATGCATGATTTGGCAAAGATGAATATATTTTTTATGCAGGATTTAAATAAAACACACCTTTTTGCATGCAGGATTCTGTAATAAAGTACACCTATTTTCTATGCAGGATTCTGCAGTGAAGTACATCTATTTACTATGCAAGACTTGCAATAAAACACACCTATTTTCTATGCAGGATTTTGAAATAAAACACACCTATTTTCTATGCAGGATTCTGTAATGAAGTACATCTATTTACTATGCAGGACTTGCAATAAAACACATCCATTTTCTATGCAGGATTCTGTAATGAAGTACACCTATTTTCTATGCAGGATTTTTCAATAAAATACATCTATTTTCTATGCAGAATTCTGTAATAAAGTACACCTATTTTCTATGCAGGATTTTTCAGTAAAACAGATCTATTTTCTATGCAGAATTCTGTAATAAAGTACACCTATTTTCTATGCACTTTCTGCAGTGAAGTACACCTATTTTCTAAATAGAATTTTGCAATGAAGTACACATAATTTACAAACAGGATTTTGCGATGAAATATACCTAATGTCTATGCAGGATTTTGAAATAGAATAAGCCTTATATTTTCTATACAGGATTTTGCAATTTTTTCAATTCTTATTCTAACCTTTATTATTTTTCAGTATTATTGTATTAGTTCATATTAATACAGTTTCTGATTCAGTCAGATATTGTGTAACCTTCGAAATTTGTAATTGAACCAAGCTCTGTGAAAAGGAGGCTTGATGCATCTGCGAAAAGTATCGACTCAGATCAGCCTGCGCAGTCGGTGCAGGCTGACCTGGGTTGAAACTTTTTGCTTTTGGTCGATTTTCTGCATATCAAAGGACCATTCTAGCTCATGATTCGGGGCCATGCGTAGCTCAGTGGTAAAGTGTAGAACTCGTGACGTGGAGGCCCCGGGTCGAGCCTCTGACTGGATCCACTTGGTTTTTGGTGGGGTGTCCTTGGGCAAGATACTTCAGAGCCCTAGCCTAGCACTGGTGAAACACAGGAACTACATGAATATGTGAGCTGTCGCCGCGATATGACTGAAATAATGTTGAAAGCGGCGTAAAACCCCCATTCAATCAATAAAAACCTCATGATTCAGCCGATTGTCAGATAAAATGGATTTTATGGATCCATAATTATGTAATGACTTGCTTGGTGTCATGTATAATGGAGATGCATTAAGCCCACTCTTGCCAGAGCATGGCCCAATTTAAAATGGTCGTTAATTACAAGCTCAGATGAGCCTGCATTTCTCTTAGAATTAATAAAGTATCATGTTTTGTTTTTGAAGTTAAAAAATATTAGAATATCAACATATCAGCAATAAAACAGGTAAAGGACTGCGAAAGCAAACTACAGTATATCTAAAATGAACGCACAAAGTTTACATAAACCAAGCAGACAATTATAAGGTTATCAATAATAGCAATATAAGCGATAACCTGAGAGAATAAAGACGCAATAAAAATCATGGATTCAAAACCAGAAACTATAGAAATGACGAACGCAGATCAGAGCGGCAAGGACTCAAATATGAACAATGAAGTGAACGAAGAAAATATAAAAACAGCAGAAAACCCAGGCGGCAATACAACAAAACCGGTTGATACAACCATCAATAATCCGGAAAGGATAACCGGTTTATCGAACGATACCGGTGTTCCTGAAATTAAAGTCATAGATGCTGGAAGCCAACCAAACAGTCGAAAAGTGTCATTTTTTACGCAAGATGGATCCCAGGGTCAGTTTCACCAAGATGGGGGTCATATGGCTTACTTGCCTGTATATGTGCCTTGTACACCGCCCGGAAGTCGTAAGGTCTCCACAAACTCGGGTGGATTTGCCCCGGATGTGGCCAAACCGTCTAGTCGTAAAACATCGATGGAAGCTTTCTACTATCCCCATCCGGCATCCAGAATTTCTCAACACCACGGAAAAATTTCTGTGTTCAGTTTAGGAAATCAACTTGACTTACAACATGGAAGAGTTTCCGTGATCTCCATGGGAAACTCGTCGGATACTGGAACTCTGCAAGCGGATACCCTCGAGTCTCTTCCTTGTGTTGATCATTACCGAGACATGGTGAATGTTTTTGACATGAGACAAAGACCTACACTTTACCAACTGAGGCAGGATGAGAAGGTATCATATTTTGACCATAACCAACCAACTTTTTTACGCCTAAGCAGTGCAAAGGTAGATTAGTATATTAGTTAGTTACTTCCCCTCATACAGCTGATCGCTTCCTATAATTTATAAATGTACAACAGGGGCCACTTTATGAAGTACACATCTTCTGAAAGTGCTGTAAAAAAAAAGAGTACAGCTCTGCCTCTAAGTTATTGAAGTATGGTTCCTTCCCTGTCTGCATATCTCTCTCTGCCCCCTTGTTCTCCCTCTTCTTGTTCTTGTTCTCCTTCTTCTTTTTCTTCTTCTATAGTTTAAATGAATTTATGGCAATAGACCTCTTGCTCTGTCTTCATCTCTCTCTCGCAATGTTTATCATCAATCCTCGGAGAGAAATTGCCCGAGCCGGCGATCGAACAAGCGACCCCCTTTTCTCAAGTCCTGATACGCTACTCGGCACCCTTGTTCTTCTTGTTGTTCTTCTTCTTCTTTTTCTATATTGTGTTACGCTACAGCTGCTCTGAGACAACGTCCCTGTTGAATATTGAAGTTTTTTGATGAAATTCTTTGCAACTACTCACTTGAGGTTCTGTAACCTTGCTTGAGTCTGAAACACCGCATTTTAGGCACAGGAAACAGAATGAAAAGAATGTCGACATTTGGAATCAATTGTAAATAATTTAGACAGAAAGTGTTTATTATTGTCGCACAAATGTCAAGCGAGGGAAATTTATGGCAGCAACTACAAAAATATCTTCTACCGTAAAGCGTATCATGTCCCACTGAATGTCGTAATAAATGCGTTAACCCCTTAAAGCGCTTTTTACGCTATAAAAGGCTCTTACCTAAAGCATTCTGGACAAAAGAGACTTTGAAATTGCCTTTACTTGAGTATTTATTTGTGGAATTTTCCAAACATTTTCTCCTTTTAATGATTTTACAAGAAATTTTGGAAAAAAAAAAACATGCTGGCTACCAGCATTTCAAAATACTGGTTACCAATATTTTCTCCCTTTCCGTCAATACTTTATTCTCTGTCACAAATAAATTCCATCATTTTTAACCCACATCTAATTTAGGGTGGGGGGGACGGAGACAAAGAAAGGGGTATAGCGGCATCACAAGTTCTTTTGATATAAGATAATTTTCCTTTTAACCCTCAGGTTGCTAAGCGCGACTGACTGATTTATTTGCGAACAATGTAGATCAAGATCAGACTGCATAGAAGGTGCCGTCGGATCTTGGACCTACACTGCCCGATAAGGAGATATTTTTGTCAAAAGAAGAATTTTGAAATGGCATTATTCGGGGTTTTACTATCGGCTTGAAAGTTGCATTTCACTTATTTAGCAGTTTAAGGGTTAAAAGAAACTTTGCAACATTCAAAAGAAATTATTATTATGCTTTCCAGCTATCCGAGCCTCAATCGCCGACAAGCGAACCGACAGAACTATTCGCCGACGAGCTTAGTGATGATAAAGACGAAGAGAAAGGTAGAACGAACGTTGAACAAACAGCTAGACTGAAATTCGGATGGATCCAAGGAGTTCTAGTAAGCTCAAGGTTCTATCATTAGTTTTACTATTTTAAGCAGGATACAGAGGCAGGAACGCAATAAAATGGTTGTTTCTCATTGTTTCTGCTACACCGCAACGTTTTTACCAGAACTTATTATTTGCAATACCTCGCCGGTTTACACTATCTCAGTGTTTGTAATGCCCCACTGTTTTTCATTAGATCACCGTTGTTCAGTATTTTTATCCCATAACCTCCTTTGTTTTCATAAACTCATTATGAATTTTCTCACCATGCACACGTTTTCAAGAGATGACACATTATGTGACGTCATATGTGACCCTACTTTATACTTCTTTAAGAGAAGCGAATTGGATTTTAAACATAGAAATTGCTAAGTGTACATATGTGGTTTACATATTCTGACCAATAATTCGAGAGGTATCTTTATTATAATCTTTTAAGGTAAACTTTTATCACAAAAATGTTGTAAGGCCTAAGCTCGCCAGATGCTCGCTCAATATGTGATAAAGTTTCATCTCAAAGCAAACTCATATCAGATCCTATATTTCTGTTTTCCAATACCTTATACTTTGAAATACCTCGCGATTTTGCAATACCTCACCCTCTTGCAATAACTTACTGTTTTGAAATACCTCGCCGCTTTGCATACCCCACCGTTTTGCAATACCTTACTGTTTTGAAATACCTCGCAGTTTCGAGATACCTTACTGTTTTACAACACTACATCCTTTTGCAATACATCACTGGTTTAAAATATATCATCCTGTTAGAGTACCTCGCATTTACTGCAATACCTTACTGTTTGCAACACTTTACCACTTCTAAATACTTTTCGGGCATTAGTGCGGTAAAACAAAGTGGGTCGTAACCAAGATTAACAACACACCTTCCAATCTGCATCCTGTATCCATCCCTCCATCCATCCATCCATCCATCCTGTCCTGAAAATTTGATCCATATTAATTCAACAGGTACGATGTTTACTAAGTATCTTCGGAGTGATGTTATTTTTACGGTTGACGTGGATCACTGGTCAGGCGGGTATCGGACTCACAACTGTCATCATAGCTCTGTCGTCCATCGTGACCTCCATCACCACCATGTCAATGTCAGCCATTTGTACGAACGGCGAGGTTAAAGGCGGTAAGTAAAGTCTCACCTATGTTCTATAGAGATCTGTACCAGTACTCACCAACCATTCTGAATAGCATGGATGGTGTGATGCAGTAGCCAGTAGGTAGCTCCGTCTATTTCTATGAGATCAGATGTGACGTCATCATGCTTACTTATATACAATCCAAAATAATTAACGCGCACTACTAATCATGTGACATCCCGACTGTGGTCTTTGCCAAATGTATGCTGGTGCGAAATCTGTAAATACTTCAGATGCTTCGTAGCAGGAACTGCAGGTGTGTTTACTTATACTTGTCATTATTAGAATTTAAAGCTATGCTCTGGCAAAAGGGGGCTTTATGCATCTCCTTGATGCATTATACCAAGAAAAACTCATCACATAATTATGTATCAATAATCCATGAGGTACACTGGTCCTTTTACATGCAGAAAATAGCAAAAGGTTTCGGCCCAGGTCAGCCTGCGAGATCTGCGCAGGCTGACCTTGGTCGATACTTTTTGCAGATGCATAAAGCCCACTTTCCACAGAGAATGGGTCATTTATTCATGGTTTGTTAGCTATTGCCTTTCTAAATTCAGCATTTTAACATTTTAGAAGTTTTGTTTCGTAAAAAAAAAAAAAATCTGAACCCCCCCCCCCCCCCCCATAAAAGTAAAAAATATATGTACGTATGTATGTCTATAGGTTTACGGCCCAGTAAACACGTCCAGATACATTTCGATCGGCGGACTGAAACTACATACCACAGCAAAAAGTATATGCCAGTAGCTCCATCTTAAAGCCTTAAACCACTTTCTTAATACCTGTAAATACGAATTTCTAAGTTTCTGTAGCTGACAGCTTCAGAAAACATTGTTAGAAAGGAGGAATCGTTTGTTACAAGACGTATCTCCTTTTCCCACAATATATATACATATATTTTTTTTTATTTATTTTCTTGTAAGCAGGCAATTATTCCTTGTATAACTTTGGCACTCTGAAGTAATGGTTATACCCGAGACTGACTTACATGTATTGCAGGCGGGGCATACTATATGATTTCGAGAAGTCTGGGGCCCGAGTTCGGGGGATCCATCGGTGTGGTGTTTTCTCTAGCGAACGCAATTGCTGCTGCAATGTATGTTGTTGGCTTTGCAGAAACTGTTCGTGACTTAATGTGGGTAAGTACCCCAAGCCTGCCTGCCTCCCTGTCCCCCCCTCTCTCTCTCCCCTCTCTCTCTGTCTCTTTCTTTGAGACATTTCATCTGTATTACTTATCCTATCTCAATATATTTTGCCTTGAGGTCTATCTGTCTGTCTTTCGGTTTTTCCTGCGGTTACCTCTCTTTTACTTGAGGATTAGACCATGCCTGTCCAAATGGGATATCAAATTTACATTTTCCTGTTTTTGTGGCATTCGGCGAAGACAGTGCCACTATGAGTTCAATACGGCATTTTAAAAATCATGTATCGTAGTTTGTGCAAAACCGAAGGAAGTAAACCCAATTAGATGCAATTTTTCTAAGACATATAAGTATTTTGATTGCACTCAGATATGAAATTGAAAATGGAGTATTAAAATAAATTGGATTAGGCCTTCGATCGTGAAAATACTTCTTTTTTTATCGAAAATAGCTTGATCCGCTATGGTCTTCTATTGGCGTAAAAATACACACAATCTTTGTTTCCTGACCGCCCGATTCCGTACTTGTTCGTCCCAAAACCAGTTCGTTCCGGACTTATTTGTCCCTGAGCTTGTTCGCCCGAACTTGTTCGTCCCACAAGATTGCATGCTGTTCTATTGGATTGTGCATACTATACAGTGGGTTGACTTTCAAGCGTATATTTTGAAACTATTTCTATTGTTTATTTTTCATATGTCAAAAGTGCTTTCAACGCTTTGATTATTTGTAGGAATACGACACATATATAACAGGGGACAAGATACATGAAGTCCGTATCATTGGTACCGCCACTTGTTGTTTATGTTTGGCCATCATTCTGGTAGGCATGGAGTGGGAGGCTAAGGTATGTCAATTTCTCAGTGAGTTTCCTGTATCCTTGGGCCAATAGAAGATGTAAAAGTAGTTTAATCCTTCACCACACAATCCCGAGTTTTTACGACCCTGGCAAAAAAAAGCCTTTTGAAAACATTGTGGGAAACGGAGAAAATGCTGGTAACCAGCATTTTCTCCTTTTCCCACAATGTTTTCTACCTTTCCAAAAGCCAATTTTTTTTTATTTTTGAGTCACAATTATTTCGTCGTCTGCAAAAGATGTAATTTCGGTCGAGTCTAAGATTTTGTCGTGTAGTAAAGGGTTAACCCCTTATCCTGCTTAATAAATGAGATGAAACTTTCAAGCCGATAGCAAAAATCAAATTTTCCTATTTCAAAAGTGTTTTTTGAGGAACGATATCTCCCTATTGGACAATGTAGATCCAAGATCAGACTGCACGTTCTGTGCAGTCTGATCTTGATCTACGCTGTCCGCAAAGGGTCAGTGAGTCGCGCCTAGCAGCCTAAGGGTTAATGCAGGCTGACCTGGATCGAAACTTTTTGCTATTGGTCAAGCTTCTGCATATAAAAGGATACTTTTACTTTATGATTTACTTGATTTTCAGACAAAATAGATCTATAATGTGCAATGTTAAATTACATTCCCATGATAAATAAAACCATCTTTTTACCCAGGGCAAAGACATGCTGTTTGTTTGTTTGGTATTTCATGCTATTTCAACATTATTTAGTTACGTCGTGGGGCCAGTGCACCAGTCAATGCTTCGCACGCTGGATTTTCTTTCTTCCCTTTTTTCTTTTTTTTTCTCAATTACCGGTACTTTGCATCAACATGCTTTTATGGGCTGCTTTCCTATTAAAACATCACCGAAATAATGTTCAGCGGTGAGAGGGGAATGGATTCTATCATCGATCTGCGGAAAGAATTTGGCCATGCTGAGACTCGAAACTTAGTGTTAAGCCCTTTACGTTACCGACTGAGTTACCGGGCTCGGCTCATGAAGTATAGTGCATAACTACTGAGAACATGATAGGCAAGATCAGTTAACTTCAAACCTAGATCTACGATTCATACTCTTTGTTTATCTTTGGGCATCATTTTCAAAAGAAAGAAGTGGGATGCCAAGAGAAGAAGGCCTATGGGAAAAGGAGAAAGTGCTGTCACCAACATTTTTTTTTCACTTTTCCTACAATGCTCGCAACCCTAAAAGAAATTTATCATTTGTGTCAAAATTTGTTCGTCGTCTGCCAATAGTTTCTATTTGGACAACTGTGTTGCTTTCATCTTTCAGGCACAAATTGGGTTATTATGCATCCTAGTGATCGCTATCATCAACTTTTTCGTTGGGACGTTTTTATCGGCAGATGACGAGAAAAAATGGAAAGGTGTGGTGGGTTATCAAGGTATGGTTGAGTATGCTTTAGTCTTTCAATGGATGGATGGATGGATGGATGGATGGATGAATGGATGGATAGTCGTAACGAACACTATTTGCAGATTCAATGATAATTTAACTGTACCAAGGAAAAAGCTACAGTACAGGAGACAAATAGTTTCAGTTTTCAAGACAATTCTTTATTCGCTTATTAATATTATTTCATTTCTAAATACGTTTTGTTTTACAGGCGAGACGTTCAACACAAACCTCGGTCCACATTTCACTGAAGACAACAGTTTCTTTTCGGTGTTTGCGATATTTTTCCCAGCGGCAACTGGAGTTCTAGCAGGGGCCAATATTTCTGGAGACCTTAAGGTACTTTTTTTTCTCCAGTCCCTTAGACAAAATCCTAATATGGCTCGTAACATGCGAAATAAGACCTTCGGACATTTGCGTGAAGTGACGTCCCGGATTCGCCTGCACAGTCCGCACAGGCTAATCCAAGACGGCACTTTACGACTATATAAGATTTTTTCATACAGTAGACTTTCGTGAAACAGAAAATCGCACAAAAAACGGGAAGTGTCGTCTCGGATTGGTCACAGACTGCACAGGCTGATCTGGGACGACACACTGTTAGGCATATGTCCGAAGGCCCCTTTTCGTGTGTTGCACACAATTATTCAAAGCGGCACTTTCAACTGTTCACCAGGCGACAAAACTCAATAAGATCCAAATTCACAGCGTTTGCAAACGACAAATTTAAAGTGATTCAGCTAATGAGGTCTGTTTTTGAAAGTGTAGAAAACGGTTTTAGAAAACTAGAAAATGCGAGTGAAAACTTTTCTCCTTTTCCTACACATGTTTTTTTTTTTGAAATTGTGATATCCTGGAAAGGATTAGATAGTACGTAAAACTTCAAACAATTGAAAAGTGAGTATTATTTCTGGATATACATGTATTGTTACCCAAATAAAATTTAGAAAAATGATATACCTATAAAATCAGTATCATCTCAGAGTTTCTGCATTTCATTTTTTCTCAGAACGCACAAACAGCCATACCAAGGGGAACATTCCTCGCCATATTGCTGACAACCTTAGTTTACATCGGTATTGCTTGGTCGGCCGGAAGTTGTATGTTGTTGAATGCAGTTGGACCGGAAGTGGCTTCCATTTTGATTGATCCAAATACGAATAGAACCGTATCACCTACAGCGGCACTCATTCAAGACTGTAGCGGGTTTAATCAAACTTCGTGTGAATATGGGCTTCTGAATGACAATGGGGTAGGCACAGTAACACTACAATTCATTTTGGATTTCTATAATCTCACAAAACTTCAAAACTGATTCATCAATGAATTAGGGCAATAGCTGGCAAACCATAGTAAAAAGAACGACACATGTAAGCAAAAGATATTTTCATTGGTATTTTCTTTATTGGCTATGTAGTATCTTCAGATTTCGTGCCAGAATATCGCAAAGGTTTGTGGAAATGTCAGTGATGAATAACGCGCCTCGATTATTCAAATTATTCAATGACGTTTGTCACGGTTGTCCATTGTATCTTTCGTATATTGGCGGCAGATAACGGGCAAAACATAATATACGAACGCCAGCCATTGGATGATATACATCGGGAGGGTGTTTTGACAGTGTGTTTTGAATTCTGTTTTGACATGGCTGATAAATTCTGTCCTCGAATTTTCGATACAGAAAAAGATTGTTCTGTCCAAGTTCATCTCCACGCGCAAAAAAAAAAAATGAATCTGGTTTAAATATGGTAATTCCTACGCATCAGAGTGTGCTATCTACTTGTACTTATATCTAGTTCGTTCCATTGTTGAAATTTCCATGCAAGTACATCATAATACAATGGCATGAGTACACAAAGACATGTTACTTTCTCTCTCTTCGAGCAGATGGTTGGTATCGTATCTGGTTGGCGACCTCTCATTCTCGCTGGAATATTTTCGGCAACATTATCTTCCGCTCTAGCTAGTATGGTTGGTGCCCCAAAGGTGTTCCAGGTAGGTCTTGTGTTTCAATTTTACTTATTTCAGCCCTAGAGAAATGAAATGGACATTTAACTATTGGGCTTACTCAAGAGGTTATCTATGAGTTTTTGTCTACATTTTCGGAGCAAAATTCGAACTATTGGTTGCTGACAAAGAGGCAATTTTCTTTCGTAGGCTCTGGCAAAGGATAAGCTGTTTCCATTCATACACGTGTTTGGAAAGGAATTCGGGCCAAACCGGGAACCACGAAGAGGATATTTCCTATGTTTTGCTATATGTGTGGCAATGACATGTGTAGGTAAGAGACTACAGATATAGTATTATAAACACATGCCTTTCTTTAATGTTGTGTTTACGTTCCTGAATAATTAGAAGGTATTGCTGAAGCAATCATATTCTTGAATGATGTTGAACGCGGCCCTACTTTTTTGTTGCGGTACTAATTTTGAATTTGAGCACTTTTTTATTGTGATGGTCATGCGTCATGTGCTTCCGGTTAAGCATCGTCACAGCCGTTCCGGGCTTAGATCTTTAACTGCCATTGGTCGATAAAATGACAAGTGTTTCCCATGTCAAAAATCGAAATAGTTTTTACTTCAAAATATTTTTCATTACTGTAATTTGTCACAGTTCTTTGTAGATCATAAAATGTACCCCTGGACAGTGGGAGTTAAAGTCATTTAATATTTCTTTCCTTTTTTCTAGGATCTCTGGATGTGATCGCACCAATCATTTCTAATTTCTTCTTGATGGCCTACGCCATGATAAACTTTTCCTGCTTCGACGCCTCGGTCGCAGACTCCCCTGGCTTCAGACCGGCGTTTAAATATTACAATAAATGGATCAGTTTGATTGGTTCATTACTCTGTATCGCTGTTATGTTCCTGATTAACTGGTGGGCCGCTCTCGTCACATTTGTTATCTGCTCCGGTTTATATTGCTATGTGAAAGTAAAGAAACCAGGTAAGTGAATGCTGACTACGTCGTTGCATAATTTATGGATTTAGAATGTCTGTAAACGGGCTTAGTCATAAGATAGAATACTCCTACGACGTGCAAAAAAGTTATCAACAGCGAACTACATGTGTATCGACTCAGGTCAGCCTGCGCGGACTGTCCATACTCACCCGGGTCGATTCCATTTCTAGATGCATTAAATCACCTGTCTTCAGAATATGACTCATTCTTTTTGCATATTTGGTGTGTAATGCCATTTTCAGCAATTATTTCAGCAATATCTTTGCGACATCTCACTTGTTTATGTGCTAGTACAGCTTTGCGACCTGCATTACCTTGCCAGAGGACACTCGAGACCCCTATGGCCAGTGCCATCATTCGGGATCTTAATACGGTTTCAGATTTGCAAATTTAACCGCTTAACCACTTATGCACAGGAGATTCCCTTGAAGCCAATGTTGAAATTGTTCCATGAAGTATCAGACACCAAAACTGATGTTCATACCGTCAGTGCTTTGATTTACGCGTTATGCAGAACTTATGTTGGATGAGACAGTGTCGGTTCTCGTGTCAGAGGTTCCGGACTCAAATTTCATGACCTGGGAATCAATATTAACTATTAGTCTTGATTAGGCCGGATTTAGCTGTCAGTCATCGAGAGAGACCGACTGAAGCCCTTGAAGTCGTTTCACAATCGATACATTACAAGCTGGTTGACTCTGGACACCTCTTTTGGACGCTGAAAATACAATCTACTGAAACCCAGAATGAGTTTTTATCTCATAAACTTTACTTAACAAGCGGATGGTATAGATCCAAGATCAGACTGCACATTTGGTGCAGTCTGATCTTTATCTATGCCATTCGGAAAGGCCCCTGTTTTCGCTTATGGCTCTGTAGAGATTTAACTAATTACAGTATCATTCGAGAGTATTGTTGTGTTTCACAGAAGTAAACTGGGGGTCGTCAGCACAAGCGAACGCCTACAGAGAGGCGCTTAGAAGTTCCCTGAAGTTGGTCGGTGTCGAGGAACACGTCAAGAATTACAGACCACAAATCCTTGTGTTGTCCGGTTACCCTAGAAACAGAGCTAATCTTGTAGAATTCGCATCCGTAATCACAAAGAAACAGAGTTTGTTGATCACTGGACACGTGTTTCAGGTGAGTTCGAGGGCCTCGCAGGGGATTTATTCAGTCAATGAGAAGGCTTATTTGATTGGTTGAATAGCTTACTTAGCTTGCAGTCATATCACGGCGAAGGTCAAGGTCACTGTAATAAACAGTGGAAAAGACTGGACCGGCAGTGACTCAAAAATTCTGAGCTTGGTTTTTGAAACTTGGAATCATCATATTAGTTATCATCTTCAAACGACACGACTACGGTAATCTTACTGCAAATTTAACTATTAGATTTAATATGCAAAATATGCACAGACCTTCCTCCAGTAGCAAAGGTCAAAGTCACTGTCACGACAAAATGGGGGAAAATAGATTCACGCTTTCAATCGGTAGGTGTCTTTTATTTCGCGCAAAAGTTTAGTTATTGATTTTTACCTTTCATTAGACGACAAAATTTTAGACTCGTCCAAATAGAAAAAAATTGAGGGCGACAAATTACATATAAATCAAATGATGGAATGTGTCTTTGAAAGGACAGAAAACATTGTGGGATAAGGAGAAAATGCTGGTTAACAGCATTTTCTTCTTTTCCCACGATGTGTTAAAAAGCTTTCTTCTTTAAGGTCATTAAAACACCGGATTGCTGATAGATTAACCTTAAACCCTCAGGCTGCTTAGCGCGACTCGGGGTGCTTTTGCGGACAGGTAGATCAAGATCAGACTGCACCAAAAGGGCAGTTTGATCTTGTATCTACACTGTCCGATACAGTCTTTTTCTTTCCAGTGGTTCCAACTTTAAAAGAACAATAGTTGGTTGTTTTGCAATGGAGTGGAACCCTTCGTTTCATTTTTTTTAGCAGTTTAAGGGTTAATGTCCAAGAGAACTTTCGTGCGACCTTTTCTCTTCCTATCATCAAGTATGCCAGTTTACCGTTTCCAGGGTGAGTTTTCGGAACACCTGAACCGACTGAGGTCGATGTCTGCCTATAAATGGTTCAACAGCAGACGAATCAAAGCTTTCTATAACAGTGTGACAGCTCCGACGTTTAGAATTGGTGTCCAGGTTCTTTTACAGGTAATGATAATGTGTGCGGATTACCGGAATAACTTTAAAGTCATGTGACCTCTATCATGGGCGTAGAAATTATTTAACCCTTTCCCAAACGACAATTTTTGGACTGGTCCAAATTGAAAGAGTTTGCAGACGACAATTTTAAATTTGATGAAAATGGCAGAAAGTTCTCAAAAAGGGTAGAAAACACTGTGGGAAAAGGAGAAATTGCTCGTTACGAGCAATTTCTCTTTTTCCCCCCAGTGTTTTCAAAAGACTTGTACTGCAGACACGTGAAAACCAGGGCTTGTTTGGGAAAGGGTTAAGTAAGTCGTTAAATAGATAGAAAGCGACTAGAAGTTGTTTACTTCACTTACGCTTTGATTGATATGATAATTATGGAAACCCGTTGTCTGCATATTTCGACGCATGACCTGAAATATGGTAATGAGGTGTACAGTAATTTGCGCATACTGCAGGGATGTCTTAAACAAAATTTAAAAACTTCACTCAGAACGTATAAAATTTTACCCTGAAGTAGTTCATTCGCTCGGTTCGATGCCTCTACAACTGGCAGCCTGTTATCGATCTTCGTATCAACGTCTGTCGGACGGTTACGGGATATAAACGGGTACCAGTTTAATGCTGTTTGTTATAGCTTTTGATATCGACGCTTACTTCCTGTTATGCGCGCGCATCTCCCCGCCTCCTCTTCTATCTTTGGCGTGGGGTATTTTTGCAATGGAATCTCCGTAAACAAAAATGCTCCTTATCAGTTTGCTATCACCGATTTCTTCGATTTCTTTTTACTTAATCTTGAAGACTTGAAGACAGTTAAACCTACGAAAGAGTCAAATTTTAGGTACTTAGATGCATTCATATTTGAACACTCCTCGTATAAATTGTACACGGATAAAACTAAATGTAATGTTAGTATCGTTCTTCATGTTATAACGTTGACCATGAACTGTTGTGCCATTTCAGGCTCTGGGTATCGGCAAGCTAAGACCCAACACTGTTTTGTTAGGTTACAAAACTGACTGGCAGAAAGCAGATCCACTTGACGTGTTAGATTATTATAATGTTATACAGTAAGTCACTACTCAGTTACTGTCTTTATAAGTTGGGGAAAATTAGAGAGAACTGGAATAAGGGAGAACACAAATAAAACGACAGACAAGCATTTAGACCATAGGACGGGGTGACAGGGCACGAATATGAATCATGCGCTCTAAAAGGTGCTTTAAAATGCATTTGCAAAAAGTATCTATCCATGTCAGCCTGCGCAGACTGCGCAGGCTGACATGGATCGAAGCGTTTTGCTATTTGTAAATTTTCTGTATGTCAAACGACCATCCTACCTCATGTTGCAGTCAGTCATTAGACAAAACGGATTTTTGGATATGTAATTATGTGATGACTTGTACGGTATAATGCATTAAATCTAAAAGACATTTAACCCGCTTTTACAGGCGCTCTTATCTCATTTCATACCATACTACAAGTATTTAAATCCATGTCCATAGAAGCTAAATGCAGTCTGATCTAAACCAATACCATTCATAAAGACGCCATACATTCTCCAAAACAAGGTAAGACTTAAAGGGGCCAAAACGAATACGGGCTTATTTTGTTTATATTTCGGCAGGGACGCCTTCGATCTACACTATGGTCTAGGCATACTACGAGTACCAGGCGGCTTCGACAGAAACAAAGTACCTGACGACTTCCTTGACCTGGACAGTCCCACTGCGTATGATTCGGACGAATTCGTGGATGATGTCGGTATGTACACAGATGCCTTTGCTCTTTACCACACGACAAAATTTTAGACTTGTACAAATTGAGGAGATTTGCAAACGAGAAATTAGACGTGTCTGATATTATTGGATTTGCCTTAAGATGGGTTGCAAACATTTCGGGAGAAGGAGAAAACACTGGTCTCTGGCATTTTTCTCTTTTTCTCAAAATGATTTCAAAAGCTTTTTTCCTCACGGTCGTTAGAAATGAGGATTACTAGTATTTGATGAAGGGTTAATTAGATAATTCATTCAGCGATAAAAAGGGAATGTCTCGAATTTCTTATGATACAGCAAATATGCCAGTTAATCAAAATCATTTCTCTAGGTATTTCTACCCGTCTCATTGCGTTGTTGTGATAGGGATGGATTTTTCCACAAAAACATTCAGATATTTTTTAACGGAGAAATTACCTCAAATTAGCAATTTCTCTCTTTGAAACAGTGTTATCACTTGTATCTACAAATCATGTTCTACAAGCGCGGTTTCACAGTCATCTGCCTGCAACTTTGCTTAAGGGGGTAATGGGATCGTGGATAAACCTCGAAGCAATTTTTGATTTTTGTAGAAGACGAAGAAGCAGAAAAGCCTGGTACTAAGGACAAACACAAGAGTGATACGAAACCACACAATGATACTGCAGACAAGATCACTAACCCTACAATAACAGCAACAACAAAACAAAGAAAGGACGCAGTTTATCATATATCACCCACAGGAGACCATCACAGAGTAAAACGGTTAAATACATTGGTAGAAGGTGCTGAAAACGAGGGCTTTGAAAGTAAATACAGACATTAATACATTGTCTGTCTGTCTGTCTGTCTGTCTGTCTGTCTGCCTGTCCTATTTAACTGACTATTTTCCTCAAATACCTAGATATTAGATTTCTGTTATCTTACGGTATATTGCTAAATATTGATACCCAGTTTTTCTGGGTCTTGTTGTTGTTGTTTTGTTTTTTTTTTTGCAGAAGAAGGAGAACAACCTAAGACAGCTTTGAGTCAGGTTGCATCGATCGGGTTCGATGCCCAGAGTAGAACCTTCAGACAACCCCAGTACGGCACGATAGATGTTTGGTGGCTTTATGATGACGGGGGTAGGTGATCCGCCATGTTGTTCGTTTAACTCTACCACACGAAAATATTTTAGCCTGATCTATATATTGAAAGCATTTGCAGACGACAAATCAAATGTGGCCCAACTGCTTGGGATGTTTCTGAAAGGTTGGAAAACATTGTGGGAAAAGGAGAAAATGCTGGTTACCAGCATTTTCTCCTTTTCCCACATTGTTTTCTAAAGTCTAATTTCCCAGGGCCCGGCGTTAAAACTCGGGATTGTTTGGTAATGGGTTTTACTGTACCCAACGACTTTAAAAAATATTGGACTTGTCTAATTTGAAAGCATATGCAGACAACAAAATAATGGTGGCTCCAAAGACAGTTTTCTTTTCTAAAAGTGTAGAAAACATTGTTGGAAAAGGAGAAAATACTGGCCAGAACATTGTTCGTTTTAAATGTTTACCAAAGGACAATATTCCAGACTAGTCCAATTTGAAAGTATATGCAGACAACAAAATAATGGTGGCTCAAATGAGGTTTTTTTTTTTTTTTTTTCTTAAAGTGTAGAAAACATTGTTGGAAAAGGAGAAAATACTGGCCACAACAATTAATATTGTTTGTTTTAACTGTTTACTAGACGAAAATATTCCAGATTTCAGACTAGTCCAATTTGAAAAGCATACTAGGTGTGCTCTGGCAAAAAGGGGCTTAATACATCTCCGTCGTGCATGATACCAGGCAAGTCATTACGTGGCCATGGTTCCGTAGAGTCCATTTCGTATAACAACCGACTGAATCATGAGGTACACTGGTCCTTGGACTTACAGAAAATTGACCGATAGCAAAAAGTTTCGGCCCAGGTCAGCCTGCGCGGACTGCGCAGGCTGACCTGGGTCGATACTTTTCGCTGATGCATTAAGCCCCCTTTTCATAGAGCAAGGCTTATATGCAGACGACAAAACAATTGTGGCTCATATGATAGAATTCGTTACTGAAAGAGTAGAAAAGGTTTTAGGAAAAGAGGAAAATGCCGATTACACGTATTTTTCCTTTTCCCACAATCTTTTCAAAACCTTTTTTTAGGGTTCGTAAAGAATCGGGACTGTATGGTTAATGCTTGTGTTTTTCGCTGCTTCTAGTGATATTTCAGTTATATCACAGTGACAGTTCACTTATCTATGTGCTTTCTTGAGTTCACCCTTACAAGGCTGGAGTTCAGCTGTGCCTTCCTCAAGGGAAGTCCTGCGAAAGCTAGCACCGCCAGTAAGAATTGAACTTGGAATCTGCTGTGTATTGTTCAAAGGTACTTCCGCCAAAACAAGCACCATCAGTGATGATTGAACTCAAAACCTCTTAAGTAAGACGCTAACCACTCTGTCATTTTGTAATCACTTTTCACCACCCCTGAAATTGTAGAAACATTGCGGACAAAGTAGAAAATGCTGGTGATATCAACTATTTCTGCCTTGTCCACAACGTTTTCAGAAACCTTCGTCCTTGGGGCCCTATAGCTGCCAAAAATAAACGATGCAAGTGTTAAAATGCTTTTAAATTTAAAGCATACCATTTAGAAATAATATTGTGAAGATGAGAATCTGTTAGAGTACGGTTGGTCCATGTGTCAGTTGCTGGTAGAAAAATTGAATCTAAAACTTAGTTAAAAGTTGCCAGATTGCTGTATCTTTTGTTTACTTTTAACCGGATTCGAAAATTAATTTTTTCTGCCAGCAAATGTTACTTGAACCGACCGTTCAGTAACAGATTGTCATCTTCAAAATAAATTCCCTACTTTTAAATGGCATGATTTAAATTTAAATGCATTTCACCACCCTTTGTTTTCTTTTTTGATAGCTACAGGGCATTTAAAACACGGGATTTTTTGTTATAGGCCTAGGATATTAAAACTTAGATCTATTACATTACAGGACTGACGTTGTTGATTCCATATATACTGTCGCAGAGAAAACAGTGGAAGAACTGTAAACTACGAGTGTTTTGTATCGGTACGAAGAAAGGGGACATCACTCGAGACCAAGTTAGGTAAGAGAACTTCAGGAGTTCACTCCCTTCTATTACGGAAACCACGCATTCCGGGTTTGTGAATACGATCTGCTTGTGTGTACTTTTTACCACACAAGCAAACCTTTAACGGCCTGTAGAAAGTCAGCTATTGAAAACTATGTGAGAAAAGAAGAAAAGACGGATAACCAGCAATTCTTCTATTCCCCACAATGTGAAATATGAAAATATCTTTAGAGACGATGTGGCCCATTTAGGAAATGCCCCAGAAAAATATTTTTCTTACAATATGTCTTTCTTTTTTCCGACGGTTTGCCAGCTATCGCCTTGTTTAATTCAAAGATGGATCATTTTTTTTAAAGTTTGATGAGATGATAAAAGTTCGAGTAGGGTCCTAAAAATTCTAGGACTAGCCTAACAATAGTCAATTTAAGATTTATTTGTTTATGTTACAAGTAAGAATTATCAACCTTTTGAGCGCTAATAAATCAAAGGGGCCTTTCGAGTCAGGGAAACAAGCACTAAACAATGCAATGTAAAGGGGTGTTTTTGCTTGAATATTACATAAACTGAAAAAGTCGACAGTATAGATACAAGATCAGACTGCACGTTCTGTGCAGTCTGATCTTGATCTATACTGTCGGCAAAGTCAGTCTGTTCTTGATTTACACTACCAGCAAAAAAGAACTAAAGATGTTACAGTGTTCTGTGGTTATATCACTATTTTACAGAATGGCAACGCTTCTGTCCAAGTTTCGTATCGACTACTCGGCTCTCACAGTGATAACAGACTTGACAAAGAAGCCTCAGCTCTCAACGTAAATAGCCGTTTTGTTTGTTTATTGGCTTAGCTTTGTTCTAGAGTTGGAAAGCAATGCACTCTCTGATTGGCTGAAATATTTGAGTCATGCTCTTGCAAAAGGGGGGGGGGGGGCTTACCACATCTCTGTGATGCATTATACCAAGCAATTAGTCACATAACCATGGATCTGTAAAAAATATTTTGTCTATCAACCGACTGAAATTATGTGGCAGACTGGTCCTTTGACATGCAGAAAATTGACCCATAGGAAAAAGTTTCGACTGCGCAGGCTGATCTGGGTCGAAACTTTTTTTGCAGATTCATTAAACCTCCTTTTCATAAAGAATGGCTCATTTGGTTTAGCCCGTCAGAAGTTGCGTTACACTGAAATGAAGGAAGTTCTTGAGAATTAGACTTACGAATGGTTGCAGCTTTTTCTGGGAGGTGGAACCATTTTATGCGCATCAATGTAGCACAGCTACCAGGAATGTGACAATCTAATTGGGTGAATTTCCCTTCAGTGAGATCGTTTTGTATCTTGGAGGTTAGTTGCTGTCGACAATAAAACGGGGCTGAATGCGTCAAGGAGAACATTGAACGTATATCATCTTTTTAATCGACGAAACGTTGTTTTTACGCCGCTTTCAACAAAATTTCAGTCATATCACGGCAGCAGCTTACTTCTTCATGCGTGTCCTGTCTTGCCCGAGGACACTCCAGTGTAAAAACACGGCGCCTCGAATGAGAATCGAACCCCGGGCCTCCAGGCTGCGAATTTTACATATTCACCACTGACCCCCGCAGGACCCCCATATCTTTTAACCCTTTCCCAAACAAGCCCTGGTTTTCACGTGTCTGCAGTACAAGTCTTTTGAAAACACTGTGGGAAAAGGAGAAATTGCTCCTAACGAGCAATTTCTCCTTTTCCCACAGTGTTTTCTACCCTTTTTGAGACCTTTCTGCTATTTTCATCAAATTTAAAATTGTCGTCTGCAAACTCTTTCAATTTGGACTAGTCCAAAATTTGTCGTTTGGAAAAGGGTTAAATAAACTACATGGTATGTATACATGATATTTACGTGCATCATTTCGCGCAGGTACCTGGAAATTTAAAATCTGATGGACCCGTAGCAGGCACTTAAGGCCCGTTGTAAACAAATTTTCAGACAAAAACAAAAAACAGAAATGAAGACTGTCGATGATATATGAACTATAAGAACTACTGTGTATCAGTTATGAGAATTATTAAATAATTCTTGTCGATATATTCTAAATGTCTGACATTTATGCGTATCCTTTTCCGGCAGGTACCGGGAATTCGAAAGTCTGATTCACCAATGGCGGCTAAAACCCGGAGAGGTCCAGGAGGAATATTTATGGAAAATTGCAGACGCAGATCTCTTGGCCCATAAACAGAAGGTAAGCAGACGATAAACATTTAGATTACGAAGTAATAACATTATAGTGGGACCGTACCAAACTTATTTCTCGCCCATACATTGCTAAATAAAAGACAAAAATGTTTCATCGGTCACATTGATCACAAAAATCATTGGAGATTCGAGATCGGGCGCGTTTGTGGGAAGTCTGGTCTTGATCTATACTGTCTACTTTAGGCTTGGAATTGTACCTTGCATTTTCTAGCCCATAGTGAAATATCTATCTATCTATCTATCTATCTATCTATCTATATGTATCTATCCATCCATCCAATCTATTAATCATTTATCTACGAGTGATTTACCTATTCTTTGATATAATTAACAGACCTACCGACACTTACGTATTAGAGAGAAGTTACTGGAACACTCAAGTGAAGCGAGCCTTATTGTGATGTAAGTACATTTAAGCAGTATTTCCCCTTGAATCCATTCTAAACAATTGTGCTTCATAGCATAAATCACCTCCCTTTAATGGATGCACGTTAGATGCAAGTTAAATTAGGCAAGGTTTTATAGTGCTTGCGTTGGTATATAACCAGAGGCTGAAGAGCGGTTTTTGGAAATAGCGGGTGACTCATTACGTTTGCAGTAAATGCCCCTGCCAGGTGCCTTCGTTGTGTTCGACTGGTTGATCTCATTTTGGGCTTTCTGAGGACCTGCTGGTCGTATGAGCATAAGCTATGTTAAAAGACCTCCAGTTAAGAGGGAGTGATAGTATTCTAAATCCATTATTTCTCTTCCAAACCCTATGCTGTGTGTTCTCATTAGAATCGTCTCAATGAGACGATTCTAATGAGTACCCATAACATTGGGTTTAGGGCGAGTGATAGTATATTTTCAATTTTAATGTGAAAATCACTCCCTCTATCTGGAGCTCTGTATGTACCAGATAAAGTTTTACTCATGTCCTGGGTCAATGATGAAAAAAAATGCAAGCGACATATTGAATATACCTACAGCTCAAAGAAATGAGCTTGTCTCTAAGACGATGGGGGAAAAAAATGCAAAAGGAGAAAATGCTGTTTGGTCTCCAACATTTTAACCTTTTCTCAAAATGTTTTCAGAAGCCTTCTTCTCAACGGTCGTAAAATTCCGGGATCGTTTGGTAATGCGGGTTAATCATTTTAACGACCCTGACAAGGACGGGTTTTTTTTTTAAACATTGTGGGAAAAAAAGGAAAAAATGCTGGTTACTAGCGTTTTCCCCTTATTAACAATGTTTTCTACCTTTTCAGAGAGGACTCTCATAATTTTAGCAACATTTGATTTGTCATCTGCAATTGCTTTCAATATGGATGATTCTGAAATTTTGTCTGCTGGTAAGGACTTAACCCTTTACCACACAATACCGAGTTTTAATGAACCTGAGAAAGGAGCGTTTTGAAACCATTGTGAGAAAAGGAGAAAATGCTGGTCATCTGCATTTTCTCCTTTTCCCAAAATATTTTCCACCCTTTAAAAGACATATTATTTGAGCCACATTTATATATCGTTGTCTGCAAAGTTATTAATGCTTTCATCTTGGGCAAGTCTACATTTTTCTTGTGTAGTAGAGAGTTAACCCCTATCCTGCTAAATAAGTTAAATAAAACTTTCAAGCCGATAGTAAATATCTGGATAATGTTATTTCAAACTTATTTTTGTGGAGAAGAATGTCTCCTTATCGGACAGTGTAGATCAAAGATCAGACTGCACGTTCTGTGCAGTCTGATCTTGATCTACACTGTCCGCAAAATGCCAGTGGGCCGCGCTTAGCAGCTTAAGGGTTAATTAACAAATGTAATGAGGTTTACCCACCATGTCTTGCAGGACCCTCCCTGTCCCCAGAAAGACGTCCTGTCCCGCGGGCCTGTATATGGGCTGGTTGGAGATCCTCACCAAAGGAATGCCAAACATTTTACTCCTACGTGGAAACCAACAAAGCGTTCTTACCTACTATTCATAGAATTTTCATCATTTCATAATTGAGCCCTGCTATGTGAAAAGGGCGTTTAATGTCTCCGTTTTGCTAGAACACTTAATTCTCTCATTGCTAAATATATAAACTGGACTTTTTTGACGGCTGAGAAATACAATACATTACAGCTCAGACAGATTTTGAACGGGTAAGCTTGACTGAACAAGCGGGTGTCATAGGTCCAAGATCACACTACAGTCTGTGCAGCCTGATCTTGATCTATGCCTTCTGCAAAAACTTATTTTCCCTAACCTACGGCGCTGAAAGAAAAAAAACCTTGAATATCAACAGCAGAAATTTAAATTCAGTGACAAAAAGAAAACCGGTTTCGAACCGTCGATTTTGTGGGACTTTGTGGGACTTTGCGGGACTTTGCGGGACACTTCATTTTCTATGATTATGTAAGATCTATATGTACAATTGCAGAATTTCTTAATAAGTACACGCAATGTGTTGATTTTTGCAATATTTAATTTTGTAAAATATAACTGAGATAACATTGCAGATTTCCAACTGACAATACGTAAAGATAGTGCATTTTGTTTGTGACGTAACCCTTTATCAACACCTGCTTAAACCTATAAATTATCACAGAAATGTAAATACATGTAAGTACATCACTGGAACCATTTGTAGTTTGTCTGAGTTTTATCTTTTACTCCTTTTTTTTTTTCCTCACAAAAGATTCATCCGCTATTTTGAAATTAAAACTATGGGGGAAAATGTTATAAAATGACAAAAAAAAAAGTACCCCCAAGGAACATGAGTATCCGTTTTCATTCTATTCAATGTAACAGACAACAGTTGGACCGGAAGTATGCAAACACGTGACTCTGTAGATTCATGGCGATTGCAGACGACGGTTCAAACGACAATTAAAATTACTATCTTTTGTCATTTTTCTCAATAAAGAGTGCTCAGTTTTCTTGCATGCGATTAATTATTTGATGACTCGGCACGATAAGCTAAAACAATTGAGGAGCGGATCGAAAGCGCGTTCGCGGGAAACAAAAATTCGCCTGCCACCCGACTAGGTTCAAGAACAACTGAAGCTAAAATAATTATCACGTTTTATCGTCCCTTTCAGTTTAATTTATATCCGTTGAAAGGTTTTCATTTTTTTTTTCAATTCCCAATACAAACCTCCACTGGGTCTTATTTTCATTTTTCGTAGTAAATTAACCTTTATTTATTCCCTTTATTCCTAAGGGCGCCTTATAAGTGAAACTGGCAAAGTGTATCAGTGTATATCACTCAGATACTTAAATATTATCAATTCTTTTCATGATACTGTTTGTAAATCTAACGTAAAAATGCACTAACTTCACAGTCCAGTCTTGATCTACACTCTTTTCGAAGATGCAACTGAAAATGCACGCCGAATTAGTCAGATGGTTACATTTCAATCATGCAGTGAAATTATCACCGAGACGTTGAGATTTGAAGGACTTTTTCTTTGGATCAGACTACAATATCCAAAAAAAGCAGTTCAGGCCATTTCCAAACTGTTTCGTGTTTTAATGACCCTGAAGGAGAAGCTTTTTGAAAGGAACCATTGCAGGAAATGTTGTTGGTTTTCACATAGATTAGAGCCATGCTTTGTGAGAAGGGGGTTTAATGCATCTGCAAAAAATACCGACCCAGGTCAGCCTGCGCGAACTGCGCAGGCTGACCTGAGCCGAAACTTTTTTCCTTTGGGTAACTTTTTCGCATGTCCAAGGACCAGTCTACCTCAGGATTCAGTCGTTTGTTAGACAAAATATATGGACCATGCTCTGTGAAAAGGAGGCTCGATGCAACTTCGAAAAGTATCGACCCAGGTCAGCCTGCACAGTCCACGCAGGCTGACCTGGGCCGAGACCTTTTGCTATTGGTCAAGTTTCTGTTTGCCAAAGGACCAGTCTATCTCATGATTCAGTGGGTTGTTAAAAAAAGTCGCTATTATGGATCCATAATTATGTGATGGCTTAATTGGTGTCATGCATCACGGAGATGCATTAAGCCCCCTTTTGCCAGAGCATGGCTCATATTTTACAGATCTATAATTATGTGATGCTTTGTTTGGTATCATAAATCACTGAGATGCATTAAATCCCCTTTTGTCAGAGCATGATTCATTTAAAAAAAAAAGAAATTTTGCAATGAAATTAAAAGATTAAGTTATTTTCTGATTTCTCTGTCGCTCCGTGTTTGTAATCAGAATATTTCTGGTTCGATTTCCAGTACCATTGCAAATCAACTAAGGTTGTCCTTTAGCAAGACATTGCTGAGCCCAGGCCTCATACTTACAGAATGAATCATGCTGTGTGATAAGAAGGTTTAAGGTATCTCCGTGATACATTGTACTAGCAAGTCATCATTATACATGTAATATGGGTTTTGTCTAACAACCCACTGAATCATCAGGTAGACTGGTCCTTTGACACGCAGAAAATTTACCGAAAGCAAAAAATTTCGGCCCAGGTCAGCCTGCGCGGACTGCGCAGGCTGACCATGGGCCGATATTTTTTGCAGATGAATTAAGTCTCCCGTTCACAGAGTATGTGTCAGATATATTGGGAGTCATGAATATGTTAGTCGTCAACGTGATCTAGATCGAAAATATTCATTTAACAACGATTGTGAAACAAGTTCTTACGACAACTTTATCTGACGAGTACTTCCGGGAAATCTTAACAAGTACTTGCGCCATGATGTGCGTAGTTCCAAAAGTTGATCCCGCTCACCCAGAAAATCAAACCTGGTACCTTTAATGTCTACCCCTACACCTGTGTCTCCGTGATTTGAGTGTTATTCTGTTTAAAGCGACGTAAACCCAATTTAAATGAACAAACTTTCAGGAATATAAAGTGTTTCGGTTCCAAATTTGAAAGTGTTTTCAACTTGAGAATAAAGAATATAATTATTTCTACAAACAAACAATCGATCCACTTAATGAGCAATTAATCGAGAAAAGAAGGTTACTGTAGTATCCGAGTCATGTGACAGATGGGGGACCGAAGTCGTCTGCTCAACGAAGTAAGATTCCGCCTGCTAACAGATGGGTGACTGACGTCACGCCACGTGCCTTTACACACGCGCAATCTCGGGTATTGTGGATGTAATGATGGTAAATCGACGATTCAAAGACCTCGGCGTTCTTCGCCTGAGTCTTATTTGCTGAAATTACACTAAATTGAATTAAAAGTTGGACTCGTTTAAACATTGGAATCAAATTAAAGCCAACAGTATTTCGAATGAATGATTATTTTCATTGTTCTGTTAACTTTTATTACTATTCGCCGTGTTTTGTTGCTAATCTATCATATAATTAGCAAGCGTTATTTTTTTTTTCAATGAAGAACTGAAAGGGCGTCGTCTTTAACTCACGATATTCAAGGATAGATGACTGGTTAACTCGTTACCAAACAATAGAATTTTGAACTCGACCAACTTGAAAGCATTTGCAAACGACAAGATAAATATAGTTAAAATGATGACTTCTATCTTTGATAGGGTAGAAAATATTGTAGGAAAAGGAGAAAATGCTGGTTACCAGGATTTACTCTTTTTCACACGGTGTTTTCAAAAGGCTTCTTTCTCAGGGTCGTTAAAATTCGGAACTCTTTACCAGACGACAAAATTTCAGACAGATCCAAATTGAAAGCACTTGCAGACGATTAATTAAATGTTTTTCCAGCATTTTCTCGTTTTCCCAAAAATGTTTTCAAAGGCCTTCTTCTACGAGGTTGTTTTAACAAGGGACTTTTTGGAAAAAGGTATGGAATCCTTTGTTGGGGGCTCTCTTCTCCCCTTTTCGTTACTTCCTTTATCGGTACATCCTTCTGTCCTGTTATGAAAATACCTTTCTTTATATCTCAGCACCAAATATATAAACTCAACATCTCTCGACATCTGAAAATACAATCAACTTAATGCCAGGAAGATGTCCATGTTACACGCTTAACAAAGCAAGCGGACGGCATAGATCAAAGATCAGACTGCACGTTCTGTGGAGTCTGATCCTGATCTATGCCGTTCGCAAACGCCCATGTTTTCGCCAATGACCCTAAAATGACTAAACGATCAATACATATGCGTCCTTCTATCCCCTACCTTTCCATCTATGTCCGTCCGTCTGTAGTCTTTACCCTTTGTCTGTCTGTCTGTCTGTCTGTGTTTTCTGTAACGAAATATGATAACATAGAATGGATTGTTGCTCTGCTCAAACTGTCACAGAAAAAAAAAAGGCCCTATTAGATAAACCATGCCTAATATTATCTGACGGAAGAAAAAAAAAAGAGAAAATTATCTCACTTAATGAATACAATGCCAAAAACGTCTGAGTTTGATCTATGTACGAATTGTCCTGGGTACGAAGTTCTAATTTCCCAGAATCCTCTCGGATTCTCGACAATGTCTTCAGTTGAATAATCCACCGTCAGACATTAACTACTCAGAAGAAAACCAAAATTAATATTTCGCCATTGTATAACCTTTACCATCTCTGAAATATATTTTTTCGAATTTCTGTTTGAACGTTTTGCTCACTTTTCGGGCATTATGTATGAAGATTAGACTGTAATAAATGCAACGCCTGGTCTAAATTTACATTTGCGACCAGTGCAGATCGGGATAAGAAAGTACAGAACGCAGTCTGACCTTGAATTTACGCCTGCTGATAAGTTTTGAAACCTGGACTCAACTTTTCCACTTTCTGACAAAACAACCCCGCTTCTTTTTACCTTGTTAATTCATTTTTAATCACATAAAAATATTTGGTATTGATTTTTTTTTTTTTTTGTATAGATATATAATAAGAAAATAAAAGTGGTGTTTAAAAATCTTTTTTAATCGAAGTCTTTCTTTTCAGAAAACATTTTGTTTACCACACTTTACAAAATAAAGACATAAATTAATACCCCCTCAAGAAAGGGTTGCAATATCGAAAGGCGAACGGGCGCATCCTCAGCGGTCCATCGTTTACAAATAAAACATTCTCAGGCTTTTCAACCTACGTATTTGGTATGGCAGTAAACTTAACAATTTCTAACAAATGTAACCGCCTTGTTTGGCGAGGAGCAGGCTGATTACCGCGAATTTCCCCATTGTCCTCTCGGTCATATTGATAAATGACATTTAAGTTTGATTTGTAATCTGTTGAAATGCGTTTCACGCGCCGATAATGAAACCCAACCCATCAATTCAAAGCATTACCTTCTTGCGGACGAATTTTTGCGTCTCTGCAGCTGACGACTTTTGAAAACATTGTGGTAAAAAAGGAGCAATTGCTCGTAACTAGCAATTTCCCCTTTTGCCACAATGTTTTCACAATGTATTCAAGTAATTAATATCTTATGAAAATTGTCAATCTATTACAAGGGTATCTCCAGACCATCTGCTTCAATGATTTTTTTCAGGAAGTGATGGGTTAAAACCAACACAGTGTTATCCGGTCCCGTTTAATCTAAGGAAACGCGATTTTATGGAAATATCCGCAATTCTACACCTTTTGTTACCCTTTTTCGGAATCCTTCTTCTCTGGTCGTTGAACATCGTTTCGAATCGATGATTTTATTTTTCATGCGGAAAAGCAGCCAGTGTCGGCTAGGAAAAAGTAGTGTATGGTATGATGTAGTACTGGTTAAAGAAACACAGAGAATGCAACTGCGCATTAATACATTCAATTATTTTATGTGCTCTGGTCGCCATGCGAAAAATAAAATAATGGTTTTTTTTAAATGCTGTAAACGAAAAAAAGGCTTTGTTATCCTCCCTTTTGCTAATCATAAGGACTCTAAATTTGAATATCTTGAATATCTTGCGATGTAATGGAAATAATATAATTAAATAGTCTATCTTGCAAACCCTTGTTTGAGGTGCTGCAAGTTTGGCTATTTATTTGAACCCACTTTTACAGAATTATTTGTTGTCATCAAAATTGTTCGAAGAGGTAAATGTACAGGTCTTCACTACTTGTTCTTTAACGGGAAATCTCTGTAATTAGTTTATCTGGTTAAAAGCCGAAAATGAACGATGTCTCACTCGAGAGTTTTCGGAGATGGCATCTTGGGTTTCAAAATGGCGCCAGATTACTGAATTAAATTAATTCTATCGTGGCGTTTATTAAGATATCTCTCTTTTTTGTCGTTTTCATTATTCAAATTTCTTTAAATATTCTGCAGGCGTTTTTATTTTGATAGAATTCATCACCACACAGTCTATTTTTTTGACAGAAAAAAAAAAGCAACTGCGTATGTTATAATGCAGAGGTATTTGAAAGAAAATTATTATTCCCCTGCATATCACATTGTATGTCTTGCAGCAGATTATGGATTATTGAAACGCCTCCCTTTCTTTCCCCACAAACAGGCTACTCAGGGCAAATGACAATGGCCACATGAGTTCGAATCTCAGCCAGGCCTACAGTTTCCTCTTTTTTTTTTTTTTTTTTTAAGGGGGGGGGGGGAAGAAGCAACGCCTGGAAAGAGGATTTGTTTTAAACCGGTTAAAAATCTCTAGCAATACTTGTATAGGTGCATTGGTTGCCGTGATATAACGGAAAAACTTTTGAAAATGCGCTGCAGAGCACAGGGACTCGATTCAGTAATTTTTTGGGTATCTTACACGTAAATATAGACAAGGGGTCGAACATGACCGAAGGGCAGATAATACCGGGTACGAATTGAGGCCCAATTACAAAGTCAATTTCGATTCAATTTTGTCATGCAATATACCAAATCACAGCTAAATGAATACGTTTGTCGATGATGCTACGGATTATGACCATAATCAATTCGTTTACCTAACACAAGTCGAGATACCGGGCGATTTAGGGTCAATTTTGCAGGTCGGACACAACCGTGCAGGTCGAACACAACCGTGCAACTGGGACACCACTCTACTTGCAGGGCTAAAAGCCACCTCTCAGCCATTGACAGCCGATTTTTTCCTACCACGCGTCGATTAAAAATAAGTTAATGAATAACTTACAGCCAATAAATTTCTGTTTCCTTCGAAGTCAACAGCGTTTTCAGGTTTATAATCTTTCAAACAGAAGTCAAAACCATTTTGACAAGCTTTCATTGTTAGTTATTAACTTGTTTTAAATCGATGCATGGTAGGTAAATCGGCTGTCAATGGCTGAGAGGTGGCATTTAGCCCTGTAAGTAGAGTGGTGTCCCAGTTGCACGGTTGTGTCCGACCTGCAAAATTGACCCTAAATCGCCCGAGATCTCGACTTGTGTTCGGTAAACGGATTGATTATGGTCATAATCTGTAGCATCACCGACAAGCGTATTCATTAAGCTGTGATTTGGTATATTGCATGACAAAATTGAATCGAAATTGACTTTGTAATTGGGCCTCAATTCATACCCGGTATTATCTTCCCCTCCGGTCATGTTCGACCCCTTGTCTATATTTACATATAAGATACCCCCAAAAATTACTGGATCGAATCCCTGTGCTACAGAGCAGACAGTTAAACATAAAGAAACACACGTGGTAGACTTCTATCTAGTAGATAATTAGAAGAAAGCAGAGGAAGACATAGATGGGGGCACTGGTTTCCGTGATTAACTGAAATACTGTTGAAGATGGCGTTAAACACCAAACTGAAAAAAAAAAAATTAATAACAACGACAAAATCCCGTATTCACCACCCATCCTCAGTTGCATTCTTAGTCTTATTCTAGATTTAAAAAGTAATCCAGTGTCTGATTGGCTAAACCAAATGGTTTAGCCAATCAGAAATTGCGTTACTTTGAAATTTGGAAAATTCTTCATAATAAGACAAAGAATGTTATTTAAAATGGTTGGTGAATACGGACCCTAAAAGACCTTGATCTGCCACTGAAAATTAAAAATTCCGGGCAATTTCCGCAGATTGTAATAACAGACGGTTCATTCTCTAATTCAAACAGATAATCTAGGTAATTCACTATTCACGTCAATTAGAGGATAGAACATAATCACGTGTCAATCTAAGCTGGGCGATTAACTCTTGACTGATCAAAGTTTTAGATTCGCCCATATTCAGAGCATTTGCCAACGATATATTCAATTCTATACCGCATGGTCAAGAGTTTTAACAACTCTGGGGAAATAGTCTTTTGTAAACCTTGTGGGAAAAGGGAGAAAATGCTGGTATCCAGCATTTTCTCCCTTTGCCCACAAAGTTTTCTACTCTTTCAGAAACAATTGCTATCATATCAGCAACATCAAATTTGTCGTCTGCAAATACTTTTAGTTTCGACGAGTTTAAAGTTTTATCGTTTGGCAAGGAGTTAATTGACTCAAATGATGGGAATTTCTTCTTTGAAATGCGTTTAAAAGCATGGTTGGGAAAGAAGAAAATGCTGGTTATCAGCATGCTCTCCTCTCCCCAAATGTTTTCAAATGCCATCGCCATGTCCGTAAATCACAGGATAGTTTCATAAAGGGTTAAAGACAACGATCGGGATCAGATTTCAGGCACGCATGATTCTTTGTGTTGTTGTTCGCAGTTGTGTTTTTGTTATTTGCTACAGCGGCTTTTGATATTATTTGCTTTAGATAGATTGAATGATGTTTTACGCTTCATCCAACATTATTTCAGTCACATCATGATGACAGTTTACTTATTGATGCCTGTCCAAGGTCCGTATTCACCAACAATTTTAAGAACATTCTTAGTCACATTCTCAAGAGTTGCCTTGATTTGAAAGTACCACAACTTCTCTGATTGGCTCTATCATTTGGTTTAGCCAGCCAGAAGTTGTGTTAATTTCTAAATCTAGAATAAGACCAAGAATTAAAACTAAGAACGGTTGATGAATCGGTTCCTGGTTTTCACCAGTGCCAGGCTATGGCTCTGATGTGTGTGTGTGTGTGTGTGTGTGTTTTTTTTTTTTATACGAGAAACCTAGCGTCTAGAGAGTATCAAACGTAAGACGTCCAGGATACGAATCCTGCAACCCACTACTGTGCTATATAGCACCTCGAGTTTGTTTACGGTAGGGACGGCATGTTGTTGTTGGTGAAGGGGTTTGTGTCATTGGAAATTGTGTACTGCTAGTTTGTTATGGTTTGTAAATTTCTGGTGTTTTCATATACTCGCTGATGCTGTTTTTGTTCTTTTGAACTGGTGTGTGGTATTACATTGTGCTTTGGTTTTCTAATAGACAAAGGTGAATTATTGTAATATTATGGTGTTTTGTTAATAGGAATGAGGTGCAGTTGTTTCCGATGGTAATATACTATCGGGGGAAAAAAAGCAAAAGCCACCCTCTGTGAAAAAGGGGGCTTAATGCATTTGCAAAAAGTATCAGCCCATGCCATCCAGTCCAAGCTAGCTGACATGGATCGAAATGTTTTGATATTTGTAGATTTTCTGCATGTCAAAGGACCAGTCGATCTCATGATTCAGTCAATTGTTAGACTTAATGAATTTTATGGATCCATAATTTCGTGATGACTTGCTTGATATAATGCATCACGGAGATACATTAAATCCGTGACTCAATAATTTAGACGTAGTTTTGTTTCGTTGTCGATGATGGGACTTATTGTTGTGGTGGTTGTCGTCATCTTCTTTGTCGTCATCGATGGTGTTTTTAGCGACAGCAGTTTTGTTGTTAGTGGTGTTTGATTGCTGAAAATGGGCTTTCTCGACTTGTGATGGTATCTTATTGTTGTTGATCGACATTCCTTATTGAAGATAGCCTTTTGTCGCTTCTACATAAGGTGTTGTTGTTGTTGTTGTTGCTGCTGCTGCAGCTAGCGACAAAGTTATTTTTGTTGCTAGTTACGGTGTTCTTGCTGGATAGGTGATTTCTTGCTGGTGACAGGTGTAGCCCATATTCCACATGGTGATGTTCTATTGTTCTTTGTGATAGTGTTTTTGTGGTTTGCGATTTGGTAAGGCTGTTGCTGTTTTTATCGCTTATGATTTGTTGCTAGAATATTTATTGTTGTTGAATGATGATAGTATATCGTCGATTATAACGATGATTATATTGTTGAAGATGAAATTTTACTAATGTTCTGTCATTGGACATTCTCTCTCTGTGTATGATGTTGAGGATGAAGTGTCTGTTTCAATGGTGTTTTTGTTTTTAGAGACTGTAACATAGTGATAAGCATTGTGCTGGATGGTGCTTTTGTTGTTTTCGATGGCGAGTAAGTTATTAAAGATGGTCTCCCAGTTCTTAGTTTGATGTTTTTGATAATGGCATGTTTTCTTTACTTGCAATTCATCTAATAATTTTTAGCTCGGCCGTTTTCGAAGAAAACGTCAAGGAATTGTTGTTGCCCTGGCGTCGTCGTGCAAAAACTTTTACGTTTACGAAGACTTTGACATTTCATAATAATTTAATATCAATTTTTTTCATGAATTTTGGCGAGTTCTGATTGGCTGAAAAAATTTTTTCATAGCTCCATGAAAAAAAAAATCACGTTATGCCGGAACTACTTTAGCTGTCAAACTAATGTAAACAAACATGCATACAATATTCCACATTTTTTTTTAAATACTTTCAGATACTCGTCAATGTCGCTGTCTCGAACCAAATTTCAAATAAAAAGCAGAAGTAATCTAATATCTGCTGGTATAATGTTCAACTGTTCCTTCGAAAATTGTACAATCCAATTTTTTGGGAATCATGAATTCCCACTGCAATATTCACCATGCTTCTACTGAGAGTGATGGTTACACATTGCGGGTTCTACACACTGTCGTGTTAATACTTGCGTTTTACTGGTTGATTTTCAGGACATATTCTTGTGCCATACAAATATGAGTGGAAGGGGCTAAACTCAGACGTTATATTTAAAAATAAAGAAAATAAATGCAGTTTGAATTATTTCTCCGTGGGCGTATGTTGTCTGTAATATCAAATTATAAGGAATGAAGAGAATGTTTTTTTTTTTTTCATGGAGGTATGAAAAAAAAAACTTAATCACACTTTTGTATGAAACCGCTTAAAAAAAAAACTTAATCACAAAAGTGTGATTAAGTTTTTTTTTTTTTCATACCTCCATGAAAAAAAAAAACCACATTCTCTTCATTCCTTAAATATCTCTGTCATAAATGGCATGCAACACACGAAGAGGGGCCTTCGGATATAAAAGTGTGTCGTCCCAGATCTGTGCAGTCTGTGACTAATCCGAGACGACACTTCCCGTTTTTGTTCGATTTTCTGTTTCACGAAAGTCTACTGTATGAAAAAATCTTATGTAGTAGTAAAGTTGAGGTGTCGGATTAGCCTGCGCGGACTGCGCAGGCTAATCCTGGACGACACTTTACGTAAATGTCCGAAGGTCTCATTTCGCATGTTGCGGGCCAAATAAATATAATTACCTCAAACTTGGACACGTTGTTTACTATCAAAAGGGGAACCCATAAAGCAAGGGCAGGTAACCATCAAAGTATTTTAGACACAACTATGCCCCTTTTTCGACGTTTCATTTTCACTAAAAATAGTAAAATCACGCAACTGCAGCCAAGCGTTTGCACCCGCATACGGTGCTCTTGTTAAATACTGTACTTTTAATTGACATTTTTTTCATGATCTGTAAATCTAAAAAGATGTGTCCATGAAGTTCAATGCCTGTTCTTCAACCACCTTGTTACCAAACATATTTATCCTTATCTGCTTTTGCGTACAACGTTGATCACGATCAGACTGCACAAAAAGTGCATACTATCTTGAATCTTCTAATGTCTGTTAATATTTTGTGAAACGTTGCTGGCCAAAACCGCATTTTTTTACCGTTTGAATATGTCTATAACATTCATTTAGCTCTCTAAAGGTATTCCTTGCCATCCAGTCAATAAAGAAATAGTAATAACTGGTACTTATGTCTAACAAAAGACGCTACTATTAACCTTCCCCATCCCCAAAGAAATATTACAGAAAATGAGGTCTTTTTTATTCCTTGAAAAAGGATCGTTTAGAAACTGATAATGTATAGCGGAATGAAATGACAGGTTTTTCTTCCTTGAAAAATGATCTTTAACCCTTTTAATACAAAAAGAATCACATGCTTAGCACGATCCTGAAAGGAAAAAAAAAAATAAGCATCGCGGGAAAGGAGAAAACTTCTGGTTTTCTTTTTATTTCATCTTTAAATCAAGTAGAGGACGTGTAGATCCAAGATCAGACTGCACATTCTGTGCAGTCTGATCTTGGATCTATGCCGTCCGCACAGTTATGGTACTATAAGAAGGTTAAGATTTTCATGATAAATAGCGGAATTAAATTCTACCCGTACTTGGAGAGTAGAATTTTATTAAGAAAAAATATGTCTATCCTGTAGAATCTAATTCTAAAGAAAAACAACATGGCGGTAATTCCTTCGTCTTTGTCGGTATAGAATATCATATCATTCGTTCTAAATTTATAGACTTTCAATACTTGGGGTACTTTCATTGTTGTATATTTAAGTCATCAAAACGTATCGAAGTTTCGTATTTCAGTTCAATTCTCCATACATATTCATTATTTTTTTCATTGGTTTAAAATTAAGTTGTCAAGAACGCGCGTGCTTAATTCTCCATAGATAACTATTTTTAGAGTGTTTTTATTGGTTTAAAATTAAATCGTCACAAAGAGCGACCCTTCTTTAAGTGGTCCCTTTCTTTCAAGGCAGTCACTTAATTCTTTACCAGACGACAAAATTGTATACTGGTCCAAATCGAAAGCATTTGCAGACGACAGGCTGAACGTGGCTTAAGTGATGAGATTTGTCTTTGAAAGGGTAGAAATTTTTGTAGGAAAAGGAGAAAACGCTGGTAACCAGCATTTTCTCCTTTTCCCAGTATGTTTTCTCCCTCCATGGTCGTCAAAATTCGGAATGTTTGGTGAAGGGGTTAAAATACATGTACAAATTTTGAGTTTATTTCAGTTTTATTGCCATCCAAGAATTTTTACCTCAAAGCTTATCCTGCTAAATAATTTGAATGAAACTTTAATTAAAGCCGATAGGGAAAAAAAAACAGAATATTGCTATTTCAAACTTACTTTTAGGGAAAAATATTTCCTTATCGGAAAGTGTAGATCCAAGATCAGACTGCACGTTCTGTGCAGTCTGATCTTAATCTACACTGTCCGCAAAAGGTCAGCTCCTAGCAGCCTAAAGGTTAACAAGTTATCTCCTTAACCTAATGTGCAATAGATAATTTTTGAAAACATCGCTGTAAAATAGGGACAGTCGACATAGAAAAGACATAGATGGCGTTTTTTTAACTCTTTCGGCGCCAAATAAACAAACTTTGCTTCTTTTGATGGCTGTAAATACAATCCACTGAGTCTCCGGAAGACTTTTATCATATAGGCATGACCAAACAAGCGGAGGACATAGATCGAAGATCAGACTGCACGTTCTGTGCAGTCTGATCTTGATCTATGCCGTCCGCAAAAGTCCCTGTTTTCGCCTATGGCGCTGAAAGGGTTAATCAGCATTATTATCATAACAACATCGGCGTTGTCGTTGTTTTTGAGGGTTTTTTTTTTCTATTTATTCATCTGCCACATAATTTTCCGGGCTCCATATTCACTATCCATTTTTAGTTATATTGTTTGCATATTCTCAATATATATTCATGTATGTATATATATATCAAAGTGACGCAATTCCTGATTGGATAAACCATTTGTTTGAGCCACTTAGAAATTGCGACACTTTCCAAATCTCGAATTTGACTAATAAGATTCTAATTCTAATTCTAAAGAATTTTCTAAATTTCTAAGTAACACAATTTCTTATTGGCTAAATCAAACGTGTTCAGTCAATCAGATATTGCGTTACTTCCTAAATTTAGAAGAATGAAAATTGCCATCTAAAATGGTTTGTTGAATACGGGTCCTGGAGTACAAACAAGATTTACACGAGTAATTGCAACGTAAATATTCCGAAACCTTTCTCCGATTGCCACTTTGCATGTATTATTTTACAATCCTTCAAAAGAAATAATGTCAGATGATTGGCAACATTAAAAATTGGAATTGTGCCCTTTCATAATGATTATCTGTATCAAACAGAAAAATATCATGAAATGAAATACAGCTTGGGCTGTAAGAACCTGATAGGCTCTAACTCTTTACTACAAGACAAAATTTTAGATTCGTCCATCTTGAACATATTCAGCCTTGTCCTGCTGAATAAATGAAATGAAAGTTTATAGTAGATAGTAGAAGCCGAAAACTTTCTTCTTTCAAAGGTATTTTTGGAGGAAAGATATCTCCTTATCGGACAGTTTAGATCAAAGATCAGACTGCACGTTCTGTGCAGTCTGATCTTGATCTACGCTGTCCGCAAAAGGTCGGTGGGTCGTGATAAGCTTCCTAAGGGTTAATGAGCCATGCCCTGGTAAAATGGAGCTTAATGCCTCTCCGCTATACATTATACCGAGCAAGAAATCACCTAATGGTGGAGCCATAAAATCTTTTTTGTCAAACAACAGGCTGTATCATTTCTTAGAATTATCCTTTGACATGCAGAAAACTTTAACCTTTAGTGCGCTGAATTAATGAAAAGGGCCCTTTCAGTCAGGAAAAACACGAGTAACAATGTCATTTCAGGGTTGTTTTGACCAGAATATGTAACTAACTAGCGGACAGTGTAGATCCAAGATCAGACTGCACTGTGCAGTCTGATCTTGATCTACACTGTCCACAAAAACAAGTTAACTTGGTTCCAGCGCTTTATGGGTTAAGATAGCGAAAAGTTTAGGCCGAGGTCAGTCTGCACGGACTGCGCGGGCTGACATAGGTCGATACTTTTTGCAGATGCATTAAGCCCCCTTTTCACACACCATGACTCATTTGCAGAGGACAGAGTAGAATTGGCTCAAATGATGGGATTTGTGTTTTGAAATTTGGACTTCAATTTTGTGATAGTAATGTAATTGGCATTTGGAATGCATTTAATCACGACATTTTTCTCTCACGACGTAGGTCTACATGATTTCTTTCTTTATAAAGAGGCCTGTATTTCATATAGATGAGTAAACTGTATCTCTAAAATTAAATTGAGGCGAAAATTATATTTAAAAATATTTTTTTAAAAAAAAATAAAGTTTGAATGAATTTATTTTTCTATCTTTCATTTCGTCTCTGGTCCGTGACGTTAATGCGGAAGTCTAAAAATAGCCAATTGGGCAATGGATAAAACCACTTTTTTCCGTTGTAACACTTTAGAGCCAGACATTTTGTGTGATGCACTTTAATTATCTAACGATGCATCTCGAATTTTGATATGTTTTATAACGTATTGGAGCTTCAACTCTGCTCTTTTCAACATGACTCATAAAATATGCCATAACTCGACATAAAGCTATTACTTTGCAAAATTTCTGTCATTTTTGTGTCCCTGGCAATTCCATTATTACAATATATGTACCCGACACCAATTGCAATTATGCTTGGACATAAGTAAATGGGCGACAAAAAAATATGCACTATGAACCTCCCATATCGATGTAACATACCATAACCCTTAAACTGCTAATCGCGACCCACTGACCTTTTGCGGACAGTGTAGATCAAGATCAGACTGCACAGGATGTGCAGTCTGATCTTTGATCTACACTGTCCGATACGGTATTTTCTTTCCGGTGAAATCAAGTTTTAAACCGCAATGTTTGGGTTTTTTAGTATTGAGTAGAAAATTGCCTTTCATTTATTCAACAGCTTAAGTGATAATAGGTTTTGAATCGTCCAAACTGAAAGCATTTGCAGACGACAATTAAATATTGCTGAAATAACTGGACTGCTCCATGAATTGTTAGAAAACATAGTGGAAAAAGGAGAAAATGCTGGCTACCAGCATTTTCTCCTTTTCCCATAATGTTTTCAAAAGGCTGTTTCCTTTGGGTTGTTAAGGACCGGGATTGTATGGTAAAGGTTAATCGTTAGGCTGCTAAATACATGGAACTAAACTTATAAGCCGATGGTAAAAAACCCAAATTTTGCTATTTCAGAGGTATTTTTTTTTTTTTTTTTTTAGGAAAAATATCTCCCTATCGGACAGTGTAGATCTAAGATCAAACTGCAAGGTTTTGTGCAGCCTGATCTTGATCTACACCCTCCGCAAAAGCGCCCCGAGTCGCGCTTAGCAGCCTAAGGGCTTATATGCGCTTTGATATACAAAGTCAAGTCAAATTCCTTTATTAGGCGAAAAACATACAATGCTTCTGCCTTTAATTGGCAGAACATGAACACACACACACACACACACACACAAACAAGTATCGAACAATTTTAAGTGAGAAAAGCAAACCAAAAAGGACGAAATCAATACCGCTGAATGCAAAAGTGTTATAGAGAAAGGATATTTGAAGGGAAGAAAAAAAGTCTATTGAACTCTCAAACAAATAGACTTTATTTTTTTAACATTACCAATAAAGTTCTGCCACAAGATGAAGAGACAGTTCGGTCATGATATAGAATGAAGTAGTGAACAGTGTAAATCAGAGATCAGACTGCACGTTTTGTGGAGTCTGATCTTGATCTGCATTGCCCACACAAGCTTCTTGTGTAGTCGATGGTGAGGAAAGAGCCAATCATTGTAGAAACCATTGTAGGAAAGGGAATGATTGTCTAGGAAAAAAAAAACTTTTTCCTTTTTCAAACACTGTTTTCAAGGGCTGACAACTATGTGCAGGGGTATAAATCTCGTATTTGAAGTAAACAGATATTGTATATATCGATATGCTCTCACGTGTAAAGGTCCAGCATACAGATGAGCCATGCTCTGGAAAAATGGGGGTTAAAGTCATCTTCATGATGCAGTATACCAAGCAGGTCATCATATACGCACGTTGTTCTTCTGCTGTGAAGCTGGCCATGTTGCAGTTGTTTGTGTCACAGGAAGTGACGTCATAATTGTGACGTCATAACGTAACGTCATTTGACGTAATTTTTGTGTTGCTAATAATGTTAGGCAATATATGTGCAAAGTTTCATTAAAATCTGTCAGACAATATTTGAGATATGACAACAGTCTCACTCATTATTGCAGAACCTTCGTAAATATGGATCCTGAAATTAATTTCGTCTGACCACCGACTGAATCATGAGGTAGACTGGTCCTTGGACATGCAGAAAATGTACAAATAGCAAAAAGTTTCGATTCATGTCAGCCTGCGCAGTTCGCGCAGGCTGACATGAATCGATACTTTTTGCAGATACATCAAACACTCTTTTCACAGAGCATGGCCCATGTAATAGAAAAACGTGTTGTTGAATACAGCAATATCATTGTATTAAAGTGATCACAACATCTAGACAGCGAATTTGTCATACTCAGGTTGCTTCCCGATTCCACAACAAACTGTAATACATTTGACCCTTTGTCAAACAATCCCAGGTTTTAACGACCCCAGATAGAAAAGCTTTTGAAAACATAGTGGGTAAAAAAGAAAACGCTGGTCACCAAGATTTATTCGTTTTCCAACAGTGTTTTCTACCCTTTCAAAGACAGAAGCCATTATTTGTGCTACACTCATTTTGTCGTCTGCACATGAAATACTTTCAATTTGGTTGAGTCCAATTTTTTTCCTTTTGTAAAGAGTTAATGGTGACGTAGTGCACTTTTGAAGAAATCATTTTCAGACTACACAGAACCTACAGGCTGATCTTACTCTGATCTCAGCCTAAATTTTTCGGTCGGTCCCAGGCCAAGTCATACCAAAGACAGAATGAACTGAACTTTTGCACGTATTATGCAAGCCATTTTGTACATTTTACGTAAGTGTGATGATGACGTACACCGCAGCCTAACTCTGAAGGACGTGCAGCATCTGTAGCATGGTAGGAGACGAACCACCAGGGTCGCAATAGATTTTGCTTCCGGCGACCATGGGTTGGCTGGGAACACTTAACGCTTATCTTGTCGAATTTGACCCTTTACCACACAATCTCGAGTTTTAACAACCTTGAGGAAAAGGGTCTTTGAAAACATTATGGAAAAAGGAGAAAATGCTAGTAACCAGCATTTTCTCCTTTTCCCACATTTTTTCTACCCTTCAAAATTCTGATTCTGGTTTTTAGGTCACACTTAATTTCGTCATCTGCGAATGTTTTGAATTTGGACCAGTCTATTTTTTTCGTTTTGAAGAGAATAAACTTACTGACGATAACTTAACTTTTGTTACATTGTTTGAGGTTAAATTGCGTGACCGAGACTACTGAAAGAGCAGGGGAGAGTGCAAAGCAAGATCAGAAAGTACGTATCTGCAGGCCTATCTTGCTTTACTCTCTCCACGAAATAAACCCATGGTTGCAAACGGTAGGGCAAGCGTTAACGCCTGGTTACGCTAGTGTGGGGATAATTTTACAAGCTAATCCATTAGTAGACGGACTACTTTCATACATATCTGAAAACTAGTCCCTGGTAACTATTACAGAAAATGAAAATAAATTGGAATAAAAATGTTAGCTCTCTTTAGGATGAGTTGGAAAAGAACTTGGGATAGGGGCCAATAGTCAGTTACACTAGTTGCTCCCGTTTTTACGAGCCTGTTTTCAGAAGCTATCGACGGCAGGGTAGTGAAATATCACATTTCAACTGTAATGGGTCATTCACTTGTTCAAAGTAGTCTGGTAAGCATTAACAAATAACTTACCGTCTTTGCGTAGATACGGAGTAAAACTCAAAGCACCAGATCAGAGTGGGTTACTTTACTTTACACCCAAAGCCAATGGATAGTCGTCTTTTCTGAAACCATTTCATGTTCTAAAAGGATTTTTGAACGGCATGTATAGCACGATGATAAATGAATACAAACGAAACAAAACCAAACATCTATCACAAACGAATCCATGGAACATCAAAGTGAATTAAAGCGAAAAGATGAGAATTAAATACGACGGTCATTTGGGACGAATAAGGACAGCCAAAAGCGATGACGTCATCAAAGGTTTTGCTGTAGAGATACCAATAATTAAATGCCAAGCAGACTGTCAAACGCGCGGATGACATTTCACGTGATATTTTCCGACTCATTTTTATGCATAATATTTAATAACTTTAACTAATTCTCGTGCCCAGAGGAATTGGCCTGGCGGTGTATTAATTATAACAAATTAGATTATAAGAGATATTATTGTCGCTTTATTGTACGGCCGATTTCCGCGGAGAGTTCCGACATTTTCCGAGTGATGCACGATCGTAGTTTTTGACATTTGTTTATTGCAAACATCGGTCTACGTTTACTTCATCCTTTATCCTTTAATCTGAATGACTCACAATGTCAACAGTTTTCAAAAGAAAGTGAAACATAAAGGAACAAAAAAAATTTCCTTATTGTTAGGTTATAGGCGTATTAGGCGAAACTGTCACTGTTTAGTTCGGACACTGTGAAAGGCACAATCTATGCAAAAATAGATTCAAAACACTTTGGAAAAAGACCGGGGTCGGATAAAAATTCCGGACCACACATAAGTAACATTCTCAATCTAATTCTAAAGAATTTTCTGAATTCGAAAATATCTCAATTTCTGATTGGCTAAACCAAATGGTTAAGCCAATCAGAAATAGCGTTACTTTCTAAATCTAGAATGGTTGGTGGATATGGTCCTAAAGTGTCATTCTGAATAAGGGTTGACAAAATAGCTAACACTGCGAGCGGCAGTAAGGTACAAATAGATCAAATTTAATTACTCCCAGGTTGGATTTTGGCTACAGTGTGTACCTCAATAAATTGAATGTGTATTCATGACCTGGTGACCTTTTGGGTAAACCTAACCTTTGGCATTCCATGGGCAATTCTAACCCTTATCTTGTAACTTGTGCCCGTACACATTCACTGCGGAAGATCTAGACTTATATCAAAGTGCATGTAAAGTGCAGTTCTGGTACGGCAGTGTAAAAAATGCATGTACTGAAATGTTGTGCTAAAGTTCATATATAGCCCTTAGGCTGCTTATCGCGACTCACTGACCTTTTGCGGACAGCGTAGATCAAGATCAGACTGCACAGAACGTGCAGTCTGATCTTTGATCTACACTGTCCGATAAGGAGATATCTTTCCTTCAACAATCCCATTGGAACAGGAAAGTTTTGGGCTTATACGATCGGCTTGAAAGTTTCATTTCTTTTATTCAGCAGGATAGGGATTAAAGAGGAACGTAATCACTTCTTGATGTAATTTTCTTCATAAAAAATACCAATGGATAACCGTGAACTCCAATGCTCTTATTTTTATAACTGAGACATGGATGACCCGAGTTCACACTTAACGAATGTCCTGAAAAAGACAGTCAATATGCTCTTGTTCTGTGTTTGGTCAAATAAAAATCATCGCCAAAATATTACAAAAAAAGTGTTCTCTTCCATTCATGTAGATATTTGTTTTCAAATTCAAACCTTTACAAAAACATTTCCGAGTTTTTACGACCTTGAAGAAGGCTGTTGAAAACATTGCGGGAAAAGGAGAAAATGCTGGGAATCAGCATTTTCTCTCTTTGCCGCAATATTACCTTACTTTTTAAAGAAAAAATTCAGTGCTTGAATTCCTGTTTAGTTTGTTGTATGAAATTGCTTTGAATTTGTACAAGTACAAAGTTGTCAGGTATATAGTTTTTGAGAATAACAACTCTATACTTAAGATTTATTAATACAATTTTCTCTCTCGGCGCGCGCGCAAAAGTTAGATTTTCTCCACATTTCAAGTCAATAATTGTTGATAAACCCCGACGACAACAAATTAATTTGCGCCATTTTGTGACCCCTATAAAAGGCGCATATCTGTCGTTTTCGGAGAGAAAAGGGCCTCCAGGCAAGGCTCTGACTTTTTTTTTTAATGTTCTGTAGAATCAATTAAGAGTTCCTAGATTTAATTTCTCTACGGTTAGTTAAACTGATATATCGTATTTTTTATGATGCAGTTTCCCTTTAATTGTTTCAATTAAAACAAAGCAATTGAAAAACGCGTTTAGCTTAAGGGATATATTTAAACGTTTTGGGAAAATAATTTTCCGTTTTGATCCTTTCATCATTTACGATTTATGTTTCTGAACCAGTTTATCCTTCGCCCACAATGGTAATCCCTGTACCCATAGTTTTTGATAAATGTTGACCAAAATATCGTACAAAATTAAGAAATGCCTCAAATTGAACGATTTCATTTTTTCTCTACCAACTTGACTCTCCTTTTCATGATTTTTTATTTGTTTGAAAAGCGGACATATTTTTTATATCTTGAGGTGCTAAATAATGAAACTAAAGTTTTAAGCCGATAGTAAAAAAAACAACATTTTTTTGCTATTTCAAAGGTTGATTTTTTTTCTTAAAGGAAAAATATCTCCTTATCGGACATTGTAGATCCAAGATCAGACTGCACGTTTTGTGCAGTCTGATCTTGATCTACACTGTCCGCAAAAGCGCCCCGAATGGCGCGTAGCAGCCTAAGGTCAATATGAGCTTTGATGTACCGCTGAATGCAAAAATGTTATAATCATGATGATGATGATGATGATGCAATTAACAAAGATACTAAATAATAATCTTCTACACCACGCAGTGTATTATATGAAGCTTTAACGTATAAGTTTCTTTTTTACTTTTATCTCCCTTTAAAAGTTTAGATCGTGGAGGAAATGAACTAACTCCGTTATTGGCACGTTTTACAGCCGCTTATAACTTCAACAATATAAACAATCGATTAATTGTATTTGATGACGATCGAAGCGATATGAAATACTGGCAGACGAGAATTAATTAAGTCAATGGTTCTCGGAAAATCCCCGCCATTTTCATCTGTCATCGCTCAACATGGAAAATCTTCAAGTCATTTTGTTCTTGGGGTATCTATTGGGGATAAAAAGGGAAACTACAAGTTTTCAAAGCACCTATTTCCATTTATTTCAGAGGGAGGGATATTTCATGCATGTAATATATGAGTCATGCTCTGGCAAAAGGGAGCATAATGCATTTCCGTGACTGATGATATCAAGCAAGTTATCAAATAATTATGGATCCATAAAGTCCATTTTGTCGAACAACCAAGCGAATTATGAGGTAAACTGGTCCTTGGACATGCTGAAAATTGACCAATAGCAAAAAATTTCGGCCCATGTCAGCCTGCGCAGTCTTCGCAGGCTGACCTGGGTCGATATTTTTTGCATTAAGCCCCCCTTTTCACAGAGCATGGCTCAAATTCATGTCTCAGTGATGCATGCTTGTAAACCTTATTCTGTAAATTCAAATCTGTCCGTGATGCTTGCTTCTACATTTTATCTCGTAAATTCATATCTGTCAGTGATGTTTGTTTGCACACCTTATATTGTAAATTCATATCTATCAGTGATGCTTGCTTGTTCACCTTATCGTGTAAATTCAAATCCGTCAGTGATGCTTGCTTGTACAGGTCAGCTGATAAATTCTTATCTGTCACCAATGCCTACTTGTACACCTCATCCTGTATTACCTTATCTGTGGGCGATGCGTGCTTGTAAACTATCTTACAAACTCATTCCTATAAGTGTTGCTTGCTTCTACACATTATCTTGTTAATCTTTATCTGTCAGTGATGCTTGCTTGTACACCATATCTTATAAATTCCTATCTGTCAATTATACTTGCTTGTACACCATATCTTATAAATTCTTATCTGTCATTGATGGTTGCTTGTAAACCATATCTTAAAAATTCCTTTCTGTCAGTGATGCTTGCTTGTACACCATATCTTACAATTATTTTTATCTACCATTAATGCTTGCTTGTACACCATACCTTATAAATTCTTATCTACCAGTGATGCTCTTTTGTACATAATATCTTATAAATTCTTATAATCTGCCAGTGATGACTACCTGTACACCATATCTTATAAATTCTTATCTTCCAGTGATGACTGCTTGTACACCATATCTTATAAATTCTTATCTGCCAGTGATGCCAGCTTGTACACCATATCTTATAAATCCTTATCTGTCAGGGATGCTTGCTTGTACAGAGTACTAGTATCTGATAAATTATTATCTTTCAGCGATACCTACTTCTACACATTGCTTTGAGCGATGCCGGCTTGTACACTCTATCTTATCCATTAATACCTATAAGTGATCCTTACATGTATGCTTTATCCTATAAATTAATATTTGTCAGTAATACTTGTTTATCTTCCTTGTCTTATAAATTTTTATCTATCAGTAGCGCTTACTGGTACAGTGACGTCCAGCGCCCCAGATAACCTGCGTATTTGCGTATTTTACACCATTTGGAAGAGCAAATGCGCAACAAAACTTATTTTAAAGCGTAAAAAATACCCACATGTTTCTCATAACACGCAGTTTGACTGATTTTCATTGCGTATTTTGTTGACAACCTAGATCGTCATCTTGATCGGATGCTTTGTCACTGAAACGCTTGCATATCATTTTCTGAACGAATTGCAAGCTTCTTAGATCAGCTGATTATACCACTCGTCACAACTCGGTTAGTTCCGTACCTACATCTAACTAGATCAACGGATCATCCAAGGTTTCCCGAATGCTGATTAAGTGTGTACTTAGTTTGGCATTCGGCAAACCTCGGCTGATCCTTTGATCAAATATTTCGTGATTTTATGAGAACGTGATAAAAGTGTTCATCCTTTTATCTAGTGTAAAATGACAGGTTTTAAAGTTACCTGCTACTCTATTTGACAAATTCATGTCAAATGATGCTGAAATACTTCTCCAAAAGTTAGTTGACATAAAAATTCGGACGCTGAAAAAAACGCAGAAACCCATGACACAACAAAGGTCAGTTTGATATCGTCCAATCAGAAACACTTCAATCTGTCTTATGGTATTTAATAATGAATTTAAACACAAGTATCTGTATAAATCAAGAAGTGGAAGCCAAAATATCTGTATTTTAGTAAGTAAAACCATTGGTTGCTTTATGACATAAAAATATATGGCAATATACAGTTTTGACAGGGGAGGGTGAAGGTTAGGCCTTCTTGTGTTACAGTGTTAGCAATAGAACAAGTGTTAAAGAACGTATTGGTCACTCATACAAAGAAAGAAGACTAGAATGAAAGAACCCTTTAATGATGGTGAACTTTCTTTTCTCCCTTTTCCACAATGTTCCAGTATACTATATGAAAGACAAATCCAGTCATCCAAGCCACATTAGAATTGTCGTCTACTACTGCTTTAAATGTGAAAGAGTCTAAAATTATGTCGTTTAGAAAACTGTTAAAACAGTGTTTGTGTTTATTTATTCATAATGACGAATTGCATGCTAGGGCTGCAAGTTTAAATTCGGCTCTCCATCTTTCTAATGATCAGTTGCTTGGAATTACTAAACAGTTGTAATCAATGTTTGAAAATGCACTCATAAAAGTGAAAATGAAGAACATAATACACGAAAAATTGTGTTAATTTCATCTTTATCTCTTCATAACAACTGAGAAATTTTGACCCTTGGACATGAATTTTTTTTTTTTTTCCCTTTGATTCTTGGAAATTCCATTTTGACTTGAAAATTAGGGTCCAAGAGTCAATGACTCTGGGATTGAGAACCCTGGTATCTATATTTCAGCAACACATTTCCTTTTTATACAGTGCTCAGCATATAACAGATAAAAAGAATAAAATAAAATTGCCATATTTTTCAGTCAATCTTACTAGTTGGGCACCATAAAAAATAAAAATGTTAACATTATGGGATTGAAACATACTATGTTCAATTATGGGGTAACACTCGATTTTCACTCTAACATTAGAATTTTTTTTCTTAAAAATTTGCTGTTTAAGCACAGTCATTTCATTTTACCCCTATCATAAGAAAATGATGCTTAAATACTCCGTGGCTAAAAAAATTATCTCTGGCTCTGTACACTTCATCATTTCTTATTTGTAGGCCCTGTTTGCTTTTATACCCTATCTTGCAAATTCATATCCGTTAGTGATGTTTGCTTGTACATTCTGTCTTCTAGATTTAATCTGTAGCCGATGCTAACTCGTACACCCTATAAAGATTCTCATCTGTAAGTGACGCTTACTTGTACACACTTTCTGAAAAAAAATCATATCTGTTTGTGATGCTTATTTGTACACTTATCATGTCAATTCATATCTATCACACTCGTCTATACATTCTTTTTTTTAAATAAATTCATACCTATTGGTAATGCTTACTTGTATGCCCTCTCTATATATTGGTGATGCTTACTTGTGTCCCCTGTCTTGAAAATGCATGTTTTTCATTTCTTGGCTCTTTATTCAACTCATGTCCTAACAGAACATATCTTGTACGCCTTCTTGTACCACCCTCCTAGAAAATGAATGTCTATAATTGACGCTTCAAGTTCTTGGAAAATCTTTCTTGAAAATGTATCTTTATCTATAACACTTTCTCACCTTGTTTTTCTATAATGTTTATTTCTTTCTTTGATTATTTGTCTATGACGCACCCTTACACCCTTTTTTGTTTATATAAAAGACACCGCACTTTCCCTGTCGAAGACCTCACCTAATGAAAGTAATGAACGGACTTCGATTTCCTTCAGCGGTTTATATCTGTCAGCTTATGAAAGTTGATTAAGAGATGCCGCCATGACAAGTAAACTGCAATCATCTTGAAACGTCTTTTCAAACTATCCTGTAAATCAATCACGGCAAAAAGGAAAAAATAATGTTTAGTCTCAAATTATACCGTGATCAAAATTGCATTGATGGATGGAATAATGTATTCAATGGGGGATCATGGCGAATTAATGCGCGGCAATCCGGCTTAGTTTTTCCTCAGCAGTAAATTGTGATGTGGTCGATTTAATTAGAAGTTTCGCTGTCTTCGACGACGTGTCCATTTCCCGTCGTTATCCCTTTTGATGTTGGTTGGGGAGAATTGCTTCCGATGAAACTGTCAGTGATTGCTGGTCTGGCCGGTGATTGTTTCTAACCGAGCTTAACGTGTACAAATTACGGATGATCCCTCTCCGTTAATCCTTTCCTTTAACTCTCTATCACGCGATCCCGAGTTTTAACGACGCCGAAGAAAAAGGACTTTTTAAAAACATTGTGGGAAAAGGAGAAAATGCTGGTAACCGGCATTTTCTCCTTTTTCCACAGTGTTTTTTTTTTTCCCACCTTTTCATAGAAAAAAATCCTAATTTTTGCAACATTTATTTCGTCGTCTGTAAATGCTTTCAACTTGGACCAGTCAAAGTTTTGTAGTTTGGTAAAGAGTTTAAGTGAGGCATGGTTAAGGAGGAACAACAAGTCTGTTATTATGGTATCCTCAAAAAATTTATCATTATAATGAATATTTAAAATAATTACGTTAACTTATCAGAGCCCCATCCTTTAGATGGCCGACTTTCACTTATTGTTTATAAGTAAATCCACAGCTGTTGAAAATAATAAGAAATAGGAATGCTTTATTTCTGTTCATTTATTAAACAAAAGGCTTTTCAAAACTGTACTATTCTCATTACCAATCTTGCTCTACGCCGTCCGTAAAAGGTACTCTGCGGTTGTCATTTAAAGAGCTAACTCTTTACCAAACGACAAAATTTTAGACTGGTTCAAATTGAAAGCATTTGCAGACGACAAAATAAGTGTGATTAAAACATTGAAATTTATCTTGGGAAGGGTAGAAAACACTGTGGGAAAAGGGGAAAATGCTGGTTTCCAGCATTTTCTCTTTTTCCAACAAGGTTTTAAAAGGCTTCTTTCACAGGGTCGTTAAAAGTCGGGATTGTGAGGTAAATAGTTTTTAAATCAGACTTGTCCACAGTGAAAACATTTAAAGAGGATAGAATATGGCTGAGGTGCTTTGTTTGAATTTCGTGAACTTAATTAACCCTTTACCAACCAATCCTAATTGACAACGACCCTGTGGAAGACTGTTTTTTTTTTTTAAAAACATTAATGGAGAAGGAGAAAATGCTGGTAAACAATGTTCTCTACACTTTAAAGGTAAAATATCATTAGTCCAGCTAAATTTGATTTGTCTTCTGGGTCCTTATTCACCAACCATTCTTAAGAACGTTCTTAGTCTTATTCGCCAAAATTTTCTACATTTGAAAGTAACACGACTTCTGATTGGCTAAACCATTCAGTTTAGCCAATCAGAAGTTGTGTTACTTTCAAATTTTCTAAATCTTGAAGAATAAGACTAAGAATATTCTTAAGAATGGTTGGTGAATACGGACCAAGATAAAAGCTTTCGGTTTGGACAAGTCTCAAATTTTGTCGTTTGGTAAAGAGTGAAGAATGGTTGGTGGAACACAAATCCAGAATGCAGTCCTGTTTTTGAAGCACCAAATTCCGTATATACCAACCATTCTTAATAACATTCTTAACCCTTTAACATCCTAATTAAATGAAATGAAACTCTCATCTCGACAGTAAAACCCAAAATATTACTATATCAAAGATATTTTTGGATATCCTTATCGGACAGTGTTGATCCAAGATCAGACTGCACGTTCTGTGCAGTCTGATCTTGATCTAAACTTTTCACAATAGGTCATCTAATTCTTGAGAATTTTCTAAATCTGAAAGTAACGCAACCTCTGATTAAAGTAACACAACTTATGATTAAAGTAACGCAACCTCTGATTAAAGTAACACAACTTATGATTAAAGTAATACAACCTCTGACTAAAGTAACGCAACTTATAACTAAAGTAACACAACTTATGATTAAAGTAACTCAACATCTGATTAAAATAGCAAAAACTCTGATTAAAGTAACGCAACTTCTGATTACGGGTAAAGTAACGCACCCTCTGATTAAAGTAACACAACTTATGAATAAAGTAACACAACTTATGATTGAAGTAACACAACTTATGATTAAAGTAACGCAACTTATGACTAAAGTAACGCAACTTATAACTAAAGTAACACAACTTATGACTAAAGTAACACAACTTGTAATTAAAGTAACACAACCTCTGATTAAAGTAACGCAACTTATGACTAAAGTAACGCAACTTATAATTAAAGTAACACAACATCTGATTAAAGTAACACAACCTCTGATTAAAGTAACTCAACATCTGATTATAGTAGCACAAACTCTGATTAAAGTAAGAAAACTTCTGATTACGAGTAAAGTAACGCAACTTCTGATTAAAATAAGGCAACTTCTGATAAAAGTAACACACTTTCTGATTAAAAGTAACGCAACCTCTGGTTAAAGTAAGGCAACTTTGGATCAAAGCAACACAAACTCTGATTACGAGTAAAGTAATACAACTTCTGATTAAAGTGACACAACTTCTGATTCACAAAAACAGATGGAAATTGCGTTACTTTCTAAATTCAGATAAAGACCAAAAAAGCAGTTAGGTTGGTGAATACGGACCCAGATGGCGCAATAGACATTAGGTGTTTAGTGCTTACGACCTAAAGCACATATAGGTTAACCCCTTGAGCAGTATTCGAAAAAGAAATCCTATGTTTGATTCAATTCTTTTTTTTTTTTTTACTTCCAAGATAAGCCATCTTATTGGCCGAGATGTGCTGTTTTGAAATTCGTGCCATTGAGTCGACCAATCAAGTGTCTGTATGAGATTTTGTCATTTCATTAGTCAGTTAACGTTATACAATAGCACAAATGTAGTGTTATTGTTTTATTTTCTAGCGTCTAGTGATATCGCTATTGCTATTTATAGACATTCGGTACTATTTCATTTCTGAATCACTGGACTATATGCCGATTTTTCAAACAATATTTTTGTCTTCGCTCAGGGTTCGAGCTCGAAGAGCAATCCAGACGCCGTAGGCCTTGAGATTCAATGAAAATGAAAATAAAATGGACACGTGCCAGGACTATAAAGCTTTCAAAAGACCAAGCGTTTGTCTGAAATCTCCTATAGAAGCTTGGTCAATTTCATTAGTATGTCAAATAAAGGCACAGTTCTAAACGGTTAATGCTAAACGATTCTACCGATTTATCAAATCGAATCACGGTGTGACATTATTGAATTTAATCACGAATCTGTTGATCAGTTTTACAGATAAACAGCGGCTGTACCATGTCGGTTTCAAGACACGTATAATTGGACTGATTTATTCTATTATTACAGCGACCAACTTGCCCTAAGCGATGTATCCGAGCAGTAATTAAATGAATGTGTTATCACCAATTTGGCACCGTAATAAATTTAACCCCATAGCCTGGAATGAAATTTTCGGCTTTGTGGAGAATCTTTTTAAGGAAACATGGAGATCATTTTCGGCTTGCTAAAGAGATATATTTGTAAAGTTTTATTTGAGCCATAATCTGGCAAGAGAGGGCTTGATGCATCTCCGTGATCCATTATACCAAGCAAGTCATAACGTAATTATGGATCCACAAAATCCATTTTGTCTAACATGCGAGTGAATCATGCGGTAAACTGGTCCTTGGACATGCAGAAACATTGACCAATAGCGAAAGGTTTCGGCCCAGGTCAGCCTGCGCAGACTGGGCAGGCTGACCTGTACCGATACTTTTTGCGGATATGTTAAGCCCCCTATACACAGAGCATGGCTAATTTATCTTCGGCTAAACTGATGATATATTTCCTTTCTGTTAAATGATAAAATGTTTATTTTTTGTTTATTGACGATATCATTTCGGTTAACAAAGATATCTTTTCGGCTAACTGAAGATATGTTTTCGGTTTAAAATTTCGGTTGTTAAGATGAGAGAAAAATCGAATCCTAGAGTGTCGTTTTGTTGCAAGTTTACAGGTTTTATTAGTTCTCTCAGCATATTTACATTATGTGATATGAGGTAATAACAAAAAACATGTCATTATCACCCAGCTGTACAATATATATATATAAAATAGAAAAAAAAGCATAACAGATACATACGTGAACAGAGTGTGTGTGTGTGTGGGGGGGGGGGGGGGGGGAAGAGAGGGAAGACTAATGGAAAAATCTGTACGGTTTAATACCAGTCATTGAAACTAATGAAAAACATTGAAGTCTTGACAAGAATCTACATGCATAGTCCAGCCTGTATTAAGCAACCACTTAACTATTTACACAACGACAAAATTTTAGACTGGTCCAAATTGAAAGCATTTGCAGACGACAATTTAATTGTGGCTTAAGTGATGGAATTTGTTTTAGAGGGGTAGAAAACATAGTAGGAAAAGGAGAAAATGCTGATTACCAGCATTTTCTCCTTTTCCTACTATGTTTTCAAAAGCCCATTATGTTAGGATCGTTAAAACTCGGGTTTGTGTGGTAAAGGGTTAATTGAAGGACACTGAAATGTGCTTGCTGAAGAAATGTGTCTGCTAAATACAGGTGCATTACAACACATTCGCTGCCTCTGTAACACAGTATTTTCTTTTATTGGTAAATACAGGCAGCTTGCTAAACAGGCTTTCTCACAATGTTTTGGAAACGAGAATGCTGTTGGTCCGTATTCACCACACATTCTGGGAACATGTTTGGTCTTATTCTTCAGGATTTTCTAAATTTGAAAGTAACACAACTTTTGATTGGCTAAACGAAACGAGTTAGCCAATCAGAAGTTGTCTTACTTTCAAATTTAGAAAATTTTGGAGGGTAAGGCTAAAATGCTCTTAAGAATGCCTGGTTAAGACGGACGCTGAGTTCTTTAACACTGACTTTGTTTGAAATAAATCTTCATAAGTCTTCTCCCTATATTCCCTATTATTACAATGTTTTTATCGTCTGTAAAGTATATGCAGAAAATCTTTTTTTTTTTTCATTACCATGTACTTCATTTTTCTTACCATGTTCTTCTTTCTTTTTTACTATATATTTTGTTTTTTGAAACCGTACTGTTGCTTATATGATAAACCCACTCTGTGTCACTGGCTTTACAGAGTTTAGAATCATGAATGCACATAAGTGGTGCTCTGGCAAAAGGGGGTTTAATAATAAATAGATAGATTTTATTGACTTATACAAGTACATGTATCTCGTCATATACAATAGCAATGATAAACATGAACAACCGATAATAAACCAAGGGCAATAACTGCTACATGTATATATTATAAACATTCAGAACCTACACTGTATGTGAAGCGGTCAATTTCGTATAATCTTTTTTTAAATGTGATATTTCCGTCTCAATGTTTTCAAATCACCTTTTATAGATATGTTTTCCTTTGTCTTTTTCGTATAATTTTGAACCAACTGTAGAGAGTGAATATGAATATTATTATCATCTCCTAAACTGCTAAAAAGAAGAAGAGTTAGAAAATAAATGAGTTTTCATCCAATATAACAAAAAAAAAAAAAACCCAATGCATCTCCGCATTACATTACATGTATAACACACAAGTCATGACATAATTATGGACCCATATTATCTATTTTTTCCTAACAACCGACTGTATCACGAGGTAGAATGCTTCGTGGGCATGTAGAGAATTTACAAGTAGCAAAAACTGTCGGCCCATGTCAGCCTGCGCTGACTGCTCAGGCTGATATGAATCCATACTTTTTGAAGATGCATTAAGCCCCATTTTCTCATGAGCATGGCTCATATATTTTGTTGGTGACAATACATGAACTTTATAGTTTACGTAAACACTGAAATCTTCTGCTACAAAAATCTACAGAAAATCTTCTGTATGAAGAAAAGTGAATAATCACCCTGACAATTAAATATTGTCGCTAAGTCAAGGAGAGGGAGGGAGAAATATTTATGAAGCTATGATTAACCCTTTCCCAAACGACAAATTTTGGACTGGTCCAAATTGAAAGAGCTTGCAGACGACAATTTCAAATTTGATGCAAATGGCAGAAAGGTCTCAAAAAGGGTAGAAAACACTGTGGGAAAAGGAGAAATTGCTCGTTACGAGCAATTTCTCCTTTTCCCACAGTGTTTTCAAAAGACTTGTACAACACGTGAAAACCATGGCTTGTTTGGGAAAGGGTTAAAGTGATCGTAGAGGCGACGTAAGTTGATTTGCCGGTTAGGCTATTGGACCATGCGTTATCTCTTTCGATACCAACTGAATGAATTCGACTTTTTTTTCCAGATCTTAATCCCTCTACCACTAGATCAGATTTTATTGAAATGATCCAGATTCAAAGCATTTGCATACGATAAATTAAAAATAGCTCAAATGATATATTTTCTCTAAAATGGTAGAAAACAATGTGGGAAAAAGAGAAATTGCTGGTTACCAGCATTTTCTTCTTTTTCCACAATGTTTTCAAAGCCCATTATCCTCTGGGTCAATAAAACTCGAGATTGTGAGGTAAAGGGTAAAAGTAGATTGCCACATTTACTAAATATTATTTCAGTCATAAGTTAGCATCACCTTGTAGACGGTGCAGATACAAGATAAGACTGGACTTTCTGTGCAGTCTGATCTTGATCTACGCCATTCGTAAGCTATTTATGTCGTCGTTGAAAGTCAGAGTTCACGCACTGCATTCTTGAAATAAATTTACAACACATGACTTTTGAAACACGGATATTCAACCAAATTCCCACGTTAACACATGGATATAAATGAAAAGATTGTGGCAAAAGGAGATATTGCTTGTTATGAGCAATTTCTCCTTTTCCACGGTGTTTTAGAATGTTTTTCCGCTGCTAGACGATAAATGTCGTCTGCAGATTGTACTCTGTAATTCAGATTCTGTCTTTGAATTCCAATCTTTACAGGTCGTCAACCCTTGCACTATTAACCCTTTACCACACAATCCCGAGTTTTAACGACCCTGAGAAAGAAGCCTTTTGAAAACATTGTGGGAAAAGGAGAAAATGCTGGTAAGCAGCATTTTCTCCTTTTCCCACAATGTTTTCTACCCTTCCACAAAATAATTTCAATTTTTGAGTCACATTTTTGTTGTCGTCTGCAAATGCTTTCAATTTGGACAAATCCAAAATTTTGTCGTTTGGTAAAGAGTTATATAAGAGAACCATGCTCTGTGAAAGGGGGCTTGATACATCTGTAAAAAGTATCGACTCAGGTCAGCCTGCGCAATCCGCGCAGGCTGACCCGAGTCGAAACTTTTTGCTATTGGTCACTGTATGTCATTCTGCTTCATGATTTTCTGTATGCCCCTCTACCTCATGTTTAAGTTGGTTGTTAGCCAAAATGGATTTTAGGAATCCATAATTATGTGATAATTCTCCTGGTATAATTCCCAATGGAGATGCATTAAACCCCTTTTGCCAGAGCATGGCTCAAATGGAATTGATAATTTCAGCATTGCGAATTTTCACCCTGCAGAAGAGCATGCAGAAAGTTCTTTCTATGTAGGCCTATTTTTTGATGCTTTGTAATAATGAATATTTTTTCATCCCTTAACCTCCCCTGGTCATTCGGCATACCTCGGGTGATCCTGTGATCAAATCCCTCGGCTGTATCACGTAGCTTGATATGCACCTACACGGTACATTTCGCACGTCTCCGGAACGACACCGTTTTACCGTTATTGAAATTGTAAGGATCCTCTTAAAAAAGAAAACATAAGTCAATTTTATATCGTTATCTTTCTAAGAATATTTCAGTCTGCAAACAGTTCGTACATTCAATTTTTAGCGTGGTTTATCCAATCCGTTGGAAGCTTTCATCGACAGATCGATAGATGTGAATAACTTCACAGTTGTTGTTCATGTCGTTGCTAGGCGATTTACAGGGGCGCCGCCATGTTTAAGATCATGTGATTAGTAGTTCTAAATGGAAACCGCCAATAATACAGACGAGGTTAGATGTAGGTACGGAATCGGCCGAGTTGTGACGAGTGCTCCCCTGGTTTCATTACGAATTTACCTATCTTGCACTCCCCTGAAATAAGATTGTATGACGTCATAGGAGCCTTATGTGGCGTCATTTATTACGGCATTGTATTTCTACCTGCTATTTCCAAAATGCGTCAGACAAACTGTTCGATCAGAATAGCAATCGAAAATAATGATCTTGATAACACCGTGTTTGTTTTATTTCTAGATTCCAGATCAAGTAGCTATATAGCCTACGTCAGCTTCTTTGAAGATATTTTAATCGGGTCAATTCTGTTCAGGCAGTAAGTAGGTCTCATTCATGAATATGTAGGTTTCGCATAGAGAATCTAATGATTATGCTTATAGGGTTTCATGTATTTCTTGAGATACAGTTATTTTAAAAAAAGAATCTGACTTTCGTCGGATTTTGAGATAAAATCTTACCAAACTGGTCTGCAAAAAAAAAATGTAATCCTGAAAGCTCGCCAAGGGCTCCCTCAATAACATTTTCTCATCTCGTTTGTTTTTTTTTTATTATATACCTGAAAATTTTCCGACTCAAATACATGCGTCGCCCGCGGATAAAATAACACGCACGACAGAAAAAAAAATCTGTATCTACACAGTGTCAAATACGGTTCCAAATATGGTATGATGGAACCATATTTGGGCCTGTACTATTATGGAATTCCCGTATTGGGCTCTTAAGATTTGAGAAAATCAAATTGAAATCCATCTTTTTGCCTAAAAGGGATCTTCTTTCAAAACTGTAACTCTTTAAGAAAAAAAGACAAAATTTTCGACTCGATCATATTCAAAGCATTAGAGGACGACAAATTAAATGCATTTTAAATGGCCCGATTGATCTTACAAAGGGTAAAAAAGATTGTGGAAAAATGGGAAAATGCTGGTGTGCCAGCATTTTCCTATTTTCTCTCAATCGTTCAAAAGCCTTCTTTCTGAGAGTCGAAAAAAAGGTGGTTACCGGAATTTTGTCCTTTTCCCACAATAATTTCGAAAGTCTTCTACCTAAATGTCTTAGCTGGATAGTTTGGGAAAGAGGTTTGACATAAAAAGAGAAAGTGTGAAGTAAAATAAGTAAGCCATGCACTGTGAAAAGGGGGCTTAATGCATTTTGCAAAAAAATATCGACCAAGGTCAGGCTGCGCAGTCCGTGCAGGCTGACCTGAGCTAAAACTTTTTGCTTTCGGTCAAGTTTCTGCATGTCAAAGGACCAGTGTACCTCGTGATTCAGTAGGTTTTTATATAAAACGGACTTTAAGGAGCCATGAGCATGTGATGACTTGCTTGGTATCATGCATCACAGAGATGCATTAAGCCTCCTTTTACCAGAGCATGGCTGTAGTATTTGGCTGAACTCTGTCACAATTAAATTAACTTTGAATTTTTTTTTTTTTTCAGTCCTGACGACCTCTATTTCTAATTAATAAATATAGATTCATTCACTCAAGAAGCAAACCATAAATAACAAATTAAATAGCACGCATTTACAGGCGTATACTTAAAACCGTATAATTTTGTACAATTCTCTTTGATCTTCGAATTAAGACCTTAAAATTCAGATTTTCCCTCGTTTATAGACCTGAATCTGTTTATTAATTAACTTTATTTTTTCTGGTCGGAATTTTGAAGACATCTCAGTATGTTATTTTCATTTTTGCGATCTAAAGGCATTTTAACTCTTTACCAAACAATCCTGGGTTTAACGACCCTGAGGACGAAAGGCTATTGAATACAGTGTTGGAAAAGGAGAAAATGCTGGTTACCAGAATTTTCTTCTTTTTGTTCCAATAATGTTTCCTATCCTTTCAAGAGAAAATCCCATTGTCGAAGCTATATTTGACTTGTCGTCTGGAAATGCTTTCAATTTCATAGAAGTCTAAAACCTTGTCTTCTGGTAAAGTTATAACTCTAAACCAAACGACAAAATTTTAGAGACACCTAGCATTCAAAGCATTTTCGGCTGACAAAATTATTTCGAGTCAAATGGCTTTATTTACCTGCGAAAGAGTAGAAAACATTGTGGGAAAAGGAGAAAATGCTGGTTACCAGCATTTTCTCCTTTTCCCACAATGTTTTCAAAAGCCTTCTCCATCAGGGTCTTTGAAACTCAGACCTGTGTGACAAAAGTTTAATCCGTAAAAACGCCGTTAAATGGGGGTCAAATAGTACATGGTATATAGGCAACCGGCGTTTATCACTATTAAAAACCGATTTGCTGTCTATAAATTAAACATGTCCTCTTGTCGATTTTATGATTATATATTTCACGCGTTTGATCACAGCAACTCATATTAACCTTTTACCACACAATCCCGAGTTGTAACGATCCTGAGAAAGAAGCCTTTTGAAAGCATTGTGTGAAAAGGAGAAAATGCTGGTAACCAGCATTTTCTCCTTTTCCCACAATGCTTTCTAGCATATCAAAGACAAATTCCATCATGTGAGGCAAATCTAAATTGTCGTCGACAAACGCTTCGAATTTCGACGAGTCTAAACTTTTGTCTTGTGGTAAAGAATTTACCCATTGACGTGCTTTGATTGTATGTTTGTTTGTTTGTCTTGGGGTAAACGCTATTTTCAACATCAGTTCAGTTATATCGCGGCGGCCAGTGCACCAGTTCCTGCTTTTCTGGAGTTCATTTTACTAGTATTTCGCAAAATATTTTTCCCAAGCCACAGGCTACTTTCCAACACAATGGTAAGCGGAGAGAAATGAATAAATCCTGTCGCAATGACTATCACCAATCATAGGAAAGAAATTAGCCGAGCTGGATATTCGAACGAGCGACTCTCTCGTCTCAAGTTCTGTACGCTACCAACATCGCTACCGGGCTCAGCGCCCATTGATGTCAGGTCAACTTCAAAAACTTGTTTCTTGTACCAACCTATGAAATAAAAGGAAAATATGTTCAGAAGACGGAAAACGTATTTTGTAGGATGTCGAAAAGCATCATGTGCGGAAAATGAGCATTTGTTCCTTTCCCACAACGTTTTCAAAAGATTTCTAATTTAGAGGTGTAAAGTCATACTTTTGTTCGTTGATGGTAAAAGCATTTACCAAATAAACTCGTATTTTTGCAACCCTCAGATAGAAAGCTTTAAAATCTTTGTGAAAAAAGGAGAAAATGCTGGTAACCAGCACTTTCTTCTTTTACGACAACGTTTTATTTCCTTTCAAAGCCGATTCCCTCCTTTTGAGCCATATTTCGTTCGTCGTCTCAAAATTCTATGAATTTCGAAGGGCCTAGAATATTGTCGTCTGGTAAATAATTAAAGAAAATATTTCCTGAAGATCCCGGAGCTCTATTCGATCGATTTTTACGACTGCTACCATAAACCAGTCTCCTCGTCGCAAAGGTATATCGATCCATGACACGTGATCATAAAACACCATCCATTGCGCATGGGTAGACTGATTGACACAGTGTCAGTTCAATGATTGGCCAATGAATGTCTTCTTTTTTGTAATTCTGCGTCTGTCTCACTCCGGCAACACGCCCCGGAGGCAATTTTATGGGTTCGTTTCATTTGAAATCATAATATTTTCCTTATTCATTGGTAATAACAATAGATTTTTACCGTTAACTATTCCAAACGCATAATTTTAAATAAAGCAACCTGTTTACCATATGGGGGGCCGCCCTTCAGTGTATTAATTATCCCGGATTGGGTGTTGCTATAAATAGTCTTCCAACTGTTTTTCATCAACAATTTGTTTCGGGTAACATGTCATGTCTTTTAAACAATTTTTTTTTTTTTCAAGAAAAAGATCTAATTCAAAGCAACACGGCAGTTTATGAAGTGTTGTAAATGTAGTTTTTATTTGTATTTTTCATTATTCAAGAATTGATTTTAATATTATCTATAAAATTTACAAAGGACATTTAAGGATATCGTCTGCAAAGTGAGACTTTAGTGGCGGTTCGAGTATAAATTTGTTCACATGTTGAAGGTACCCGTATGTAATCGACCCGGCGACAGGTAAGAGAAAGAGCGTCAACCTTTTTATTTATAGATGTACTGTGCAATTTCAGTTTTGGGGGTTTTTGAGTATGCTTTAATTTTAGTACAACGCTTAAATCTAAAAATTTGCTTTCAGAATTTGATTTAATTTGCTTTAAATGAAAGAAATATATTAGAAATAAATAAATTGAATTAAAAAAAAAGGAAGAGGGAAATAATAATAACAGCTGATGCAAGCAATCAGAATTGATGTATTATTATTACAGTATTATTATTATTCAAAATACTATCTCTCTCCCTCTCTCTCTCAGTCTCTCACCCCCTGTCTGTCTGTCTGTCTGTGCCATATTATGGATATCGTACACAAATTTACATTTTAAGGATATCGTATACGAATTTATATTTTATGGATGTCGTATACGAATTTAATCTTTAAACTCTCTCTCTCTGCGCCAAATATATAAACTCGACCTATTTCGACCACTGAAAAATAAAAAAAAAATAGAGTCCAATGAAACTCAGACAGCTTTTTACCTTACAAGCATGACTAAACAAGCCGAGGGTACAGATCCAAGATCAGACTGCACGTTCTGTGCAGTCTGATCTTGATCTTTGCCGCCCGCAAAAGCCTCGTCTATTACTTTAAAAGGCTATAGTATATTTGTGATTCGGGCATTTCATTCGATTATTCGGATTTTCGTAAATACGTATGGACGAGTAGTTCAACGTTATTTCGTTAGCCTTTTCAGAGCCAAATGCTAAAACAGGGACTTTACGAACAGTCTAGGTCAAGATCCGACTGCACAGAACGTGCAGCCTGATCTTGAATCTATACCGTTCGCTTGTTTAACAATCCCTGGTTTTCACGTGTCTGCAGTACAAGTCTTTTGAAAACACTGTGGGAAAAGGAGAAATTGCTCGTAACGAGCAATTTCTCCTTTTCCCACAGTGTTTTCTACCGGTTTTGAGACCTTTCTGCCATTTTCATCAAATGTGAAATTGTCGTCTGCAAACTCTTTCAATTTGGACTAGTCCAAAATTTGTCGTTTGGGAAAGGGTTAAGTCAGGCCTAAAGATTAAAAATCTTTCTGAGTCTCAGTTGATATATTTTCGGTCGTCGAAAGAGGTATGGGGAGATGAAAGAGTTTGAAATATCTAGATTTTTCTGTGATACTCGTCCTTCTGATAGTGATGGCATAATAGGATACCTACCACTAGTACTACCATCCATCCATCCATCCATCCATCCATCTGACTGTCTAAATCATTGATATCCGCCATTATTCATGAAATGTAAAAATTGTTTATTTATACCGTAATTATTTTCAAAAGTGACATATAGGCCCATGGGGCCGGGTGTTCCTGAAATTATTTATTTGTAAACCTTATTTGCTGCTTATACACTTGTCACTATAATAAAATACTTACTTACTTAGTACTACTGCATATCACAATTTGAACGACTGCTTTGTTTAACTCTTTACCAAACGACAAAATTTTGGACTAGTCAGCCAAATTGAAAGCAGTTGCGGTTGCAGATGACAAAATAAATGTGACTGAAAAATTGAAATTTGTTTTGGGAAGGGTAGAAAATATTGTGGGAAAAAGGAGAAAATGCTGGTTACCAGCATTTTCTCCTTTTCCCACAATGTTTTCAAAAGTCTTCTCGTTAAAAGTTGGGATTGAGTGGTGAACATTTTTAACCATTGTCCTGCTATATAAGTGAAATAAAACTGTCAAACCGATCGTAAAAACCCAAATTCTGCTATATCAAAGGTATTTCTTGGGGGAAAGATATCTCCTTATCGGACAGTGTAGATCTAAGATCAGACTGCACGTTCTTGTGCATTCTGATCTTGATCAACACTGTCCGCTACAGGTCAGTGACTTGCGCTTAGCAGCCTGAGGGCTAAAGGCCAATGGCACTTGAATTACTTTTGCAGACGGCGTAGATCAAGATCAGACTGCACAGAATGCATAGTCTGATCTGAATCTACACCGTCAGCTTCCTGATGCTAAACCCTGACAAAAAAATTACCGTATGTTTTAGTGGAAATTGTATTGTAGACCCCAAATGAAATCTGATTCATTTCGTCGGCAGTGAAAAGTTCAAATATCCTTCCTTTATAACTCTGTAACAGACGAAAAAAAAAAAGAATTCTCCAAAATTAAAAGAATTTGCAGACGATAAATGAAATGTACCTAAACTGGTGAGATTAATCTTTGGAAAGGTACGGCCAGCATTTACTCCTTTTCGAACAAGGTTTTCAAACCCTCTTCTTCCTCAGGGTTGTCAAAACACTTACATGTATTTGTTTGGGAAAAACTTAAGTCACGTTGCTTCAATGGTTAATAGTTATTTTAAACTTAAAAAAAAAAAAATGTCTTCACATAACATATTATTACGTCATTCAATTTGCTGTCACAAGAAATCAGCTTTTGCGGACGATATAGATCAAGATCATACTTCGGAGAACGTACAATTTGATCTTGGATCAATCTAGTTCGGTACTGGACTCTAACTTCAACATTTCGGCCAACGGTCTTGATTAAGACAGAAAAGTAAATAATCTGTTCAAATTCCCGCTCGCCATGTTCGTACAAAGTAGTGTTCAACAGGAGTTTTTTTTTTTTTTATTTAATGTGACATATTGTACTTTAACCCTTTACAAAACGACATAATCTCATACCTGTCCAAATTGAAAGCATTTGCAGATGACAAATTAAATGTCACTCAATTATGGAAAATTATTTTTAAAAAGTGGAAAATATAGTAGGAAAAGGAAAAAAATGCTGGTTACCAGCATTTTCTCCTTTTCCCACAATGCTTTTAAAAAGGCCCCTTCTTCTGAAGGGTCGATAAAACTCGGGATTGTGTGATAAAGGATTAATTTCGTGCGGAATTATTTTCATTGTAAAATAAAACATTGTCTTCAACCACCATGGACAATCATGTTTTCAGAACGTGGTCCATTTGCATTTCGGAACGAAATCGTCTGCACATAATATGTACAAGTATTGTACTGATCAGACGTCAAATATTAAGTCCCCTCCATTACAATTAACCCTTTCCCAAACGATAAATTTTAGACTGGTTCAAACTGAAAGAGCTTGCAGACGGCAATTCTAAATTTGATGAAAATGACAGAAAGTTCTCCAAAAGGGTAGAAAACACTGTGGGAAAAGGAGAAATTGCTCGTTACGAGCAATTTCTCCTTTTCCCACAGTGTTTTCAAAAGACTTGTACTGCAGACACGTGAAAACCAGGGCTTGTTTGGGAAAGGGTTAAAAGTCTCTACCAGATGACAAAATCTATGACTTGTCCAAATTGAAAGCATTTGCAGACGACAAATTAAACGCTATTCCAAATATGAAATTTGACTTTTAAAGGGTAGAAAACACTGTGGGAAACGGAGAAAATACTGCTTACCAATATTTTATCCTTTTTCTTTGATGTTTTTTTCAAGGTTTTTCCTTTTCAAAGAAAAGCGGGGATTCGAGCTAAAACCTTAGTATGTTTTCAGTAACAGTAAAAGCCTCTTTCAACGGCTGAAAATGCAAACTTCTAATAGGTTTGGTTAAAAAAGCGGATGGTATAGATCCCAGATCAGACTGCACGTTCTGTGTAGTCTGGTCTTGATCTATCATACGGTCGTCCACAAAAGCCCCTGTTCTCGCCTATGGTGAATTTTTGTCACTTTGATGTAAGAAGAAGCAAGAAATAAAATCTCATTACGTTATACATTACTCTTCGAGGAGTACCATATTCATTTTAACAAAAGAATAGAATCAAAAATGAAGAAGAAAACTTAGGAATAGCTTATGTCGAGATATTCTGCCAGCTAACCAATATTTTCCCCGCAATGTTTTCTACCTTTTCAAAGACAAATTCAGCGATTTTAGCTACCTATGTGTTAGTAGTTCTACACACTCTGTCACATGGAAGAGTCTAATATTTAACCCTTAAGCTGCTTATCGCGACCCACTGACCTTTTGCGGACAGTGTAGATCAAGATCAGACTGCACAGAACATGCAGTCTGATCTTTGATCTACACTGTCCGATAAGGAGATATTTTGTTTCCGGTGAAACCAACTTGGAAAACGCAATGTTTGGGCTTCTAGTATTAAGTGGAGATTTTCGTTTCATTTATTCAGCAGCTTAAGTGTTAAACGTCTGATCAGGATTTAAGAGAATTCTTCGAATAATGCGATATAGATCTATGCAAACTGTCTATTGTTCGTGAAAAAAGACATTTTTCTCTATACAGACACCCATTTTCGTTTTATGTGAATGCATTGCAGGTCGCAGAAGCACAATCACATTTAAAACTATATTTAAATTTTGGATTTTTTTTAAACGCACTGAAATTGCACTTATGAAATAAGAGGAAATCAAAATTTCAAAATTTAGAAATATTTTGACTAAACAGAAATTTATATCCGGTAGAATTATAATTACATTGCGTATGAAAAATATTTTCAGTAAATCTAGTTTAAATTGAAAGATATAATACGTCGGGACGAAAGTGAAAAAAGAAATCAGTTTTCATGGGCCGGTGGTACAAGGAAAAGAATAAATTTTATCGTCCTCTTTCAAAAAAAAGAAAATAGAATCCACACGTTTTACACGCACCACAATATTTCGGGGAAATATTAGATATAAACAAAAATTTTCGTTGAACTCGATAAATTTTCTTTTTTTGTTTGTTTCATTGTGTCTTCCGTTTCACTACATTTGAAAAATAAATATTGAACAAGGAATAGATATAAATACCAATCATCGGACGTTCTTGTAGGTAAAAAACAGACAAATCTATAAAAAAGAAATACAGATGAAAAAGAAAATGTTATTGAAACTAACCAAAAAATAAAATGAGCTATGCTCTGGCAAAAGGGGGCTTAATGCATCTCTGTGATGTGTGATAGCAAGCAAGTCATCACATAATTATGGGTCCATGATTGTCACTTTTTTTAACAACCGACTGAATCATGAGGTAGACTGGTCCTCGTACACACAGAAAATTGACCAATAGCGAAAAGTTTCGGCCCAGGTCAGCCTGCGCGGACTGCGCAGGCTGACCTAGTCGATACTTTTCACAGATGCATTAAGCCCCCTTTTCACAGAGCAAGGCCGATTAATGTGTTTCGGGAAAACGGAATGGCATGGATTTAAAAAAAAAAATGAAGAAAATAGATATCAAGATGAAGCATATTTGAACAAATATGAATATCTATACTTCAAATTATTTCAAGAAAAAAATACTAACAGTTTCAATGAAAAAAAAAAAAAGAAAAATATTGAAAAATAGTTTATATAGAAACAATCATAGCTGAATATAGATATTGAGGGGGAAACGTGTAAGTCAAAATTAATGGTTACATATAACAGCTGAAATGTTACGATAAAGTATGTAAAAATTATACATAAAAAATGCAGCTATAAGAAACCATACAAGTAAATACAAATGAATAAAAAAAACATACATTTTAAACATTAAAGAGTAAAACCGCATATCTAGAGATCAAAAAAGGTAGTGAAAAGGAGCAATGTAGTTTAATACAAATGAAAAAAGTGAACGTTAAGATATCAGCCTTGCTCTGGCAAAAGGAGGTTCAATGCATCTTTGTAATGCATTATACGAAGCAAGTCATCACGCGATTATGGATCCTTAAAACCCAGTGTGTCTAACAACCGACAGTATCGAGAGATTGATTGATTCTATGGTGTTTAACGCCGTTTTCAACATTATTTCAGTAATATCACGGCGGCCAGTGCACCTATCCATGCTTTCCTGGAGTTTCTTTTACCAGTGCTCCGCACAATATTCTTTCCAAGCCACTGGCTGTTTTCCCACATAACCAACGTCGAAACAATGGTCAGCGGTGAGAGAGGAATGAATCCTGTCGCGATGACTATCATCAATCCTCGAAAAGAAATTGGCCAAGCCGGGGATCGAACCAGCGACCTCCTGAGCTACGGGGGCTTGGCAGTCTATCGTGAGATAGAATGGTCCGTTAACCCTTAGGCTGCTTATCGCGACTCACTGACCTTTTGCGGACAGCGTAGATCAAGATCAGACTGCACAGAACGTGCAGTCTGATCTTAGATCTACACTGTCCGATAAGGAGATATATTTCCTCCAAAGATCCCATTGAAACAGGAAAGTTTTGGGCTTATACTATCGGCTTGAAAGTTTCAATTCTTTTATTCAGCAGGATAAGGGTTAAAATGCAGAAAATTCGCGAGTAGCCAAAAGGTTCGACACATGTTAGCCTGCGCGGACTTCGCAGGCTAATACGAATCGATACTTTTTTTGGTAGACGCAGTAAACCCCCTTTTCACAGAGCATGTTATATATAGAAAATAGAATACCTATTATACAAAATATCAAAGAAAAAAAAAGAAGAGCGTGCAAATCAAAGCACACGGAAATCTCAGAACGGTTTTCAGAAATTATTTTCAAAAATTGTTTAAAGTTTTTTCGTATTTTCGCCACAAAGTTTAGACACCACAATTCTTTTGACGACAACTTTTTACATACTCTCAAAAAATATCCCTACTCACAGAGTAAATGTATTTTTGTTATTTCGGTAATTTGCACTTCAATCCAATACCGCTTGCCTAAATTTTTCGGATAATCAACAGAAATAAGGTTAAACACCCGAAACTATTGTGAAAAAAGCAGAAATTTCTCTATAAAAGAGCAATTTCTCTTATGTCGACAATGTTTCAACCATGGTGGTTTGTGAGGGGGGAAAAAGCTGCAGGAGGCATGTTTATAACGCTCAACTTACCAAATAAATTAAATAAAATTTCTCAGCCAATACAAAATATCATTTTATTAAATTTCTTTTCACCAGAAAAAAATCTCACGGTTTCGGACAGTGTAGATCTTAATCTACGCAGTCCGCAAAAGCCCTTTGGGTTCACACTTAGCAGCCTAAAGGGTTAAGGAATCTTTTTAAAGTATGGCTTTAACTCTTTCGGCGCCAACTAAACAAACTTGGCTTCTTTTGATGGCTGTAAATACAGTCCACTGAGTCTCCGGAAGATTTTTATCATATAGGCATGACCAAACAAGCGGAGGGCATAGATCAAAGATCAGACTGCACGTTCTGTGCAGTCTGATCTTGATCTATGCCGTCCGCAAAAGTCCCTGTTTTCGCCTATGGCGCTGAAAGGGTTAAAATTTTTACAATGATATTTGTCATTATAAAACTTGTTTTTATTTCAGTTAAAAAAATCTTAACCGGCAATTTCTTCTTTTTCAACAAATTTTCAACATATTTTCATGTAAAAAAACTGTTTCCTATTTATTATTCCATTTAAATGGATATTTTCAAAGTCGGCCATTACAAATGAGCCACGTTCTGTGAAAAGGGGCTTAATGCATTTCCAAAAAAAAATATTGACCCAGGTCAACCTGGGCATTTCGCGGAGGCTGACCTGGGCCGAAACTTTTTGCTTTTTGGTAAATGTTCTAAATTTCAAAAGACTATCGAACCTCATGGTTCAGATTTTACCAATCCATAATTGTTTAATGACTTGTCTGGTATCATGAATCGGGGAGATACATTAAGCCCCTTTTTGCCAGCATGTCTCAAATTTATTTCATACGGTAGCAAGTGAACAAGCATTTCCTCCTTTTGCCACACTTTTTCCACGCGCATTTATATATATAAAATTCTGCTCCTTATTTTTCCTATTTATAGGGATGTCTCCGTACACGCTGCAAAACTGCTTAAGAGGTAGAGAATTAAAATAGTGCCCCGCTGTTTCTGACACCGTAAGGGTGAAAGTTTACGCGGATAATTAATTTCTCGCATTATTTGAAATTAATCACTGTTCAGCACTAGACATGATATCTAATAGTTTACCATATGGAATCCATGTTCCGCTTAGGATCCTACCGGGCGCAACAATAGAGCCTCGTTGTGATCCCCGCACCGCGCATTAATACCGGATCGCTGGGACTCTTTTATCAAGTCAACAGTTTTTAAGGTATTATGGTGCAAAAGGAGAAAATCGCGATTAACATTTCTAGTTCTCGAAATCCGTTAACATATGGCATGGATACAAATTGAGATTTTTAACTCTTTACCGAACGATCCCTTGTTTAAAAGACCCCAACGAAGAAGACTTTTGAGTATATTGTTGAAAAACTAGGAAATACAGGTTACCATCGTTCCGTCCTTTACACAAGCCATTTTTTGATCTTTTCGAAGATAGATTCCATACCATTTAAGCTACATCTAATTTATCACCTAATAAAACTCTCAACATCTAGGGTTCAAAATTTTTGTCGTCTTGATAAGAGTAAGTGCAATCTTGTATTTAAAACTACGGATTACATTTTTTCATTGGGCGTAATTAGCCGGTGTGAAACTGTAAGGTGACCTTGGTACAATACGGGTAATCACCGGCATCGCCATATGGTCCTGTCAGTGTCTATAGAGAGATTATCGCGAACATCAACTACGAAATAATCCCGATTGTCATCTTCTAACATCACTTTAACGGTTTCCGATCACGGATAGTTTGAATGTCTCTTTAACTCTTTACCAAAACGACAAAGTTTTGAACTCGACCAATATGAAAGCATTTGCAGACGACAAAATAAACGGTGCTCAAATAAGGTTTTCGTGTTTGATAGGCTAGAAAACATAGTGGGAAAAGAAGAAAACGCTGGTTATCAGCGTTTCCTCCTTTTCCCACTATGTTTTCAAAAGTCCTCCTCATCAGGGTCGTTAAAATTCGGGTAAAGGGTGGAAGATACGATCGTGACCGTGTTCGACCAAAACTGTGTTACAACGAGACCGCGTCAGACTGTTACCGAGTTAGCACGAAACTAATTCAGGCACTGGCAGAAATTTCTTGCTCAATTCCTGTAAATTCCTGTAACGATAGAAACTTCAGCCTCCCTTATCGGATGCCCAAAGGTGGACGAGATTATTTTGTGCAGAATTACATGTTTTGTCTCAAAGTTTTTTCTACAAATCAAAATGATGAATATCAAATGTACATACCGAATTGAGTGAGAACTGTTAAGCTTTTGATATCTGTAATAACGACGACTTCAATGTCACCTATCACTGACCGAAAAACCCCTTGAACAAAGTCGTTGTATTAACGAAGTCTTAAGGAGATCTGGGTCCGTATTCACCAACCATTCTTGAGACTGTGGTAATGGCATTGAAAATGCTGAACACTATTTTTTCAAGTGCTCTCGCTTTACAGACATAAGAATCTTACTTTTTCCAAGCAACAAGATTATTTCATCCTCTAAATACTATAAAACTTCTTTTCGGCAATGCTGACCTAAGTCAAGACCAAAATTGTCCACTATTTGAAGCAGTTCAGTTGTACATTAAAGAATCTAAACGTTTTTCGTAATTTTCAGTCTATTTTTGTAACTGTTAATGACAGCTTTATAAAATTTTAGGCAATCACAGAGAACTCCATCTTTTTTCTTTTTTCTTTTTCCTGTTTTGAACTTTTCTTTTTTGTTTCTTTTTTGTTATTCTTTGTAATCTTTCTATTTCAACTTTTAGCTCTCTCTTACTGAGTTTCTTTTCTTTCTCATACTTCAGTGTTGTTGTATTTGTACATACCGTTGTTAGAACTTTAAAATTTCTGCTGTAGGGGAAGGGCCAATTCTAAGTTGTGAGAACTTGTGGACCAACCCCATTTCAACTTGTGAAATAAAATATGTTTAAACTAACCATTCTTGAGAAAATTCTTAGTCCTATTCTCCAAGATTTTTTCATATTTGAAAGTAACACAACTTCTGATTAGCTAAACCAAATGGTTTAGCCAATCAAAAGTTGTGCTATTTTTAAATATAGAAAATTCTGGAGAATAAGACTAAGAATGTTCTTAAGAACGGTTGGTTAACAACGACCTGGTTAAACAAGTTCTCTAATATTACTCTTATACATGTATCTATTTTCAAGGCAAGCAATCTGATGGACTAAAAAGACAAGCTGGGTCCGTATTCACCAACCATTCTTAGAACGTTCTTAGACTTATTCTTCAAGATTTTCCAAGTTTGACAGTAACACAACTTCTGATTGGCTAAACCAAATGGTTTAGCCAATCAGAAGGTGTGTTACTTTCAAATTTGGAAAATTTTGGAGAACAAGATCAAGAATATTCTTAAGAATGGTTGGTGAATACGGACCCAGGACTAAGACAGACATTCTGATATTCTATCTCAGCCAATCAGATTGCTAGTATGAAAAATAGAAAAAAAAAAACTTAAATTGATAATGGCTGGTCGACACATCCTCTAGGATACTTTAGTTTGCATTCAAACATAAATTCTTAACTGCAATGTTGCGAATTCTCGGGCCGTATTTTGACAGTAGTTCTTGCTCTTGCCCTGCCGTTCACGACCTTAGGTGTATTTCGTGGAGTGTGTAAAGTAAGATCAGTCTGTATATACTTGTAGTCTAATCTTGCTCTACACTCTCCGCTGCTCTTCCACTACTTTCGGTCATATAAATCCTCATTCAATGCCGAAATCTATTGTTTGAAGTCGTCGACAATTTAAATTCGACAGGATTGAGGCTCATACCAAATTCCAAGGCTGTTTCTTAATCAGACATCATTACTTAAACCTGATACTTTTATCACAGTGGACTTCGTCTGTGTTCCTCCATGGGAATGATTAGACAAATTCTTGGTCTGGTGAATAATTAATGAGGTGTTTCATTGGTACCAGCATGGCATTTTACGGAACTTTTGACCAATCAATTGACATTTTTCAAATCTTTCATACAAAATGTTTGTCTTGGTCTAAATCTAGTGATGAAATTCCTTATTGATTGATTGAATTGTGGTTTACGTCACTTTCAACATTATTTTAGCCATATCGCGGCCACCCCTCACTAATTCATGCATGTCCGGGGTTTCACCAGTAATAGGCCAGGGTTCTGAAGTGTCTTACCCAATGACACCTCCAAAGAAAACATAGTGCGTTTACTGAGGATCGACTATCCGGGTCTTCCAGGCTACGAGTCCGCCATTGAGCCAGGAAAGGCCACGAACAAATATTCCTTACCAGAAGAGTCACGAAATCCCTTTTATGTCGTCATAGCTAAACCCCGTGTCTTGAAGCAAGAGTTTTGATTTGTTGGAGACATTCGCACTTCATGAAAATTGACGAAAACGAGGTTTGGCGCTCAAGTCTCCAATGGTTAAGAATAGAGTATCAAAAGGAGACTTAAAATGGGCACTGACGATGACTATTACTTGACACAAGTCTTGGACTTCAGAATTCAAACAATGTTTAGATATTTAGACCCGTTCCAAGCTTCTTGCTGCTTTCCCAAATTCGAACTATTTACTGGGTTAACTTAGTCCACCGTCAAAAGGCAGGGGAGCACATAAAGATTAATGATGCATCGATAATTTTTGTCTGCGTCATCTTGATTTCCATCCGAGTTGTGTGAATAATTAAATATATCTTTGTGTTAATTGTGCGGGAACAAATTATTCCCTGAATTCAAAACCTGAACGTATGCCTCATACATGTATTTAAACTGTTCTTTAGCTTTTAATTGAGATGGTAATCCGTCAAACGAAACGATCAGCCTCGCGATATACTACGATCTTGGTGAATTATTAAAGAGATCATTGAATACCTAGCTGTGACAAAGGATTTAATTAACTCAACAGGTAGCCAGTGTGCTGCCAAGTCCCGGTAGCTCAGAGGTGGCTCTCATTGCTAGAAAATAAATCTAAAGGTTGCGAGCTCGAATTCCAAAACTGAGGATGATAACTCTTTCCCATACGAAAAAAAATTTAGGCCTGTATTTGTGGATCACACATAATGGGATTTGTTTTTGAACGGGAAGAAAACAATGTTTATTTAGGAAGCTACTTCCTTACGATCGTTATGAGACGAGAATGTTCAGTAAAACAGTTAGTTTTGTAGGCATTGTCTCTTTTCCCAGAGAGATTTCCATTTTCAAAAGCTAATGTTTCCTTTCTTTTAATTTTTCTCCTGCGGCTCAAGGATCCTCCATGGCTGTGTGGTAAGGGTGGTGGATTTGGATCTGTGACCAGAGATTTTGGGTGCTCTCCTCATCTATCGTTCCTTTGGTCAGATGAGTGTCCTTGAACTAAAGAGCCACAAGGCACCACAGAGGCCCAGTCTAGCAGTGGCAAGACCAAGGAAGCACATGAATAATAGAGCTCTCACTGTGATATGATTAAAATAAAGTTTAAAAGCGTAAAGCACTATTCAACTAACCAACCGTTATGTCACTTTCACGATTTCTTGTATAACATAACAAGGCTATATCTATATAACTGCTCCTTCTTTTGGCTGATTTAGCCCTTTATATATCACGTGTTTAATGACCCTGAAAACGACGGATTTCGGAACAATGTGGGAAAAAGAGAACATGCTGGTTTCTAGCAAATTTCCTTTAACCACATTTTTTTTTTTTTTTTTTAACGTTCTTAAAGACAAAAGTCATTCTTCAAGCTAAACTGAATGTGTTGTTTGGAAGTGCTTTCAAATTTGTTGAGTGTGAAATTTTGTCGTTTGGTAAAGAGTTATAGAAGTTGACTATGTTGAAAAAAAAAAACATCAGGAGAGGCAAACTGAATTGTACATCGGCTGAAAACATTCGTCAGGTTGTCATCAGCGTTTATAAAGATACATACCGAGTCATCAACAAAAAATGCATTAATGTTCACTGTTCCGTGACATGAACTGTGAATAAATGAGCAATAAAGTTCGTTGAGGCGCCATTTTGTATCTAGTGCGTTTGTTTCGTAGAATTCAATGGAGATGTAATTTGTTCCAGTGGAAAAATTAATCGAGTTCAATATAAAGTTAATCAATCAGTTATTCTCTGTAATCATTGCGCTGTGCAAAGGTTATTATACCGTTGACTCGCGGGATAAAGCGGTTTTTGACCTAATATATTAAAAGTTGATTTTTGTCTGATATGACATGATATTGTCATTTTTGTTACACGAGTGTTGCTCTATGTGACCATTGTCAGTCATTTCCAGTAGCATTCTGACCTAGTTTTGTTTGCTCAGGTTCACTTTTCACTCATTAAAGACGTCTTTGTCTTGCAGCAGACACCTTCTGCAAATATTTTGATTGGTTTATAAACTATTAAATAAATGAAATAACAAATAAATAAATAAATTGTAATGAGCAATTTCTATTTTCTCTTCTTTGTAGTCATGTATCATAACCATTCGGCATACCTCGGGTGATCCGGTGATCAAATCCCTCGGCTGTATCACGTAGCTTGATATGCACCTACACGGTACATTTCGCACATCTCCGGAAGCACACCGCTTTACCGTTATTGAAATTGTAAGGCTCCTCTTTAGAAAGAACGCATGAGTAAATTTTCTATCGTTATCTTTCTAAGAGTATTTCAGTCGGCAAACAGTTTGTACATTCAAGTTTTAGCGTGGTTTATAAATTCCGTTAGGAGCTTTCATCGACAGATCGATAGAAGTGAATAACTTCACAGTGGTTGTTCATGTCGTTGCTTAGCGATCTACAGGGGCGCCGCCATGTTTAAGATCATGTGAATGGTAGTTCAAAATGGAAGCCTTCTTATACAGACGAGGTTAGATGTAGGTACGGAATCGGCCGAGTTGTGACGAGTGGTATCATAACCCGAATCCTATTAATTAGGATATGTAATGTATTCATTTATCTAATAATTATTCACTGCTCTCCGATAATGAGGTCTACAATTTTTTGGAAAGAAATTTTTAAACTCGAATTTTAACCCTTATCCTGCTAATTAAGTAAAATGAAGCTTTTAAGCCGACAGTCAAAGCTCAAATTTCACTATTTCAAATGTATTTTTGGGAGGAAAAATATATCCTTATCGGACAGTGTAGACCAAGATCAGACTGCACGTTCTGTGCAGTCTGATCTTGATTTATACTGTGAGCAAAACGTCAGTGAGTCGCCCTTAGCAGCCTAAGGGTTAAAATTCGGCAAATATCTGGATGCTAATTATGATACCAATCCAGATCCAACAATCATCGAGAACAATTTTACAACCAGTAAAGACTGTCCAGAACTTCAATGTTATGTCCAGATAGTCAAAATCTGGTATTGAAATTATGCCACTGATCACAGACAAATTGTAATATCTGGGCCATACCCTGTGAAAAGGGAATTTCATGAACATCCGTGATGCACGATACTAAACAAGTTGTCATATCATGACGGATCCATAAATCCATATTTTATAGCTATAACAACCAACAGAATGGCCCATAGACACGCAGCAGATCTACAAAAAGCAAAAAAGTTCAGGCCAAGTCAGCCTGTGCTGACTACGCAGGCTGACATGAATTCATACTTTTTACAGATGCATTAAACCCCTTTTCCTAGAGCATAGATTATATTTTTGTTCTCTTTTCAGTGCGATGGACTTGGATATTACATCGAGTACGAGTCTGGAAGGTGACGTCATCAATACGTCATCTCTAAAGATGGGTGACACGAAATCCTATGACAGCACTACCGGTGACAGTCCAGTATACACGTATCGTCAGAACCATGTCTCCCATGTCATGCTGGGCGGCGTGCACATTGTGTCCCTGCATATCGATGGAAAGGAAAGATTGTGCCTTGCTCAGATATCAAACACGCTACTCAAGCAGTTTAGCTATAATGAGATCCACAACCGACGCGTTGCGCTGGGTATAACCTGTGTGCAATGTACACCTGTACAGCTGGAGATCCTCCGTCGAGCCGGAGCCATGCCGATCTCCTCCAGACGTTGTGGAATGATCACCAAAAGGGAGGCAGAGCGACTGGTCAAATCATTTCTTGAAGACAACAAGCCACCAAAACTACCTGAAAATTTCTACTTTGAAGTTCATCATCAATGTGGATGGGGATGTCGGGGAAAATTCGAACCTGCCCGCTATAACAGTTCCAGAGCCAAATGTATCAAGTGCTCTTTCTGTAACCTGTACTTCTCCCCAAATAAGTTCATATTTCACTTTCACAGGACACCAGAATCCAAATATAATCATCCGGATGCTGCCAACTTCAATTCGTGGCGCCGCCATCTCAATCTCGTATCAGGAACAGACTTAGAAGACACAATTCATGCCTGGGAAGACGTGAAAGCGATGTTTAATGGTGGAAGCAGGAAAAGAATGGTTTCTTCCCCACCATTTCCCGATAGCCGCCATCAACAAACCGAGCCCTCGGAAGTAAAGAAACAGAAAATGCAAATAGAAGATAACATATTAACGAAACCTAACTTTAGGCCACCTTATCAGAACTATCCCATCTTTACAATGCCTGGAAATGCATACCCCTTCAGTCCGCTCGCCACTCCTAACCCGCTGGCTCTATCTTATCATCTCGGCAAGGCTGAGATTCGAGAAGAAAGGAAGCCCCAAAACTTGCCTGTCCCCTGGAGACCTGCATCAGATTTTATCATCCCAACCTATGACTTTTTGTGGACCAATCAGTTCGGCGCCAGACCAAATGGTCTTCAACATTTTCGACCAAACTATTTCCCGGCTCCTTCGTCCCCTGTAAAGGATCTCTCAATATCGGAAAGCAACAGAAAAACACCATCAGAGAACATGAACTCTTCGGAGGACGAAGAAAATCTCTCACCTTTGAATGTTCCAACGGACTCATTAAAACCAAGTGGACAAAGACTGTCCGCTTTCAAACCAGTTTTCAAATACAGCGATAAGTGCAGAACAGACTCATCTGATTGTAAACCTGGGTGCAGTAGTGCTGTAAAAGATATGGAACTTGACAATGATGATCTGGATGTTGGTATAGACGAGGAGTATATCGGAAAGACTGCTAAGCCAACTGACAGTGTTAGTGAAACACACGAGGGGGACTGCTCTCCCGACACCAGTACTGTCACCACCAATGATTGTTGTGCTAAAGTTGATAAGGACAAAAACGATGTACCGTGTGCTTTCAAAATGGCAAAAGAAGACGAGATGAACAAGATGGTATGTATATGCTTAGGCCACTGAAATTCCATTGATCTAACACGGGAGTGACGGGATGACAAAATTTTCCTGAGCGGACACGGTTACTATAAATAGCACATTGGCGACTGCCTCTATATCATATATAGAAGGACAAGGTGTGCAACGAAATCGAAGAAAATTTTTACCCCTCTCCCCTTTCAGAGATAATATTTAATCGAAAACGGAAAACTAAACCTAGTAACCGTTGCAGATGGGTTCACAAATGATTTTTCTTGTGCACCCTGGCCTTCAAAAGTTTCAAACGGCTCTTGCAATCAAGCAATAGCTCTTATCTAAAACATTTTAAAACGCTTCCACATTTTCCGGATCGCCATGCGCTGACGTCACACAATTTATCATCCCGCAGCGGACTAAAACTATTTTTTTTTTTTTAAACAAATATCTAAAATTATTTTGTTGATATATTGAAGAAATTATTGAAACAATATTTCGTCTGTTATAATCTATCTTTTTATCTAATCCAGTATCACTATTTTCATCTTCCATTTCGCATATTTTCAAATGCGTATTTACCATTTATTGGTCAAAAACTTTGGTGCGTCTTTTCACGTGAGTTATAATTCACTGCGTCATAATGAATTGTGTGACGTCAGCGCATGGCGATCCGGAAAATGTAGAATATTTTTTAATTTTTTTAAGATCAAAGCTATTGCTTGATCGCAAGAGCCGTTTGGAACATTTGAAGGTCAGGGTACACAAGGAAAATCATTTGTCAACCCATCTGCAATGGTAACTTTTTGTATTTTTTCTTTATTGGTAAAATATTATTTTTGAAAGTGAACAGGGGTAAAATTTTCTTCGATTTCGTTGCAAACCTTGTCTTATTATATATAATATAGAGGCAGTCACCAATGTGCTATTTATAGTAACAGTGTAAAGAAAATTTGAGTAATCCTTGATATACAGGCGATGCACCAATCTGCAATGATCGACCAAGGAAAATTTTGGTGTTCCGTGATAGACAAATAGAGTTTCAAATGCCTGTGGTATATGTATATTCGCATTGGCCTCTATCCCAAAATTAATTTATTACCTTCTGGAAAGAAGACAACATTGGAAAAGAATTTATAGTTGTTAGGCCTTTGCCACACAATCCTGTCTTTAAACCCGTTACCTCACAATCCCTAAGGAAAAGGCCTTTTGAAAACATTGTGGGAAAAGGAGAAAATGCTGGTAACCAGCATTGTCTCCTTTTCTCACAAAGTTTTCTACCCTGTCAAAAAAAAATGCACCATTTGAGCCACACTGAAATTGTCGTCTGCAACTGCTTTCAATTTGGACAAGGCTAAAATTTTGTGGTCTGGTAAGGGGTTAACCCTTTACCACACAATCCCGACTTTTAACGACCCTGAGGAAAAAGCCTTTTGAAAACATTGTGGGAAAAGGAGGAAATGCTGGTAACCAGCATTTCCTCCTTTTCCCACAATGTTTTCTTCCCTATCAAAGGCAAATTCCATCATTTTAGCCACACTGAAATTGTCGTCTGCAAATGCTTTCAATTTGGACAAGTGTAAAAGTTTGTCGTGTGGGAGAGAGTTAAAGAACATAATGGATAAGGCTTTTGAAAGTGTTACCAGCGTTTGCTTGTTTTTCCATCATGTTTTTAACCTTTTCATACACAAAAATCTTGTTTTGAGATCATATTTTGGGACCTATTTTAATGCGTCGTCTACAAATGCTTTCAATTTCGACAGGTCTAAAATTTTGCCGTCTGTAAAGAGTAAACATGTTACTTCTTAACCCTTTCCCAAACGATTAATTTCAGACTGGTCCAAATTGAAAGAGTTTGCAGACGACAATTTTGAATTTGATGAAAATGACAGAAAGTTCTCCAAAAGGGTAGAAAACATTGTGGGAAAAGGAGAAATTGCTCGTTACGAGCAATTTCTCCTTTTCCCACAGTGTTTTCAATAGACTTGTACTGCAGACACGTGAAAACCAGGGCTTGTTTGGGAAAGGGTTAATAGCAAATTTGTAGCAGACGAAAACGATGGGCAAAAAATGCAAAAGTATGGACAATAAAAACTTAAATAATCGATTACATGTGAAACACTGTGACAAAAAGAGAATATTGTTCGTCAACAGCAATTTCCTGTTTTCTGTCTTATTACCATGCTGCAAGACGAAAAAAGCCGTCTGCATGATGACTTGGCTCTTTACCAAACGACAAAATTTTAGACTTGTCCAAACTGAAAAGCGTTTGACGACAAAAGGAATTTCGTTCAAGTGACAGAATTTGTCTTTGAAAGCCCAGAAAGCATTGTACATGCTGGTTACCAGTATTTTCTGCTTTTCCGACAATGTTTTCAAAAGCCGTCTTCCTCTGGGCCGTACATTTTTTTCGATATGCAGACAGTTTTCTTGCTAACAGATCATTCAAATAGCACCATTTGGGCTCTATCACGTGGCTAGAAAATTAGATCTATTTCGCAAATAATTGTACCAGACGACAAATTGTAGACCATTCCATTTATTATGGCTTTGCAGACGGTATTAAATGTGGCCCAAATGATGAAATTTGTCTTCGTTTGGGTGGTTAACGTTATCGAAAAAGGAGAAAATGCTGGTAACCAGCAGTTTCGTCATTTTCCAACTGTTTTCCAACGCCTTCCTGTCAGGGTCGTCAAACATTGATTTGCAGTAAAGGATTAAGGGGTTGATTTAAGACTGTCTTAAAACAGTTTTTCTGCCAAGACATGACACGTATATTTTCTATATTTGCTTTCATGCATTTATTGCAGTCAGATCCAACAGTTTAATTTTCTATTCTGTGTTTAATGGCAGTCTCAAATTTCACGAAAAAAATGCATTCAAACTGAAATAGAGACTTGTTTCATTAAAGTTAATTTCCTGTGAAATTAATTACTATTTTCTAGAACGAGATTGAAATATGGTTTGCCACCCTGGAAATGTCGAATGTAAATTAGAAATGTGAAATATGATTTAATGTCAGCCTCTCCCGCGGACCGCTTGCCTTGATTAAATGTATTGTTCTTACAGATTACTTTTAATCTTTGCAATACGTATGCATTTAAAAAATTTGAAAATTTTAAGATTTTTAAGAAAGAAAATGAAACACTACACTCGTATAATATCAATTATTTATCAAAAGCTGTATGTATACTTCCTGTGACACTGGGTCTGTAACCGAGTGTAAGCAGACTCGAAACCCATCTGCTTTTTTGTTATTGTTGATTTTGTTCCTGTATGCTTTTTCTTTCTATTAACCCTTAGGCTGCTAAGCGCGACTCGCTGACCTTTTGCGGACAGTGTAGATCAAGATCATACTGCATCTCTTTTTTTTTTTTTTTTTTACAAGTTTCAAGACTTCATTTCACTTAATTTAGCAAGATAAGGGTTAGAAAGATACATACGCTCTATGTAACCAGAAACGTTATGGTCTTGCATAAAAATGATACTAGGAAATTTGATAATAACAGTTTCTTTCTGTCTTTCTTTCTTTCTTTCTTCCTCATCCTCCTTCTTCTTCTGCTTCTTCTTCGTCGTGGTCGTCTGCGTCTTCATTATATATTTAGTCATTTCTAGTCATCTACTTGCAAGAAATATTTGAAACAAACTTAAAAAGTTTTATATCTGTAAAGAAAAAAGCCAATCATCCAGTAGGTTTCGGCTTTTCCAATTACCGCACAAGATGTTTTTTAGACTGGAATAAAACTGATACAAAATGCACAAAGCACAAATCTTAATGTATAAGGATAAGGAAACACTTCCGAGAAAAGAAGAAATTGATTGTAACCATGCACTCGGCCTTCTGTCACGATACGGTTTGATTCATGTTGTATATTCCTATTTTGCAAGGATTTTTTCTCTGTCTTTATTTCGAAAATTTGTTTCAAGAGTGAAGAAATTTCCCAAATACGGAATGGGAGGAAAAAAAGAAAAAAAATCTCTGACGCATTTTCTACGTGTATTTCTGCCGGTGTCTTAATTTAAAGGGCCACGATTAAAGACTAAAATTTTGAAATTATTTCTTTTTTTATTAACCAGGTGAAACATTGTAAGTAGCTTTATTGTACGTAAGCAATCATGCCTGTTGATAAGCTAGGGCATCGTTATGATACTCATTTTCTGCTAAATACTGTGACACTCTTCTTAACCTGTAAGCGTGCAGTCTGATCTTGAATCTACACTGTCCGATAAGGAGATATTTTTCTACACACAAAAAAAGTTTGAAATAACATTATTCGTGTTTTTACGACCTGCTTGAAAGTTTTATTCCACTTGTTAAGCAGAATATGGATTAATCCTTAACCACACAATCCCGACTTTTAACGACCCTGAGAAAGAAGGTTTTTAAAAACATTGTGGGAAAAGGAGAAAATGCTGGTAACCAGCATTTTCTCCTTTTCTCAGAAGTTTCTCACAAGTTTTCTACTCTTCCCAAAACAAATTTTAACTTTTGAGTCAGGTTTATTTTGTCGTCTGCAAAAGCTTTCAATTTGGACTAGTCTAAAATTTTGTCGTTTGGTAAAGAGTTAAGATGGGAATCAACCTTTGGTGTTGAGCACTAAAGTTAGTAGAGATCGTTAAATATACCGAGCTGATAACGTGGACTATTTTTCTTCAACCCTTTCGTGCTAACTAAATGAAGCCAAAATTGCCAGCCGATAGTAAAAAACGAAATATTGCGGTTTCAAAATAGATTTCACCGGAAGGAAAATACACTATCGGACAATGTAGATCAAAGATAAGACTGCACATTTTGTGCAGTCTGATCTTAATCTACACTGTCCGCAAAAGCGCACCGAGGTCGCGCTCAGCAGCCTAAGATTTAGCGACCATTTTGAAAACATTGTTTAAAAAAAAGGAGAGAAATTGTCGTGACCAAAAGTTTTTTTTCCTATTCTCACAATATTTTCTATCCTTTTTAAAGAAAAATTCCCATCAATTGAAATATATTTAAACAGTGTTCGGCAGATGCTTCCCATGTGTTTTTGCTTTTTTTTGTGTGTGTGTGTGGCGAAGAATTTTCAAATTATGTACAAACATCTTTTATTAGTTATTAACGTTCAAATTTCGTCAGCACCAAAGTGAGTTCCATTTTTTTCTGCGGTATAGAGCTTAGTAATTTTACTTATCTTTACTTAATCTTTAAAGGCCCAATAACGGCCAAGATAACAATGCAGGTGTTAAAATGCATTTAAGCTTAAATCATACCATTTAAAAGTATGGAAAATATTTTGGAGATGGCAGTCTGTTATCATGAGGTTGGTCGAAGTATAAGTCACTGGCAGAAAAATGAATTTCAAAACCAGGCAAAAAAATGAACAAAAGATAGAGTGGCCTTGCAGCTTTTAACCTTGTTTTGAAATATATTTCTCTGCCAGCGACTAACACTTGGACCGACCATACAATAACAGATTGTGATCTTCACAATAATTTCCATACTTTATAATGGTATGGTTTAAATATAAATGCGCATTTTAACACGCGTTCTGTTTACTTTTGGCAACTATTGTTACTTTCAGCTGGTAATCACGACTCAGTGCGCATTGGCGGAGACTGTAGATTAAGATCAGGCTTCAATGAAGGTGTAGGCTGATCTTGAATCCACTCTGTCCGATTCGGTGAGATTTTTCCGAGGTGGGGTGGGAGGCGGGGGAGGGGGTGGGGGTTGGGGAGAAGCTACTCAATCGCAGTATTTTGGAATTTTACGATCCACTGGAAATTTCAATCTAATTTATTTAGCAGTTTAAGCGTTAAAACAACGTAACAGAAAATATTTTTCCTATCGCGATATTGCATCCAGGCTTAATTTATTATTGATAAACAGTAAGCCAGAAAAATGCCCGGTTGCAATTAACTCTCAAATGAAGAATCGGAACACGATAACAAAGTAATAAACGTAGAATAAAGGAAATGGTTTTCAAAAGGACGCTGGTTGTAAATTAATATCATTAGGCATTCAGTTAAAATCAAGCAGAAAGAAATCCCTTTTAATTTTCAGCCAGTTCACCATTAACTCTGTTCAAGATGACAGAATTTTAGATCCGTTCATATTCAAGTATGAGCAGATGGCAAATTGTCTTTGAAATGGTAGAAAACACTGTGGGAAAAGGAGAAAATGCCAGGTACCAACAGTTTCTTTTTTTCGCGCGATGTTTTCAAAAGCCTTATTCCTCAGGATGGTGAAAACACGTGATTTTCTGTAAATTATTAAAATAACTTTTATCTCATCCTACAATTACGATTTTTTTTTTTAATCGCAGAGAAATTTTGAAGACATTGTGGCAAAGAGAACAACGGTGCATAACGAGTAGTTTGTTCTTTACTTTTCATTTTTTTTTTTTTCCTTCATGCGCGGAAACCAAACCTTAATTCTTGTTTATTAATCATTTGTTTCTGGATAGAATTTGTTACCTAAAGATTCACTCTTAAATTTGCAGAACTTGCCGTCATTTGCTGCACCATTTTGACCATATTTAATCATTGTTAGGTTATTTTTGTAACATTTTACATTATTCTGCTACAACGTTTGTAAACGCGTACAAAAAAAGTAACATCAACCAATCAGAGCACAGAAATCGAACTTTTTCAGACGAAAAAAAAAACAGTCATTTTCAAATTTATTTGGACCAGAATGTCATGGGTTGAAATATCAGCCAGCATAGAAAGGAGATCGGACTGCAGGTTCTGTGCAACGTGATTTTTATTTTACACCGTCGGCAAATCATCTTTAGTTGTATAGTTTCGCCCAAAGATCAAAGGGTTAGCCCTTAGGCTGTTCAGCGCGACTCAAAGACCTTTTGCGGACAGTGTAGATCAAGATCAGACTGCACGGAACGTGCAGTCTGATCTTGGATCTACACTGTCTGATAACGAGATATCTTTTCAAAAAAAAAAAATATTTTTGAAATTGCAAAATTTGGGTTTTTACTATTGGGTTGAAAGTTTCATTGCTCTTATTTAGGAGGATAAGGGATGAAGCCGTATTCATATTTATGAGCGTTAAAGATAAATAGTGTTAAAACTGATTGTGTAAAGTTAATAATTGAAAATCTGCACGCGATCTTGTAAGAGTTCTGTTGCTTGAATTAAAACATCCAAACAGGGCCGTTTTTACGGGACATAAACTACGCCCTAATTGACCCGTTATATTAAAATACTTCCCGGACGAAAACGATAATGTGGGTGCTCGCTTTTTATTCGTAGCCATGCAGTGAATATCTGAACCCTTTAACCCTTTACCATACAGTCTCGGGTTTTAACGATCCAGGAAAAAAAAATGGCTTTTGCAAACATTGTGGGAAAATGAGTTAACGTTTGAATTTCAATTATTGTATATGGACTGATCCGATTTTACAAAAGCGTTCACTATATGGTGAAGTATTTTCTTCTTTTTCGGCAGGTAGAGCAAAACGGAGCTTCTAGTAAAGTCAGTGAAGGTGAGTCAGTCTCAGTTTGTCCCTGTCTGAGTGTCTGTCTATCTGTCTGTCTCTCTGTCTCTGCCTCTGTCTCTGTCTCTCTCTCTCTCTTTGTCTCTGTCTGTTTCTCTCTCACTCTCTCTGTCCCCACTTGAGCCAGTGTACATATATCACCCATAGTCTGAGGGCCATTGTCGCTTCTTTCAAGAAAATATTTCATTCGTTCATTCATTCATTCAGCAATTCAGCAATTCATTCATTCATTCAGCAATTCATTCATTCATTCAGCAATTCATTCATTCAGCAATTCATTTATTCAGTAATTGATTCAGTCAGCAATTCATACAGTCAGTAAATCATTCGTTCAGTAATTCATTCAGTCAGTAATTCATTCATTCAGTAATTTATTTATTCTGTAATTCAGTCATTCATTCACACAGTCACTCAGTCTGTCATTTAGTCAGATACTCAGTTATATATTTTCACGTAAGGTTATGTGCTATAACCTTTGAATATTCATGAATAAATTCAAACTCAAATTCTGACCATTACCATTAAATTTTTACTCTTTAAAATAAACTATGAAAAGTTTTAATATTGTTTATGTAAGTCATATCTCTGCTAAGGATTACATCTCCGGTTTTACAGAGAGAGATATCAATTCTAACAAAGAGCCCTGTGTCAACTTCGAGGATATCAGCCAGATGTCGAAAGGTTGGTGCATTTATATTAATAAGAACCATGCTCTGTGAAAAGAGGATTAAATGCAAATGCAAAAAGTACCGACCCAGGTCAGCCTGCGAGGATTGCGCAGGCTGACCTGGGACGAAACGTTTTGCTATTGGTCAGTTTCTGTATGTCAATGGACCAGTCTACTTCATGATTCAGTCAACTGCTAAACAAAATGGATTTTATGAATTCATAATTATGATATGATGACTTGCTTGGTACAATGTATAACGGAGATGCATAAAACCCCTTTTTTTCAGAACGCCACCCATATCATTTTAATCTTCCTTCCATATTTTCATCTTGACCCTTTACCAAACAATCCTAAGTTTTAATGATACTAAAGAAGAAGGCTTTTGAAAACCACTGAAAGGGAGAAAATGCTGTTGACAATGTTTTCTACCCTCACTTCCAGTAGAGTGGGGTGGGTTAAGAGAAAGAATAGTGGGGTAGCCTGTTTCGGCTTGGAGTTGGAGATAGAGGGTCCTTTTGAACCTCCCTAGCAGTATTTAAAAACCTCTGATATCTGGAAATTATACCTACTTAGCCACTGCTGAAAAGGAATGTACTTTCTCATTCAGAATTTATGCCATATGATGCACAAAGACTAGCACCAAGTCGGAGGGCTAGCTACGCCTCTAATAGATGTAGCGGTAATCATTATGAAAAATGTGAAAATATGGATAAATTCATCATAGATTTCTTGTTGTTGTTGTTGTTGTTGCTACTGCTGCTGCGGCTATTGTTGATTAATAATGATAGCCCGTTCTAGGGTTCCCAGATCGACCTTTTTAATAGAATCCACGATTAATTTCTCTCAGTAGTATGAGTAGCACATTTTGGTTACTTATTTACTATTTCTGCTGTTTCTTGTAGAGGAGAAACACGAGTTCTAGTCGAATATGGCCCTACAGGCTTGAAGGATAAACTTTAGCCGCATATTTTCGTACATATCCGCAAAATGAGATTTTCTTAACACTGGACCCGGTTTTTGTACCCGCGCAAATACAAACCGGAAACCTTTGATACTCTCTACAAAGGAGAATGTGGCAAATATATGAATGAGATTTCAGCTTGATATCTTACCTAAAAAATGAAAGATTTTTCATCTCCTAGTCTATCATTTAGTATGTATATTATAGAAATACAAAGAAATTTTATTCGCCAGTCGTGTCGAATCAAAACAAATAGCGAGTAAGCAAAATAAACTCTGCCAATTAGCTGAAGTTCGAAACAGTCTCATCTTAAAAACAACGGAGCGAAATCGGAGACGAAAATGGCAGTATTAATCAAAGCACTTTGGTATTCAGTGACTTGGCTCGCTAACGGTAACTTGGTTTTTTACATATTGATCACCCGACTTTATGTTTTTGGTGAATCTAATATAGCGTGTCTTTCAATGGACTGAAAATTCATTGCCATCCATAATGTTAAGGAGAAGTATGGGTTAAACGCCCTTCTTTTCTGTTTTAAATTAAGATTCATGTAGGCCTTATAAGTAGATAGATCCTTTTTATATTTGATTACCGCAGTCTCCAGGCTGCAACACTGTGGGCTTATGCACAGGGGCTCGAAACATACTTAAATATGCATAAATATACTGAATTATAGACATTTCTGACAAAAATCAGAATCTGTGGATATTGAAACATACTTTTAATTATAGACATTTCTGACATAAATCAGAATATCTGAATATAAATATTCAGAGATTCTGATTTTTGTCAGAAATGTCTATAATTCAGTATATTTATGCATATTAAAGTATGTTTCGAGCCCCTGTGGGCTTATGCAGACACTCCACAGTGTACTGTGTAGATCAAAGTCAGGACATGCAATCTAATCTTGGATCAACAAAGGCTATTACGGCACGATTTTTCTGGTGAGAAAAACTTTCAGATTTCACTATTTTGGTTTGAAATACTGGATGGAACTTTTCATTTAATCTGTTTTGCAGTTTACAGGTTAAAAGTTAAGTCTGTCATAAGTTTTTTTATTTGAAATTGAATTTACAGAAGATCTTCAGAGATTGTTACAGAAAGAGATGGACTTGCGACGACAGGTGGAGAGTGACATAAACAAAATCAAGGAGAAGCTAGAGGACCAACTTTCTAAACAAAGACAACACATAGACTCAACATCATCAAGTCTAGAATCAAATAAAACAGGTCTTGCACACTCAGCTACCAGCACAGGTGCAGTCTTAAATTCTTTTTCTAAAAAAAGATGAAATCTGGGTACTTGGGATGTTTGCTTAACCCTTTACCAAATGACAAAATTTTATACTAGTCCAAATTGAAAGCACTTGCTGACAATAAATTAGATATGGCTCATAGGATGAGATTTGTCTCCAAAAGGACAGAAAACATTGTGGGAAAAGGAGAAAATGCTGGTTACCAGCATTTTCTCCTTTTCCTACAATGTTTTCAAAAAGCCTCTTTTTCAGGGTCGTTAAAACTCGGGATTGTGTGGTAAAGGGTTAAATGTTCATTTTTTCTTCAATTTTTTTTTTAGTATAATCTTAATCATTTTTTTTTTTTAAAATTCATGACGAGAAATACATGTACTTTAGTATCAATTTGAACACATAAGATTGATACTTTTAGTTTAACCCTTTACCACACAATCCCGACTTTTAACGGCCCTGAAGAAAAAGTCTTTTGAAAACTGTGGGAAAAGGAGAAAATGCTGGTAACCAACATTTTCTCCTTTTTCCCCACAATGTTTTCTACCCTTTCAAAAACAAGTTTTAATTTTTAGCCACATTTGATTTGTCGTCTGCAGATGCTTTCAATCTGGAACAGTCCAAAATTTTGTCGTTTGGTAATTCAAACTACCACAATGCAAGATCTTACCGACAACAAAACTGACACTTGGATACAGCACTAATATTATGAAATGTGGATGTCATTGACTTTTTCAGCAATGAAATTGAATCATCAAGTTTGTTCAATTCTCTGTTCTTATTTCATTAGCTTTGAAAACAATCCAATACAACAATGACAGATGAAAATCCTTACCAAGGACAAATCAAAGATCATTACTGGTTTCTCTTCAAATTCCATCATGGCTTTTTATCTGTGCATGTTGAAAAGCAGCCAGTTACTAATCATGCATTGTTCCAGTAAAACACACACACAACACATTAAACCTCAAAGCAGCTTTCATGACTGAAGTTGCCTTTGTAGCCAGTGTAGATCAAGACCAGACTGCACAGAACATGCATCCTGACCTTAAAACTTCACTGTCAACTTTGCTTAGATGTTCTAGACAAAAACAACTCTGACATTGCAAATACAAGTCTTTTTTTCTAGATTGAAAATGACAGGAAATGAAGAGTCAACAAGTGCACTGACCAGCTTGGCTTGTGTCACATAACTAAATCACTCTCTTAGTTGTAAGTCTTTATGAAATTAAATGAGGAAGAAGCTTTTTGTAAATTTTGTGGGAAAAGGAGAAAATGTTGGTAACCAACATTATCCCCTTTTCCCACGATGTTTTCTACCCTTTCAGAGACAAATATCATCATCTGATTTATTACCTGCAAATGTTTTCAATATAGACAAAGCTGAGATTTTGTTGTCTGGCAAAGAATTAACTCTATAACAAACAACAAAATTTTAGACTGGTTGTAATTAAAAGCATCTGCAGATGACAAAATAAACATGACTAAAAATTGAAATTTGCCTTGAGTAGGTAGAAAACATCGTGGGAAAGGGAGAAAATGCTGGTCACCAGCATTTTCTCCTTTTCCCATAATGTTTTCAAAAGGCTTTTTCTCCGAGGTCGTTTAAACTCAGGATTGTGTGGTAAATGGTTAAACACTAAACAGACACAAATGACCCATAACAACTTTACTGATTCTTCTTACAGATATTTTATGTAACGAGCTTGAACATGAAAGAAAAATTCGACTTTCGATGCAACAAAAGTTAAAAGGTAAAGTTAATACCAGTTTTTGTTGAGCTCTAATTTTCATAACCCTTTGCAAGGAGCTTTGCAAAGAGGCTTTTAAAAATATTGAGGGAAAAGGAGAAAATGCTGGTAACCAGCATTTTCTCCTTTACCCACAATATTTTCTAGCCTTTCCATGACAAATCAAACTATTTCAGCAATGTTTTATTTGTTGTCCGCACATACTTTTTGATTTGGATAAGTCCAAACTTTTGTTGTGTGGTAAAGAGTTAAAGATGGTTTTAGGCCAAATAAAAAGTGTTATGAATCATTAGTTAACCATCAACAAGGAGCTTTTTTTTTTTTCAAAGAAGAAAATGTTCTTTCATTGTACAGAAAACATTGTGAGAAAAGGTGTGATTTCTTGTTCCACCACAATATTTTATGGTGTATTTGCACAGTGGTGGATTAAACATTAGATGCAGAGTTTTCAGTTAACCCTTTGGCAGATCATCAAATTTTGGACATCCATTTTGAAAGCATTTGCAGCCAGCAAATTAAGTATTTCTCAAACAGTGGAATTTGTCTTATATTCTTTACAACGACAAAACTTGTGGACTTCTATAAATTCAGAGCATTTGCAGAAGACAAATTAAGTGTGGTTCAAACAGTGGAAATTGTATTTGGAAGGGTGGAAAACATTGTGGGAAGGGGAGAAAATTTTGGTTACCAGCATTTTCTCCTTTTCCCACTATGTTTTCAACAGCCATATTTTTCAGGGTCATTAAAACTCAGGATTTATTGGTAAAGGATTAAAAGAGTACAAAGCATTGTGGAAAAAGAAGAAAATACGGCTAACTGATGTTCTTAAAACATCCTTCCTTAGAGCTGTTCAATCATTAGTTAAAAATAGGGTTAATAACGTCTATTAATGGTATGTTTCTTGTTGTTTTCCCCTTTCAGAAGCACAGCAGAATCTACACAATTTTTCCTGCAACCTCCTCTCGGGTAGACAGTGTCATGACTGCTCTTTACCAAATGGACCGACCATTTTGCCGAGATGATGTGTGACTGTAATGTTTTTGGATTTTTTTCCCCCTTGTTTTGTCCAAATGACTTCTGTTTATATTTCATCCGTTGTCTATTCATTAACATTTGAAGCAATGTTAATTGTGAACAGGGCCATTTTTTTTAGCTACAGACAATATCCAGGCAATTCTAGCATAAATACATTTAATAAACTAAACAATACTAAGTTCTTCCAAGTCTGTTTTTTCTATCGCAAGATCATAATAAACAAAAGAAATTACAAAATTAAAGATTGGACGGCGTAATTTGATAAGCTAATTAAAGCTAGATGAACATATCTTATTTTACTATTATGTGTTTGATCTAAATTGATTGACATATGTGTTTTTTTTTTTCTCAAATTAAACATGCTAGATAGTAAGAAAAACAATAAAACGAATGAAACAAAGTTTGTGTTGTTTCTTTATTGGTAAATAGATTTTAATCATAACTTTTCAAACACAACTTTTATGCAGTGCAAATAACTGAAAACGTTGTGAGAACAGGAGCAATTGCTTTTAGTAATATAGCATTAACTCTCTCACTGCCAATGTCGTGGCTTGGACAGTTTTTGCGGATGGCGTAGATCAAAATCAGACTACACAAAACGTGGAGTCTGATCTTGGATCTACACCATCCGCTAGCTGATGCTGATCTTCGACCTAAATCACGTTCAAATGCAACAAAATATATATTGTAAACCTAGAAAAATGTCAAATTCGTTTATTTGGTAGCAAAAGAGTTAAAAGTTTTAAAAAAAAATCCCGTTATTAGAGTCACATTTGAAATGTCTGCTGAAAAAGCTTTCGATATGGATGGTCTTACGAGTACTATCTTGTAAAATGTCAACTTCCTCTTCCTGCAGTGTTTCACTTTTGTGCGTTGGTATAAGTCAGGTGAGTGTCTAAAACTGCCTCAGTAGTAATTCTTTACTACACTTAATTCTTTACCACACAATTATCCCGACTTTTAACGACCCAGAGAAAGAAGCCTTTTGAAAGCATTGTGGGAAAAGAAGAAAATGCTGGTAACCAGCATTTTCTTCTTTTCCAACAATGTTTTCTATCCTTCCCAAAACAGATTCCAATTTTTCGGTCCCATTTATTTTGTCGTCTGCACATTCTTTCAATTTGGACTAATCTACAATTTTGTCATTTGGTAAAGAGTTAAAAGATTTTAGATGTCTCCATATTGAACGCAGTTGCATAAAACAAACATCAACAAAATCACAATTCGTCTTTCAGAGGACAGAAAACTTTGTCGTCGGGGGTTTGGATTAATCCCTTTTCCACTGTGAATGTTTTCATAGGTCTTTCTCGTCAGGCTCGATAAAGCACAGTTTTTTTTTTATTGTTTTGTTCTGTTTTTTTTTTGTAAAGGGTTTAAAAGTGATTCAGTTTGATTATTCGAATTTACAAGGCTGTTTTCAAAGTTTTCAGCTTCAAATTTATTTCGGAGGTGAGATAATGGATAGCCACTCCGGTGTTTTAGTATTCCTTGATCGTATTTTGTAACTCGTTAAAGCCCAGAGGCGGCCAACCGTGAATGCGGGTGTCAAAATGCGTTTGAATTTAACCCTTAATCGCGACTCACTGACCTTTTGCAGACAATGTAGATCAAGATCAGACTGCACAGAACGTGCAGTCTGATCTTTGATCTACACTGTCTGATACGGTATTTTCTTTCCGGTGAAATCAACTTTGAAACCGCGATGTTTGGGCCTTTAGTACTGAGCAGAAATTTTGGTTTCATTTATTCAGCAGCTTAAGTGTTAAATCATACCGTTAAAAAGTATAGAGCCAGGCCCTGTAGTTCAGTCGGTAGCGTACAGGACTTGAGAACAAGAGGTCGCTGGTTCGATCCCCGGCTTGGCCAATTTCTTTCCGAGGATTGATGATAGTCATTGCGACAGGATTCATTCCTCTCTCACCGCTGACCATTGTTTCGACGATGGTTATGTGGGAAAGCAGCCAGTGGCTTGGAAAGAATATTGTACGGAGTACTGGTAAAAGAAACCCCAGGAAAGCATGGATAGGTGCACTGGCCGCCGCGATATAACTGAAATAATGTTGAAAGCGGCGTTAAACACCATACAATCAATCAATCAATTAAAAGTATAGAAGTTATTGTGAAGATGGCAACCTGATACTGTACGATCGGTCCAAGTGTTAGTCAATGATAGAAAAAATGAATCATAAACCCAGGTAAAAAGTAAACAAAAGATCCATCGACCTGGCATCTTTTGACCTACTTTCAAACTTCATTTTTCTCTCAGCGACTGAACTTTGGACCGACCTTACAGTAACAGAATATCACCTTCTCAATAACCTCCATACTTTTAAATGATATTATTTGAATTTTCTGGGGCTTTAAGCTGATATATATTTGAAAATTTCCGGCCAATTCAGTGTGATAAATCGAAATATTGCCGGCACAAAGATCTTTTCAAAAGAAAAATCTCGGCGTCTCGGATGGTATAGATCAAAGATCAGGATGAACTTTCCGAGCAGACTGATCTTGATCTACATCGTAAAAGTGCAAAGTGTCGCGTCTTTTAGGGCAAAGATTAACCCTTAAGCTGCTAATCGTGACCCACTGACCTTTTGCGGACAGTGTAGATCAAGATCAGACTGCACAGAACGTGCAGTCTGATCTTTGATCTACACTGTCCGATACGCTATTTTCTCTCCGGTGAAATCAACTTTGAAACCGTAATGTTCGGGCTTTTAGTATTGAGTAGAAATTTGCGTTTCATTTATTCAGCAGCTTAAGTGTTAATTCATAAAAGAACCATATGTTTTCGTAAATACAATCGTCAACGTCTTTTTCCATAACTACGTAAAACAACGGTAATATTGTTGGTAATTTAATCCATAGGGCGCTGAGCAAAATGACGAAAAAAGCCGAAATATTGCTAATTCAAGATCCTTTTGGTCAAATTATGTAGCAAACTAGCGGACATGGTAGATCAAAAATCACACTGAACGTTCGGTGCAGCCTGGTTTTGATCTACTTTGTCCGCAAAAGTAACTTTACCACACGGCAATTTTTGCCTGGACCAAGTTGAAAGCATTTGCAGACGACAATCCAGATTGTTTTTTTTTTTAAATTGTAGTATTTGTTCTTCAATAGGTATAAAGCATTATGGGAATAGGTGAAAATGTTGGTTAACAGCATTTTCTCCTTTTCCCATAATGCTTTCAAAAGGCCTCTTTGTAAGGGTCGGGATTGTGTGGTAGAGTGTAAAGCTTGTTCCAGTGCTTTATGAGTAAAATCTTCAGCTAATATGTCTATCGTTAACCCTATACTTTTTAATACCAAACCAAGATCACATGCCCAGTTACGGTAATTCAACAGAAAAAACAGAACATTATGTACAATGACGGTCAACCTGTATTGAAGACAACGTGAAAATCGCAATGTTCTGGTCTCTTTTCCTGATTAAGACGGTCACTTAGCGCTTTAAGGTCAATTTAAATACGAAACTCGATATCAAACAAAGTATCCTAGTAAATTTACAATATCATAACAAGAGATAAAATCTAACGGTAGGAAATCACAGACATCTGGTGAAACGGGACTCGGTGGGTCACATATCCGATTGTTTATTAGTATGCTATTTCAGTTTACGCTATTGTCCGTTGGAATACAGAAGTAAAGTTTCAGGCACTTTGTGGACAATGAGGACCAAGATAAGACTGCACAGAATGTTCTGTTTGAGGTCCACTTCCACTGGAATCGATGATTTGTTTTTTCGGCGCAGCTGAATGTGGTGGCTTTTGACCTACTTTTTGCTTCTGATAAAAAACGAATAAATAGAAATTTGTGATTGGTAAAAAATGTAGACATGTTTATATTAAGGGCCCGTGCCTATTTGCGGGCAAATTTACGCCGTTTATCCGTTTTAACCCTTTTCCAGACGACAAATTTTGGACTGGTCCAAACTGAAAGAGTTTGCAGACGACATTTTTAAATTTGATGAAAATGGCAGAAAGTTATAAAAAAAAGGGTAGAAAACACTGTGGGAAAAGGAGAAATTGCTCGTTACGAGCAATTTCTCCTTTTCCCACAGTGTTTTCAAAAGACTTGTACTGCAGACACGTGAAAACCAGGGCTTGTTTGGGAAAGGGTTAAAGATATTTCTTGTTTCAGGTGTCCTTCGCAAATACATTTTTCCCTAACAGTTACAATTAGCAGATGAGTCAAGGTGTTTGAATAAGTGCAATGTCCACAGGATATGACAGATATTCTATTGCAAACAGTGTTAAAATCCTCTACCAGACGACAGAATTTTAGACAAGTACATTTTGAAAGCATTTGAAGACGACAAATTAAATATGCTGCAAATGATAAGATTAGTCTTTGAAATACATGTAGAAGAAACCATTGCGGAAAAGGATGAAAATCTGGTTACCAGCTTTTACTCCTCGTTCCTCAATGTTTTTCACAGCCTTCTCCATTAACGTCATTTAAATATGGCATTGTTTTGTAAAGGGTAAACGTAATACTGCTTGCAAATAAAATATTCTTAACCCTACGGTTGCTAAGCGCGACACTTTAGGGCCTTTTGCGGACAGTGTAGCCAAGATCAGACTGCACAGAGCGTGCAGTCTGATCTTGGATCTACACTGTCTGATAAGGACATGTTTTTGCCAAAAAAAGATATCTTTGAAATAGTCAAGTTTGGGTTTTTACTATCTGCTTGAATGTTTCATTTCACTTATTTAGCAAGTTTAGAGTTGAAGACCCTGCACTCGAAAGCTCTGGAAAACGCTCGCGAAAACATTCTGGGAAAAAGTAGCAATTGCTTTCAACCTGCGGATTCCTACTTTTTCCACAATGTATTCAACGTCGATAGAGTTTTAACTTCGTTCCCTTAACTTGTGTTTCCTTTGCTTAATACTAGTATTGTTCAGGAATGGATCAAACAGGGAACACTCACATGATGCAGCTGGAATGTCTAAAAAAAAAACTATGGTAAGAATGTCAACATGAGGTTGTAGAAATACAATGTATTTGAGTGGCGCTCTGGCAAAAGGGGGTTTAATGCAGACTCCGTGACGTGACATAGACATACTTTATTAGGTATATACATATACATGTATCTTGTAATACAGTAAATGATTTTACCATACCTGTGGTCATGTGACGTGTACAATAACAACCTCATAGAGTAGAACAAAAGCCAGTTTCTACCGTTTTTCAAAAATAATGAGAAAAAAGGAGATAGTACATGTACAATACTTAATGAGTACCCCCAACTAGTATAGTACATGAACATCACACCTTGAGGGGGGGTGGTCGCTGAGCGTGAAACGGACACTATGATTTGTCAATTTTGAACTTTACATTAGAAAGCATCTCATTATACCAAGCAAGTAATCACATGATTCAGGATACTAAGCAAGTCGAAACATAATTAACCCTTTCCCAAACGACAAATTTTGGACTGGTCCAAATTGAAAGAGTTTGCAGCCGACAATTTTAAATTTGATGAAAATGCCAGAAAGTTCTCAAAAAAGGTAGAAAACACTGTGGAAAAAAAGGAGAAATTGCTCATTATAAGCAATATCTCCTTTTCCCACAGTGTTTTCAAAAGACTTGTACTGCAGACACGTGAAAACCAGGGCTTGTTTGGGAAAGGGTTAAGGATCCATAAAATCCATTTTTTCTGGTAACCGACTGGATCATGTGGTACAATGGTCCTTGGACATGCAGAAAATTAACAAAGAGCAAAAGTTTCGTTCCAGATCAGCCTGCAGCTGACATGTGTCGATACCTTTCACAGATGCATAAAATCCCCCTTTTCACAGAGCATAATTCAATTATCTATTGCTGAGATTAAGTGGTGAAGAATTAAATTGTGCTGAAATGTAAGACCTCCCTGTTTTTAGATAAATACGCAGATTTTGGGGGCAGCACAAAAAAAAAAGTAAATACATATGAGCCACGCTCTGGCAAAAGGGGGCTCAATGCGTCTCCGTGATACATCGTACCAATCAAGTCATCACATAATTATAGATCCGTAATATCCACTTTTTTTTTAAATAATCGACTCAATCATGAGGTAGAATGGTCCTTGGACATACAGAAATTTGACCAATATCGAAAAGTATCGACCCAGATCAGCCTGCGCGGACTGCGATACTGGGCCGATACTTTTCGCAGATGCATTAAGCCCCTTTTTCACAGAGCATGGCTCATATAATATAGTGGCCATTAATTAATGCCTATTTAAGTTGATTTAAAAAAAAAAACTGCAAAGCTATAGAATAAGAAAGTTTGCATCATAAAAGGAAGACCATGAAAAAGAACAAATTGAAACACATGAAGTTTAACCCTTTCCCAAACAAGCCCTGGTTTTCATGTGTCTGCAGTACAAGCCTTTTGAAAACACTGTGGGAAAAGGAGAAATTGCTCGTAACGAGCAATTTCTCCTTTTCCCACAGTGTTTTCTACCCTTTTTGAGAACTTTCTACCATTTTCATCAAATTTAAAATTGTCGTCTGCAAACTCTTTCAATTTGGACCAGTCTAAAATTTATCGTTTGGGAAAGGGTTAACCGAAATATTATGGAAACGTCGTCGTAATGAAATTCTGCCCACGTCCCTTGCTTTTATAGGATAATTTCCATTCGGTCGGCTCAAACGTGCCTTAAGGATGCTATCTAATTACAGTTAATCCTGAGAGCGCCGGTCACAATTACAGTTGCCCTAGCTGCCAATGTAGATCAAGATCAGACTGCACAAAACGAAAAAACTTCACTGAGCGTGCTCTAGAACTGTTCAAAAACATTTGAGTCATGCTCTGTCAAAAGGGGGGTAAATGCATAGATACGTGATGTATTATAACAATTATATTAAGCAAATCAGCATGTAACTGTGAATCCTTAAAATCCATTTTGTCTAATAATGTACTGGATCTGGAGTTACAATGGTCCTGTGACATGAAGAAAATTGACCGATGGCAAAAAGTTTCGACCCATGTCAGCCTGCGCGGATTGCGCAGGCTGACAGGAGTTGATACTTTTTGCCTATGCCTTTAAGCCCCCTATTCACACAGCATGGCTTCTACATGACAGTACTTCTATATGAAGGGTTAGCCATTTACCAAACAAACCCGTGTTTTTAACACCCTGAGAGAAAATGTATTTAACCTTTACTGTACAATGACGCCTTTTAACGCCTCTGGGAACGAAGCCTTTTGGAAACATTGTGGGAAAAGGAGAAAATGCTGGTAACCAGCATTTTCTTCTTTTTACACAATGTTTTCTGTCAAAAGAAAATTGCACTATTTGAGCCACATTGAAATTGTTGTCTGCAAATGCTTTCAATTTGGACAAGGCTAAAATTTTGTTGTCAGGTAAAGGGTTAAATTACTGTGGGAAAAGACAATGTAGAAAAACAGCATTCTGTCTTTTTCCCAGAATATTTCCTATCCTGTTAGAGACACGATTCATCATTTGACCCTCTCTTGACTTGTCGTCTGCAAATGCTTCCAGTTTGAACCAGTCTAATATTTTGACGTCTGGCAAAATGTTAAGGGTGAAAATGAATTCAATTATAGAACTTATATGAAGGGAAATCGAATGATTATACGGTAATCTCGTTATTAACCAAATCTGAATATTAATCGAGTGTTCCGAATTACAAACTACTTCCCGTTCCGGGAGAAAGGGACATGATGAGCAGAAGAACACAAATGGTTGCCACACTGAAAGATTTTGGTCTTAGGTCTTTACCAAACGACAAATTTTAAATGTAGTAAAACTTAAAGGATTTGCTGACGACAAATTAAATTTAAGTCAAAACATGAAATTCATTTGTCTTTCATACAGCAGAAAACATTGGGAAAAGCAGAAAATGTTGGTTACCAGCATTTTCTCCTTTTCCAATAATGTTTTGAAAAGCTTTCTTCCTAAGGGTCGTTTTAAGTCGAGATTGTGTGTTAAGGGTTAAGACTTAAGAGAGACCAGTGCCAAGCCCTAGTCATCTTTTCCTGGCCATTTTTGAGCCATACGTAGCTTTCAACATTATTTTACTCATTTCAAAACGGCAGCTCTCTAATTCACATATTTCCTCGGTTCCACATATGCTTGGCTAGGGCCCTGAAATGCCTTGCCTACACGAAGCCCAGTCCCTCGCCTAAGGATCGAATTCGGTACCCTTGAAAAGGGATTTCAGGAGTGAATAGTGCCTATTCTCAACCAAATTTCCCTGGTAATCTTAATTCTATACCAAACGACAAATTTTAGACTCGACCAGAACGCTGTTGGAAAAGGGGGAAATGGTGGTTAGGGTAGGAGACAATGCTAGTTATTATCATTTTCTCCTTTTTCCACAACATTTTCAAATGCAGATCTTCAAATGTCGTTCCGGGATTGTTTGGTTTCGGGTTGAAGAGCTAATAATCTACAGTTGTAGGTTTGATTCCCGACCTACAACTCTATCCGGGTATTCAATGAAAGTCATTGCGATAGGATGCGACCCTCTCTCATCACAAGACATAGCTGCCTCGTTCATACGTAAAATGAGCCAATGACTTGGAAGGGGTCCGGTGTAACGTTCTTGATAGAGAAATCCTAAGAATGAGTGGACAGGTGCACTGGCGGCTGTGATACAGACAAATACTGTTGAATTAACACTTTATCAAACAATCCATCATTCTGAGCATCCTGAGGAAAAAGGCTTTTCAAAACACGGTAGAAAAAGGAGAAATCCTGGTGACCAGCATTTTCTTCTTTTTCCACGATATTTTCTACCCTTTCAAAGATGATTTCCATCGTTTTAGGCACATTTTCATATTTCGTCTGCAATTGCTTTCAATTTTGTAACTCTAGAGTTTTATCATCTGGTAATTGGTTAAACGCATTTTTTCTTCACTGTACCTATACCGTAGCTTGTATTCTGTTTCATCGTAAATTTTGCTCATTTGCAAGTATTTTTTTTTTCTTTTCATGACTATACTCTCGGATGAACTTAACGTTGTGTCTGATAAAGGGTAGGCTTTGCAATAATGTTACCTAACGGTCTTTTTCAATTACGAAAGCAGTCTAAAGTAACAGAAAACATTTTCTATGAATATAGAACCGTCATTAATTTTCAAAGAAAAATCTGTCTTAGAACAACGCACGATTACCATATTTAAGACCAGTCTTTCTCAAGAAGAAGAAGAAAAAATAATTGTTTCAAAGATTGAATGAACGCAAAGTTCGATGATAATCGGCGACGAGGTTTGTTATCGTTTCCTATTTAATTACAAACGTTCAGATCCCAATCTGGATACAAACAAGCAGTTAATGAAAGTCCGAGTCAATTATTCAGACTTCAGCGCCATGTAAACATTCCATTTAACAGTGTAAATTATTAAACCGTTAATATGTTACTTTAATCTTTCAAGTCATCTGAACGCTTCAAATCCATTAGTGCCGGGGTCTTTGTGGCGTTTGATTTGGTTTATGTGCGGCTTGATAAAGCCTGGGATAAAAACTTGCAACTGATACCGTAATATTGTTACCGGAATCAGTTATTGAGAAATAGAAAGAAGAAAAAAGATGTCTTTAATTAATTCCTGTGTTCCACCACATTTTGAAATTTCAAGGGAAGACAAAAAAAAAAAAAACTTATTAGACAATGAAATTTGAATCCGTTCCTTAGCCCTTTTTGAAAAGCCATCTTAAATTTAAAAGTTCTAAACATTTTTAGATATACTGTACTCTTTGAGTATTTTTTGTAATAGATCTAGGTCTTTTTTTGTCAATTTTTAAATCTTATCTTCGCAGTATACATTTACCTTCAACGGATTTTTTAAGCAACCAAAACACTATACAATTTCGGTCCCAACTTTCAGTAAATTTTTTACCGTGCCTGCTTCCGGTCGGGAAACCGGACTTTCCAAATCAGGGAAGCTTTTAAGTTATCATGTGATATCGCTTCGATCTAAAACTGTCAGGGCGCATGCGTGATTTTAGAATTTAATCACGTAATATATATGCAGCAGGTCCCGCATAAAATCACGACAAAACAAAAAAGAACTCGCGGTTATTTAGTCGATGAATATTCCACGTAAATTACATCAAAAACGGAAGCTAATTACAATCCCACTTAACTAATTAAAGATCATATAGTATTTAGCAATGCATGACAGGTGTCAAATGGATTTGTTGTTTGTTTCAATAACAACGAAATTGGGATTATTTTTACAGCCATCTAAAGGTCCGTACTCAACAACCATTCCTAGGAACATTCTCAGTCTTATTCTCAAGAATTTTCTAAATTTGAAAGCGACACAAAAGTTCTGATTGGCTAAACCGAATGGTTTAGCCAATAAAAATGTGCGTTACTTTCTAAACCTAAAATCAGACTTAGAGTGAAATTAAGAATGGTTAATGGATACGTAACCCTGGTGCAACATCACTGCTTCTTTGGTACATGGAAATAGACAATGAAATTGTCTACATTTTCAGCCTCACTGATTTTACAATGTCTTCAAATGGCCTCTTCTACAGCGTCGTTAACACTTAAGCTGCTGAATAAATTAAACGCAAATTTCTACCCAATACTAAAAGGCCAAACATTGCAGTTTCAAAGTTGATTTCACCGGAAAGAAATTACCGTATCGGACAGTGTAGATCAACGATCAGACTGCACGTTCTGTGCAGTCTGATCTTGATCTACACTGTCCGCAAAAGGTCAGTGGGTCGCGATTAGCAGCTTAAGGGTCAAAGCATGGGATTCCTTAGACTGATACATAAATAAGCGTGATACATGTGTTACGAAATGAATATTGTTCATTATGAGCATTTTTTCATTTTACCATAATTTTCTTTCGCACGAAGTCTTCAGTAAGACGAAAGAAGTCGAAATGTTCTAAGTCTTTACCAGATGATAAATTGTTCGGACTTATGAAAATTGAGAGCATTTGCAGACAACAAATTGAAATGAGTGAAGTGCTCGGGTTTGTCTTTGAGAGGGCAAAAATATTGTCGGAATTGTAAAAAAAAAAAATTGCTGGTGACCAGCATTACCTGCTTTTCCCACAATTTTTTCAAAAGCCTCCTTCCCAAACGTCATCAACCCTTTATCACACAGTCCAGTCTTTTAACGAAAATGGCAAAGCTTTTGAAAGAAATATCGGAAAAGGACAAAATAATGGTTAGCAGCACTTCCTCCTTTTCTCACTATGTTTTCCAATACTTCAGAGAAAAGCCCGATCATCTGAGTGACATTTAATCGGTCGTCTGCAAGTGCTTTCAATCTGGACAAGTCTTTCATTTTGTCGTATGTGAAGAATCAAAACACTGGATGGTTTTGTAAAGGTACCAACGCTGGAAAAGGGAGAGCATTTTATGCCTGCGACAGGCGAGCTGCGACTCAACTGAGGGGAAAAATCAAAGTATCAAAGTGAATTTCTCGACGGAAATATCAGTTTCCCTACCTATGGATACCAATAAAATCGCGATTTCCTGTAAAATGTTCATCGTTAATGTTTAACGCTTAGAAAACTAATTAACCCTTTACCGAACAATCGGCATGTTTTTTGCAACCCTGGGTAAGAAGGCTTTCGAAAACATTGTGGGAAAAGGAGAAAACTATGCTAATGCTGGATACCAGTATTTTCTCCCCCCACCCCCCCACACCAAATTGGTTTCTACCCTTTTACAGATAACTCCAACTACTCTAGCTATATTGGATTTGTCTACAGGTGCTTTAAACTTGGAAAAGTTTAAAATATTGTCGCGTAGTACAGAATAAAAGGTTGGAAAAAAATATAGGAAAAGAAGAAAATGCTTGTTACTAGCATTTTATTCTTTTCCCACAGTATTTTCAAGAGGCTTTTTTCTCAGGGTCATTAAAACACAGAGGCTGTGCGGTAAAGGGTCCATGTTTAACGCTTAGAAAACTAATTAATATGATAGCCATTTTAGTATTATTAGAATGAGAATTACGGGAGAGTTACACAACCCTTAAAGTGCTGAACAATTTATACCTGTACAAAAAAGTAAGATTTTTTTCTTTCCACACTGTTTTGTTTTTAGTGTCTCTATTAATATCGGACAGTGAAGATCAAGATCAGACTGCACAGAACTTGCAGTCTGATCTTGATCTACACCATCCGCTAAATGAACAACAGCTGTGATAGGAATTTTAAAGGTTAAAATCAAACTAAATGGAAGAGGGTCTCTGTGGAATCGTAAACTCAGAACAGATCGTGGATTTTTGCCGATCAAAAACACAAGTCAAAGTAGGGATGGTCTCTTGTGACATGGGAACGCTTGTCGTCATCACGAAATATCGTTAGTAAAGCTTATTTTTCAATTACAGTAAAATCTCTTGATTCGAATTAAAGATAATTCTAAAATACGATAATTCGAATATTTGAACATGATTTGACTATCAAAATGTTCGAATATTCGGTCCGAATATTTTCCTTGTCAACAAGGGAATCTCTAGTAGAACTCTTTCACGAAACATTGCTGGTAAAGCTCATTTTCGATTACGGTAAAATCTCGAGATTCGAATTAAAGGTAATTCGAGAATACGGTGATTCAGAAAGTTCGAATATTTGATCTCGAACATTTCCAAGCCCAAAGTAGGAGACATCTCGTTCCGATATGTACTGATTCGAACTTTTGAGGGTCCCAATATTTTGTTTGAATAATTTCTTTGTCAAACTAGGAAATGTCTCTTGTCGCAAGTGCTATATAACAGTTTATATTCAAGTACTGCAAAACATCAATAATTCTACTCTACGATAATTCGCAGCAATTAGTTATCTTGAAGAACTAAAGAAAAACGATTTATGACAGCATCATAAAGTTCGTCAGTACCTTGAAACTCAGTTGATAGAGCTAGTAAACATTATTTTGAATTTCATGGAAATCCCGATGAGTAGAATGTAGGGATTTTCTACATGGTTGGAAAATGGTGAAGTAGCGGCAGTAGTTCGGTCGATAGGTTAGGCCTATTTTCGAGAGAAAAAAGCACCTTGATATAGCAATGCATGTATACTAAACCATGATTTCGATTTAGTCAACCATATAAATATAACTTGTTATGGGGTAATAAGATTCAATAATCGTAGAATTCTAAGCATGAAGCCATTTCCTTAATCCTTCACCAAACGACAAAATTTCAGACTGGTCCAAATTGAAAGCATTTGCAGACGACAAAATAAATGTGATTGAAAAATTGAAATTTGTTTTGGGAAGGGTAGAAAACATTGTGGGAAAAGGAGAAAATGCTGGTTACCAGCATTTTCTCCTTTTCCCACAATGTTTTCAAAAGGCTTCTTTCTCAAAGTCGGGATTGTGTGGTAAAGGATTAATGGGCAGGGTTTATCAGCTCATGGAATTTGATGCGCGTTTGTCGGGATGTATTTAGTTAATTAGTTTTGCCGTGGTTTAATTGTGAAACAATATCGAAATTACCTGCAAAGTAATTGCCATTTACACGGGGTCCCTGGAGGATACCGGTCTTCGCTGTAATATAATCTATACAACACATAGTGAACAAATTTATCACGTTACCTCAGGCATGCGACTTTTTATTTTCTGACTTCTTTTCAAAGAAAAAATTACAAAAGGAGAAATTGCTCGTGACGAAAAATATTCTCCTTTTGTCACAATGTGTTCATAAGTTTTTATGAGTTTAGTTCTAATTTTTGTGGTTTATTTTCTAGAAACTTAAAACCATTTACCTTAGTTCCGACTTTTTAACGACCCCGAGGATGAAGGCTTTTGAAAACAGTGTGGGAAAAGAAGAAAATGCTAGTTGCCAACATTTTCTCCTTTCCTCACACTGTTTTCTACCCCATTTAAAACATATTCCATATTTTTAACCATATTTAATTTGTCGTCTGCAAATGCTACCAATACAGACAACTCTAAACTTTTGTTGTCTGATTAAGAGTTAAAGAAAGTTACAATGTTTGAAACTCTGGAGACTGATATCGCTGTAAAAAAATAAGTACTGTGGTGAATATTTATGGAATGAATCTAAAACTAATTGGTCTTGTTTGATTTTCGTTTATTTATCGTCGCCACCGGTTGCCCGTATGGGCGACACCCCCAGAAGACTGTTAGTTTTGTTACGGGGAATAGTGCAGTTGATTTTATTGTATGGTGTTTAACGCCGTTTCAACATTGTTTCAGTTATATCGCGGCGGCCAGTGCACCTATCCATGCTTTCCTGGAGTTTCTTTTACCAGTACTCCGCACAATATTCTTTCCAAGCCACTGGCTGCTTTCCCACATAATCATCTTCGAAAGCGGTGAGAGATTGAATCCTGTCGCAATGACTATCATCAACCCTCGGAAAGAAATTGGCCGAGCCAGGGATCGAACCAGCGACCTCCTGTTCTCGAGTCCTGCACGCTACCAGAGATCGTACATTACATTGTAATATACGATCCCTGACGCTACCGACTGAGCTCCGGGGCTCGGCTGGAATGTACAAGATACAGAACGAAACACAACATAAGTAACGCCCGGCTCTTAAAAATGCTCTGTGTATAGCTTCGTCTGACGCGAAAGGCTATTAGTAATTTTAGGTGGCCGGCCTTGGGTGGGTGCGGGGGGGGGGGGGGGGGGGGTTGTCGAACACACACCTCAAGTGGCCAGAGATTTGAAGTTCATATGAATACGTTTATTCAGGAAAAAAAGGCAATATGCCTATCATACCACACACAGTCATCAAATATATATACAATCTACAATGACAGTCAATGGATTAAGTAAAAAAAAAAAACTTTTATAATTGTATAATCTTTAGCTATCTTATAATGAAAAGTTAAATTAAAATAGTTTGACCAATTGGATCCTATGACATATTTACTGAGTGATTGCATACTGAATTTTGAGTTTTTGAAATTTTTTAGATTTCATAAGTCTTATGTTCTACCACCTGAGCCAGAGGGGCTGACTAACTGATTGGTCATTGAAACATAGCGATCAGTTTTATGGAATAACTACGAACTGCTAAAAATAGTATTGACCAATCGCATTGCCTTAGGTAAAATTAGGTTATATAGAGGACGAAATCTGTCCAGTAACAAGTGCCTGTGATACAATGTTACAAGCATCGTAAAGCTATCATGACGACAAGTGAATCGGTAGAAATTAAATCGCTGATATAGAAGGGAACCACAAAGCTTCAAATTACAACTGAAGCCTTAGCCTGCTAAATAAGTGATTTTTTTATGTGCAGTCTGATCTTGATCTACAATGTCCACAAAATGTCCTTTAGTCGCACTTAGCAGCCTAAGGATTAACTGAAAGATCATTTATTTAACACGGTTAATGCTTTGGCGAACGTTTTATATAGAAGCTTAAACGCCTGTCTATCTGTCTCTTTGTCTCCCTGTCTCTTCTGTCTCTTTCTCTGTCATAAATATAGCTCAATCGATATGCAGACATTGTCATTTAACCCTTAGGCTACTAAGTGCCTCTTACTGACCTTTTGCGGACAGCGAAGATCAAGATCAGACTGCACAGAACGTGCAGTCTGATCTTGGATCTACACTGTCCGATAAGGAGATATCTCTCACCCAAAGATACCTTTGAAATAGAAAAAAAATCGGTTGTTACCATCGGCTTGAACATTTCATTTCTTTTATTTAGCAGGATAAGGGTTAGATGTCGGAAAACAGCATTTTCTCCTTTTCCAAACAGGCTTTCTAAAGTCAATTTCCTTGCGGTTGTTAATACACAGAATTATTTTGTAAATGGATAAATATTGCTAATAAGAAAAAGATATCATCACAACAAAATATTTCCCTTAACCCTTTTAGCAGGATGGGCCAAAACAGAGGCTTTTGCGGACGACATATATCAAGATAAGACTGCACGGAACGTGCAGTGTGATCTTTGATCATACCGTCCGCCTGTTCAGTCAAGTCTCTTAGGTAAAAAAAATATGAGTTTCAGTGGATTGTATTATCAGCCTTGGAAAGAGGTCGAGTTTATATCAGACATACTCTGTGAAAAGGAGGTGTAATGCATCTGCAAAAATGATTGATCCCTCACGGTCAGCCTGCGCAGTCCTCACAGGCTGACCTCGATCGAAAGTTTTTGCTTTGTTTAACCCTTTCCCAAACAAGCCCTGTCTGCAGTACAAGTCTTTTGAAAACACTGTGGGAAAAGGAGAAAATGCTCGTAACGAGCAATTTCTCCTTTTCCCACAGTGTTTTCTACCATTTTTGAGAACTTTCTGCCATTTTCATCAAATTTGAAATTGTGCGTCTGCAAACTCTTTCAATTTGGACCAGTCCAAAATTTGTCGTTTGGGAAAGGGTTAAATTTTCTGCATGTAGAAGGAACATTCTACCCCATGATTCAGTCGGTTATTAGACATAAAAGATTTTATGGATTCATAATTATGCGATGACTTGCACGGTATACTGTAAATGCACATGCATTAAACCCCTTTTCACAGAGCATGGCTCATATATTTGGCGCTAAAGGAGTTAACTGGTCCGAGTTTAAACCAATGGAGTACTTAACCTTTTACCAGACGACAGAATTTTAGACTTGTCCAAACTGAAAGCGTTCGCAGACGACAAAATGACTATGTCTCAAATTATGAGTTTCTTCTTTGAAAGTCAAGTAAACATTATGGGAAAAGAAGAAAATACTGGTTACCAGCATTTTCCTCTTTTCCCAAAATGTTTTCAGAAGCCTTCTCCTTTAAAGTCGTTAAAACACGGGAATATTTGTTATTGTTAAAGGGTTAACCCTTAGGCTGCTAAGCGCCACACATGAACCTTTTACGGACAGTGTAGATTAAGATCAAACTGCACAGAACGTGCAGTCTGATCTTGGATCTACATTGTCCGTTAAGGAGATATCTTTTCAAAAAAAAAAAAAAAACCTTTAAAATAGCAAACTTTGGGTTTTTAATATCGTTCAGAAAGTTTCATTTCACTTATTTAGCAGGATAAGGGTTAATTTGATTTTTCATTGACAGCCACGGGGTCCGTTAAGATTAAATTTATGTAGCAAAATACTTTACGATCCAGTCGCTCTTAATTCAATCGCTGGTAACCCCCGGGCCACTTTGCCGGAATAATTTTCTAGTCTGTGATAAAACTACTCATTTTACACTGTCATCGACCCTTGAGATTTAGAGAGTCTTGTGTGGCTCAGTGATAAATGTTAAAGATTTGCAACCGGAAGGCTCCAGGCTCGATCCGGATAAGTGATGCTGGCCTGGTTTTTAACGGGAATGTCCTTGGACAAGGTACTCAGATTCCTTGCCTATTACTGGTGAAACCCAGAAACACGAATGAATGAATAAGGAGTCGAGTGAATGTTGAAAACAGCGCAAAACACAATTTAATCAATTATTAGGATTTAGACGCCAAGCAAAAGAGTTAAATAAAACAGTATAGATCGAGATCAGACCGCATAGAACGTGAGCCATCAATAATCTACATCGTACGATATTTTTCGGGATACCGTTTAACAAATGCAACCTGTGAGTTGCAAGGAGAGTCTTCCATACGGACTCGCCTGTTTCAAAATTACATTCTTTACCATACGATGCAGTGTTTTAAACGACCGCGAGACAGAAGACTTTGTAAACATCTTGAGAAAATGCGGGTATCCAGCATGTTTTCCACGATGTATTCCATGACTTCAAAGAGTATCTAGAGTATCTTAATGAATCGTTTGATTTCCATTTTATAAGTGGTCGTCTGCAAATGAACTCAATATCGTAGTCTAAAATTTTGCCGTCTAGTAAAGGATCAACCCATAAACTGCTTAAAGAATGAAATGGACAATTTCAGCCAATAGTCAAAAGCCATATATTAGAATTGCAATTTCAAAGAGCTCTCGATAAGCCGAAAAAATCTCGCCGTATTGGGCTGAAGGTGCAGTCTGATCTTGCATCTACACAGTTCGATATAGTTGTTGATAATGTGACAAATTTCAGGCAAACAGAATTTTAAAATGGTCATTTAATGTATTTAGGCAGTTAAACCTTTACCATACAATCCCGAGTTTCAACGAGCATGAGAGAGTAGCCTTTTGAAAACTTTGTTGAAAAAGGAGAAAATGTTGATAACCAGCATTTTCTCATTTTACACAATGTATTCTATTCTTCCAAACACAAGTTTCAGATTTTTTGATAACATTTATTTTGTCGTCAGCAAATACTTTCAATTTGTACAATTATAAATTTTTGTAGTATGGTCGTGTTAATTTGAACTAGCCGCGGTACAAGAGAAAGAACCAGTGTACAGAACTCTAGATTTCTAAGAGATTGCTCTCCCTTGTTGTTCGCATTTTGCTCTGCTAATATTTTGTGTAAGGTTATCGTTATTTATAGTTAATCATATTTTATTATTTATTTCATCCAGACATTTTTTTTTTTTTTTTTTTTTTGTAATGTTTTCCAAGCGTAAATTGCTGAAAACATGCTGGTGATTCATATATATTTTGCGAAGAATAAAAATGTTGCTAGATCTATAAATCCTGAATAAACAGGTCGCCAAGAAAATAGATTAAAATCAATTTAACACCATAACAGTAATTTGTTTTTACAATGTGAATTTTCAGGACGGGGTGATGGCTAACTTATCTATTTTGAACGACAAAGAGAGAATACACAAGTTCATTTTAAAAGACTTTCGGTTTCGAATGAACTTGATGGCGAAGCGAAAACGGAAGTGGCAGATTTATCCAATCAAATATCTCCACCTCTTCATCCCTTTTATTCCTCGCAACGACGTATCACCGGCATCAAGATTAGCACAATTTCGTTTTCTTCACTGAGACGGAATAAGAAAAGAGTTGTCATTGCTATGGCAGGCCTGACAGTTCTTGCATTTCTAGTGCTACCTGGGTTAATACTTGCAGGTGACAAACCGAAGGGTCCTAAAGTGACTGACAAGGTAGGCGAAGATCGGTAGAGATCGGACATCACACGTGTAAATTGACTGATTACTGTTTCCTGCCTTTGCTTTTCTATATTTTCATACATTTGCAACATATGACAGAGAGTTATATTCAAGTTCAAATTAACGATATGAATTTCGTTGTACTTGAACATCATAAAAACAATATACCTAGGATACCCCTAACTTAAAATCAACAAAGACAAAGTGGGCTGCTCAAGGCTTTACAGAAGTTTGAAAATGTTTAGAGAAATGGAAACAGTCTGAAGTCAGGCTGTTTCTTCTTTTACCAGCTGCCATAACATGTTTTTTTATCTAATTACACAGTGCTTCATTGTCAATAATTAATGGTATTAGACTCTAATTTCATTATTTCAGGAGACTTTCAATTCACAGATGACCTGCATTCTTTTACATGCTCATTAATGGAAATGCTTCAAATTTCACCATATTGATATTGAGGTTATTTTTATTGTTGCAAATTCAGTACAGTTTTCAAGGATGTAGTAGGTCTTTATGGATTCCTTTTTGCAGTTGGGTCTGTCCCAGATTTTCCATTGGCCCCCAGGCCAGTAATCCCTGATATTATGGGTTTTATTTTTTTTTTTTAAGAAGAGCTACTCCAACAGCTTTTTGATGCATCATCCTGTAACCCATACAACACAATGCCGACTTTAAACGACACTGAGAAAGAGGGTATTTGAAAACATTGTGGGAAGAGGAGAAAATGCTGGTAACCAGCATTTTCTCCTTTTTCCACAATATTTTGTACCATGTCAAAGGAAAATCGCGTCATTTGAGCTGCATTGAAATTGTCATCTGCAAATGCATTTAATCTAGACATGTCTAAGATTTTGTTGTGTGGTAAGGGGTTAATAATGATGCTTCTTTAGCCTTTCTTTTTACCGATGTGGAGACTCATTTCGTGTAATAAGGTGCTAATCTTTTTCGAGATGATGACCAGTATTTTATTTCATTCACAGTTGCTATGGAATTACATGGTTCTTGTATTCTAAGAAGCTTTATATTCAATTGACTGCAGCCAAGAACCAGTAGACATATTTTTGGAATCCATAGGAAATTATAAATAGCCGTTTCAGTTTGACATGTGTTTGCATAATCTCCCTATCTTTTACTACAGGTGTTCTTTGAAATTTCAATAGCTGACAAAGTGATTGGAACAATAGAGATTGGATTATTTGGTAAAACGGTCCCCAAAACAGTGGAGAACTTCAAAACACTAGCAGAAAGGGAAGAGGAGGTAAGAAATTTCTGTTTCCTTGTTGGGCCGTAGTCCTTTACCTTTGGGTCATGTGTGGCTCAGTGGTACGGTGTAGGATAGATGATCTGGCAGTCTCCAGTTTGCTAATCACTGAACCCTTTACCACACAACAAAAATTTATACCTGTCCAAAGTGAAAGCATTTGCAGATGACAATTTCAGTGTGGCTCAAATGATGTGATTTCTGTTTGATAGGATAGAAAACATTGTTGGAAAAGGAGAAAATGATGGTTACCTGCATTTTCTCCTTTTTCCACAATGTTGTCAAAAGGCTTCTTCCTCAGGGTCGTTAAAAGTCGGCAATGTGTGGTAAAGGGTTAAGGCTCTTAGGTTTTCGTAGGAGCACTTAGGATTGTCCTTGTTCAAGGCCTTTGCAAAGCCAATGCCTAGCACCTATTAGTCAGATCCGAACAACTGATGTGATCACTTGAACTTCACCTTGTCCAAAATTCTTTTTTCTGGATTGATGGTAGTCCTTGAACTGTGATGGGACTCATTCTTCTTCTACAGCTTGACAATACCTCAGCACAATGTATGAGGGAAAGCAGCCAGTGGCTTGGAAAGAATATAGTGAGAAGTGATAGTAAATAAAGTCCAGGAGTATTATTCACCAACCATTCTAAATTGTATTCACAGTCTAAATCTAGATTCAGTAAGTGACATAATTTCTGATTGGCTAAACCAAATATCAGAAATTCTATTTAACTCTTTACCACACAATGCCGAGTTTTAACAACCCTGAGGCAGAAGCCTTTTGAAATCATTGTGGGAAAAAGAGAAAATCCTGGTAACCAGCATTTTCTCCTTTTCCCACAATGTTTTCTACCCTTCCCAAAACAAATTTCAATTTTTTAATCACATTTGTCATCTGCAAATGCTTTCAATTTGGACCAGTCTGTTATTTTGTTGTTTGGTATAGAGTTAATATATGTTTATATACTTCAAATTTTGGACAATCTTGAGAATTAGACTAAAATGTTCTTAAGAATAGTTGGTGAATATGGACCCAGAAAGCAGGTATAAGTGCACAAGCTCCGGTAATATAAAACAGCGTTGAATACCAAGCAAACATACATGACTTTTTTAGATATGTCTAGACATGATCAAATATTATACGTTAAGTATTCAGCATTAGGATCTTTATTAACCCTTTACCGTACTATGCCGCCTTTTGACGCCCCTGGGAAAGAAGCCTTTTGAAAACATTGTGGGAAAAGGAGAAAATGCTGGTAACCAGCTTTTCTCCTTTTCCCACAATGTTTTCTACCCTGTCTAAGAAAAGTTGCACCATTTGAGCCACATCAAAATTGTCGTCTGCAAACGCTTTCAATTTGGACAAGGCAAAAATTTTGTTGTTTGGTAAAGGTTTAAGATGCAAAAAAGGTACATGAAATACAGTTTAACTCTTGACCAGAAGGCAAAAGTTTAGACTTGTCCAGACTGAAAGCTTTTGCAGATGGAAAATTCAGTGTTACTCAAAAATGATTTCTGCCTTTAAAACGGTCAAAAACACTGGGGGAAAGGAAAAGATGCTGGTAACCAGCACTTTCTCCTTTTCTCACAATGTTTTCAACACCCTTTTTAAAACTCGAGATTACCTGTATTTGGCAAACCAAAGGCTTAAATTGGCATATAGCACCAAACAAAGAAGCGAACAAAACTGATCTTTGACCAGTATTTATGGGCAAAGTCCTAGGATAACAAAATGGACGATTTCAGTGGAGGTAAACTGCCAAAATATTGCAATTTCAAGGCTGGTTTTGCCAGAATATATAGATTCAATACAGTATATTAACTAATTCGACAACAGATTCTAGATCAAACTCGGGGAAACCTGTGTAGCGTAGCAGTAAAGTGTAGGATATGTAACCTGAAAGCCCTTGGTTCAGTTCCCACTCAAAAAGGTGGGCCTTTTCTTGGAATGTCCTTGGGCAAGACACTTCAGAATCCTAGTATAGTGCTGGTGAAACTTTGGACATACATGAATGTGAGCAGTTGCCATAATATGACTGAAATAATGTTGAAAGCAGTGGGTATCACCATTTAGCCCATAGAGGGCCACATAAAACCAATAGAAATGTTCACCCTAGAAGTATGATCTGAATAATGGCAAATGCATGGTTGCTTTTGTCAACAGTGTTTCAGCAAGGCAGACAGTATAGATCAAAGATCAGGCTGCATGCATCCTGATTTTGATCTACATTGGCCACAAAGGCAATTATAATCGTGAAAAGCGCTTTAAGGGTTGATAAATCAATCAAGATTAGACTGCACAGATTGTGGCCTTGATCTGTGTAAGGTGTCTGTATAAGTAGGAACAGTTGTGAAATTACTTACGGTAAAGGGTTAACTCTTTACCACACAACAAAAATGAAGACATGTCCAAGTTGAAAGCATTTGCAATTTAAATGTGGCTCAAATGATGGAATTTGGCCTTAATATGGTAGAAAAGATTGTTTGAAATGGAGAAAATGCTGGTAACCAGCATTTTCTCCTTTTCCCACAATGTTTTCAAAAGGTATCTTCATTGGGGTCGTTAAAACTCGGGGTTGTGTGGTAAAGGGTTAAAGTGAAGTAAAGGGACATTTGCTGATTTCTTCTTTTCTTTTTTTCAGGGTAAAGGTTACAAAAATAGTATATTTCACAGAGTGATTAAAGACTTCATGATCCAAGGTGGTGATTTCACAAATAGAGACGGAACAGGAGGTATTTGTGTTCTACTTGCTGTATTGTTGTGTCTTTGTTGAACTTGTTTAAACCTATGCCAAACATTTCTGTTTTAAATCTTTAACACACAGTCCCAAGTTTTAACTACTCTGAGGAAGATGCCTTTTGAAAACATTGTGGGAAAAGGAGAAAATGCTAGTAACCAGCATTTTCTCCTTTTCCTACAATGTTTCCTACCCTTTCAAATATTGAAATAATCACTTCGGCAACATTTGTCATCTGCAAATGTTTTCACTTCAGACTCGTCTAAAATTTTGTGGTTTAGTAAAGACTTAAAGACCCTGAAAATAGAGACTTTGTGGAAAAAGGAGAAAATGCAGGTAAGCAGGATTTTTTCCTTTTCCGACCATGTTCTCTACCCTTTATAAACCCAAATCCCATAACAATATGCCTCTGCAAATGCTTCCAGTTTGGCAAGGTCTAAAATTTGTACTATAAACAGGTAACCCCCTTTCTGCTCAGATAAATTATAGAATGTTGTTGGATTTATGAAAATTATTATTGAATGTGTGACTAGCAATTTCTCCTTTTTCAACAATGTTTTCAAAAGCCTTATAGCTTCAGGTTGAAAAGAAAATGGATCAGCCATAGAGGTATAAGTTTCTAAATTCTGTGTTCCTTGACTAGCTTTTCATTTGAGGCATTTGGGCTTTTCGTAGGATTGCCCCATAGGCAAGATACTTCAGAGCACAGAATGAGAGCCAGAAAACACATGAAAAAGACAGCTGTTGCTGTGATTATGACTAGAATGATGTGGAAAGCAGCATAAAACACCATTCAATTAGATGAAAATAACGCATACCATGACTTGCTAAGGGTTAACGTTTAAATCTTTACCACACAATGATAGGTTTTAATGCCTCTGGGAAATAAGACTTTTGAAAACATCCATTGTTTCCATGTGAATAAAATTTTACTGAGTCCATGGGACCGAGTGCAACTGCAAAAGTTTAGTCCCATTGCATTCCTTCTGAGTCCCATTTCTGCTTGCATAAATTGTCTGTTTATTAAGACCAAATTTGATTTGTGGATAAAAAGAAGGAGCTATTTCAAATGACTTCTTTATGGAACCTTTCGCAGGTTTAATGTGCTGTGCACGCCAATGACCGTCGCTCAAAATAGTATGAATCGATGGAACTTCTTTGAAAGTCCATGCAACCTGTTGTAAAAGCCTTATTTCTGCTTAGTTTCATAAGAAATCAAACACTTTCACACGAATAAAGGAATACAGATAAATTTCTTTTAGCACCTAATCTTGGAAGGCAGGATCTTTCAACCATTGGTCTTAGAAAGATTGCGAATGCTTTTTCTTTTTGGCCGGGAAGCCATCTTTAGGAAAGAAATGATAAACAACAGCTGTGTTTCCTACGATCAGTTTCGACGATGGTTATGTGGAAAAGCAGCCATTGGCTTGGACAGAATATTGTGCGGAGTACTGGTAAAAGAAACTCCAGGAAAGCATGGACAGGTGCACTGGCCACCGCGATATAACTGAAATAATGTTGAAAACGGTGTTTAAGTCCATACAATCAATCAATTTCCTACGAAGGGTTTGCCGGAAAAGACAGAATGAGGACAATACGGGTAACCAGTCAACAGCAAAGAGATCTATTTTTGTCTTTCTCGTTTTTATCTGGGCAAGATCAATTAATAGACACTTTGGAATTTCGATGGTCAGTTTGTACAAGAAATGTTAAATCGTCATACTAGTATTTTGCATTGTTGTCATTATTGATGTAGATCTAGTTAAATCATGGGTTTGACTCATTTTTGAATGTGTCCAAGGGACTCGATCAGCTTCGATATTTTGCATCAGAGCTGATTTTCGTGCGTATATAGATACTTTGACATCGTATATGGAAACCCTGACATCGTTGGAAAAGGAGAAAATTCTGGTTACCAGCATTTTCTCCTTTTCCCATGATGTTTTCTAACCTTTTAGAAACAAATCCAATTATTTGAGTCACATTTGTCGGCTGCAAATGCTTTGAATTTGGGCCAGTCTAAAATTTTGTTGTCTGGTAAAGAGTTAGGGGATAAAGCAAGTTGTGCTGGTGGAACTAGAGCTTACTGTAGATGATTTGTAACCACACAATCCCGAGTTTTAACGACCCAGAGAAAGGAGGCTTTTGAAAACATTGTGAGAAAAGGAGAAAATGCTGGACACCAGCATTGTCTCCTTTTCCCTCAATGTTTCTCTCCCTTTCCTAGAGAAATCTCAAGGTTTGAGTTGCATTTAACTTGTCGTCTGCAAATGTCTTGGATTTGGACAAGTTCAACATTTTGTTGTCTGGTAAGGAGTTAACTCTTTACCACACGACAATATTTTAAACTAGTCCAAATTGAAAGCATTTGCAGACGACAAAATCAGTGTGACTCAAAAATTGAAATTTGATTTGGAAAGTAGTAGAAAACATTGTGGGAGAAGGAGAAAATGCTGTTTACCAGCATTTTCTCCTTTTCCCACAATGTTTTCGAAAGGCCTCTTTCTCAGGGTCATTAGAAGTCAGGATTGTGTGGTAAACAGTTAACTTTACTAAATGACAAAATTTTAGACCTGTTGAATTTGAAAACCTTTGCAGACGACAAACCTGACTCAAAAAATTAAACTTGAGAAGGGTAGATAACATTGTGGGAAAAGGAGAATATGCTGGTTATCTACCAACTGCTGGTCAGTAGCTTTCTTTCTCATGGTTGTTAATTGTCAGAATTGTTTGGTAAAGGGTTTTTTTTTTTGGTTTTTTTTTGACAGGTGAGAGTATCTATGGGAAAAAATTTCCAGATGAAAACTTCAAGTTGAAGCATTATGGGTCTGGATGGTTGAGCATGGCCAATGCTGGTAAAGACACGAATGGATCACAATTTTTCATCACAACAACAAAAACTGCATGGTTAGATGGCAAACATGTTGTTTTTGGAAAGGTGCTGTCGGGCATGGTAAGAATTTTTATTTTACCAAGATTAACCCTTTACCAAACAATCTGAGCTGCGGTAGCTCAGTTGGTAGCACACAGGACTTGAGAATAGGGGGTCGCTGGTTCTGTCCCTGGCTTGGCCAATTTCTATTCGAGGATAGTCATTGCAACAGGATTCATTCTGCTCTCTTCGCTGACCATTGTTTCGATGATGGTTTTGTGGGAAAGCAGCCAGTGACTTGGAAAGAATATTAGAATATTGTGCGGAGTACTTGTAGTATGGATAGGTACACTGGTCACCACGATAAAACGGAAATAATGTTGAAAATGGTGTTTAACACCATACAATCAATCTATTTACCAAACAATCCCATGTTTTTAACGTCCCTGTGATGGGAGACCTGAATGCATTGTGGGAATAGGGGAAATGTTGGTGACCGGTATCTTCTTTTTCACATTATATTCCTTTCCTGTTCATGTATGTGTATATTTAACTCTTGACCACATTGAAAAAAAAATAAGATTTGTCCAAGTTAGGACAACTGCTTATAGAAGCATCATTGCTAAAGGAGAAATTCTAGTGTAGATTGTTTTTTATCCTGTAACCCTCAGCCATACAAACCTTAGTCAAGCAACTGATTGAATCTGGAGATAGAATGATCCAAGCCGTGCAGATAATTTACAAATAGCAAAGAGTTTTGACCCGTGTCAGCCTCTTGGGACTGCGCAGGCGGGAATGGGTCAGTGCTTTTTGCAGATGCATCAAGACCCCTTTTCACAGAGCATGGCTCATTTTCTAGTTATTAAAATCTTTTCAGAAAGTGGTAAGAGAGATTGAGAAAAGCAAAACATCGAAAGGAGACAGACCAACACAGGAAGTGAAAATATCAAAATCCTGGGCAGAAAAGGTTGAAACCCCATTTCCCGTTGAAAAGGCACCCAGCCCAGAGTCTGATTAACTAATTAAGTCCCTGAAAACCACATGCAGCAAAGTACTTTGGAAAAAGATCCTGTATAACACAGCTAATCAACTTCAAATTGAGGTTTAACACTACCACACCATCCCATGTTTTAACAGCCCTGAAGCAAAAGGTTGTTGAAAACGTTGTGGGAAAAGGAGAAAATGCTGGTAACCAGCATTTTCTCCTTTTTCCACAATGTTTTCTATCATTACTGATACAAATTCCGTCATTTGCGCCACTTTTAATATGTCATCTGCAGCAGCTTTGAATTTGGACGAGTCCAAAATTTTGTGGTTTGGTAAAGGATCAATGTGCAATTTTCAATTTCACAATGTTTTCAACAGTGATCTGCTACAAGACAAAGTGTTGCAGATGTTGTTGTAAAACATGACATTTTTTTTCAATTTTCAGTATTCCTTTAGTACATAGATGGGGATCTTTATGCCCATGTAGTTGTTGACTGTTTAAAACATTGTGGGAAAAAGGGCAATTGTTTGTGAAGAGGAAAGCTTCTTTCAACACAGTTGGGGAGTATAGGTTTTGTGTTGTCTGTTTAATTCATCTGTCCATCGGTCTGTCTGTCCAGACAGATATCTTCTAAAATACTTGACAAAACTTGATGAAACTTCATACATGTGTTTCATTATGATATTCCACCATTACACCTTTTTTTTTCCCTTAAATTTAATGCCATGTCATGGAAAAAGAGGGGCTTGATGTATATTTTCATTATGGACCAATATCTCTTTAACGACTGGACAGAATTATATGAAACTTCATTTTATATTGTTTATCATAAGCCACAGACAATCTTTACTTTTTTTATTTAATGAAATGCCATCTCATGAAAAAATGGGGCATAATGTATAGTTTCATTATGGCCCAATAACAAAATATGATATTTGTACATGCAAAACACAATACCTCTTATATGTTTCTATTAAAAAAGGTCTTTTTCGGCAAGGGATATCATTTCAACAAAATTACTTGTTTACATATCATTCAAAAAGACATTTTTTCCCTCGTAATGTTTCTCCTCATGTCTTAATTTTATTACGTCTAATAACTGCCAGCCAAGGCTTAATTTTGAATTCCACCAAAAAAAAAGTGACAGGGAAAAAAAAAAGGGAGGGGGGGGGAACCGTAATTTATTTTAAGTCACTACCAAACAATCCTATCTGTTTTAACCCTGGAAAAGAATGAAATTTTAGACATGTCCAAATTAAAAGCATTTGAAGAAGACAACTCTTAACCAAATGACAAAATTTTAGACTGGTCCAAATTGAAAGCGTTCGCAGACAACATAATAAATATGGCAGAAATAATGGGATTTGTATGTGAAAGGTTAGAAAAGGTTGTGGGAAAAGGAGAAAATGCTGGTCAACATTATTTTCTCCTTTGCCCACAATGTTTTCTAAAGGCTTCTTCAGTGTAAAACTCAGAATTGTGTGGAGAGGGTTAAATGCAGCTGAAATAGTGAAATTTATTTGTGAAAGAGAGGAAACATTTTATGGGGAAAAGAGCCTTGAAAATAACATTTTCCGCTTATCCTTCAATGTTTTGTACTTTATTAGAGATTTTAAATTTCATTTTTAGAATTTGTTTGCTGCAGATAATTTCAATGTTGAAGACTCTAAAATTTTTACATCGTGGCAAGGATGATAAAGGGGATTAAAGTGTACATATTTCTAAATGCATCAGATTTCTCTTGAAAGTTTTAACCCTATACCGCACAATGATACCTTTTGATGACCCTGGGAAAGAAGCCTTTGAAAACATTGTGGGAAAAGGAGAAAATGCTGGTAACCAGCATTTTCTCCTTTTTCCAAAATGTTTCTACCCTATCAAAGAAAAATTGCACCATTTGAGCCACACTGAAATTGTTGTCTGCAAATGCTTTCGATTTGGACAAGACTAAAATTTTGTCGTCTGGTAAAGGGTTAAATCGTAATTACACATCCATCAGTATAAAAGATTACTTGTACATGTATTTGATTGTAGGTCGAAATTGAATTGCGAAGTGTTAGACTGAACAGTCTTTTTTCAGATTTAAATAATATCAAGATTTTATTGATATTGGTGCATTTGAAAAGATTTTTTTTTTAAAAAAAGATGTCAAAGTAATGTGCTAAGCATGTATGTTTATGTATGTGTGTAGGTGACAGTATCTGGCGCCTTGTTTTTGTGCTCGTCACAAGTTTTTCCACCCATGAAATTGTATCTACAGGTCTACATGCTACAGGTCTATGCTAACTTATATCAGGGTGTGTAATAAAATATTGATAGCCCTGCCCTGTTTATTCAAAGGCTCAACTTGACTGAGGCTTTTGAGTTTACAGGCCCCTTAACAAGACAGCACCTTCTAAGACTCGTGTAAGTTAAGAGCACATGCAGATGACAAACTCATTATGACCTTCATGTAAATGATGAAGGGTATTGTCTGATGAAAAGGTACATGAATACAAGATGAGGAAAGCAGGGGTAATACAGAAAATGTTGTGTTTGTCAGTAAGATTGTTGAAAACAGTGTGGGTAACCAGCATTTTCTCCTTTACCCATGCTGTTTTTGAAAGCCTTTTTCAATAGCATTTTTTTAAAAAAATGCTTGTTTTGTGAAGGATTAACTCCAATGCATTGCTGCATGTTTTTAATTCATGAAATCTATACATAACCTTCCTCACTCATAGTTGACCATAACATTGATTTTGTTTATGTGGGAAAGCAGCCAATGACATGTAGCAATGCCTGTTGTATTTGTGGTGAAACGTGAATGATGAACATTGGGTCAATGTTGTCCAATTTGTCTCATATTTTTCAATCCTGAGGAAGAAAGCATGCAATAACATTCTGGAAAAAGGAGAAAATACTGGTAACCAGCATTTTCTCCCTGTACTAGTGTTGTTTACTGTTTCAAAGGCAAATCACATCGTTTACGAAACATTTTGCTATCTGCAAATACTTGACATGTAGGATTCTAAAACTGTCACCTGATAAAAGAGTGGCACTAGCAAAATGATTCATTTAAATAAAAGACCTATTGCGGTTGAAAGATTTTAGCTTCCACTTTGCTTTCATTTTTGTAAAAGCATGTGTGAAAGAACGATAGATAGGAAGAAGAAGAATTTATGATTTACTAATCTATGCACAATTCAACATGATTTTTGTAGTGAATGTACTTCAAATTTTAAAGCTATTAATAAAGCTTTAAATAGATTTTATGTTGTGTTTTCTTTCTTTCTATATGTAGAATGAAAAATAAGGGAACATTTGTATTTCACCTTGCGGTAATTCTTCATTTTTACCTTAACCATAAAACAAATATGAAATATAAGTCAATTTATGGGTGTGACCTCCATGTGCGGCAACACCTGCATGACACCTGGCCGGCATAATGGAGATGATATTGTGTATCGTTGCTCTTGGAATCTGCTGAAATATTGAGAGGTAAAGTTATCCTGTCATATCATGTCAGAAGAAACAAGTAACAGGGTTCCCTTATTTTGGGGCTACCTATATATTCCAAGTTAACTGGAGGGGTCCTGTGCTGTACAGTGGTAAAGTGTAGGACTTGTAACCTGGAAGCCCTGGGTTTTAGCCTCTCCAAAAGCACCGAGTTTTTCTTTGGAGTGTCTCTGGACAAGATACTTCAAAGTCCTAACTTGGCGATTGATAGATGGAATGGTGTGTTACGCCGCTTTCAACATTATAACAGTCATCTCAAGGCAACAGATCACATTCATGTATATCCTGGGTTCCACCAGTACTTAAGAACTGCTCAAACCAAGGACATACATGGATATGTGAGCTGTTGCCATAATATGAATGAAAAATGCTGAAAGCAGCATAGAACACCAATCAATTCTAGTTAATTGGCGCTAAAAATTTGTGAAGATTTTATCTTTGATCTATGACACAAACAAAGAAAAGTAATCCAAGTTTCTAAAGAAATTGACGTTATTTTTAATAATTCTGTAAATCAAGTTCAAAAGCTAGCCATTTCATTGGCTGAGACAGAATAGACCAATTAATTATATTAGCTAGAGTTTTTTGAGTTAGATTTGAATTAAAATTGGTTGGTGAATGGCTTGAGAACAAACACACAAATTTCAAAATACTTTACAAAACAGAAGAATTTTATTCTAGTCCAAATTGAAATTAATTGCAGACGACAATGTATATGCAACAGAAATAATGGAAATCGTCTTTAAAAGGGTAGAAAATATTGTTGGAGATGGAGAGAAATTGCTGGTTACCAGCATTTTCCCCCTTTCCCACAATGTTTTGAAAAGCTGCCTCTGTCAGGATCGTGTGGTTAAGGGACAAGACTTAACTAAACAATCCTGTGTTTTAATGACCACTAAGAACACTATTAAATATTGAGGGAAAAAGAGAAAAAGCTGGTAACCAACATTTTTTCCTTTTCCCATAATGTTTTACACCCTTTTAAAGGCAAATCCCATCCTTTGAGACATACTAAATGGGTCTTCAGCAAATGCTTTCAGTTTGGTGAAGAATTGATGCTCCATTGAAAAGGTATTATGTTTTATAATCATCAGATTGAAAAATAAATACATCAAACTTTGCCCTACAGAAAAACAAGCTATCAATTATTCATAAATTAAATCACACAAAATATGTTAGAGTTAAAAAGATACAAAAAGTATGTTAATGTAAAAATAACATAAAATATTATTTGTTAAAAAAAAAAAAATAATAAAAGAATATTTTTGTTAAAAAATATGTATATAAAAAAGTTTATCTATACATGTAAGGTTATCTTAAACTCTTTATCACACAATCCCAAGTTTTATCGACCCTTAGAAAGAAGGCTTTTAAAAACATTGTGGGAAAAGGAGAAAATGCTGGTAACTAGCATTTTCTCCTCTTCCCACAATGTTTTCTACCCTTCTCAAAACAAATTTCAAGTTTTCAGTCACATTTACTTTGTTGTCTGCAGATGCTTTCAATTTGGACTTGTCTAAAATTTTTGTAGTTTGATAAAGAGTTAACTCTTTACCAAATGACAAAATCTTAGACTAGTCCAGATTCAAAGCATTTGCAGATGACAATTCAAATGTGGCTCAAATGATGGACTTTGTTTTCGATGGGGTGGAAAACATAGTGGGAAATGGAGAAAATGCTGGTTACCAGCATTTTCTCCTTTTCCCACTATGTTTTTTTAAAAAGCCTTCTTTGTTAGGGTCATTACAACTCGGGATTGTGTAGAAATGGGTTAAGGAGAGCAAATTCAAAAAATTACGCGAGCATTGCATGCAGCTGCAAAAATCTTTGCTGTGGTTGATTTTTTGATAAAAGAAGAAAGGAGTCATAACTGGTTTAAAAAAAAAAAGACTCTTAAATGCCTGTCTGATATGGGTTCCCTGTTTGATAGGTAACAAAAAGTCCAGGTTTGGAGTGAATATCTTCAACAGCAGCAGCACTGTGTAGATTCAAGATCAAACTGCATATTCTGTGTAGTCTGATCTTGATCTACAATGTGCACAAATTCACCTAAAGTCATGCTCTCCATTTTTAGGGATTTTGTGAGCAAACTTGGAAGGCAGCCAGTCGTTTTTAACTCTTTACCACACGATCACAGGTTTTAATGACCCTGAACAAAATGCCTTTTGAAAACAATGTGGGAAAAGGAGAAAATGCTGGTAACCAGCATTTTCTCCTTTTCCCACAATGTTTTATATCCTATCATGGACAAATTTTGTCATCTGGGCCACTTTTTATTTGTCATCTGCAAATGCTTTGAATTTGGACCAGCCTAAAATTTTGTCGTTTGGGAAAGGGTTAATGGATGTCATGTGTACCAATAGTTAACTCTTTACCACACTTTACAACATTTTAGACCTGTCCAAAATCCACACAGCACATTCAAATGCCAAATTAAATAATGCTAAATGTGTGGAAGTTGTCTTTGATAGGGCAGAAAACATTGTGGGAAAAGGAGAAAATGCTGGTTACCAGCATTTTCTCCTATACCCACAATGTTTTCGAAAGTCTTCTTTCTGAAGGGTCATTAAAAGTCGGCATTGTGTGGTAAAGTGTTGAGGAAAGGCATGGAATGTATGGATAGGTGCTGTCAAAATATGATTAAAATACTGTAGTGGATATGGTTTTAACCCTTCACCCAACATACCCGTGTTTAAACTCTTTACCAAACGACAAAATTTAAGAGCAGTTGAAATTGAAAGCATTTGCAGATGACAAAATAAATGTTACTCAAAAATTGAACTTTGTTTTGGGAAGGGTAGAAAACATTGTGGGAAAAGGAAAAATGCTGGTTACCAGCATTTTCTCCTTTTCCCACAATGTTTTCAAAAGCTTTCTTTCTCACGGTTGTTAAATGTCGAAATTGTGTGTTAAGAGTTGATGAACCTCAGAAAGAAGGCCATGAAAAACATACCAGGAAAAAGAGAAAATGCTAATAACTAGCATTTTCTCCTTTTTCCATCATGTTTTCTATTGTTCTACTGATGAAATTTTAGCTGCATTTAGTTTGTCATCTGCAAATGCTTTCAATTCGGTCAAGTCTAAAATTTTGTTGTCTGATACAGAGTTAAAACCAAAACATAACAAGGAGCTAATCTATCTAAAAGTCACTCACAGAAGTAAATGTAACATAAATATCTTTCATATTTAAAAATAAATAAAAAATTATGTCCCTGAATTTAACATAAAAACTCAAGAATTCGCATAAAGTCCAACCTGTTTAGGAATGACCTATGCCTGTATTCAACAACCAGTCTCAAGTCATTCTTACTCTGCATTCAGAAAGTAATGCAAAAGACTAACCCATTTGGATTAGCCAATCAAAAATTGCTCTGCTTTCAAATTTAAACAATTCTTGAGAATAAGACTAAGAATGTTCTGAAGAATGGTTGGTGAATACGGACTCTGTACTAAACAACCCACTGCTTTAACCCTTTCCCAAACAAGCCCTGGTTTTCTCATGTCTGCAGTACAAGTCTTTTGAAAACAGTGTGGGAAAAGGAGAAATTGCTTGTAACAAGCAATTTCTCCTTTTCCCACACTGTTTGCTACACTTTTTGAGACCTTTCTGCCATTTTCATCAAATTTAAAATTGTCGTCTGCAAACTCTTTCAATTTGGACCAGTCCAAATTTTGTCGTTTGGGAAAGGGTTAACTCTTAACCTGCTGATAAGATTTAAACTGGTCAAGATATAATGAAGCTGCGAATGACAAATTTGATGTGCCACATTTTACTGGCAGCCTACGCATATGCTTCCAATTTTGACCAGTCATTGGTGAAGTGTTAGATGATCGGATTTGTTTCTGAGAAGGTAGAAAACATTTTAGGAAAAGAAGAAAATGCTGTTTACCCGCATTTAAAAGACTCAAGGATTGTTTAAAATACGAAATGCTTGGTAAAGCCCCTAAAAGTTAAGGCTATTGCTTTGATACAATGTTTTGTCCTCTTCCATCAACTTAATTTAAGTTCCATTAAGTGCCTGTTGTAAGAGTACACTTGTACTGAGCGACCAACTATTAATCCTTTACCAAACAAGCCCATGTTTCTGAGGCCATGAAGAAAGAGGCTTTTGAAAACATTGTGGGAAAAGTAGATTTGACTGTTTTGGAGTTCAACGCCCTTTTAACAGCTTGGGTCATATCACTGCTGTCAGTGCACCTATGCTTGTGTTGCCTGGCTTTTTTTTACACCAGTACTAACACAACTTTCTTTTCAAGTCACTGACTACTTTTCTCACATGCATCAAAAGAGACAGGCGAAAAATCGCCAGAAAGAATGTTTGCCTCAATTGGGAATCGAACCCAGTACCACCAGGTCACAAGTCAGATATGCTAACCACTGAGCAACCTGGTAGGGCTGGGAAAAGGAGAAAATGCTGGGAAAGAGTTCAGAGAATCCACACAGTGCTGCTGTTTTGATTCAACATCTAGTCATGAATTAACTTCACCAAATCTGCCTCGAAAGACCACCCACTGCAAGTGACTTTCAGTAATTCCCTTAGGTGGTCTCTGAATACAGGTTTTAGTGTACATGCATTTGTGGATAGACAAAAAAGTACATAAACTTTTTCCTTTTTCCACCTTGTTTCTGAAGCTAGACAGAATAATATTTTCCAACAGTACATAAAACAATGCAATCCACATGTTCAGGAATTAACCCTTCACCTGTTAAATAAGTGAACTGGAACTTTTAAGCCGATAGTAAAAATCCAATGTTTGCTTTTTCAAAGGAATTTTTTTGGGGGAAAATATCTCCTAATCGGACAATATAGATCCAAGATCAGACTGCACATTCTGTGCAGTCTGTTCCTGATCTACACTGTCCCCAAAAGGTCCTCAAGTTGCACTTAACAGCCTAAGGGTTAATAGTGTTTCATGTACAATAGACATGATTCGCACTCTGTGAAAAAGGGGTTTAGTGAATCTTCAGGCTGCATTATACCAAACAAGTTGTTGCACGATAATGAATAATGGGTCTATTTAGTCTTAAAACTGGCCAAAACATGAGGGAGAATGGTCCTTTTACTCTTTACCAAACATCAAAATTTTAGATCTGTCTCAAAGCAGTTGCAAACCACAAGATAAATGTGACTGAAAAATTGAAATTTGTTTTGGGAAGGGTAAAAAAACATTGTGGGAAAAGGAGAAAATGCTGGATACCAGCATTTTCTCACAATGTTTTCAAAAGACTTCTTTCTCAGGGTCGTTAAAAGTCAGGATTGTGTGGTAAAGAGTTGAAATACAGAAATTTACCTACAACAAAACGTTTTGACCCATGTCAGCCTGCACGGTGTGTTTAGGCTGACATGGGTCGATACTTATTGCAGATGTATAAAACTCCTTTTTTACACAGCATGGCCCACATGTGTTTTGCGTCTAGGTTACATGTATATGGCCAGCAACATGCGAAAAGGGACCTTCGGACATTTGTGTAAAGTGTCGTCCCAGATTAGCCTGCGCAGTCCGCGCAGGCTAATCCGAGACGGCACTTTACTACTACCTAAGATTTTTTCATACAGTAGACTTTCATGAAACAGATAATTGCACAAAAACGGGAAGTGTCGTCTTGGATTAGTCACAGACTGTACAGGCTGATCTGGGACGACACACTTTTACGCATATGTCCGAAGGCCCCTTTTCGTGTGTTGCATGCCATATTATGCTTAAGATTTTACAAACAAAAACTACATTTCCTGATTGTTCAACTTATGATTCAGTTAATAAAAGCCCTATTTTAAAAGAAAAGCAAAAATCAGAGATTTTTTTTTGGTTGCCTAGTAACAGGGCCCTGTCTGACAGATGGAGATGGTTTATTAACTTTAGAACCATGTTCGTTCTCTATTAATCCCAATCTAGAAAAAAGCCGATTTAGAAGTGTTGCAATATCCTCCCTATTACAATACAAGGCAAACAAATGTGGCACGATCAGTAAACTAAGGTTGACACTCCAAAATATAGATCTTGCTAGCATTGTATCTGGTACTATGTGTTCGACAGCAGTTCTCCACTTCAAAGAAGAACAGATGAAAACAAACTGACCTTGCATGGATGCACCAGCGTGAACGAGTGACCAATCTTTGACCCAGAACTGACCAGGGTATACAAGGCTACACACAGCTCCCACATAGAATGGCACATAGTAGTAAAAGTAGCATAGAGCCTGAAAAAAACAATGTGAACATTAACCCTTTACCAAACGACAAAATTTTAGACTGGCCAAAATTGAAAGCATTTGCAAACGACATAATAAATGTAACCCAAAAATTGAAATTTGTTTTGATAAGGGTAGAAAACATTGTGGGAAAAGGAGAAAATGCTGGTTACCAGCATTTTCTCCTTTTCCAACAATGTTTTCAAAGCTTTCTTTTTCAGGGTCGTTAAAATTTGGGATTGTGTGGTAAAGAGTTAACCTTTTTACAGTGTGGTCTACCAAACAATCCCCTGAGGAAGAAGACATTCAACCCTAAGACTGCTAAATAAATAAAACAAAATTTTCCACGCAGTAGTAAAAAGACAAATACTGCAATTTCAAAGTTGATTTCACCGGAAAAGAAAACACCGTATCGGACAGTGTAGACAAAAGATCAGACTGCACATTCTGTGCAGTCTGATCTTGATCTACACTGTCCACAAAAGGTCAGAGAGTCGTGCTTAGCAGCTTAACTCTTTACCACATGAGGAAAATGTAGACCTATCCAAACCGAAAGTATTTGCAGACGACAATTTGAATGTGACTCAAATGAGGAATTTTACCTTTTATATGGTAGAAAACATTGTGGGAAAAGGAGAAAATGCCAGTTACCAGCATGTTTTCAAAAGGTTTCTTCCTCAAGGTCGTTAAAAGTTGGGACTGTGTGGTAAAGGGTTAAGGGTTAACCCTTTATTATATAGCCGAAAATTTTACTGCTCAAACACATACATCATAGGCAGATAGAATTACACACATGACGGAGACAAAAAAAAAATGTATCTACACACTGTGAATACAGTTCCAAAGATGATATGATGATATACCTCAGGCGCAAAAAAAGTGAATATTGATCTGCAATATGATTGGTTAAAATGTAACCCTATAATATTCATCCACCATCCACTTCATAAAAACGAAGTTACTGGCCACTTAACCATTATTTCTTTTAATCCGTTTACAGTTATCGAATAAAATGTTAATAATTGCAAAATTTTGTCTTTGAAAATGGTAGGTATATAATAAAAGGAATATCTTGTTGTGGTAACTTTCATGGTGCTTATATTTACTTCTTGACCTTCAGTTTGCGTGATATCAAATTTTCTCATGCTGCTCAAATTAAATACAAGCACCAGGAAAGTTACTACAACATAATATTCCGTATTTACCACATAATCCTAACTTTTAACAACCCTAGGGAAGAAGCCTTTTGAAAACAGTGGGGAAAAGAAGAAAATGCTGGTAACCAGCATTTTCTACTTTTCTCACTATGTTTTCTAGCCTATCAAAGACAAATTTCCTCATTTAAGTCACATTTAAATTGTTGTCTGCAAGTGTTTTCAGTTTGGACAAGTCTATATTTTTAGCTCCAATGGCCGAAGGCCAGCGAGCTATTGTCATGGCGTTGTGTCCGTCGTGCGTCCGTCCGTCCGTGCGTGCGTCCGTAAACTTTTTCTTTAAAAAACTTCTCCTCAGAAACTATTGACTGGATTTTTACCAAATTTCACAGGAATGTTCCTTTGGTGGTCCTCTTTCAAATTCCTTCAAATAATTGTGTTCCATGAAGAATTCTGGTTGCCATGGCAACCAAAGTAAAAAACCTTTAAAAATCTTCTCCTCCCAAACTGCTATTTGGATAGCATTATTATTTTGCAGGAATGTTCCTTAGATACAGGTTTACAGAATTCCATTTAAAAAAAATGATCTGTCAAAAAACATGGCTTTTATGGGAGACTCATTTTCCTTTTATGGTATAAAGTAAAATCTTTGAAAAATTTCTTCTCTAAAACTATTCATTGGATTTCATTGTTGTTTTGCAGGTAAGTTCCTATGGTGGTTGTCTGCCAAATTGTTTCTATGGTGGTTGTATACCAAATTCCTTTTAAAAAAATGATACACCTAAAAACACATTTTTTTATAGACAAGGCTTATATTTCAAAAAAATGTTCTTCTCCAAAACTATTTATTGTGTTAGTTTTATCGGCTAACAAAGAAACAGGAAGAAAATTGGATTGACTTGACCTAGTCAGGGCTGTCCTATTTAAGCCCACACATTTTCCTTGGTATTAAGATCACAATTTACTCCAATGATATGCTATTAGTTAGTACTAGTAATAAAATATCACTGGCCATAAATAAGATAAAAGCTTGAGCACCTTTCACAACTTGAGCTTTTCAATTTTACCTTATTACTAAGCCTGAGTAACCATGCCAAGATAAAAAAGAAAAAGTATTTTAATAACAAAACCCCCATGTTGTAGGTACTTTATAGTCCTTTTGATATAGAACAAGAGAACCTCTGCACTTTTATTAGTTCTGGTAAAGGTTTGTTGACCTACTAATGAGTAAATGCAGAGTGGACAGAAGGGGTGTAAATCCTGGTGACCTGGTACAAAGTGGGACAGGGTTTTACATTTGTGATAAGGCATTAATGTTATCCAGTCAAACTGATCCCGCAACTCCAGTACACCAGAATTAATCTGTGCCCTGGAGCAGGATATTTGATTTATGTAAATGCATTTGTAGACCATTTTGTGTTGTTTGCCACAGAAGACATTCTAACTGTGACTGTGAAAAGTTGATTATTAGGGATTAGGTGTTCATTGTATGCCAGCATATTTCATTCTATCTGGTGTATTGATGTAAGTTGATCTATATTGCTATAACATTCATTCATTTGCCCTCCTAGCTGTTCTTTTAGATTACCCCTTTACCACACAATCACAACTTTTAACGACCCTGAGAAAGACATATTTTCTATATTTTGATGTTTCCCCACCCAAAATGGTTTGTGAAAGGACCTGTTGCAGACAACATATCTTCAAATTAGTAAGACATATATAAAAAAGGATAGAAATTATTGTGGGAAACTAAGAAAATGCTGGTTACCATTTTTTTCTTCTTTTCTCACAAGTTTTTTCCATACCTTTTTTCTTCAGTGAGCTAAAATGCAGGATTGAATGGTAATTGTTAAAAACTTCTTTTCGCCATTATAGAAATATCAGGCCTGTGGAGCGATACAGGCGCTCAAGCGCCTCTAGTTTTCCATGCGATAAGGAGTTAAAAACAGTGGGGAAAATGGAGGATATGCTAATAACCATGCCACCAGCTTTTTCTCCTTAATTTCTGACTGGACCAAATTGACAGCACTTGCACACAACAAATTAAATGAAGCTCACATGATGATTTCTGTCTTTGATAGGGTAAAAAGCACTGTGGGAAAAGGAGAAAATGCTGGTTGCCTGCATGTTCTCCTTTTCCCACAATGTTTTCAAAAGCCTCCTCTATCAGGGTCATAAAAACTCCAGATTGTATGGTAAAGAGTTAAGTTTAGACAGAGATCTCTTCAAATCTGAAGGCCATTGCTAAATAAATGAAATATTGTTGAAAACAGCATCAAACATTAAATAAACAAGAGATGTTTGTAAAACATGTATGCCCCCCCTAATGGCATCCAATTCTAAATATAACATGTGATTATAAACTGTTAAGTTCAAAGTGTAAAAACGAACAAAGGGTAATTACTCAAAAATTATTAATGATAAATTAACAATTCTTGGGCACTGCACTTCCCATTTATGTGAACTATTAACTTTTAAAGTTTCATGATTTTACCTAACATACTTTTTGAGTTATGCTCCGGAAAAAAATTAAGTACGAAAATCAACAAAGGGCAATAACTGCAAAAATATAATGGGCAGAGTTATGGTTCTTGTGCAATGCACTTCTCCTGAATAAGATCTATCCACATGTAAAGTTTCAAGATGATATCTGAAAAACCTTTTGAGTTATGCTCCGGACAAAAATTAAGTATGAAAATCAACAAAGGGCAATAACTCCAAAAATATGATGGGAAGAGTTATGGTTCTTGTGCACTGCACTTCTCCTTAATAAGATTAATCCACCTATGAGGTTTCAAGGTGATATCTGAAATACTTTTAGAGTTATGCTCCGGACAAAAATTAAGTATGAAAATCAACAAAGGGCAATAACTCCATAAATATGATGGGCAGAGTTATGATTCTTGTGCACTGCACTTCTCCTTAATGAGATCTATCCACCTATGTAGTTTCAAGATGATACCTGAAATACTTTTTGAGTTATGCTCCGGACAAAAATGTGGTCTACGGACCGACAGACTGACCGACAAGTGCAAAGCAATATACCCCCGCTTCTTCGAAGGGGGGCATAATAAACAGATCTTTACGTTTGCGCCATTTACAAATATAAAACTCACCTGTGTCCGCCCATATTGAGTTGGGTCTACCAGATATGGCTCAATCTTGGTAATATAGTACTGTGAAATATAGTCTTTACAACCCATACAAGACTGAAAAACAAAATGTTAAATTCATGGATAGTTTTAAAGATTTCAAAATATTTCAGAAACGTAAAATTACCAGTACATTGGTAAAAAGCACTGGGGGAAAACAAAAAAATACTTGTTACCTGCATTTCCTTTTCCAACGGTGTTCTCAAAAGCACTCTTTCTCCTCGTCATTACCTCTTTACCAGAATACAAAATTTTAGATTGGCCAAAATTCAAAGCCTTTGCAGATGACAAAATAAATGTGACTCAAATGATAGAATTTGTTTCTGAAAGGTTAGAAAACATTGTGGCTACCACAACGTTTTTAAAAGTCTAATTAACCAGAGGCGTTAAAACTCATCATTATGTGGTAGAGAGTTAAAATATGAGCTTGTTCCAAAAAAGGATTACCAAAACATGATATTTTTTGTTTATCTAATTATTTTTTTTTTGTCACTTTTACTCCCTTTGGCTGGTGAAACATAGTAAATTATATAATTAGGTAAAAAAAACTGACCTACTATCCTCCTCCCCATCCACAAAGAGCTCTTGCTCGAGAAAATTGAGGTTAAAGCCTAACATTTGTTAAGTCTTTACTGAGTTTTAACAACTCTAAAGACAAATACTTTTGTACACATCGTGAAAATAGGGGAAAATGCATGTGCCTAGTATTTTCTCCTTTTTCAACAATGTTTTCTACCTTTCCACTGATAAATCTCAATAACTGAGCCACACTTACTTTGTCATCATCTGCAATTGCTTTCAATATGGACAAATCTATAAAATTTGTCGTTTGGTAAGAGTCAAACCAAAAAATATCGAAATTGAAGGGGAGACAATTCTCTACAGCTTCAGACCACACACCAGAAAATTGCATCAAGCACACTACGTTTTTGGTGATCACTTGGCCCTTGCTACACATTCCTGGGTTTAACAACCTTGATGTAGGCAGCTTTTGGAAACATTTAAAACGAAAAATGAAGCAAAATACTGGTAACCAGTATCTTCTTCTTTTTCCACAATGTTTTCTACCCTTTCTAAGACAAAACTTAACATTGAAATCTCATTTAATTTGTTGTCTGCAATACTTTTAACCCCTAAAGTGCCTTTCACAACTATTTGTTGCTTTGCAACCAATGTAGATAAAGATCAAACTGCAAAAATTGTGCAGTCTGATCTCTGATCTACACTGTGCGCCTAGTTTAAACACTATAGACAAAAGCCACCATCAAATTACAATTATTTGGGTCCCATTTCTAAACTGAATTGTCTGTTGGGCTTTTTAGGCACTCTAGGGGTTAACCTGTTACCACATAATCCTAAGCTTTAACGACCCCTTGGGGAGGGGGCTTTTGCAAACATTGTGGGAAAAGGAGAAAATGCTGGTAACCAGCATTTTCTCCTTTTCCCACAATGTTTTCCTTCCTTTCGTAGACTAATTTCACCATTTGCGCCAGAATTAACTTGTCATGTGTAAATGCTCTCAATCTAGATGAGTCTAATATTTCTTTGTGTGGTAAAAAGTTAATTTGTACAAGTCTAAAAGTTTGTCATCTGGTAAAGAGTTACAGAAAATTTCAAAACAATGACAACAAAACAGGCAGAAGAGTTTGTGATACAAAATACCAATATTAACTCTTCACCAGACGACAAAGTTTTAGACTACTCCATATCCAAAGCATTTGCAGACGACAAGTTAAATGCGACTCAAATGATAGGATTTAATCTGGAAAGTCTAGAAAACTTTTGGGGAAAAGGAAACAAAGCTGGTAGCCAGCATTTTCTCCTTTGTCCTAAATGTTTTCAAATGTATGCTTTCTCAAGGTCTTAAAGCACAGAATTCTTTGGTAAAGGTTTAAATCTTTACCAAACAACAAAATTTTAGACTCGTCCAAATTGAAAGCTTTAGCAGACGACAAAATGAATGTTACTCAAAAATTGCAATTTGTTCTGGGAAGAGTAGAAAACATTGCAGGAAAAGGAGAAAGTGCTGGTAACCAGCATTTTCTCCTTTTCCCACAATGTTTTCAAAAGGCTTTTTCCTCAGGGTCGATAAAGTCGGGATTGTGTGGTGAAGGGTTAAGTGCATCATGCACCAAAGTGTCTGTGTTCAAGGGGAGATAATAATCCTCTGATGCTCATTTCTTATCCAAACAACAAAGTTAACAGACAGACATTCAGACAGACAAACAGACAGGGTCCAATATACCCGTAAAGTCATTTGTTTGTCAGGGATAAATATATTATATAAAAAAAAATACCTACAATCATTCTAAACCCTGCTACAGCCATGGCAAACACAAACCACACCCCAAAAATCCATTCAACTATCTTCTGCCAAGTCTGAGTTTCTTTTGGCTAAAATTAAAAACATTTAAAGATATGTAATAAAACAGTTTCTGCACATTTTTGATCTATACTGTCTGTAAAAATACTATACTTATTAAAAATGCCTTCAGCATTCAAAGAGTTGAATCCATTAATAAAAATATACACAGGAAAAATAGTGTTAAATCCCCTGTTTTTACCGGGTTTGATTTTCTAGTGTAAATGATATGAAATGGGTTGGAAATTAGAATCTGGCTGCTGCACACACCAACAAACAGTTGAGGTACCCCTTTAACCTCATGGCAGCGGATACTGGTCAAGCTGCTTCTTGTGAGAGGTATGAGATGAAGACTGCAAGCTGTTTTGAAAGCCCTGGGTGAAAATACTCAATATTGATTGATTGTGAGTGCCCATTCTCTGCAGATCACTTTCAACCTGTCGTAAGTGTTATCTCGACATTATAAATTCCCAGTTTTAACCAAACCTAAAAGCTTCTTGTTTTCCTTAAATTTGAAAGCAATATCTAAGCAAACAATTCCTACTTACCATGAGGTGAAGGGATACATCAGTTCATTTCATTGGCAAAAGACTGGTCTGTTGGTGTATGAAGCAGCCGGATTGTAATTTCTACCCAATTTAATATACAACAGAAAAATAAAACCTGATAAAAGACAGGGGAGGTGCAAAACACTTTTTACTATGTGTACTAACTTCAATGCTGACTCCATTCAAGAAAACATGAGTTTTCCTTTCTATCTTATCAAACAGAGTCTCTGCAGAAAAGGGTGATTGGTTACCTGCTTATGTTTGACTTTCATGCCTTCTCTTATAAACCGAATACCAGAATAGACAGGGTACCAAACATAGGGAACATTGAGCAAATAGGACCATTTAATACCCTTGTTACCTGCAAAAAAAAAAATCCATAGTTTAACTTCTATTTCTGGACTTTTTCTCATCATTTCCTACCAGAATAGTCCTTATCTTACAGTAAGTTTTTCAAATTTTCTGCTGCAAGTTTGTTAGTTTAGTACAAAAGTTTTACACTGATTGTGAAACAAGTCCTCACAACTTACATTAAACACGCTTAACCCTTTACCACACACTCCCATGTTTTTATGACTCTGAGAAAACAGCCTTTTGAAAACACTGTGCGAAAAGGAGAAAATGCTGGTAACTGCTTCCTGGAAACCTTAACCCTTTCCCAAACAAGCCCTGGTTTTCTCGTGTCTACAGTACAAGTCTTTTGAAAACACTGCGGGAAAAGGAAAAATTGCTCGTAACGAGCAATTTCTCCTTTTCACACAATGTTTTCTACTTGTTTTAAGACCTTTCAAGCTTTTTTGATCAAATTTAAAATTGTCGTCTGCAAACTCTTTCATTTTGGACTAGTCCAAAATTTGTCGTTTGGGAAAGGGTTAAACAATACTCACACCATGACACGGTTGATCCCAAAAGCTGACCCTGCTCATTATGGGATTCAAACCCCCAACATCTGATGAGAGAGGCCCATCCTTTATCCCTACACCACTGTCTTCATGCAATATCTAAGGACAGTTAGTTTGTTTCTGGAGGTACTGTTTGTTTGAATGATATTTAACTTTCTACCAAAAGACAGAATTTTAGACTTTTCCAAATTGAAAGCATTTGCAGACAACAAAATAAATGTAACACACAATTAAACTTTGTGCTGAAAAGGGTAGAAGACATTGTGGAAAAAGGAGAAAAAGCAGGTTACATGCATTTTCTCCTTTTCCTAAATGTTTTCAAAAGCTTTCTTTCTCAGGGTTGTTAGGCTTTTGTGGTAAAAGGTTAACCCCTTACCACACTATCCTGACTGTTAACGTCCCTGGGGAAGACGCCTTTTGAAAACATTGTGGGAAAAGGAGAAAATGCTGGTAACCACCACTTTCTCCTTTTCCCACAATGTTTTCTACACATTCAGTTGCAATTTCTCTCATTTCAACCACATCTGATCTGTCGTCTGCAAATGCTTTCGATTTGGACAAGTCTAAAATTTTTGTTGTTTGGTAAAGAGTTAACCCTTTCCCAAACGACAAATTTTGGACTGGTCCGAATTGAAAGAGTTTGCAGACAACAATTTTAAATTTGATGAAAATGGAAGAAAGGTCTCAAAAAGGGTAGAAAACACTGTGGGAAAAGGAAAAATTGCTGGTTACGAGTGTTTTCAAAAGACTTGTACTGCAGACACGTGAAAACCAGGGCTTGTTTGGGAAAGAGTTAACCCTTCTTCATCACTATTTATGTTATATCGCAGTGGTCTGTGCACATATCCATGCTCTCCTGGAGTTTACTTTTACCACAGCTTTGCACAGTATCCTTTCCTAGCCACTGGCTGCTTTCCCACATAGACATTGTCAAAACAATGTTCAAAGATGAATAGAGAAATTAATTCTATGACTATCATCCATCCTTGGAAAGTAGTAAGCCAAGCTTGGGAATCCAACCAACCAGCCATGGTTTCATGCCTTGTATCTTACTTACTGAGCTATGGCCCTCAGCTCAGGTACAAACAATTAACTCTTTACCAAATGCAAAAAGCTGATCCAAATTGAACACAACTGCAGATTACAAAATTTAATGTAGCTCAAATAATGATATTTGTCTTAGAAAGAGAAGAAAACATTTTGGGAAAAGGAGAAAATGTTTGTAAAGCCCTCACTGTCAAGATCTCTAAAACTCTGGATTGTGTGGTAAAGGGTTAAATTAACGCACAGGTTAAAAGCAAAATATTTGCACATCCATTTTGAACAAAGAAAAGGTAACAAAACTTTACCTGTAAAGTTTCCAGGCATAAAAACTATCATACTGTTCATGATAGAACCCACCCAGTACAGTCCAAGTTGTCTGTAATCAAGACTGTTCAAAAGATAGTAAAGAAGTTAATAAGAAGCCTTTAACTCTAAACGCTTTACAACATAATCCCGAGTTTTAACAACCCGCACAAATTGCACTTTTGAAAACATTGTGGGCAAAGCATAATGTTTTCAAAAGGCTTTTTCCTCATGGTCATTAAAACAAGGGATTGTGTGGTAAAGGGTTAAGCTGGACATTTATCAAACTTTACTACATGGATATCATTTCAAATGCTTGACAGCATACTGTGAATGTTTCATATTTACAGAACGTCATAAATATGAACTAGAAATGTAACAATTATACCCTCTTGATTTTGATTAGCTCTCTTACGTAGAACTGTGTGGGCAAAGTAATAATGAAAACCATTTAATCTTCCATTTTTTAACCCTTTATCACACAATGCCAACTTTTAACGACCCTGAGGAAGAAGCCTTTTCAAAACATTGTGGGAAAAGGAGAAAATGCTGGTAACCAGCATTTTCTCCTTTTCCTACAATGTTTTCTACCCTATCAAAGAAAAATCACATCATTTGAGCCACACTGAAAATGTCATCTGCAAATGCTTTCAACTTGGGCGGGTCTAAAATTTCATCATCTGGTAAAATGATTTCTCTGCTCTGCTTTCTGTTCATTTAACCTTTTACAAAACAATCTTGTTTTAACAAATCCCTGTCAGATGACTTTTAAAAATATTACAGGAGGAAAAGAAAATGCTGTTAAAAAGCATTTTTTTCTTTTCCTACAGTGTCTTCCATGCTTCTAAAGACAAACTTCATAGTTTCAGGTGCTTTCATTTTGTCTTCTGCCAATGCTTTGAAGTTGGACCAGTCTAAAATTTTGTTGTCTGGTAAAGAGTTAACTCTTTTATAGTTTACCAAACAACAGAATTTTAAACTGGTCTAAATTCAATGCATTTGCAGACAACAAACTAAAAGTAGCACAAACTGGGAAATCTTTGGTAAAAAAGGGCAGAAAACATTGTGGGAAAAGCAGAAAATGCTGGTAACCAGCATTTTCTCCTTTTCCCACAATGTCTTCTCTATCAAAGACAAATTCCATCATTTCTGCAACATTTAGTTTATCGTCTGCAAATACTTTCAATTTGGAAAAGTCTAAAATTTTGTCGCTTGGTAAAGAGTTAATGACCATAATAAAGAAGCCTTTTGAAAACATTGTGGGAAAAGGAGAAATGCTGGTAACCAGCATTTTCTCCTTTTCCCACAATATTTTCTATACTTCCAAAGAAAAAAATTCAGTTTTTGAGTCACACTTTATTTTTCGTCTGCCAGATTGATTGATTGTATGGTGTGTAACGTCGTTTTCAACATTATTTCAGTTATATCGCGGCGGCCAGTGCACCTATCCATGCTTTCCTGGAGTTTCTTTTACCAGTACTATGCCAATATTCTTTCCAAGCCACTGGCTGCTTTCCCACATAACCATCGTTGAAACAATGGTCAGTGGTGAGAGAGGAATGAATCCTGTCGCAATGACTATCATCAATCCTCGGAAAGAAATTGGCTGAGCCAGGGATTGAACCAGTGACCTCCTGTTCTCAAGTCCTGTACGCTACCGACTGAGCTAAGGGGGCTCGTCGTCTGCCAGTGTTTTTTAATTTAGACAAGTCTGAAATATTATCGTGTGGTATGGACTTAAGTTGTAAAGATACAAAGACTTACCCTGAACAAAGCAGCCATATCATTGTTATATACATAGAGAAGTGTGCAGTTCCATCATACCAGTTTATCATGGTACCATAGGAGCTTCGTAGATAGGGCTCTCCCTCCCTCAAATAAAACTCCATAAAACCTTGCACGTACCCATCTAGCTCTAGGCCAATAAACAAATCTACAACAGCCGTAAAGGAAAAAATGCTCCACACTGAAATGAAAGAGGTATTCTATTGTGAAAAAAAGGAATAAATCGTAAAATTTTTACTGGTACATGTATATTGTACATCAAAACATTCTTGGAACAGGAAAATATGCTGGTAACCAGCCAACATATTTTCTACTCTTTGAAAGACAAATTTCATGTTTTCACTCATTTTCAATAAGTAGGTCCATTTAGTGTTTCCCTTCACAAATTTAACAATTCAAATACAAATGAGCATGTATTTTTGCACAAAGCAATTAAGTACCATCATGTGTTCAAGAAATAGTCACTTTTTGGCATCCTGAAAAATATTTTACTGAGAAAATTTGAGTTGAATATTCATTTTTAAATGTTCGTTACTGTTGCCAAAGTGAGAACTGAACTTTTAGCAGTTTACATTTGGTAAATAGATCATTACTGTATGGGAGCCATTCACAGTAAAGACGAGGTTTGATATTGTTCTGTGTAAAATAATTTAGCAAGCTGCTAACAACGTTCATAAAAAAGTAGTGCTACAGCAATGTCTTGCTGTCGCTGAAATTTGAAAAAACACACAAAACCTTCATTATACATTCTTTGTGTACTGATTACTAATTTCCTATACAGTGATTTATTGAAAGGATATGGTGAATTTGATAAGTAACCAATGTATAAGGCACCTAGAATAGCAGAATTTGTAGTGGTGATACACTTAGTTGAAAAGAGAAGCGACTTTAGTAACGTTGTCTGGTCTCAAGGTACACTTGGAGACCTTCGTTACCGCACATTTCAAACAATCACTGATCCCTCCGAGTTTCCATTTTATTGCAATAGCATGTACATGGTAGCTTAAGCTACCTAAAATGTAACATGGTAATGTTTGGAATTCAGCTTTGTATTAAAACATTATTGACGAAATAGTGTGCAAATAAATTCTTTGTTACTCAAACTTTCGTTAATAAAAATACGGAACTTTATGAAAAGTCATGTTCTCAGTGGCAAACAAGACTCTAGCGCCGATGTCATAATCAAGTTATCATTGTGGTGTTTCACAGACAAGAAAGATCGATGACACACGGTTTTTAACCCTGATTTGAGGCATTCACTAATAGGCATTCATGAGAAAGGGCGTACTTTTGCATGGCTTAATCATTTTTCACCATAAAAACATACTTTTTCCTTTAAAAGTTATTTTCTGTGTTTGTAACTAAATCAAATTCTATGATTACCTCAAAACGAGCACTACATCTAAGCCGCTTTACTTTTACTATTGATTAGACTAAACTTAAACATTCATTACAGTGATGTAACAAAGGTTTTATAAAATTATCCATGAAGTTCAAGTACATCTGGTCGAAAACTTTCTCATCTGTTGTGTTTTTATGAAACATGGTAGATCTAAACTTAATTGTAAATACGATTACATCCACAAAAACCATGCCAAATGAAAATTACTCGGAATATTGAAATGATGATTTCGTTTAGTGTCACGCTGCTACTGTTAATATTTTGTAATTTGTATCCTGCAGTCCAAGAGGCATCTAGTTTATTTGTCAAAATTGTCGATTACAGTTCAAAGCAGATCAACGATTCTTCCGAGACACAGTTCATCTGAAATACATATTACATTTTCCTGTGCAACGAAGGTTTTGCCAGCGTAACAAAGGTTTAAGATCGAAAAATGAGCTGCTTTGACATAAAACACTTAATTTTTTCTTTTTTTCTGTGTAGAACTACATTGAACCAGATGTGGGCAATTGTTTAATTTACATTCAAAGACGTTTACAGTTGTTTTCAAATTCATCTTAAACTTTCGTTACTTCAGTCTGACGAGTCTTTAATTACACTGCACACTTTGTGTCATAGTAAAGTACCGCAAATTTACTTTTTTCAGAATAATACATGCCAAATGTTGATTTTACAAAAGGCAAAGAATATTTTTAAGCCTGAAATATTTTCTAGTATGGATTCTGCTAGGACAGATGAATTTATAAGTTAGTCATCGGTTGTTATATTATTAACGAGACACTTTAATTTAAAGGTTATAGCAGAACTGTATCGGAGAAAAGATATGTATAATTGTCCTTTGTCGGAGGTAATATGTGTCTCTGTTGTATGGAACTTATTACAACTAAGTTTTACACATATCTGATGTCAGAAGCGGGATTTAAAAACAGAAGCGCCTGGTCACGAAGGTTATTTTTAACAGAAATTTAGGAAAAGACATCGCCTCCTTTAAATGTATATATCTCCTATACCAGACTGTGACAAGCAATGCATTCAAAATTTTCAGACAATAGTCCACAGAGATATTAAATCTGTTTGACATTGGTGATATAACCTTACTAGAAAATTCATTTTTCAGTTTTTGTTTTCGTGAAATGGACCTACTTATTGAAAATCAGTGTTTATGTAACATATGATAATCAGCATTTTCTCCTTTTCCCACAAATTTTCTACCCTATCAAAAATTCCATCATTTGAGCTTCATTGAAATTACTGTCTGCAAATGTTTTCAATTTGGACAAGGTTAAAATTTTGTCGTCTTGTAAAGGGTTAAATCAGAGATGATAGGCGAATGAAAAACAAAATAGGAGGAAGCTTATTGCAGATGGAGCAAATCTGTCTCAATCAATTTGAAAAATTATATTACACATTTTATCCTTTATCTGTGCAACTTCCTGCCAAAATTACAACCACAATCATCCTTCTCATTCAACCATTCCCATCTCCATTTATTCTGTAAGCCAATTTCTAAATTTTTAGGGCTCGCCTCTAGGTCGAGAAAATCCATTTTCGGTATTCCAAATTGATATTGTATTTCCAATCTGGTGGCATCACTGCTGTCTATGGTCTTCGATGTCATAAACTATCACTACTCTTTTTAACTGTCTATATTCCTTAGGACTGCCATGATGCAAAACAAGTCTGTACTGAACACCCACTGCCCCTAAATTTCTCAACGGATTTACAAAAATTGTGAAAATGGCCCTAGCAGGTTCTCAAAAACTGGATTTCCAGAAAAAATCATAAAACTTTTACAAGGCTGAAATTTCATAGTGTGGTAAAGAGTTGAGGCTCCAGCAGTCTGTGTATCTATAATTTGGGGAAAACATGCGTTATCGGTACTCTCAGTTCTTTGATGATTTATTCTTTTTGTCAGAATTTCACATTGCAGCTTTAATAATATCACTGTAGGTCTTACACCATAATTACTACATTCATACTCACCATAGAAAAGAGGTTCTTTCTTTGCTGGCGAATCTTTGACAAATATAGCTGCAAGCATACCAAACAGAGGCAACGTTACGACACCAGCAGCAAAAATCCATTTCTGGTCCTGCATCATGACTAATTTGTCCAGCGAGTAGATAAGAGGGGCTGCCAAAAACGATGTTACAAATACAAGTAATACAATAGGGGTGTTTGTCAAACCCATCATTGCCTCTGAGAAAAAAAAAACTGACTCTACTATTTACTCGAGTCGAATTCAAAACATGTGAAGGCTTGTTTGTACTTTGATTTTACCGCAACCGGTGTATTCTGTTAAAACCCCAAAATCAAATTGACTTATTACTTCCTGTTTCGATTTCAGCTGATTCCAGATCCCGGCTGAGACTCTAGTCGGAAAAAAAAGTGATTTTTCAACTGAAAAGATGTACTTTTACTTTCCTTCTTAAAACAGTTATCGCTTTAATCATTTTCGGTTAAATTCGCAACCATAAATTGGCTTCTAAATGTGCAAAAAAGCTTAATTTAGGTAGTCGTTTTTTAACCGGTGCTAGTGTAACCTGAGTCACTTACAATTAATCCGGGTGTAAGCCAGAAATGCGAGCTATTTCCTTAATTTATCCAGACCTATGAAAAATCTGTTAAAAAAAATAGATTCTTTTAGAACGACAATTTTAACATAAGACCTTCAAGTTATTTTCATAGCTTTGTTACAGTGTAGAAAAATTTCCATTTTCTGATATCTGTCATTATAACAGTAGAAGATGTTTTTCTTTTAAACTCAAGTTAATCATTTACCACACAATCCCAAATTTTAATGATCCTGAGAAAGAGGCCTTTTGAAAACATTGTGGGAAAAGGAGAAAATGCTGGTAACCAGCATTTCCTCATTTTTTTCACAATGTTTTCTGCCCTGTCAATGACAGAAATTGTCATTAGAGTCACATTTGTCAACTGCAAATGCTTTCAATTTGGCCTAGTCCAAAATTTGTGGTTCAGTAAAGAGTTGATCATGATAACAGTAGCCCATGACAGAAAGGCAGGTAGCCCTCTAGATATTTTTTTTTTTGCCATTATTTTGCCCCTTTTTAAACTCAAAATTTTCTGAGAAATCAGCAGAAGCTGAGAGTTGATATCTATATTTGGTCAGAGCTCCAGATAGAGAGAGTGATTTTGATTTCAAAATTGAAAATATGAATTATTCTCCACTAAACCCAATGTTATGGGTACTCATTAGAATTATCTCGAGATGATTGTAACAAGTACATGAAAGGGTTTAGAAGAGAAATAATGGATTTATGATACCATCACTCCCTCTTATCTGGAGCTCTGTCCCTCTTATCTGGAGCTCTGTCCCTCTTATCTGGAGCTCTGAAAGGGAGTGATAAAAAACTATTACTGCCTGTGCCCAGTCTAGTATCTTATCTGGAGCTCTGTTCGGTACTCTTGTTTGTACAAATTTTCACACTTGTCCTATTTGAAAGCACTTGCTAACAACAAATTAACCCTTTCCCAAACGATGAATTTTAGACTGGTCCAAATTCAAAGAGTTTGCAGACGACAATTTTAAATTTGATGAAAATGGCAGAAAAGTTCTCCAAAAGGGTAGAAAACACTGTGGGAAAAGGAGAAATTGCTCGTTACGAGCAATTTCTCCTTTTCCCACAGTGTTTTCAAAAAACTTGTACTGCAGACACGTGAAAACCAGGGCTTGTTTGGGAAAGGGTTAAGGGTGGTAAAAATGATAGAGTTTTCTCCTTACCCCACAATGTTTTCAAAAGGTTGTCAAGATTTTAGATTGTGTTGTGATAGTTTAACTCTACTAGTCCAAATTGAAAGCTTTTGCAGATGACAAATGTGACTGAAAAATTGATTTTTTTTTTCTTTGAAAAGAGTAGAAAACATGCTCTCTCCTTTTCCCACAATGTTTTCAAAAGGCCTCTTTCTCAGAGTCATCAAAAGTTGGGATTATGCGGTAAAGGATTAATGTTAAAATGACTATGAATAATTATCCATGAGTATTGATGAGTTTGTCATTTGGTGTTTACACCTATTTCTACCTACAGACAGAAGCAAGACATTTTCCTGAAGAATACTGATACAGACATACTGGGCCAGCTAAGATCAGTCAGCCTGGTGAGATTTATTCATCTGTCAAGAGATGAAACAAAAAGTGGTGGTAACAGGTAACTTTGATAAGACATGACTCAAAGGGGCTGGTGTCCCAAAGCTATCATTTGGCATATTTTGGACACCTGTATATTATTAAAGAAAATGTTAGAGTCGGCCCTTTACCAAACAAATCAATGTTTTCATAACCCTGAGGAAGAAAGTTTTGGAAAAGATTATCCACACAATCCCAAGTTTTAATGACCCTGAGAAGGCTTTTTAAAACATGTGGGAAAAGGAGAAAATGCTGGTAACCTGCATTTTCTTCTTTTTCCACAAAATTTTGTACCCTTTCAAAGAAAAATACCATCATTTGAGCCAAATTTAAATTTGGCATCTGTAATGCTCTCAATATGGATGAGTCTAAAGTCTTTCGGTCGGTTAATCCTTTACCACACAATCCTGAGTACTAGCCTGAAAAAGAAAGCATTTGAAAACATTGTGGGAAAAGGAGAAATGCTGGTAACCAGCATTTTCTCCTTTCCCCACAATGATTTCTATCTGTCTCAAAGCAAATTTCAATTTTTTTGTCACATTCAGTTTGTTGTCTGCAAATGCTTTCAGTTTGGATTAGTCTAAAATTTATCATTTGGTAAAGAGTTAAGTATTTAGGTCTAAAAGAATAAATATTTATACCGGAGCACATAAATGAAGAATAATATAAGGAGAGCCCATCAGCTGTTTCTATTTATAGACACTAGCTTATGTATGTGGCAACAAATACAGTACCTATGTATATGATTGTAGTACATTATTGGAAGTGATCTTGGGAAATATTTGAGCAAGTGCTATTTAAAGCAATGTTAAAACTTTTTTCTTCCACTGTAAAAAGAAGCAGTTATTCATCTTAATACTTGCAGCATAAGTTTGAAAGGATTTATAAATGAAAAAGCATTAGTTTGTGTTCGCTTTTAACCTCACCTGAGCACAGAGTGCTGAAGATGAGCTTTTGTGATCGTGTTGTGTCCTGCGACTGTCGTCTGTCGTGCAGTCGTCAACATTTACCTTGTGTGCACTCTAGAGGCCACATTTTCAACCAGATCATCATGAAACTTAGTCAGAATGTTTGTCAGGATAAAATCTTAGGAAAGTTCAAAATTGGGTCACATGGGGTCAGAAAGTTGGTCACAGGGCCAGATTTTGTGTGCACTCTAGAGGCTACATTTTCAGCCTGATACTCATGAAATGAGGTCAAAATGTTTGTCTAGATAAAATCTCGCACAAGTTTGAAATTCAGTCATGTGGGGTCAAAAAGTAGGTCATGGGGCCAGATCTTAGAAAAAGCTTGTGTGCACTCTAGAGACCACATTTTCAGCCTTATACACATGAAACTAGCTTAGAATTTTTGTCCTGATAAAATCTTGGACAAGTTCGAAATTGGGTCACATGAGGTCAAAAAGTAGGTCTAGGAGCCAAATCTTAGCAAAAAACTTGTGTGTACTCTAGAGGCCACATTTTCCGCCAGATACTCATGAAACTTGGTCAGAATGTTTATCTGGATAAAATCTCGGAGAAGTTCGAAATTTTGTCACATGGGGGTCAAAAAGTAGGTCAGGGGGTCAAATCTTAGGAAAAGTTTGTGGGCACTATAGAGGCCACATTTTCAGCCTGATACACATGAAACTTGCTCAGTATGTTTGTCTGGATAAAATCTTGGACAGTTTTGAAATTGGATCACATGAGGTCAAAAAGTAGGTCATGGGGCCAAATCCTAGAAAAAGCTTCTGTGCACCCTAGAGGTCACATTTTCAGCCTGATACTCATGAAACTTGCTTAGAATCTTTGTCTAGATAAAATCTTGGATAGGTTTTAAATCAGTTTATGCTGGGTCAAAAAGTAGGTCACAAGGCCAAATTTTAGAAAAAACCTTGTGTGCACTCTAGAGGCCACATTTCCAGTCTGATACTCATGAAAATTGGTCAGAATGTTTGTCTGGATAAAATCTTGGACTAGTTCAAAATTGGGTCATGTCAGGTCAAGAAGTAGGTCACTGGGCCAAAACTTAGAAAAACCTTGTGTATACTCTAGGGGCCACATTTTCAGCCTGATACTCATGAAACTTTGTTAGAATGTTTGATTTGATCAAATCTTGGACACATAGAAAATTGGTTTATGTCGAGTCAAAAAGTAAGTCACTGGGCCAAATCATAGAAGAACCTTGTGTGCACTCTAGAGGCCACATTTTCAGCTTGATACTCATGAAACTTGGTCAGAATATTTGTCTGGATAAAGTCTCAGGCATGTTTGAAATTGGGTCATGTTGGATCAAAAAGTAGGTCACTGGGCCAAATCTTAGAAAAACCTTATGTGAACTCTAAAGGCTACATTTTTGGCCTGATACTCATGAAACTTGGTCAGATTGTTTGCCTGGATGAAATCTTAGAAAAGAATGATATCAAGTCACATCAGGTCAAAAAGTTGGTCACAGGACCAAATCTTAGAAAAACCTTGTGTGACTCTAGAGGCCTCATTTTGAGCCAGATTAGAAATTCAAAAATGGGCTAAAGCAGTCAAAAAGTAGATCACTTACACTCATGCATTTTACATCATCATGACCAGTATCTTTTCAGCCTTATCAATCCTAGATGACCTTACTCAGGTGAGTGCTTTAGGGTCAATGGCCCTCTTGTTTTAGTTAAACTCTTTAATAGGTGAGGAAATTTTAGACCTATCATTTCTGAAAGCATTAGCAAATGACAAATGTGGCTCAAGTCATTATATTTTTCTCTGAAAACGCAGAAAAGATTCTGAGAAAAGAGAAATTACTGATTATCAGTATTTTCTTTTTTTTTCCAGGATGTTTAAATAGAGGACAAATTGTCTGTTTTGGTGTATGATCAAAATTTCTTTCATTGAGTGAAAAGCGAAGGCTATATTTCTAAGATTGGCAAAGCCACAAGTGAAAATATGGCTCTTGCTTTTCACGAGATTAAAGAAATTTCAATTGCATAGGGAAACAAACAATTATCCCTTTTCTCTTCATCTTAACTTTTCTTTTCACATCATTCTAATTTTTGCTCATTGTGAAAAATATGTGCATTTTTCAAGCACAATAGATTTATTCCAACTAGTTGGATATGGACTAGCTGTAATAATGACATCATGAGTGATGTTGACTGTGTGATAAAATGTGATGTTCATCTGCCAGAAATTCATTCATTTTCTATAAATATGTGGCATGTCAAAAATAAAAGTTATAACATTGACGGATGAATTATAAAGTTTGTCATAAGGATATAATTCTATATCAGATTGCTGTCAGATATAAACTACTGAAAAGCATAAAAGAAAAAGGTTTCTTCTTCATTGCTGCAAAAGTACAGGATCATTTAGTTTACCCATTTACCAGTATTTTCTTCTTCTCCTACAATGTTTTCTAGCATTTCAGAAACAAATCCAATCATTTGAGCAACATTTAATTAGTCGTCTGCAAGTGCTTTCAATTTGGACAAGTCTAAGATATTGCGGTTTTGTAAAGAGTTAAAGATTTATCCAATGAGAGAGTTTAAGTTGAGTTAAAATTTGTTATACTAGGATTTGGTCCCTTTGCCAATCATCATGTGAATGCTAGTTGGGAATGTGCAAAAGAGTTACAGAGAATCGGACTAGGTGATACCGTTGAGCTGAGTGTATTTGAAATTCCTGTGGAGTATGAAACCGTGAAGAAAGAGATACCTGCCCTATGGGAGAAACATAAACCTGATGTAAGAGTTGTTTGTAATTCTGCTAAGTGTACGATTTCGATTTGCTTTTGGAAACAGAACAGATCAGTATCAGACTGCACAAATTAGAATTTGCAACAGACATCCCTGCAACAGACAGCTTTGAAAAATATTTACCCTTTACCACAGAATCCCAGCTTTAAATAACCCTGAGGACAAAAGCTTTTGATAGCTTTGTGGAAAAAGGAGAAAATGCTAGTAACTGGCATTGTCTTCTGTTACCCACAATGTTTTATACCCTATGAAATAGAAATTTCATGTTTGGAATAACAGTTATTTTGTCATCTGCAAAATGCTTTCAATTTAGACAATACTATAGTATAATTTTGTCGTTTGCTAAAGAGTTAAAGGAAAAAGGAACCATTGAGTATTAAGTATTTGGTAATGAATGAACCTATTACAGAGCTACATATTTCATTCTAGCAAATAAGTGTCTGCTGTTGGTATGGTACTCATTCTGTTTCTTTTTGTGTGGTAAGTCCTGCGTCTGTAATCACCAACCATTCTTTAGAGCATTCTTTGTCTTTTTCTAGATGTAGAAAGTAACACAACCACTGATTGATTAAACCATTTGGTTAAGCCAATCAGAAGTTGTGTTACTTTCAAATTTAGAAAATTCTTGAGATTTAGAGTGAGAATGTTCTTCAGAATGGTTTGTGAATGTGGACCCTGGTTACTGTTAACCCTTTACCAGACGACAGAATTTTAGCATAGTCCAAATTGAAAGCATTTGCAGACGACAATTCTGATGTGGCTGAAATGGTGCATTTTTTCTTTGATAGGGTAGAAAACATTGTGGGAATAGGAAAAAATGCTGGTTACCAGCATTTTCTCCATTTCCCACAATGTTTTCAATAGGCTTCTTTCTTAGGGGCGTCAAAAGGCGGCATTGTGCGGTAAATGGTTAACATAACAAATTCTTTAATCTACTGACTTCTCCAAGTAAAAGGACTGAATATGCTTGAGTTGTATATCTGGTGTATTGAAACCTTTACGACACAATCCTTCCCACCCCCCCCCCCCCCTTTTTTTTTTTAAGAGAAGGAAGGCTTTTGAAAAAATTGTGGGGGAAAAAGAGAAAAGGCTGATAAACAGCATTTTCTCCTTCTCTTGCAATTTTTTCTACCCTTTCAAAAACAACATTGTGGTCTGCATATTCTTTGAATTTAGAAAAGTCCAAAACTTCGTTACCTGGTAAAGAGTTAAATCTTAGAAAAAATGTTTGAGACCACTGTAAATACTATTTAGCAACCATTACTGTAATTAAAAAAAAAATGGAATTTACATTTAAAAAAAAAAAAAAAAAAATGTAATTTAAGCCATGCTCTTTGAAAAGGGGGCTTAATGCATCTGCAAAAAGTATCGACCCAGGTCAGCCTGCACAGGCTAACCTAGGCCGAAACTTTTTGCTTTTGGTAAATTTTCTGCATATCAAAGAACTAGTATAACTCATGATTCAGTCAGTTGTTAGACAAGATGGACTTTATTGATTCATAAGCCAGTGGCTTGGAAAGAATATTGTGCGTAGTACTGGTAAATGAAACTCCAGGAAAGCATGGATAGGTGCACTGGCCGCTGTGATATAACTGAAATAATGTTGAAAACGGCGTTAAACACCATACAATCAATTATTGATTCATAATTATGTGATGACTTCCTTGGTATCATGGATTATGGAGATGCATTAAACCCTCTTTTGCTAGAGTGCATGGCTCAAATCTTACTGTATCAGCTAGAAATTAAAAGAAATACTCGGTATCCATTGAGTTCTCAACAAACATCTTTGAAAATATCCTTGTAAAATAGGGACAATCAACATCAGTCCAGGGTTAGTGCATCGAGAACCGCAAATTTAACCCTTTACCACACTACCCCGACTTTAACCCTTTCCCAGATGACAAATTTTGGACTGGTCCAAATTGAAAGAGTTTGCAGATGACAATTTTAAATTTGATGAAAGTGGCAGAAAGTTATCAAAAAGGGTAGAAAACACTGCGGGAAAAGGAGAAATTGCTCGTTACGAGCAATTTCTCCTTTTCCCACAGTGTTTTCAAAAGACTTGTACTGCAAACACGTGAAAACCAGGGCTTGTATGGGAAAGGGTTAAGTGACCCTGAGAAAGAAGTCTTATGTGTAAACCCTTTAGCAAATAACCCACTGTTTTTATGACTCTGACAGAGATGGCTGGTAACCAGCATTTTCATTTTCTCCTACAATGTATTCAACCTTCTCAAAGAAAAATCCTTTCATGTTGGCACAAAGTATTTGTCGTCTGTAATTGCTTTTAGTTTAGACAAGTTTATAACTTGTTACAAATTCAAACAAAGAATTTTTCTTGTAGCTGATGGTGCACATTGGAGTGTCTGGCATTGCAAAGAAAATAACCTTGGAGCAACAAGGTCACAATGATGGTTATGACAAGGATGATGTGAAAGGATGCAAAGCAAGCGATTTCTGCTGTGTGAATGGAGCTGACAATGTGATTGTTTCTGATCTGGACATGGCCAGTGTTTGTAAGGTTGTCAATGAGTCAGGGATCAAAGCTAAGGCTGTTATATCTCATGATGCAGGAAGGTAAGATTTGATTGGATCTGTTGTATCACATGATACTTGATAGTAGGATTTGATTAGATCTGTTGTATCACATGATGTTGGAAGGTAGGATTTAATTTGATCTGCTATTATCATATGAGGCAGGAAGGTAGGATTTGATTGGATAGTATTACCAGCATCTTCTGTTTTCATATTGCTTTCTACGCTTTCAATGACAGATCCCATCAACTGAGCCAAATTGAATTTGTCATCTGCAAATTTTCTCAATTTTGATGAGTCCAAAATTTGTCATTGGTTCAAGAGTTAACTAGAATTAGGACCCACATACCCAATTAAATGCCTTGATAGAGTGGACAGCTGTTCAAACTAGCTTTACATTGGGCATTTCTTAGTTAAACTATTCAAGGGGAAATAATTCTTAAACAGTGAAATGCAGAAATGTTAAAAATAGGTCCATGCACATCAATAGTTTCTATCTAATAGTCATACAGAGTTCTAATCCAATGATAGCAAAATTTAACTTGATATTCAAAATATCATTATATGTACATGCATACCTACTATACCCATATGATTTTGTTTCATAGAGAGATGGTTAGATAGATAGACAGACAGATAGACAGGCAAGCAGTTAGACAGACAGGCAAGCAGGCAGGCTGATTCAAATATTAGATGATTTAAACATTATTTTTATATCAGTTTGATAATTCTTTCAGGTACCTCTGTGATTTCATTTATTTCATATCGCTGCACAGGGATCGGAGGAGAACTGCCTTTATACATGTGCCTCAATTAGATAAACCTTACAACATCAGCGAACTAACGGAAGGAGTCCGAATAGCAATTTTGGCAATGTTAAATCAGGCTTCAAATTTTACGTCCAAAAATCATGAAATATAGCATAGATATATGTGTACAGTAATAAATTATGATCTATATTTGTATAGCACAAATTACTTATGTTGTTATCTGATCTCTGAACAGTTTTTTACAAATTTTTATATCCCTTTAATGAGTCACAAGTTGTCCGGAATAAAAATGAAGACCTTTTATCCATTCCTTGTTGCTAATGTCTGTTAAAACCCTAGCCTTGGAGTATGTTTAATACAATTCCTTGATAGGAAGTCATGATAGGATTTGTCCTTGAAAGGGTAGAAAACTAAGTGAAAAAAGGAGAAAATGCTGGCTACCAGCATTTTCTCTGTTTTCCACAATGTTTTCAAACAGCAATCCTTTAAGGTCATAAGAATACAGGATTGTTTGGTGGAGGGTAAACATAATCCAGTTATTCAGGTGCAAATGAGGCTAGGGTGTGCAGTTAAATAAGCTTTCATAAAACAACTATGTGTAGCTATTTATATGCAATTTACCTTTTCTTTGTAATATTCACTGTTGTAATCATTTATTTTGTGCAATCATTTTATTCAGTAAATGGTTAGTCATACTCTTGTAAATATCACTACTATGGCTTCAGATGGTATCCTTGATTATTAGCTCAGCTTTTTGTGAAGAGAACATCAAAGTATTGTCATAGCCCAGGCGTCATCTGTGTCTTGGTGCAAAATTTTTCACATTTCATCAGATCTCTCGTATTACTGAAAATTCGGACAAGTTTTTAACTATCAAAAAGGGAACCTATACATGCAACCATCAAAATATTTTTTAAACAATTATACCCCTTTTTCACCTTAAAATTTTCAAAAACTTTGACATTTTATAATATATCTGTTTTTACTGAAGATATGTACTTCAGACTTGGACAAGTTGTTTACTTTTAAAAGGGAAGCCTACACAACAAGAGCAGATAACCATTGAAGTAGTATGACAAGGTTATGCCCCTTTTTGTACTTCAAATTTTAACTGAAGATCAAACAACTGCAGCTAAGCGATGGCACCTGCACCTTCAATTCAGCCTTTTTTCTATGGTTTTTTTATGTCTATTTCCCCCTTTTTTTCTTTGTTTTTTCTTTAAGGGATTTTTTCCAATATTGAAGAAAACATTAGGGAGTTGTTATAGCCATTTTTGATGTCTGTGTCTTTGTTGTCGAGCATCATCTTTGAAAATTTCTGTCTCTTCTGTAACTGAAAATGTTTATGGTTAAAATTAAATTAAATTCATTCTAATTGAAAAATTGGGCTGTTTGTCAACTATTAAAAGGAAAACTCAAACCAGAAGGGCAGGTAACCCAATAATACTTTTATTGGTTATTTCCCTCATTCGACCTCTGTTTTAGCTGAATAAACAGCTGCAGTTGATTTTTGGCACCCCATGTGATATTCTTGTTTCTGTCTGTTTTTACATGATTGTTATTAAACCTTGGAGTGCTATTATGATTGTTATTAAACCTTGGAGTTCTATTGCGATTGTTATTAAACCTTGGAGTGCTATTGTTATTAAACCTTGGAGTGCTGCAGTAGTAAAATGGACATTTTCAGTCTTATAACAACAGTCTAAATACTAATATTTGGGGGCCAAGTTAGCTAGAGCAATTTAGGGCATATTTATGCAGTCTGATCTTGATCTACACAGTTTGCAAAAGCAGCAAAAGGTAAGGATGATATATGGTATGCTATTTCTTGCTTTTTTTTTCTTTACCACGCAATCCTGTATTTTAACAACCCTAAGGGAGAATGCTTTTGAAAACAGTGTAGGAAAAGGAGAAAATGTTGAATAACCAGCAATTTCTCCTTTTCCCACACAGTTCTCAACCCTTTCAGAAGCGTATTCAATCATTTGAGCTATATCTTTTCTGTTGTCTGCAAATGCTTCAGATTTTGACATGTTTAAAATTTTGGCATTTGGTAGAGTTAACCCTTTACCATACAATCCCGACTTTTAACGACCCTGAGGAAAAAGCCCTTTGAAAACATTGTGGGAAAAGGAGAAAATGCTGGTAACCAGCATTTTCTCCTTTTCCCACAATGTTTTCCACCCTATCCAGTACATATATCACTATTTAAGCTACACTTAAGTTGTCGTCTGCAAATGCTTTGAATTTGGTCCAGTCTAAAATTTTGTCGTTTGGTAAAGAGTTAAATCAGCCATTTATTGTTAAATTTGATACAGGAAAGAGGCAAATAATTCTTTTTTGCGCACATAACTTGTTATTTTAGTCCGTGTTAGTGTGAATATGCAGACTGTATGTGTAGACTTTCAGCTACCTGAATTTTTTCAGTGAAGATGTTTTGTTAAGAAATTCATCCCCTGATGATCGTTTGATTTATAGCTGATGATTCTTTAACCTTTTACCGCAGAATCCCAAGTTTTACAAGACAAAGAAGCCTATTGAAAACATAGTGGGAAAAATAGAAAGTGCTGGTAACCAGTATTTTCTCCTTTTTCCACATTGTTTTTTTTTTTTTACCCTTTTACAAACAAAATTTTCAAATGTGGTAACAATTAATTTGTCATTTGCATAATCATGCTTTCAGTTTGGACCAGTCTAAAGTGTTGCGGTGTGTAAAGGGTTAACAAAGCTCAGGAGAAAGGCTTTTGAAAATATCGTTGGAAAGGAAAAGAGAAAATGCTGATATCCAACATTTTCTATTCTTTCTACAATGATTTCTACTCTTTCAAAGACAAATCCCTTCATTCAAGCGATATTTTGTGAGCCTGGGGATACTTTTAATATCAGCAATTCTTAAATTTTGTTCTGTGGTTAAGAGTTAACTCTTTACCAATCGACAAAATTTTAGAATGGTCTAAAATGAACGTATTTGCAGACGACAAACTAGATGTTATACAAATTAGGATATTTTTCTTTGAAAAGGTAGAAAACATTGTGGGAAAAGGAGAAAATGTTGGTTACCAGCTTTTCCTCCTTTTCCCACAATGTTTTTAAAAATCCTTCACCTTGGGGTCGTTAAAACTCTGGATTGTGTGGCAAAGGGTTAACCGCTTAATAATTTAACTCTTTCCCACACAATCCTGAGTTTAAACGACCCCAAAGAAGAAGGCTTTTGAAAACATTGTAGGAAAAGGAGAAGATGCTGATAATCAGCATTTTCTCCCTTTTCCACAACAATGTTTTCCACCCTTTCAAGCACATCTTACAACATTTGAGCCACATTTATTTTGTTGCCTGCAATCTCTTTCAATTGGACTTGTCCAGAATTTTGTTGTCTGGTACAGAGTTAAGTGAAGCCAAGTTTTCAAGAACAGCAGCATATTTTTATGATCTTTTGCTGGATATGTTATTTCTGGCCAAAAAGTCTTTTCCAGGGAAACCTTGCTGGTTCTTTATTCTTCCACCCATGTTGTTACAATGTTCTTTTCTTTGTTTTTATTATGGTATTTAAAGCGGTTTTCAACATTATTTCAGTTATATCAAGTGGCCAGTGCACTTATCCATGCTTTTATGGAATTCGTTTTATCAGTAATTTGCACAGTTCTCTTTGCAACCCACTAGCTGCTTTCCCAAGTAATCATTGTCAAAACAGTGACCGGCAGTGAGATTACAAAGTTCTAAAAAGTGCCATATGAATGAATGGGTTATGTCCTTGTGCATGTATAGTTTACTAATGTTGTCATGGGTCTGAATTTAACCCTATACTACAAAATCCTGTGTTTTAACGACCCTGAAGAAGAAGCCTTTGGAAAACATTGTGGGAAAAGGAGAAAATGCTGGTAACCACAATGTTTTCTACCAACAACAAATTTCAATTTTTCAATCACATTTACCTTGTCATCTGCAAATGCTTTTAATTTGGACTAAGACGAAATTTTGTCGTTTGGTAAAGAGTTAACTCTTTACCACACAACAAAATTTTATACTTGTCCAAATTGGGAGCATTTACAGACAACAAAATAAATGTGCAGACGACAAAATAAATGTGACCCAAAACTTGAAATTTATATATGGAACAGTAGGAAGCATTGTGGGAAAAGGAGAAAATGCTGGTTACCAGTTTTCAAAAGCCTTCTCTTTTAGGGTCGTTAAAACTCGGAATTGTGTGGTAAAGGGTAAAGCCAATATATATATGTATGGCATGCATCAGGTATGGCTTTTCAGTACATTACATTGCCACACTGAAATAAACCACCTGTAGAAATGGATGTTTTTAATGCAGAATTGTATTTTTGTAGCTTATACAGGTATCGAAATATCTAAATGATCCCTGACAAAGTGTGAGTAGTATAAAAAAGGACATACTTTTAAACAGGTGATGAAGTTTCATGAAGCGTCCACAAACAAGTTAAATGTAGCTTAATTTATGTCTTTGATAGGGTAGAAAAATTGTAGGTAAAGGTGAAGGTGATAGTAAAACAGCAATTTTTCCCTCCTTTTCACACATTTTTTTTTTACCCTCTACAACACAAATACAATTAAATGAGCCACATTTGTCTTCTGGACATGCTTTAACTCTTTACCAAGTGACAAAATTTCAGAGTCATCCAAATTGAAAGGATTTGCAGACGACAAATTAAAATGTGCAAAAATTATGAAATTTGTCTGTGGAAGGGTAGAAAATATTGTGGGAAAAGGAGAAAATGCTGGTTACCAGTGTTTTCAAAAGTCTTTTTCCTTTGGGTCATTAAAACTCGGGATTGTGTGGTAAAAGGTTAAAAAGTTGACTTTTGATATTTGTAGAGTTAAAGTTATAGATTTATAATATTTTCTGATATACTGTAAGTTCTTGAGTAGCATAATATAAGCATTAGTTCTTCATCCAAAGAGAAGGAAAACAAATTAAAGAGTGCCCGAGCAGTAGAAAGTTCTTCTAAAACATTGTAAAATAGTGGGCAACTGTTTTCTAACAATATTTTATATATTTCTGCCACAGTATTTGGTAGTTTACCAAAATATTTTTTCCTTTTGATTAAAAAATGTCTCTACTGTGATATTATGTTATGGTTTGTGTGTAAATAGCCTGTTTGCTTGAATCTTTACCAAACAAGTCCATGTTTTCATGAGCCTAAAGGCATCTGAAAACGTTATGGGAAAAGGAGAAAATGGCTGGTAAACAGCATTTTCTCCTTCTTCACCATGTTTTCTAACCTCTTGAAGAAAAAAAAACAAGTAAGCCAATTTGATATTTACTAGAGCTTTAACCCTTTCCCAAACGACAAATTTTGGACTGGTCCAAATTGAAAGAGTTTGCAAACGACAATTTTAAATTTGATGAAAATGGCAGAAAAGTCTCAAAAAGGGTAGAAAACACTGTGGAAAAAGGAGAAATTGCTCGTTACGAGCAATTTCTCCTTTTACCACAGTGTTTTCAAAAGACTTGTACTGCAGACACGTGAAAACCAGGGCTTGTTTGGGAAAGGGTTAAGGTTGGACAGGGCTAAAATTTTGTTGTCTTTTAGAGTTAATGGTTTAAAACGTCACATAACCAGAAGTAAATGAGCTGTGAAAAGGGGGCTTAATGCATCTGCGAAAAGTATCGACCCAGGTCAGCCTGCTCAGTCCGTGCAGGCTGACCTGAGCCGATAATTTTTGCTATCAGTCAGTTTTCTGTATGTCAAAGCACCAGTCTACCTTATGATACAGTCCGTTATTTGACAAACTGAACTTTTTGGATCCTTGACTATGTAATGTCTTGCTAGGTATGATGCATCACAGAGATGCATTAAGCCCCTTTTTGTCAGAGCATGGCTCAAATGTATGTTACACAGGCATGGATATAATCAGATTTAATTAAATATATGTATGCTTGAACTTGCTTTAAATTTTTACAGGACCCAAGTTTTGTTTGACTCTACCAAACAATCTTATGATTTTTCTACTTCCAGGAATAAGATTTGTGGAAACATTGTGGGAAAAGGAGAAAATGCTGATTAAATTGAGCATTTAAATTGTCAGGAAATGCTTCCAATGTGGAAAAGTCTTAAATTTTGTCTTCTAATAAAGGGTCAGATAACAAGGGTTAACCCTTTACCACACAGTCCCAAGTTTTAACAACCCTGGGGAGAAAGCCTTTTGAAATCATTGTGAGAAAGAAGAAAATGCTGGTAACCAGAATTTTCTCCTTCAACCACAATGTCTTCTCTCCTTTCAAAGACAAATCCTTCATTTTTAGCCACATTTATTTTGTCGTCCAAGAATGCTTTCAATTTTGAAAAATCTAAAACTTTGTCATTTGGTAAAGACGTAAGATACTTTCTTTTTTTCACTTGTTTTACTCATTCCTTTTTTATATCTATATATTTACATGTATACCTTTGTTGTATTCTAATCACTGTTTATCATGATGATGTACACATGCTCTTGCAAAAGGGGTTTTAATGCATCTTTTTGACACATTATACCAAGCAAGTCATTTCGTGATCATGGATTCATAAAATCCATTTTGTCTCACAACCATCTGTACCACAAGGTAGACTGGTACTTGACAAGCAATAGTAAAAAAGTATTTACCCAGGTCAGCCTTCGCAGACTGCGCAGGCTGACCTGGGTCACTACTTTTTGCTGATGCATTAAACCCGCTTTTCACAGAGCATGGCTCATCTATTTTAGCGAAGACATTTTGAACTCATTATATGCCTGAAGACAAATTTGAAACAGATCACTATGAAACAACTGAATTGCATAATATATATGGATAATCAACTTGAACTGAGAGTTAATCTTTACAAAGCAAGAGTCTAAAGAAGGCTTTTGAAAACATTGTCACAAAAGGAGAAAATGATGGTAACCAGTATTTTCTCCTTTTCACATAATGTTTTGTACCGTTTTAAAGACTGTAATCAATCTTTTAAGCTCTATTTAATGAGTCATTTGGTGAAGATTTAACCCTTTACCACACAATCCAAAGTTTTAACGACCCTAGGGAAGGAGCCTTTTGAAAACATTGTGGGAAAAGGAGAAAATGCTGGTAATCAGCATTTTCTCCTTTTCCCACAATGTTTTCTACCCAATCAAAGATAAATATGATCACTTTAGCCAAATTTAAATTGTCGTCTGCAAATACTTTCAATTTGGACTGGTCTAAATTTTTCTGGTGTGGTAAAGTATTAAATTAGAAAATACAGATGAAATATTGTGATGAAAAAGAAATTTCTGAGCTTAGCTAAGATCCATGAAAACTTCTGTATAAAGTATTTTGTGTAAAAAGAAATTGATGAATTTAGGTTTATTTGATGAAAACATGTGAAATGTTGTGAAAAAAGGAACTTACTGAATTCAGATTAAAACATGTAAAATATTGTGACAAAAAGTTGTTGCTCATTAACATTTACAAAACAAGTTCTAATAACCCTGAAAGCTCATGAAAACATTGTGGGAAAAGGAGATGATGCTGGTTACTAGCATTTTCCTCTATTCCCAAAATGTTTAGGACACTTAACAAAGCCAATTTCCATAGTTTTGAGCCACACTTTATTTGTTGTCTGCAAATGCTTTCAGTTTGGACAAGTCTTAAATTTTGTTGTTTGGTAAAGAGTTAAGAGCAGTGTTTTCCTTTTGCCACAATATTTTCAGACGTGGTCTGCTGCAAGGTGAAAAGTCATCTGCCACTTGTTCTGAGTCGACTTATTTCTTATTAAACTGCCATTTGCAGTAGTTTGTCTTTTTTCATTGTTCAAAAAAGGGGTTTTATAAAGGTACTATAATGGACAACTTTAATCATGTACCACCATGTACTGGGTTTTAACGACCCTAGGTAGGAGCCTTTTGAAAACAATGCGGGTAAAGGAGAAAATGCTGGTTACCAGCCTTTTCTCCTTTTCCCACAATGTTTTCTACTCTATCAAGGATGCAATCTGCCATTTGAGCCACCTTTAAACTGTCGTCTGCAAAATACTCTCAATTTTGACAAGTGTAAAATTTTGTCTTATGATAAAGAGTTAAAACTGGACATTTTTTCGTAAATTTTACATTTGGTATTTAGGTGAAAATCAGTTGAAATTTGGGTGATTTAGGGCCAGTTTTAAGACATTAGATAGATTTCATTAAACTTTGCAGTGCTAAATTAATTAATTCTCAATTAGTACAAAATATGCCTTTATATTGCACTTGAAAGGCTGCTTTTGTCTAGATGTCAGACAAAAGAATTGAAGGGTAGATCCAAGATCAGACTGCATGCTTTGTGAAGCTGATTCACACATAAGCCACAAATTTGGGACTCAACCTTTACCATACAACAAAATTTTTAACTCATCCAGATTGAAGAAGACAAAATATAAAATGTGACGCAAATGATGGGATTTGTCTTTGGAAGAACAGAAAACATTACCACAACGACATTATGAATTCCTCAGGGAATGAATGAAACACGATAATAAACAACACACTAATATTGTTCGAAATTTTGGCTATTGCCTTTTTCAAGAGTTTGAAACACTTTTTCCTCCAGAACTTTTTTTTAGCTTGAATTACTGCAGCCATGTACAATATTTTACAAGGACATTTTCAAAGTCACCTGCTGCATAACTGAAATGGGAGTAAATGACTTAACCCTTTACCACACAATCCCGAGTTTTAACGACCCTGAGACAGAAGCCTTTGGAAACATTGTGGGAAAAGAAGAAAATGCTGGTAACCAGTATTCTCTCCTTTTCCCCCAGTGTTTTCTATACTTCACAAAACAAATTTCAATTTTGGAGTCACATTTATTTTGACATCTGCAAATGCTCTCAATTTGGACCGGTCTAAACTTTTGTCGTTTGGTAAAGGGTTAATCTTTTCATACCAACAGATACTATCATGTGTTAATTAAAATCAAGTTTGTTATGTATTTTATGAAGTGATGTTAAAACTTAAAACCTATTACCATTTTTTTTTCCTTCTATTTTCATGACCCTTTGATTGATTGATTGTATGGTATTTATTGCAGTTTTCAACATTATTTCAGTTATATCATGGTGGCCAGTGCACCAATCCATGCTTCCTGGCGTTTCTTTTACCAGTACTACACACAATGTTCTTTCCAAGCCACTGACTGCTTTCCCATATAACCATTGTGGAAACAATGATTAGCGGTGAAAGAGGAATGAATCCTGTTCAATGACTATCATCAATCATTGGAAAGAAATTGGTCGAGCTGGAGATCGAACCAGCAAACCCCCGTTCTCATGACCTGTACGCTACCAATTGACCTACGGATGCTTGGCATTTTCAGAACCCTTTACCAGGCAACAAAATTTAAGCCATGTCCAAATTGAAAGCATTTGCAGATATCAAATTGAATGTTACTTGAAACATAAAGTTTGTCATTCAAAAGGTAGAAAACATTGTGGGAAGAGGAGAAAATGCTGCTTACCAGCATTTTCTCCAAAGTTTGTCATTCAAAAGGTAGAAAACATTGTGGGAAGAGGAGAAAATGCTGTTTACCAGCATTTTCTCCTTTTCCCACAATGTTTTCAAAAGCCTCATTTCTCAGGGTTGTTTAAAGTCGGCAATTGTGTGGTAAATGGATAAAGAGAGTAAAAATTATCATGATTAAGTGAGAGAAAAAAAAAGCGAAGAAATCACATCAGCAAAATGATGGGGCAAGTTTTTGTTTACGGAGATTCCGTGGTAAAAGAAGCCCACGCCAAAAATTGAGGAGCCGGAGAGATGCGCATGCATAGTAGGAAGTAGACGACAAATGAAAGATGGTGTTTACAAGCAGCATCAAAAATGGCATAGAATGATGAAAGTATTTCCAAACAACAAATTAAGCCTTAACCACGCAATCCAGAGTTTTAACAATCCTGAAGAGGAAAGCGTTCAGAAACATTGTGGGAAAAAAAGAAAATGCTGGTAACCAGCATTTTCTCCTTTTCCGATGATGTTTTCTAATCATTCTAAGAAAAACTCCTATCCTAAGAGTAACATTTAAATTTGCAAAATTAAATGCATTCAATTTAGAGAAGTTTTCAAATTTCTAAGGGGGTCCCAAATTTTACATAGGCTTGTATAGTGAAAGGGGTCCTGCGTGGTTCAGTGGTAAAGTGTGGGACGCGTAACCTGGAAGTCCCGGGTTCAAGCCGCACCTGATCCACTGGATTTTTCGTGGGAGTGTCCTTGGGCAAGACACTTCAGAGCCCTAGCCTAGTATTGGTGAAATCCAGGAAGTACATAGATTTGTGAGCTGTCACCGTGATACGACTGAAATAATGTTGAAAGCTGTGGAAACACCATTCAATCAATCAATCAGTAGTGAAAACTTTGAAAAAAAATATTCTTACTCCTAACCATAAACCTTAGGGCTTCTAAATTTTGTATAAAATTAGCCCCATCCCAGGGGTCACAATGTTTACACAGGTCTATATAGCGAAACCTAGAAACTGTCAACACCTTGTTCTTAACGAGAAGGCCTATGGCTACCAAAGTTTGCATTTAGCTTTATCTTTTGGCCTGTGCAAAGGTTGTTCATATTATAGCCCCGAGGTCAAAATTGGTCCTGCCCCAGGGGGTCACAAGTTTTAACCCTTTACCACACAATCCCGACTTTTAACAACCCTGATGAAGAAAGCTTTTGAAAACGTGGGAAAAGGAGAAAATGCTGGTAACCAGCATTTTCTCCTTTTCCCAAATGTTTTCTGTCCTGCCCAAAACAATTTGCAATTTTTGCACCATTGGTGTCACAACTTTCAAGAAAGCTTTCATAGAGAAAACACTGAAAACTCCTCTTGTTCCAAACAATATGACCTAGAATTGTAATATTTGGTATGTAGCACAATATTGGGGACCTCTACCAAGGTTGTTCAAAGTATTACCATGTGGTCAAAAGTTGGTCCAAACGGAGGAGATGGGGTGTCACAAATTGTTCTCTGGTGAGCAATTAAGGGTTCTTACCTTTTTGTCGGAAATCTTTTAGAGGAGAAACTTTTGAGTTCACTGATGTTTGGTACAAATGATACTAGATAAGTCCTGTTTGTGTTCACCAAACTTGTCTTAGGAGCATTTGAAAAAGGATTGACTTTTTTCCGGGCTACTATTGCCCTACAGATTTCAAACATTTTGATCACTATCAAAGCCAATTGCATGTATGGCACATGCAATTTATTAGGCAATGAAGAGAAACAAGGCCATGAAGTAATGCTGCGACTTAACCCTGTAACAAACAATCCTGAGTTTTAACAATAGAGGAATCAGCAGAAAACATTACAGAGAAAAAGGAATATGCTGTAAAAACAGCATTTCCTCCTTTTCCCACAATGCTACGTACTCTTTCAAAATCAGAAATAATCATTTCAGCCACATTTGTCTTCTGCAAATGCTTGCAGTCTGGACAAGTTCTAAAATTTTGTTGTCTGGTAAAACTTCAGGAAAACATCAGTGCCCAACCATTTTCCTTTTTCCACAGTGTTTCCAAAGCCCTCCTCAAGGTCATTATAAACTAGGATTGTTTGGTAACAAGTTAATACATGTATTTGAGAAAGGAACCAACTGCTCTACTGAGAGGGGAAGGAATTATCTCACAGTGGCTTTGTCAAGCTTTATATTTATTTCAAGTCGAATCAGTGCCATATTCAATCCAGGACAAGACTAGCCGTCTGATTGGTCAAAGTAGAATGTCTCAGCCAATCAGACAACTAGTCCAGGAATGTAGAATTCGAAATCCACTGTGAACTGTTGATGACCAAGGGCCCAGTGTTGGAATTTGTCATATTTGTATTTTAATCCGATACCAAACACACCCATGTTTTAATGACCCTGTGAAAAAACTTGAAAGGCTTTGGAAACATTGTAAGAAATGGAGAAAATGCTGGTTATCCTTGTCCCACAATGTTTTCTACCTTACCAAATACAAATTTTATCATTTGAGCCACATTTATTGTCTGCAAATGTTTTCAATCTTGACATGAGTATGCAATTTAGAGGTTTGTCATTTCTTCACAATTTACAGAAACACATTGATGTTTTACCTCAAATCCAGAGAAAAGGTGACCAAGGTGAAGTAATGACATGAAAAATAAAAAGATTTCAAGGAAGTGATAACTTTTTATGCCCCTGAATTTTTTTTTTTTTCAAAGTCATATAAATTTTGTTTAGTCCGTCCATCTGCCTGTCCATCTGTCTGTCCATCCATCCACTTTCATGTCTGGGCCATAACTTTTTTCCCTATCATTCAATTTCAGTGTAACTTGACACCAACCTTAAGCATATCAAGACAATATGTCATGCGCAAGAGATATGTCCATATGTTAAAGTTCAAGGTCACAACAAGGTCAAATGTGTTGAGGGGGTTGTTAGTATTCATGTCCAGCCTGTCACTTTTTTAATTATGAATGAATTCCAGTATTACTTTGCAGAATTTTTAACCACATAAAGACGATGTGTCATGTGCAAGAGTTATGTCTGTGGATTAAAGGTCAAGGTCACAGCAAGGTCAAATGTGTTGGAGGGGGGTTAGTTGTTTTTCGTGTCCAGGCCATAACTTTTTTTCCTATCGTTGAATTTCAATGTAACTTGACACAAATCTTAACCACATTGATACAATGTGTCAAGCACAAGAGATATGTCTATAGGGTAAAGTTCAAGGTCACAGCAAGGTCAAATATGTTGGGGGGGTAGTATTCATGTCCAGCCTGTAACTTTTTTTAATTATGAATGAATTTCAGTATTAATGTGCAGATTGTTAACCACATAAAGACAATGTGTCATATGCAACAGTCATGTACATGCATTAAAGGTCAAGGTCCTAGCAAGGTCAAATGTGTTTGGTGTGTGTGTGTGTGAGGTGGGGGGGCTTTAGTCATTTGTGTGTCTGAGCCATAACTTTTTTCCTTTTGACCTACTTTCAAAATAACTTTGCACAAATGTTGACTACATGGGGAAAATGTGTCATGTGCAAGAGATAATATCAATAGGTTAAAGGTAAAGGTCACAGTAAGGTCATATGTGTGTGGGAGGTATAGTATTCTTGCCCGGCCTGTAACGTTTTTTAATTACAAATGAATTTCTGTATAACTTTGCAGAATTGTTAACTGCATAAAGACGGTGTGTCATGTGCAACAGTCACATCCTTGGGTTAAAGGTCAAGGTCACAGCAAAGTCAAGTGTGTTGGGGGTAGTGGTTTTTGTGTCCAGGCCATAACTTTTTTCCTTTAACTTAATTTCAGAATAACTTTGCACAATTGTTCACCACATTAAGACGATGTGTCATGTGCAAGTCACATCTGTAGGGTAAAGGTCAAGGTCATGTGTGTTTTCAAGGGAATCACTCACTTCTCAGTGACACATCTTGTGCATAGAAAGAAAGAAGTCTGAAGCAAGAGGGCCATTGGCCCTAAAGCTCTCACCTGAGTAAGGTCATCTAGGATTGATAAAGCTGAAAAGATCCTGGTCGTGATGATGTAAAATGCACGAATGCAAGTAGTTTAGCCTATTTTTGAATTTCTAATCTGGCTGAAAACATGGCCTCTAGAGTCTCACAAGGTTTTTCTAAGATTTGGCCCTGTGACATACTTTTTGACCTGACGTGACTTGATATTCTTTTCTGAGATTTTAACCAGACAAACATTCTGACCAAGTTTCATGAGTTAAGGCTGAAAATGTGGCCCTTAGAGTGCACACAAGGTTTTTCCAAGATTTGGCCCAGTGACCTACTTTTTGACCCGATGTGACCCAATTTTGTACTTGTCCAAGATTTTATCCGGACAAACATTCTGACCAAGTTTCATGAGTATCAAGCTGAAAATGTGGCCTCTAGAGTGCACACAAGGTTATTCTATGATTTGGCCCAGTGACCTACTTTTTGATTCAACATGACCCAATTTTCTATGTGTCCAAGATTTCATCCAATCAAATATTCTAACCAGGTTTCATGAGTATCAGGCTGAAAATGTGGCCCCTAGAGTGTACACAAGGTTTTTCTAAGATTCGGCCCAGTCACCTACTTTTTGACCCAATGTCGGCAAATTTCAAATTTGTCCAAGATTTCACCCAGACAATCATTTTGATCAAGTTTCATGAGTATCAGGCTGAAAATGTGGCCTCTAGAGTGAACACAAGGTTTTTCAAAGATTTGGCCCTTTGACCTACTTTTTGACTGCGTATGACCCAATTGCGAACTTGTCCAAGATTTTATCCAGACAAACATTCTGACCATGTTTCATGAGGTTCTGGCTGAAAATGTGAGCTCTAGAGTGCACACAAGGTAAATGTTGATGACCGCATTACGATGCTGGACACAGCACGATCAAAAAACGAGAGCTAAAAATGAGACCTTGCAATGTAAAATAGTAAGAAATACTAACTGAAGTCTATTACCGATTTTATTTTTTAAAACAAAAAACAACACAGAGTCAAGTTGGGAGAAAACAAGGCTATTATGTGAAAAACAAAATAATATTCCAATGAAAAAGTAACCACAATATGGTTATAATATGTGCACCTTCTTGTTGCAGGTTTTTCAAATTGATCTGTTTTGAAGATGGAGTTTTGCAATATTACACAGTAACATGATGCAGTATACATTGATGGGTATCAATGTAACAGCTCTGATAAAAAAAAAAAAAAAATCCCAGGAGCTCTCGGTCCCTAGACAAATGTTCTACCATGTCATTACAAAAGCTAGCTCTGTAGCTAGGCAGTATAGATCTCCATTAATATACATGTAAAATTGAGCTACATACATTTGAGTCATGCTCTGTGAAAAGAGAGTTTAATGCTTCTGCGAAAAGTATCAAAGTAGTTTGCACAGGCTGACCTGGGCCGAAACTTTTCCGTATTGGTCAATTTTCTGTATGTCCAAAGACAAGTTTACCTCATGATTAACCCTTTCCCAAACGACCAGTTTTAGACTCTTTCGAATTCAAAACAGCTGCAGACGACAAATTCAAAATTGATACTAATGAGCTTAAGCTCTCTGACAGGGTAGAAAATATTGTGGGAAAAGGAGAAAATGCTGGTTACCAGCATTTTCTCCTTTTTCCACAATGTTTTAAAAAGCCTTTCCGAGGGCAGTGAAAACCTGTGATTGTTTGGTAAAAGGTTAAGTTGGTTGCGAAAAAAGGTGGCTGTTGGTGGATCTATAATAATGCAATGGCTTGATTGGCATCATGCATCTTGGAGATTCATTAAGCCCTCTTTTGCCAGAGCATGGCTCATATTTATCTGTGGGATAGACTGGTATACTACCTTTACTTTCTTTCTGACTGCATTGATCGTTCATGTTTAACCCTTTACCAAACAATCACAGGTTTTCACGACCCGAGAAAGAAGCCTTATGAAAACATAGTGGGAAAGGAGAAAATGCTGTTAACCAGGATTTTATCCTTTTCCCACAATGTTTACTACCCTTTCAAGGACAAATTTCGTCATATGAGCTACCTTTGTCCTCTGCAAATGCTTTCAATTTGGACCAGTCTAAAATTTTGTCATTTGGTTAAGAGTTAACCCTTTCCCAAACAACAAATTTTAGACTCTTTCAAATTCAAAACATCTGCAGACAACGAATTCAACGTTGGTACAAATGAGCTTAAGCTCCCTGATAGGACAGAAAACATTGTGGGAAAAAGGAGAAAATGCTGGTTACCAGCATTTTCTCCTTTTCCCACAATGTTTTCAAAAGTTTTCTTTCCCAGGGTCGTGAAAACCAGGGATTGTTTGGGAAAGGGTTAAGTGAGGTTAAGTTTATAATCATATTTGCCACTAAAAAGATTTAGGGAGATAATGTGAACATTTACTTCTTACATCAACTGAGATGTAAACATTGCAACAAGGAGAGAAATTACATGTACTTCATTCGTACATTAGTAAGACAAAATGAGTTAACAGCAAATTACTTCCACAAATAATCATCAGGTTTTCTGTATATCTATTATGCCACATCTGCCTATAACACAAAATCCAAGTATATGTATTTTCTTTGTACTAGTATAAATACGCGATAATAGATACATTTTATAAGGAGTGTAGAACATGATCAGAATGCACATACATTTGTGCAGTCTGATCATGGTTCACTTTTCCTAAATTTCTTTAACTCTCAACCTTACGACTCGAGTTTTACTGACCGTGAAAGAAAAGGCTTTTGAAAATGGTGTAGGAAAAGGAGAAAATGTTGATACCCACCATTTTCTCCTTTTCCCACAATGTTTTTTACCTTTCACAGACGAAATCCCATCATTTGAGCCACATTTAATTTTTCGCCTGCAGATGCTTTCAATTTGGACAAGTAAAAAAAATTTGTCGTTTGGTAAAAGGTTAAGTTGTGCAGATCATACGAAGGACTATCAAGGTCACATTAACTGGTATCCTTTATCAACGGAACCAGCCGGGATGTCGATATTAGATATAAGATATGTCATACTCTGTGAAAAAGGGGCTTAATGCATCTGCAAAAAGTATCGACTCATGTCAACCTGTGCAGTCCGCGCAGGCTGACATGAGTCGAAAGTTTCTGCTATCTTTAAATTTTCTATGTGTCAAAAGACTATTATACCTCATGATTCAGTCGGTTGTTAAACAAAATGGATTTTATGGATCCATAATTATAAGATGACTTGATTGGACATTAAGCCCCCTTTTCACAGATCATGCCTTATTTGTAAAAGCCCTTACGTAGTTATCCCGTTCTTCAGAGACCCTCGGGAAAACGGCTTTTAAAAACTTATATAGGGAAAAAAAAAAGAAAATGCTTGTAACCAGCATTGTCTTCTTTTCCTACAATGTATTCTGCCCTGTCAAAAACAGATATAATCGTTTTATCCTGTTTCCGTTTTGTCGTCTGCGGATTTTTTCAAGTTTTAAATGCAAGGGACGGTGTGGTAAAAGGTTAAGTCTCTACCAAAGCACTAAATTTCAGACTTTAGCAAACTGAAAGCATTTGCAGATAAATGTGACTCAGACTTGAAATTTGTCTTTAAAGGGTTAAAAACATCATGGGAAAAGGAAAAAGTGCTGATTATCAGCATTTTCTCATTTTTCAACCATGTTTTTAAAAGCCTACTTCCTTCGGGTCGTGAAAACGTGAGATTTGTTTGCTAAAGTAATACATGGATGAGATGAAAATTCCAGCCGAGAGTAAAAAAAAAAAAAAATTTTTTTCAAAATTCTTTTTGTCGGGAAAGTATCTAGTGTAGATCCAAGATCATATTACGTGTATTGTATAAAATGTGGAACAATCTAGTCTAACCCTTTATAAAACAATCCTGTGTTTTAATCCTTTACCAAACAATCCCATCTCTTAACCCTTTCCCAAACAAGCCCTGGTTTTCACGTGTCTGCAGTACAAGTCTTTTGAAAACACTATGGGAAAAGGAGAAATTGCTCGTAACGAGCCAATTTCTCCTTTTCCCACAGTGTTTTCTACCTTTTTGGAGAACTTTCTGTCATTTTCATCAAAATTAAAATTGTCGTCTGCAAACTCTTTCAATTTGGACCAGTCTAAATTTTATCGTTTGGGAAAGGGTTAAAGATCCTGAGAAAGAAAACATAATGGGAAAAAGAGAAAATGCTGGTAACCCACAATGTTTTATACCCTTTCAAAGACAAATATCATTACTTAGGACATGTATAAAAATGTCCTCCTTTGATAGAGTTATGATGACCTTTGAAAAAGTTGTGAGAAAATGATGGCAGCGACAATCTTTACTATTCTTTCAAAGGTAATTTCATCAGACCTCCAGATAAAAAGGAGTGATAGTATTCTAAATCCATTATTTCTCTTCCAAACTCCATTTTGTGGGTACTCATTAGAATCATCTCGATGAGACGATTCTAATGAGTAACATAGGGTTTAGTGGAGAGTGATTAATATTTTCAATTTTGAAATCAAAATCACTCCCTCTATCTGGAGCTCTGATTTCATTATTTTACATTTAGCCTTTAACCAAACTATCCCGAGTTTTAATGTCCCTGGGGAAGAATGGAAAAGGAGAAAATGCTGGTAACCAGCATTCTCTCCTTTTCCCACAATGTTTCCTTTGCTTTGAAAAAGAAATCCAAATGTTTGAGCAACAGTGAATTTGTTGTCTGAAAATGCTTCGAATTCAGACTAGTCTAAAATTTTGTCTTTCAGTAGAGTTAGTTTGTCGTCTGCAAATTCTTTTAAAATGGACAAGTCTAACATGTCATATGGTAAAGAGTTTTTTATAGAAGATGATTGAAAATATGCATGACAGTTTTCTATTAACCCTTTGCCACACAATCCCGACTTTTAATGACCCTGAGAAGGAAGCCTTTTGAAAACACTGTGGGAAAAAGAGAAGATGCTGGTGACCAGCATTTTCTCCTTTTTTCCCAAAATGTTTTCTACCCTCCCCAAAACAAATTTCAATTTTTCAGTCATATTTATTATGTCGTCTGCAAATGCCTTCAATTTGGACGAGTCTAAAATTTTGTCATTTGGTAAAGAGTTAACTGATCTAAGTAAATGTAGTTTAATCAACAGTGGCACAATGAACAAAAAAGAAAAAAAAAAAACAAAAACAAAAGGGGGATAAGAAATTCTAAAACCTATATTGTGGGAACTTTCTGGCATTGTCTCGGAGACAAAATGAGACAATTCCAATATTCAAACAATATAGACTTATATGCAGGATTTATCAAAAAGAATATATTACACAAAATCTATAAAAACAACTGAAATTACCAAGCACATTTTTCTCTTTATCAGACAACAAAATTTTGACTTATCCAGTTTAAGCATATGTATGAGACAGTAAATGTGGCCCAAATGTTGGAACGTGTGTTTAAAAGGTAGGAAAGAAACATTGTGGGAAAAGGAGAAAATGCTGGTTACCAGCATTTTCTACTTTTCCTATGATGTTTTCAAAAGCCCTTTTCTTGAAGGTCGTTAAAAAACATAAATATGTGTTAAAGGGTTGAAGGAAATTAAGCATTTCGTTAAGTTAAAAAATTAAAGATACTCAAAATTCATTGCTGTTGTTGTCAGAGTATCTTGAAAGATACCAGACAGTGTAGATAAAAGATCAGACTGCATGTTCTGTACAATCTGATCTTGATCTAGCCTGTCTGATAAAGTAATTTAAAATGTACTTGGTACTCTGAATAGGGTTAATCAACATATTTGATACAATAATCAACACCAAAAAGGCTGCCTGGGAAAATGGGAGCATTGTCTGCCATAGTGTATCTGCTTCCAAGTAGCTAACATCTACACTGTTTGTTAACTTTTCTCCAAACAACAAAATTTTAGACTTGTCAAAACTAAATGCATTTTCAGACGACAAACCAAATGAGGCTCATATCAAAGGATTTTGTTTGTTAGGATAGAAAACATTGTGGGAAAAGGAGAAATGGCTGGTAACCAGCATTTTCTCCTTTTCCCACAATGTTTTTTACAAACTTCCTTCATCAGGGTCACTAAAACTCAAGATTGTGAGGTCAAGGGTTAGTATGAATTGTTATTTGTACCACTTCCAACAGGATTTGTGTAACATGTCTGTTACGGCCTCCTTTTTCATTTGTTGTTTAGGTTATATTAGTACTAGACTTGAATTCAGCAGCACATTGCCCAAGGATACTCATACCTGCCCTGCCTCTTCTTTGAAGATCCCACAAGGATTCCCACAGGATGCCCCTGTAGCACCTATGCAAAGACCCTTCACACTAGTTAACCATTATTCCACTTAACTCTTTACCACACAATCCCAACTTTTAACGACCCTGTGAAAGAAGTCCTTTGATAACCTTGTGAGAAAAGGAGAAAATGCTGGTAACCAGCATTTTCTCCTTTTCCCACAATGTTTTCTATCCTACCTAAAACAATTTTCAATTTTTCAATTGCATTTATTTTGTCGTCTGCAAATGCTTCAATTTGGACCAGTCTAAATTTTTGTTGTTTGGTAAAGAGTTAATAACTTGAATGAAACTTTTCAAGTCCATATTAAAATCCTAAATATTGCTATTTCAAGCTAATTTTTTGGGCAAAGCATTACCTTATCCGACAGTGTCAATCCAAGATCAGACAGCACATTCTGTGCTATCTGATCTTGATCTGCATAGTCCACACAAGGTCAGTCAGTCTCATTTACCAGACTAAGGGTTAAAATAATAAACAATGTAATCTGGTTCATTCTTTTGAATGCATAGTAATCCTTAACCCTTTACCACGCAATCCCGACTTTTAACGACCCTGATAAAAAGGCCTTTTGAAAACATTATGGAAAAAGGAGAAAATGCTGGTAACCAGCATTTTCTACTATTCCCACAATGTTTTCTACCCTACCCAAAACAAATATCAATTTTTGATTCACATTTATTTTGTCGTCTGCAAATGCTTCCAGTTTGGACTGGTCTAAAATTTTGTCGTTTGGTAAAGGGTTAATAAATTTTATACATCCTACATTACATAAGCCTGTGAATTGCTGAGATTTAAAATATAACCTGTACAGTCTCAAGTAGATTTTTTAAGGCGTAGCAGCTTTCAGCTCAAAAAAAAGTCATATAAAAATTCTAAAAGAGCGACAACTAAAGTTGCTAACGCAAAGATTTAAATTTTAATCAACTAATGAATCAATTTCATCTCGACATCACAGCTGCCAAAGCTCCCAAACCACCAAGAGTTGCTGTAAAGAGGAGGCCCTTCCAGACTTTGTCTTCCACCGCATTTTCATCCGAGAAGAAATCCCCAAATGCTTCCTAAAAAGGCAATAGAAGGCGAAATTGTAAAATTAATAGGAAGAAAATCATGTCTAATTTATATATTGTACGTTTTGTAATTGATCATTTCATATAAAACATCATTTGATTTTTGTTTTCATTTACTTAAGTTCAGTGGCATTTACCCTCGAAGAAACAATCCCATGTTATCATGGTCCTTAGGAAGGTTTTAAACATTGTAGAAAAAGAGAAAATGCTAGTCAACCGCACATTTTCCTTTTCCAAAAACCTTTTCTAACCTTTAAAGGTCAAATCTGCATATAACGCCAGACTTAACAAAAAAAAAATTCAATTTGTTGTCTGCGATTGCTTACGTTACAATGTACATCTTGTATTGACCTGAAGTTGTCAAACCCACTGAACCTGAAGCCGTTCATTAGAGGATGTACCAATGAGCATGTGTCCATAATAATATACCACGGACAGTCAAATTAACCTAAAAGTGCCAATATAAGAGTGAAATAGAACTTTGTTTGTTTAGGTATACTGTTCCCTACGAATAATTTTTGTCCCCCAAAATTTTCAGAAGGGGCCCCCAAAATCAAAATCCTAGATGAAACACTGGCCCAGGTATCCTATTTGGCACTGGAGTGACTGATTATTCAAGCTTCCCGGCAATCATAGTTACGACCAAAATAAAAGTGAATTACAAAATTGCTACATGGCAAGTTTTTGTCGCCATTATCTTGCCAAATAAAAGCAAATTGTTGCTTGTTGCCTTTGGCGACAATACTCATTATCACATTTGTCACATTAACTTACCCATCCCCCATTGTCGACGATCCATCTTCCAAGCTTGTTTCCTACATATTTCCCAACATAGAGTGCAATTTTTTCTTCATATTCTGGTCTACTTTTTCTGAAATGTTGAGTCAATCTTGCTGCAAAAGCATATACTACAATAACACGACCCCAGTTCACTTGTCCATCTTCAAAGATTTCATCAGCTACATGTATAAACGTCTCGAATGTGTTACAGTCACTGAGATTGAGTTTATTCACCATGGATTTTAATGCAATGTCATGTCTTTCAGACACTTCCTGAACCATTTTCCGCATTGTTTTACAGTATCGGTTCGGGCTTTTCTTGTCGTTTTCGCACCCATAATTGACTACTACGTCGGAGGCTATAACTTCAGCTTCTTTTCTAACATTTTCGAGTGGAGTGGCTGGATGACCGATGGTCTGTGTCCCTTGGTCGATGTTATTCAAGCCTTGACTTACCGGTAACAAGCCCCATTGTTTGTGGATTTCGGCGAACAGATTGTGTGAATTTTTCGTTAAAACTGGGTTTCCACCTGTTAAAGTCTTCATGCCTCCGAACGTTGGACTGTTTGAACTCATTTCAAATCCATCAGATACCCATATATCAAGGCCTACACAGCCAAAAAGGCTAAAATTTCTGGGCCTGTTTTCGATTTTGACTGGAAGAAAGATGGCGTCGACATCAAGCTAAATATCAGTAGTTGTGTTTCCTACTTTCTAAAAATAAACCTCAACAATTTGGGGAAGATTTCAAAGTAATTGTATACTAAGGTGTTTCAAAAAGATAAATATTAGTCTGAAGATTTTTCTAATTCAATACATATATTAGGAAATATTTAAGTAACATTCTCGTATTAGAATCTTAGGATATGCTGTCAAATTCGAAATCATTTTATACTCTTACAATAGTTTGAAATGACCCCTCTTTTCTATTTTAAACTTTTGTCGTCATCATTTCCTCAAATTTGGTAAGATAATTACTGTCATGAGATTGAGATTAGTGGTGGAGGTGATTAGAGAAAAGTTTAATTTTGAAGCAGTTGAATATAAGAGTGTAGACCTAGATTTCTTTTATTCTATATGTCGTTGAACGGTTGATATTTATTTTGACTTGTGAACTCTTTTACGTGGTTCAGATTACATGTAGAGCTACCAAGATCTGAGAAATGTAGATCTAAGATAAGACTGTTATAAATGTAGTCTGATCATGCAGTTAACGAAAGTAAATTACTGTGCATAGGACCACAGGTGAACGGCGAGCGACAGTGTAAATCCTGTGTTACACACTAATATAGGATTTGGATTTACATTGTGCATAGGACTGGCGTAGAATAAGAAAGGTCACTTGTTAGACAGTGCTATGACCAGTTACCAAAGAATTACCAGTTCTCGAGGGGAAAAAAAAAACTTTTGAAAACATTGTGGGGATGGGATAACTGCTGGTGATTTTCCCCTGTTTCCACAATGTTTTTTACTCAATCAGTAACAAATCCCCTAATTTGAACCGTACTTTATTTGTTGTTTGCAAATACTTTCTATTTAGACAAGTCATAGATGTTGTTTAGTTAAGAATTAAAGAGTCAAATGAAAAACATCCTGAAGAATGTCATGAGCCAAAACATTGCAATTTTAAAGGCCAGCCAGTGGTCAAAAATAAACAATTTGGGAGTCAAATTGAAAGAAAATTTAATTCATACTATTCAAATAGCATTTTTTTTTTTTTTTTTTTTCAATTAGCAAGCTTTTAAGGGCTTTTACCAGCATATTTATTAAAATAGCACACAGTATAGATCAAAGAACTCAATTTATTCTGTGCAGTCTGATCTTGATCTACAATGTCTAGAAAAACAATGTATGTTGCTTCTAGTGCTAAAAGGGCTAACTCTTTACCAAACAACAAAATTTTAGACTGGCCGAAATTGAAAGCGTTTGCAGACAACATATTAAACTAAGCTGAAATGATAGTAAATATCCTTTAGTGATACTAGTGTAGAAAACCTTGTAGGAAAAGGAGAAATTGCTGGTTACCAGCATTTCTCCGTATCCCTAAGGTTTTGAAAAGGCTTGTTCCTGAGTTTCCTTAAAACTCAGGATAGTATGGTAAAGGGTTAACCCTTTACTGCACAATGCTGCCTTTTAATGACCCTGGAAAAGAAGCCTTTTGAAAACATTGTGGGAAAAGCAGAAAATGCTGGTAACCAGCATTTTCTCCTTTTCCAACAATGTTTTCTTTCCTATCAAAGAAAAATTGCACCATTTGAGCCACACTGAAATTGTCGTCTGCAAATGCTTTCAATTTGGACAGGGCTAAAATGTTGTTGTCTGGTAAAGGGTTAATATGACATTTTTTCAACTTTCAGTCAGATACAATATTAGAAGAAAAATGCAGAATGATAATGAAGATCATAAAGAATGCAACAATACCAACTTTCAAGAGTTGCTGAGGAGAAACGTGAACAATGCGGGCTTTAACAGCAACAGCCCTAGTATAAATTCAAACAGAAGATCAACAGATGTGAAAAATGAGAGTGACCATAACACAGATATGATGACAAAGAATGAAAACAGTATGGTACAAGATAAAGCAGCTGCAAACACAGCTGATTTGGGTAATCAGTCAAATAATGAGACGAACAATGCCAACCCCCATTGCCAGGCTAGGTGTATTTCTGTGATAGGTGCAATTTTGAGAATCATGGGTGATGAACAATACTGTCGAACATGTGGAAGACATTTGCGTTTGATGGGAGATGAAATTTACTTTATGTATGCTGCCCGGAATTACATTGCACCACTTTTACAAGAACTCCAAGTGGGCAATTCCTTCGAGTGTTGAGAAAGTGTAACAGTGAGGGAAGAGGGTTCTCTTTTAACCCTTTACTTAAAGGCCCAGCAGCAGCCAAAACAGCAATTGAGGTGTTATAATGCATTGAAATGTGAATCATCCTTTGAAAAGTATGGAAAATATTGTGAAGATGACAATCTGTTATTGTAAGATATGTCCAAATGTTAGTTACTGGCAGAAAAATGAATTCTAGAATCAGGCAAAAAGTAAACAAAAGATAGAGCAACCTGGCAAGTTTTAACCCTTTACCAGACGACAAAATGTTAGCCTTGTCCAAATTGAAAGCATTTGCAGACGACAATTTTAATGTGGCTCAAATGGTGTAATTTTTCTTTGATAGGGTAGAAAACATTGTGGGAAAAGGAGAAAATGCTGGTTACCAGCATGTTCTCCTTTTCCCACAATGTTTTCAAAAGGCTTCTTTCCAAGGGGCGTCAAAAGGCGGCATTGTGCGGTAAAAGGTTAACCTAGTTTTGAAATTCATTTCTCTGCAACCAGCTAACACTTGGACCAACTGTACAATAACAGATTGTCATCTTCACAATAATTGACATACTTTTAATTGGTATCATTTCAATCTAAATGCATTTTAACTCTGGTATCGTTTACATTTGATGCAACTGTGCTTTTTACATTTCTGTGCTTTATGAACCCATAGAATAATGCCTTTGAAAACATGGTGGGAAAAGGAAAAAAAGCTGGTAACCAGTATTTTCTTCTTTCCCCAGATTGTTTTCTACCATATAAAAAAGAAAACTAATCATATTTGTGTAAGCCACAGTTCATTGTTCCTTGCAAATAATTTCAATATCGAAGAGTCAAGTCTCTAAAATTTTGTGGTGTTGAAAAGAGGTATTAACCCTTTATCGCACAATGCCGCCTTTTAACGCCCCAGAGAAAGAAGCCTTTTGGAAACATTTTGGGAAAAGGAGAAAATGCTGGTATTTTCTCCTTTTCCCACAATGTTTCCAAAAGCGTTTTTTTCTTTCGGTCGTTAAAAGTGGGGATTGCTTGATAAAGTATTAACTCTTTACCATACTATAAAATCTGAGGCTAGTCTGAATGGAAAGCAATAATTGTTTAGGACAAAGTAAATGTTGCTAAAATGATGGAATTTAACTCTTAGTGAGTAGAAAACATTGTGGGAGAAGGAGAAAATGCTGGTTCTCCACTTTTCCACATTATTTTCAAAAAGCCTCTACCTCAGGATCATTAAAACACAGAATTGTGTGGTAAAGGGTTAAGGAAGACAAAACTCGTCCATGTTAAAAGCATTTGCAGACTGAAAATTACATGTGGTTCAAATGAAGAAATTTGTCTTTGTAAGGGTAGAAGACATTGTGGGAAAAAGAAAAAAAATGCTGGTTATTCTCTTTTCTCCATAATTCCGTTTTCAAAAGCCGTCTTGTATAGGTTGTTAAATATGGAATTATTTGGTAAAAGGTTAACACTCTGAATAAAGGCTGTATTTGTTTAAGCTTTAACCCTTTACCACACATTCCCAACTTTTAATGACCCAGGGGAAGTAGCCTTTTGAAAACATTGTGGAAAAGGAGAAAATGCTGGTAGCTAGCATTTTCTCCTTTTCCCACAATGTTTTCTACCTTTCCCCCCAAAAATTTCAGTTTTTGAGTCACATTTATTTTGTCATCTGCAGATGTTTTCAATTTGGAAATGTCCAAAATGTTGTCGTTTGGTAAAGAGTTAAAGTGCCAAATAGATGAGGTACCCTTTTTCAGTCAATTTTTATAATTCTGAACAGAATATCTCACAAGATGTCATTCAGCGCAGTTCAAAGATCAGGATCTGTTTTCACCAACCAAGAAGAGAAAATTCTTAACCCTTAGGTTGCTAAGCGGTACTCACTGACCTTTTGCAGACAGTGTAGCCAAGATCAGACTGCACAGAACTTGTAGTCTGATCTTTGATCTACACTGTCCAATAAGGAATAAGGAATTTTTTTTCCCAAAAATAAGTTTGAAATAACATTATTCAGGTCTTTACTACCGGTTTGGAAATTTCATTTCACTTATTTAGCAGGATAAGGTTAATCTTATTCTCCAGAATTTTTCTAAATTTTAAAGTAACATAACTTCTGGTTAGCTAAAACAAATGGTTTAGCCAATCAGAAGTGTCTAATTTTCAAATTTAGAAAATCTAAGACATAAAGACTAAGAATGTTATTGAGAATGGTTGGTGAATACAGCCCCAGGCTGCATATTCTAATTGTGACCTAAATTGTCCAACAGATGTGCTTTACCCTTTACAGCAATTTAAATGTGGCTGGGATCCTGAGATTTGGCTGTAAAAGAGTAAAAAACATTGTGGGAGAAGGGGAAATGAGGGTTACCAGCATTTTGTCCTTTTCCCACAATATCTTCAAAAGTTTTCATTCTCAGGGTTGTTAAAACTCAGGATTGTGGGGTAAAGGCAGAGCTCCAGATAGAGGGAGTGATTTTGATTTCAAAATTGAAAATATAAACTATTCTCCACTAAACCCTATGTTATGGGTACTCATTAGAATCGTCCCACCGAGACGATTCTAATGAGTACCCACAACATAGGGTTCGGAAGAGAAATAATGGATTAGAAAACCATCACTCCCTTTTATCTGGAGCTCTGGTAAAGGGTTAAGTGTAAATGAGATAAGAAACTGTAAAAAATGTATAAAACTGTCTCAGACAGATACATGCACACGTAATTTGTTTATTCGTGTATTAGCCCTTTACCACACAATCCCGAGTTTTAACGACCCAGAGAAAGAGGCCCTTTGGAAACATTGTGGGAAAAGGAGAAAATGCTGGTAACCAGCATTTTCTCCTTTTCCCACAATGTTTTCTATCCTTCCCAAAACAAATTTCAGTTTTTAGGTCACATTTATTTTGTCGTCTGCAAATGCTTTTAACTTGGACAAGGCTAAAATTTTGTTGTTTGGTAAAGAGTTATACAATTTTATATGGTGAAACACCACATCATCTCCCCTCATGCTAGTAATTTTAATTTTGTAGCTGATAAATATTGAAAAAATTGTAGTATAAGGAGAAGTAGCTTATTATGGGCAATTTCTCTTCTTGCCACACTGTTTCGTGTACTACTAAAAAGTGCAGATGCTTGATTAAAAGATTTGCCTCTTTTCTCATAGTTTTTCAGAAAGTAATCTACCACAAAGGTATAAAATTACAATAAAAAGGGGTAGGTGCATTGTACATGTGAGAGGCGAATTCATATGATGGTTGTATTTATGTACAATAGGGCTTTCTTATTTAACTCTTTACCAGATGACAAAATTTTAGACTTGTCCAAATTGAGAGCATTTTCAGACAACAAATTAGATATGGCTCATATGATGAAATTTGTCTGTAGAAGGACAGAAAACATTGTGGAAAAAGGAGAAAATGCTGGTTACCAGCATTTTCTCCTTTTCCCACAATGTTTTCAAAAGGCCTCTTTCTCAGGGTCGTTGAAACTCCGGATTGTGTGGTAAAGGGTTTTAAAAAAAATACGATAACTTTCTTCGTGCAGAGAAAATTGAGCAAACTGAATCTGATAATTTTCCAAAACATTGTAAAATTTGGAAAAATAGGCCAGGATGGGCACCCTTTCTTTTATCACAATGTTTTCTTTTTTCAGTATCCTTCTGTCAACAAAGGATAGCTCAAATGCTGCATCTGAAGTAAGAGTTATGAAAATTGACGCCATGTAAAATTACATGCAAGTCTTTCACCTGACAGTACACTGTTGATGTGTCTTCCTCATCCCTTTACAAAACAGTCCTATGTTTTAATGATCCCACTATTGAAGGCATTTGAAAACATTGTGGGAAAAGGAGAAAATGCTGGTGACCAGTATTTTTTCCATTTCTCACAATGTTTTCTGCCCTTTCACAAACAAATGCCATCTCTTGAGGCATGTACGGTACTATTTGTAGTTTGAAAAATGCTCTCAAAGTGGACTAATCCAAAATTTTCTTGCTCGATAAAAAAATTGTATACTGGTCCAAAATTGAAAGCATTTGCAGACAACAAATTAAAGTTCGCCCAAATGAGGAAATTTCTCCCTGATAGAGTAGAAAAAATTGTGGGAAAAGGAGAAAATACTGGTTACAAGTATTTTCTCCTTTTCTCACAATGTTTTCAAAAGGCTTCTTTCTCAGGGTCTTTAAAAGTCAGGATTGTGTGGTAAAGGGTGAAATGAAGTACCAAAACTATTGTATCACACATATTTAAAACCTTATTATCTATTTTTATGTTAATTTTATTAGCATAATTGTTAATTGTTAAAAACCTAATTAAAACAATAGATAACAAAGTAAACCTTTTGGTCATATGTGTTCTATATAAGTATCTAAGATCAGTTGCAAACACTTGGCAGAAATGAAAATTACCTCCTTTCAACAGTAATGAAAACAAAAAAAGGGATTGCTTCTGATCCCTTGATGTTTTCTAGACCTGCCATATACAAGGTGATGTTAATAGTAATAGAAATTTGTGTCCTTTTAACTCTTTATCACACAATCCCGACTTTAAACGACCTGAGAAAGGAGCCTTTTGAAAACATTGTGAAAAAAGGAGAAAATGCTGGTAACCAGCATTTTCTCCTTTTCCCACAATGTTTTCTACCCTTCCCAAACCAAATTTCAATTTTAAAGTCACTTTTATTTTGTCGTCTGCAAATGCTTTCAATTTCAACCAGTCTAAAATTTTGTCGTTTGGTAAAGAGTTAAGCTCTGCTATTTTTCAAAGGAAATGTCAAGGTATTGTCAAAGCCCTGGCATCGTCATCTGAGTTGTCTAGCGAAAACTTCGACATTTTAAAATATCTTTGTTATTACTGAAGATATTTGCTTCAGACTTGGACATAGAGAATAATTGTCTGTTTCCGTGTACGATTGAAATTTCTTTCATCAAGTGAAAAGCGAGGGCTATATCTTCACAAATGGTAAAACCACGAGTGAAAATAAAGCCTTTGCTTTTCACTAGATGAAAGAAATTTCAATCGTATACTGAAACAAACAATTATCCTATTTCTTTTAAACTCTTCACTTTAACCTTTCGTTTCAGGTCTAATTTTTGCTCATCGTGAAAAATATGTGCATTTTTCAAGCAAAGTCGATCTAGATCTATTCAATCTAGTTGGATATGGACTAGCTGTAATTATGAGTAATGTTGACTACGTCAAAACATGACGTTCACCTAAAAATTCATTAATGTTCTATAAATATCCATGGCATGTCAAAAATAAAATTTATAACATTCATGGGTGAATTATACAGATATAATTCAGCTGAAAAGCATAAAAGAAGAGAAGTTAATTATCAAACAGGACCTATACAACAAGAGCAGGTAACCATCAAAATATTTTTGACAGAGTTACGCTCCTTTTTCGACTTAGAATTTTCCCTGAAAATCAAACATCCATAGCAAAGCGTTGGTACCCACATGCGGTGCAAATTTTGTTGTATGGTAAAGAGTTAATAAGTTCTCATAGAGTGAAAATCTTAAAAATCTTTTTTCACCTAACCATGAATCCTATAGGGCTACCAAATGTGGCACATTGCTTCATCTAGTTTATCACTTCAGAATTTGTTCAAGGAGCAAAATTAGCCCTGCCTTGGGCATCTCGTGTTCTACAGGGGCTTTATATTGAGGAGACTTTGAAAATCTTATTAATAACCATATGGTCTAGACCTGTATTATTTGGTGTGTCTCTTTTAATATGTTGTTGACCTCTATGAGGATTCAAGTAATTATAACTCTGTGGTCAAAAATAGCTGAGCCTAGGGTCACATTTTTCACATGGGCTTTTATAGAGAAAACTTTAAAAATGTTTTTGTTCATAACCATTTGGCCTAGAATTGCAATGGTTTGTGTGTATGGTTTGTATTTATTAGACAGGGGAATGATACCGGGCCATCGTTGCCCTCCTGCTATAAGATGATACAGGGAACACTATGGGAGATGGGGCAGTTCCTAGTAACAAGCACTCTTTTACCCACTATTTTTTTTTTTAAAGCTGCAGTCCTCAACAGGAGTATACAAAAACTATATTTGTACAGTAATGGGTTTATTCACTGCATGATTAGAACAAGAATAGTTTTCAGTTTGCATTTGATATGAAGTCTGATCCTTAATCTACATTTTCTAATATTATGCAAGGCATTCTGCCTCAGCTCTGTACCAGGTGGCAAATTTTAGACAATCAGGCATTGAAATCACATGCAGACAACATATTAAATGAGTATCTAATGATGGAATTTGTCTCAAACAGCCGAGCACCAGTAGCTCAGTCGGTAGCATACAGGACCAGAGAACAGGGTGTCACTGGTTCAATCTTCAGCTTGGCCAATCTCTTTCAGAGGAGTGATGATAGACAGGATTCATTCCTCTCTCACCGCTGACCATTGTCTCAACAATGGTTATGTGAGAAAGCAACCAATGGCTTAGAAAGAATATTTCGTGTAGTACTAGTAAAAGAAGTTCCAGGAAAGCATGGATAGGTGCACTAGCCATTGCAATATAACTGAAAATATGTTGAAAAGGCATTAAACACCATACAGTCAATCAATCAATTGTCTCAAACCAGGGTAGAAAACATTGTGGGAAAAGTAGAAAATGCATTTTACCAACATGTTTTGAAAATTGTGCCTCCTGATGTTTGTTTAAGTATTGAGATTGTGGGGTAAAGGTTAAAAGGAATTTGAAATTGCTGCAAAGTTCTAAACAAACAGGTGAAAGGTTCAAAGACATTTTTCGCAGGGTAGATTTGGTAGCTGAACATGCCAAATTGCAAGAGAGGGTATCTGTACTAACACTTGCTCTATGTTACTATACAACATACACTTAAACCCAGTCTTGTCTGGCCTTTAAAGACAAATCCCCTTATTTCAGTCAATTTCTGGTCTGCAAATGCTTTCAATTCTGACAAGTCTAGATTTTTTGTCGTTAGAGAGCTACAAATCTTCTTTGCCAGAAAGATCCAAATTATCTGTGGATGTACAGTGTAAGGGAAATAAATCTGCTAAGACTTGCATTTTGAGAAGGGTTGTCTCCCTTTGACCATTCCCTACATTAGGGTGGTGGCGATTTCGTCTACCTACAAGTTCCCCCTCGTTCTAAAAAAATTACGAACGTTTCTCCATTCGACTGAATTTCATTTAATTCTCATAATAAATCAGTCACACACAAAGCTCAAATCAAGAAACACTGTAAAGTGAACACAAGCCATGGATTTTTTGCCTCTAAAATTGCGATTTTATGTATCGATGAGTGCGAACAATTTTGGGATGAAAATGTAACTGGTGATTGTGACATGGGCGCATAGCGCGAATTTGATAAATTGTTTACATTGGTAACGTGCAGTTGCAGATATAGAAAAGTAAGTATCATTCTGTTATTTTCTTAATTCTAATATATTGATCCTTTTTGTAAACCATTTGTTCATTTTGTACTTTCAAAGTAATGCTGCAATTGATACCATCAATAAACCTGTCACAGCATGTAACGATAATTTAAGTGGGTGGGGTATATTGTTACAAGAAGTCGCCAAATTTGAAACTGTCTTAATTTCCAAAATTTTGTCTGTTTTGAGAACTAGCATTTTATAACAGTACAATAGAGAGGGAACACTTACCTGATTGTACCAATGCCTTTTTCAACATTTTTCACATCCTATTCTGTCTTCGTTAAAAAATATTGAAAGTGAGGGAAGACGACCCCCATCTAAGAAATACGGGAAATAGACTTTAATTAAAAAAAAAAGGGGGGGGGGAGGGGGCTATTTTCAAACCAATTTTAGGTATACAGCTTAATATAACAGACATCTTTTTCTGCCAAAGACTATATATGGTAATCTTAATATGTTTACATGTCAAATGACAATTTTAGTCAAAATTGAATCCATTCATTAAAAAAAATAAATAAACAGATAAGGGTAAGGCAGTGTTTTATTGAAATCCAATGGGCATTGCCCACACAGGTTCGAACCCTGCTTGCAGCACCAGTTATAGAGTAATTGGTCTCTATAAGAATATATAAATTCAGCTTAGCCGACAACTTTTGGTTACCTGGATACAGTATTCAACTTCTGGCCGGCCAGTCTCTAGAAGGTGGTGTAAGCTAGTTTCCTCGTGGAGAGCTGTGCTTCAGAGAAGTGTTCAGCTCTGTAGGTTATCTTCAAGTGCGCCGAATCTGGTCTGGTTTTAGCCCAGTTTAACAATGTGACTCTAATTGTTTCTGACAAGTTAGAAAACATCGTGGGAAAAGAAGAAAATGCTGGTCACCAGAATTTTCTCCTTTCCCCACAATGTTTTCAAATGTCTAATTTCCCAGGGGTGTGTTAAAACTCGGCATTGTGTGGTAATGGGTCAATACACATACTATGGCGTGAAAACAGCTTCTGCAAAGATGCAGTTCTATCGAAAACAGGGTTACTTTCTACGAGGCAAGGGTAAATTCTTTGTTGGGACTTTTTCATTATTTATTTTTTATGCGGGACTGTCATGTATTGGATCTGAGTTTATGCTGGATTTAAAAGAAATGGCGTAGATCCTGCAATCATACATCCTAATATAGACACTGCTTAACCCTTTACCACACGATCCGGAGTTATAATAACCCTGAAAGAGAAGGCTTTTGAAAACATTGTGGGAAAAGGAGAAAATGCTGGTAACCAGCATTTTCTCCTTTTTCCACAATGTTTTCCACCCCGTCAAAGACAAAAAATCAGCATTTGAGCTACATTCATTGTGTCGTCTGCAAATGCTTTCAGTTTGGACCAGTCTAAAATTTTGTCGTTTGTAAAGAGTTAAGGTGATTTTTCTTGCTTTTACTCTTTCTTTACTGTAGACGACCAGATGCTTTTATGTACAGTGTAGATCAAGATCAGACTATTCAGAATGTGCGATCTGATCTCTGATCTACACTGTGTACTGTCTCTTCATCTTGCAGTGGAACTATATTTATAACCATTAAAAAGGTGAAGTCTATTTACTTTGGTAATGAAAGAGTTAAAGAAAATTTCCTCCATTTGAGTCACATTCAATTTGTTGTCTCCAAATGGTATGGATTAGGACAAATCCTATATGTTGTCATTTGATAAAGAGGTAATGCTGTTGAATATGATACTTTAAATAAAACTACTACTAGACTTTACCTCTCAAAATTATTCTAAACTGGAACTTTATCAAAGACAAACATTAAAGATGGTAATTATTTATTAATTATTTAAACCCCCTCAAAACGAATGTTTTCGGGAGTATTTTGGTTTATACCCCCACAAAACGAATGTTTTTGGGGGTATACTGGTTTATACCCCTGCAAAACGAATGTTTTCAGGGATATACTGGAATTAGGCTGTCTGTCTGTATGTCCGTGTGTCCGTATGTGTACAAAATACTACTAATTTTGTGTCGCAAACTCCTCCTCCAGTTTTCTTTCAATTGTATTGAAACTTTGCACATACATTCATCATATATTGAAGGTTTGCAAGACACATTTTTCAAGTGTCAACTCCTGCTTCATGAATTATCTCCCCTTGAACTTGACACTTTTTTTTCTCTTAACATTTATCTCTATGAAATACTAGTAATTTTGTGTCGCGAACTCCCACAAAAGTTTTTCTGCAATTGTTTTAAAACTTTGCACATACATTGATCATATATTGAAGGTTTTTAAAATGCAATTTAAAGCCTTATGCATCCATTCTAAAACTCCTTCACATGGCAGTTTATATATAATTATGAAGATAGACACCATTATCTGTTCCTTACCAACATTTTTAATTAAATAAGTACATTCCTGAAAAAAAAACATTGGTCAATTACAGCTCTTGTGGGGGTATTAAGTCGCATCCTGTAACAAGTTCTAGTTAGTTTGAGTGGTGAATGCAAAACTGTTCTATCTGCATTTTGGAAAATTTTACAGGTGAGGGGGGGAAAAAAAAGTCTCATTTCTGTGAAAAGTATTGTTACATCATCTTGTTTAGATGATGTATTGAATTGTTTGAATGAATTCAACCCAACATATATAAACAAGATGATCTAATGAAGCTTTTCACAAATCTATGAGAAGGTTTTTTTTCCATCTCCTGTAAAATTGTCCAAAATGCAGATGGAATAGTTTCGCATTCACCCCTAGACTTGCTATTGCAACTTTCCATGCTTGCTTCATTTTTTAGTGCCATTGTGATTATGAAAGACCCCCACTGCAATATTTAAACTATCTGTCATTTTCTTCTGCTCTGAAAATGTCCTTTTCCAGCTTGATAATGTAAATTATAGCATTATATTTAAAGTCTTGGGGCCCACTCCCATGCAAACCTTTATCAGAGATCTGCCAAGGATGAGCCATTCTTGGATCGGCGCTAAAAATTACGGACGGTGCGTTAAAAATATGTCTAATGGGCCAGCCAGCACATCAAAAATATGCAAAGGAGGCTGTGGGCACGTAAATATGTGGGGCAAATCAACTGGTAGAGAGCGATGTCCGCTTTATTTGTTTTGTTGTTGGAATGAAAAAAAAATTACGAACGTTTCTCCATTCGACTGAATTTCATTTAATTCTCATAATAAATCAGTCACACACAAAGCTCAAATCAAGAAACACTGTAAAGTGAACACAAGCCATGGATTTTTTGCCTCTAAAATTGCGATTTTATGTATCGATGAGTGCGAACAATTTTGGGATGAAAATGTAACAGGTGATTGTGACATGGGCGCATAGCGCGAATTTGATAAATTGTTTACATTGGTAACGTGCAGTTGCAGATATAGAAAAGTAAGTATCATTCTGTTATTTTCTTAATTCTAATATATTGATCCTTTTTGTAAACCATTTGTTCATTTTGTACCTGGAACCATTTTGTTTTTCGTATTGGCAAGTTTCACTGGATAAGCTTCTCGTAAAACGAGGGATTTCCCTAATTTTGACCTATAGATATTTTTGTCACAAGTATGCAGTATGCGGCTAAAAAGCAGCGGACGAAAATAACTATATCCAACCTCAATTATTTTTGCCAATGACCAAAACTTTTATCCAGATGGAGCCTACCGATTGGCTGAATACAGACTCAGATCATGCAGACTCGGAACACCCAGAAACTGCAAAAGATAAGTTCGGCCCCCAAGCAAAAACTTTGTGGTATGAAAAATGTTTTCAAAATAAATAGCTCTCGGACTGACTGACTTGGCCCCATGTAGCATTAAGATGGTCCCACTTTTTAAGCTTGGGTGGGCCAGTGGCCCCTCCAGCTCAAAACCTTGGCAGAACACTGCCTTTGTACACCTTGGATGTTTCAATATACGCTATATATTAATTTACTCTCACAGCCTCCCAAAGTAAATTAAAGTTTCATATAATTTCAAAGAGGTTGAAAAATATTTATCTTTTTATTACTCATAAAAATTTGAAACTAAACATCAAGAGCTGCTTTATAAATGACAGCCATAAATTTTGTTATATTGCTGTATTCAGTGTTGAACAAGTGTTTACTGTCTTTAACTCAATTATGTTTATTTAACCCTTTCCCAAACGACAAATTTTGGACTGGTCCAAATTGAAAAGAGTTTGCAGACGACAATTTTAAATTTGATGAAAATGGCAGAAAGTTATGAAAAAGGGTAGAAAACACTGTGGGAAAAGGAGAAATTGCTCGTTACGAGCAATTTCTCCTTTTCCCACAGTGTTTTCAAATGACTTGTACTGCAGACACGTGAAAACCAGGGCTTGTTTGGGAAAGGGTTAAGGCTGATAGTTTGGTATGAACTATGAAGTATTGCTGGGAATTATGAATCCATAAATGACTGATAAGGAGAGTTCTCACCATATCCATACCCTTACGATGTTAAACCCTTTACCAGACTAAATAATTTAGACTTGTCCAAATTGAAAGTGTTTGCAGATGACTAATATGGTTCAAATGATGAGATTTCTCGCTAAAAAATGTAGAAAATATTGTGGGAAAATGTGAAAACACTGATTACCAGCATGTTTTCCTTTTCCCACCGTGATTTCAAAAGCCCTTATCAACAGTTTTGTTAAAGCTAAGGATTGTGAATATTTTCAGTATTACATAAAACATATATTGCTAAAACATTGCTATTTTAAGGTTGTTTCTGCTAGAGCAGAATATTTTACAAAGTAAATCTTGTGTAAATTCAAGTTCATACAATGTAAATCCAAGATTAGACTGCATGATCTGGTTTAACTTTGTTTTGAATCATTTATTGTTTACACGATAAAGTCAGCATTTGTGATAGGATTTTCATGAAACTTGCACAGTTGCTTTGTATCAGCAACAGCTTGAACCTTATTGATTTTGAAAAAAAATCGGACAATAAGTATGGGCAAAGTAGCCATTTAATTCTGAAAATTCACATTTCTTATTTACGCAATAAAGTCGGCATTTGTGGTCCAATTTTCATGAAACTTTAAAAGTTGCTTTATATTATCATAGCTTGGACCCTATTGGCTTTGAAAAAAATGCGACAATTTTTACGGGATAGTAATGGAGCCATTTAAAGTTGAAGACTTACATTTCTTGTTTATACAATTAAGTCTGCATTTTTGATCCAATTCTTTTGAAACTTGCAAAGATAATTTGTATCATCAAGGGATTTAACCCTATAAAAATGAAGAAAATCTAGCCGTCATGTTAGGAAAAGCAGCATAAATGAGTACTGAGACCCTATCAAATTTGGCTGGATTCGAAACAATTGGCTTTGAGAAATTGTACTTCATTTTTTTTTCACTATTTGTTCAGTTCAGCATCCCTACTTATGCTGTCTTTGTAGGTTCAAGCTCAGTTGCAACAACAGCCCCCCTGCCCCCATTTTGTTGTGTATTTGGCTTTCACCTTTTTGCATCAGGAATTCATAATGTATGAAAGCAAAATCACTGCCAGTAGAGCAATTCAGGCCCACAAGGGCTTCTAGTGTTATTTCTGGATTCTTCCATGATATTGTAAAACAAAGATGTAGGAGAGGCATTTTTCCATTCTTTTTCAACTTGTCAATAAATGAAATGAATATACTTTGGTGTGGATATTCCATGTGCTGTCCATGGTTGTGGGGTAGAGTGTCGGCCTCATCAATACAAAGTCCCAAGTTCGATATCTGAGAGCGGGAGTCAGGTCTAAAGCTATTTATTGGCCCTCACATTCGGTGCAAGCACTGGTTTAGTTGCCTGGAAGCAGAATCCAGAGAGATTAGTATAAGTAGCAAGAACTTGTTTCTCAATCAATGTAAAAATAAGTACATGTATATTTAAACAGATATTCCCATCCACTACAAAATGTCCAGTAATTTCAAGGCTGTTTTTTATCATAATATCTGGCAGAAAAAAAAAAGACAGTGCAGACTCAAGGTCAGTTGATTGATTCAGATTGATTTTTTGATATTTTCAAAATTACCTCAGTTATATTGTGCTGTTGTTATATTCATGCTTTCCTGGAGTTTCTTCTTATCAGTACTTCACACAGCATTCTCCCGAAGCCAATGGCTGCTCTCCCACAAATCCACCTTCGAAATAATGATCAGCTCAGTCAGGATGGGAAAAGAACTAATCCTGTCACAGTGACTATCATCAATCATTGGAAAGAAATTGGCCAAGTTAGGGGTTTGAACCAACTACCCTTTGGTCTCGAGTCTTTGCACTACCAACTGCACTACCAGAGCTTGGCGGACCCAATGTCAGACTGCACAGTACTTGATCTACTCCAATGGTATTAGAGGACAAATCTGGATTCAGCTAGCACTCTAAAGGTTTATATTGTGGTTTCTCTTTGAAATATTTTTGCGATTCAGAATACATGTAAATTGGTATCATAAATCAGGTTCTTACTTCCATACTTCAACTGAATCAATATGCAAAATTCCCAGGACCTAATGTTTGACTTTTGATAAGGTTTTGACCCTTTACCAAACAGCTCTGTGTTTGAAACACCCTGTGGAAAAGGCTTTTGAAAACATTGTGGGAAAAAGAGGTAATGCTGGTAACCGGCATTACCTCCTTTCCCACAATGTTTTCTATGCTTTGATATACAAATCTTACAATTTGGGAAACATTTAAGTTGTTGTCTAGAAAGGCTTTGAATTTGGATAAGCCTAGAATATTGTCCTCTTGTAAATTGTTGATTCAGACTACATTCAAAATAGCACACTATTCCTTATGTGGTAAATATTAGCATGGGGATATTACAGACAGACATACAGATAAGTTAACCCATTGCCACGCAATCCTGACTTTTAACAACCCGGAGAAAGAAAGCTTTTGAAAACAATGTGGGAAAAGGAGAAAATGCTGGTAACCAGCATTTTCTCCTTTTCCCACAATGTTTTCTACTATATCAAAGACAAATCTGACCATTTGAACAATGTTGAATTTGTCGTCTGCAAATTCTTTCAATTTGGGCCAATCTAAAGTTTTGTCATTTGGTAAAGAGTTTAGATAATTCTCATTTTAAAATCATTGTTTCTTTTTGATTGGGTGCTTTTGGAAGAAAAAACTTATTTACTGTCATAGCCGTGTCCTTATGTTCGCCATTGTCATGGGAAATCTCAGACATTTTTTTTATATTTGTCATTACTGAAGGTATTTTGTTCAAACACAGATTATTTGTTAACTATCAGAAAGAAAACTCAAACCAGAAATGTTGGTAACTCCAAGGTATTTTCAACAGTTATTCCCCTTTTTTGAATAAGAATTTTCCATCATGAGCAACTGCACTCCTGCATTGGTACCCAAAACTGGTTTTCTTATATCATGTGAAAGCAAAGTCTGTCATCTAAGCCAAATTTAGGTTGTCTTCTGCTAGTGATCAAATCCCCAGCTTGGCAAATTTCTCTCTGAAGATTTATTGTCATTGCAGCGGGATTCATTCGTCTTTCACCACTGGTCATGGTTTTGACGATGGTTCTATGGGAAAGAAGCAAATGGCTTGGGAAGAATATTGTGCAAAGAACTGGTAAAAGAAACTGGGAAAGCTTGGCTAGGTGCACAGGCTGCCATGATTTTATGAACTCTTTACCAAACGGCAAAATTTTAGACTGGTCCAAACTGAAAGCATTTGCAGACGACAAATTTAATATTGATTGGATGGTCAGATTTGCCTGTGATAGGATAGAAAACATTGTGGAAAAAAGGAGAAAATGCTGGTTACCAGCATTTTCTCCTTTTTCCACAATGTTTTCAAAAGGCTTCTTCCTCAGGGTCATTAAAATGCAGAATTGTTTGGTAAAGGGTTAAAATAATGTTGAGAATGGTGTTAAACACCATAGAAACAAAATCTGTGAATGATTTTGGAAAACGAATAAGTCTAGAGAATTGTTTTATTTGGTAAAAAGTTTATTTCTGTACCAAACAATCCCAGAGTTTAACAACCCTTAAGGAGAAAGCTTTTGAAAACATAGTGGGAAAAAGGAGAGAAACCAGCATTTTGTCCATTTTCCATAATGTTTTCTACCCTTTCAGAGAAACACCAAATGAAGTAAGCATCATACTGTTTTTCGTCTGCAAATGCTTTCAATTTCAGACAAGTAAAAAAATTTTGTCATGGTGAAGAGAAGTCAACAGGCTGTGGAAGACTGGTGGTGATATTAGACTGAGATTAATGAGACTCTCCTGTTAGCTTGTAGATTTTATACCTGCCACACTTGACCTTTTGAAACTTAGCAATTATCTCCAAATTAATCCTTATCCTTTTATTCTGTAAAGCCATTTCCTTTAGGGTCGGATAGCTTTAACTCTTTACCACACGACAAAATTTTGGACTGGAACAAACTGAAAGCATTTGCAGACGACATAATAAATGTGGCAGAAATAAAGAAATTTGTCCGTGAAAGGTTGGAAAACATTGTGGGAAAAGGAGAAAATGCTTGTTACCAGCATTTCTCCTTTTCCCACAATGTTTTCAAAAGGTTTTTTCTTCAGGGTTGTTAAAAGTCGGGATTGTGTGGTAAAGGGTTAAGCAGATTTTGTAAGATAAATACAAGTTTTAAACTTAAAAGCTTGTGTTATTGTGAAATAAGCCTGCTTTTATTGTACAGGAATAAAGATATTTTTTTTATGTTAACCCATTACCGCACAATCCTGACTTTTAACCTACCCTGAGGAAGAAGCCTTTTGTGGAAAAAGGAAAAAGACCAGTAACCAGCATTTTCTCCTTTTCCCACTACATTTTCTACTGGAAAGACACATTTTGTGTTTTAGAGCTACATTTGATTTGTCTTCTGCAAATGCTTTCATTTTGGAGAAGGCTGAAATTTTGTCATTTGGTAAAGAGTTAAAGAAATAAAACAGTATATTATTTTGCAGACAGCTTTTGTATGATGTTGCATTTTTTTTTTTCAATTTTGCAGTTTAAACATAAAGTCTTTGTGTTAGATTATTTTGGAAATTTAAAAAAAGAATGGTGGGTTAAAAATCTAAAATGTGTTAACTCTTTACCAAACGACAAAATTTAGACTTGTCCTAATTGAAAGCATTTGCAGACGAAAAAATAAATGTGACTGAAAAAAGGAAGTTTGTTTTGAGAAGGGTAGAAAACATTGTGGGAAAAGGAGAAAATACTGGTTACTAGCATTTTCTCCTTTTCCCACAATGTTTTCAAAAGGCTTAGAACTGTTCCAGGGTCGTTAAAAGTCGGGATTATGTGGTAAAGAGTTACAGAAGCCTCTGCAGAAAGTGATTGCAATTGGAATTCCATGTTTTAACTCCTTTCCAGACGGCAAACTTTTGTACTTGTCCAAATTAAAGGCATTTGCTGATGACAAAATAAACGTGGCTAAAAATATGGTGCCTGTTTTGGGCAGGATAGAAAATACTGTTGGAAAATGAGAAAATGCTGAGATAAGAAGAAAATGCTGGTAATCACAGTGTCTGCTACCCTTTCACAGATATCACATGTCTCATTATTTGGGCCATGTTTAATGTGTTGTCTGCAAGGGCTCTCATTGCAGACAAGTCTAAAAATTTTTGATCTTGTAAAGGGTTAAATCAGTGTTTTCTCTTTCTGGAACAGATTCCATCATTTGGGTGACAATCATCTGTTTTAATGAATCAGAGAATGAAAGCTCTGTAGAACATAGTAGAAAATGGCAAATCCTAACTCTTTTTCCCCCACTGTTTTCTTTACTTTCTAGAACAAATTCTGCCCTAGCCAACCAAGTACATGTATTACTATAACCAAGGACATACATGAATAAGCAAACTGTTGCCGTGATATGACTGAAATAATGATGAAAGCTGCTGTAAAAATCCATCGAATGGAACAAATTCCATTATTTTCTGTCTGTTACTAGTATTTTCCATCCAGATCAAATTTCATTGTTTGGACCCCCATTTAATTTGTCATCTGCACATGCTTTCAATCTGGCCAAGTTTAACCCTTTCCCAAACTACAAATTTTGGACTGGTCCAAATTGAAAGAGTTTGCAGACGACAATTTTAAATTTGATGAAAATGGCAGAAAGTTATCAAAAAGGGTAGAAAACACTGTGGGATAAGGAGAAATTGCTCGTTATGAGCAATTTCTCCTTTTCCCCCAGTGTTTTTGAAAGACTTGTACTGCAGACACGTGAAAACCAGGGCTTGTTTGGGAAAGGGTTAAAGTTTTATTACCTGGAAAGAAGTTAACACTTTCCAAAACGTCAACATCTTAGAATGGTCTGGTTTGAAAGCATTTTGCAAACAACATATTAAATTTAGCTGAAATGACGGTACATGTAATTGTCTGTGAAAGTGTTGAAAATTATGAGGGAAAAGGAGAAAATGCTAGTTACCAGCATTTTCTCACAAGGTTTTCAGAAGGTTATTTCCTCAGGGTTGTTAAAACTCCAGATGGATTGCATTGAATAGTATATGTTGAGATAGGCACTCTAGGATTGAAAAGTATTCAAGGATTTGTGGTCGGAATAAATATTTTCTTGTTTCTAAATCCCTCGCCTCAAGTGTAAACATGGTCACTGATGTTCATTTTCCACTCTATTTGAGTTGGGATTAGGAGTTCTGAAGCAAAGGTCTTTATTTAACCCTAAATTATTTGGAAGTTTTGCTTAACCCTTTACCAAACAATCCCAGTGTTATATCAATCCTGATGCAAGAGACTTTTTGAAAACATTGTTGGGAAAAGGAAAAAATGCTGGTAACTAGCATTTTTTCCCACAGTGTTTGCTACCCTTTCAAAGGGAAATCCTATCAATTGAGCTGTATTATAATTGTCTTTTGCTTATGCTACTAACATGGATCAGTCTCAATATTTTGTTGGCAGGTAAAGAATGAGCTAATCCCTATGTCCATGTTTTTATCGACCAAGTGGTATTCCATAGATAGACAGGTTGTAAGAAAGGGGAAGCGTCATCTAAAATAAAGTGTATTGTTAATCTTTATTTTCATGTGAACAGATTTTACCATATACTAAAAAATCCAATGTTTTAAAGACCATAGAGAGGAGCAAAAGCTCTTGAAAAAATTGTTGAAAATGGAGGAAATCCCAGTTACCTTTTACCACAATGTTTTCAACCGTTTCAAAGAAAAATCTTGTCATTTTAGCCACATTTAATTTGTCGTCTGTCAACACTTTCAATTTTCACTCATCCATAGTGTCTTGTTTGGTAAAGAATTAATACCAGTTGGCAATTAAGATTTAAATTAGACATCTGGGTTCATATTCACCACCCATTCTTAAGAACATTCTTAGTCTAATTCTGCAAAATTTTTTAAATTTAAAAGTAACACAACTTCTGATTGGTTGAACCAAATGGTTTAGCCAATGTGAAGTTGTGTTACTTTCAAATCTAGAAAATCACAGATATAAAGACTAAGAACAGAACCCTTTACCAAATGAAAAAAGTTCTAAACTCTTCCAAATTGAAAGCATTTGCAGACAACAAAATTAATGTGACACAAAAATTGAAATTTGCTTTTGGCAGGGTAGAAAACATTGTGTGAAAAGGAGAAAATGCTGGTTACAAGCATTTTCTCCTTTTCCAACAATGTTTTCAAAAGGCTTCTTTCCCAGGGTCGTGAAAACCCAGGATTGTTTGGTAAAGGGTTAATGTTCTTAAGAATGGTTGATGGATACGGACCCTGTCTATTCTATAACATGCCTTGGGAAGGCTCATTTTCCAAATTGACTGGTTTACTGTAACAATTGTTACTGTATTCTATATCTAACCCAGGTAAAACCACATAAAGCGGGTCTTCATGGAAATGGGCAAAGAGGCTTCCAAAGTGTAATTTGTCTCAGGTTTATAATGTCACACTATCTGTTATGGACAAGTTTCTCAAAATTTTGTGATAAATGCAAAGATTGTCATATTCTGAATCGTTAGCACTTAGGCTGCTAAACGCGACTCGAGGCACTTTTGGGGACAGTGTAGATCAAGATCAGACTGCACAAAATATGCAGTTTGATGTTGGATCTACATTGTCCAATAAGTGCCATTTGCCACTTACAGCACACCAGTTTTAAAAACATGGCAAAAAGCAGAGGAATTTCTATCTTGTCCAGCTATGTTTTCATTATGGGTTCATTCATGCATTACACCTGGATTTATGTTGGCTACCCTCATTTTACAATTATGCTTTCAATGTTGTCTGCTGCAATTTGTTACAGAAGATTAACTCTCTACCAAAGAGCAAATGGACCAAATTGAAAACCTTTACAGATGAAAAATTTGGTAATGCTAAAATGATGATTTCTCTCTATGATTGGGTAGAAAACATTGCGGGGAAAAATAAAAAATGCTGGTTACCAACAATGTTTTCAAAGGCCTTCTTTGCTAGGGTCGTTAAAAGTCGGGATTGTGTGCAGTTAAAGGTTAAAGTTTGACCTGTTTTATGTTTTTTTCAGACCATGTAGGCTGTATAACACCACTAAAAGTTCTGTAGAAGACATACATTTTCTAACCATGGCAACACTAGAAAGGTCAATTGGTGCAGCAACCTCTCAGTACAAAATCCAGTGCAAGGGCTCAACCATTCTGATTGGTGGAGAAGAGTACTTATCAGCCACTGAGGCTTTGGAGGCCTACATCAGTCAGTATGAAAGACAAGGGCTCCTGTCCAACAGGTCAGGCTTGTACCAGAGGACAGTCAATGACCTTTTGAACCCTAAATCTGCCCTTCACATGACAGCAGAAAGGTCACTGGCGACTGGTGTTAGAGATACAGAAAAAGAGCTGCAACTGGCAGACACTAAAGATAGTATAAATGAATCTCTGTTGAAAATGAAGAAAACTGTGTCTTTGAAGGCAGAAGGTAAGATTCCACCTATGACATCATCTACCAATCAAATGATTGAGCCATGCCCAGTGAAAAGAAGGCTTAATGCATCTGCAAAAAGTATCAACCCAGGTTGGCCTGTGCAATCCGCGCAGGCTGACCTTGGCCGAAACTTTTTGCTATTGGTCAATTTTATGCATATCAAAGGACAGTCTACCTCACAATTCCATTGGTTAATAAACAAAATAGATTTTATAAATCCATAATTATGTGATGGCTTGCTTGGTACAATGTATCACAAAGATGCAGTAAGCTCTCTTTTGCAAGAGCATTGCTCAATTGTTATTATGATAGGTTTTGAAAATATTGTGGTAAGAGGGGAAAATACTCAAAATTGCAAATTTTGATACACCCTGGTTACCAGCATTTTCTCCTTTTCCCACAATGTTTTCAAAAATCCTTTTCCTTAGGGTCATTAAAATTTGGGATTGCATGGTAAAGTGTTAAACAGCTGTCTTTATCCAGCAGCAAATGTTACAAAACATGGCAAAAAGGGGAAATTACTTGTTACTTGAAAAAATGGATACATCCATCACAGGGAAAATAGACATCATGAAGATTGCATAGACCTGCGCTGCTTTTTTTCAACCTTTTTTGATCAGGATGTATCAGAAAATGCCAAACAGTAGATCAAGATCAGACCTACACTGCCTTCAAAAGCAGTCAAAATTGTCCATGCACCCTCAGGATAAATAGTTTCTCTTTCTTCACATTAAAGCAAAGAAGAACTATTATAGAAGACAGAAGAAGCGTGGTAAGAACAAGTTTGTTTGACTTGTGCTTAACCCTTTACCACACAGTACTGACTCTTAACGACCCTAAGAAAGAAAGCTTTTGAAAGCATTGTGAGTAAAGGAGAAAATGCTGGTAACCAGCATTTTCTCCTTTTCCCACAATGTTTCCTAACCTATTGTAGACGGAAATTGTCATTTGAGCTACATTTAATATGTCGTCTGCAAATGCTTTCAATCTGGTACAGTCCAAAACTTTGTCGTTTGGTAAAGAATTTATCCTTTACCAGATAATGAAATTTTATACCAGTCATTAGTCCAAATTAAAAGCCTTTGCAGATATCAAAGTGAACATGACTCAGATGATGTTCATGTAATTTGTTTTTGAACAAGTAGAAAACGTTGTGGGAAAAGGCGAAAATGCTGATTACCAACCTTTTTTCTTAGGGTCCTTTCAACTCAGGATTGTGTGGTAAAGTGTTAAGTTCCACTATAAAAGGGTTAAGATGTTGTTTGCATGGTTTTGTTGTAGTATCACAGGTTGATGGTTTGTTCAGTATGTTCACAGGTTTAGCACTATTGTTATTTGAATTTTGAAGACAAGACTTTTGATTGGTGCACATTCATAGCCAATCAGCTGCATGGATAAGTTTTAACTCTTTACCACACAATCCCGAGTTCTAACGACCCTGAGGAAGAAGCCTTTTGAAAGCATTGTGGGAAAAGGAGAAAATGCTGGTAACCAGCATTTTCTCCTTTTCCCACAATGCCACATTTAAATTGTCGTCTGCAAATGCTTTCAATTTGGACTAGTCTACTTTTTTGTCATCTGGTAAAGAGTCAAAGCAGTAGCAGACTACAGACTTTTAGACTGGTCACTATTGAGACCGTTTTACAAATGACAAACTACATTAGGCTCCAATGATTGAATTATTTTTGATAGGATAGAAAACATTTTGATGAAAGAGAAAATGCTGTTTACCAGCATTAGAAAATGCTGTTTACCAGCATTTTCTTCTTTTTACACAATGTTTTCCAAAGTTTTCACTCAAAGGGTAGTGTAGATCCAGAATAGTTTGGTAAAGGGTTAACCCCTCACGTGTTATGTATTTTGAATGTATGTGTGTGAAAATCTCATGTGATATAAGGTATGGAAAGCATGGGCTGAAAAGCTATTGCTTATAATAGGCAACAGCTCCTCTTCCCATGATGTTTTCAGTATCTGTCACTATATTTTTGGAAATGGGTTATACAGTTCTAACAAATACCACTGGTTGCCTTGTTTATTACCACACTGTCACGGGACGAGGCATATGCTATATATTAACCTGTTATCAGAATTTGTTAGACTTTGCCATAATTGAAAGTATCTGCAGATGACAAATTAAATATGACTCAAATGATGGGATTTGTGAAAGCCATGAAAGGATAGAAAACATAGTAGGAAAGGAAGAAAATGCTGGTGACAAGCATTTTTTCCTTTTCCCCAATGTTTATATAAAATATTTCTTTGATAGTTGTGGAAAGTCTGGATTGTGTGGTAAAGAGTTAAAGATGGTTCTCTGCAAATGTTGTTGAACCTGTGTTTAGAGAACATACCAGGAAAGGAAGAAAAGTAGTCTCAAAGAGCAGACGGTCTTTAAATACAAGGAAAAATAAGTTAACCCTGTCAGTGCCACAGCCGAAGGGGCTTTAACGAATGACAAGGATCAAGATCAGACTGCAGAGAACCTGCATCCACTTAAGTTCAGTCAATCATATAGGATAAAAATCTGTCTGAATTTCAGTGGAATGTATTTGAGCCATGCTCTGGCAAAAGGGGGCTTAATGCACCTCCGTGATGCATGATACTAAGCAAGCAATCACATAATTTTGGATCAGTAATAGCCACTCTTTTAAACAGCCGACTTTATCATGAGGTAGAATGCCCTTGAACATACAGAAAACTGACCAATAGTGAAAAGTTTCGGCCCTGGTCAGCCTGTGCAGACTGCGCAGGCTGACCTGGATCGATACTTTTTGCAACTGCCCTTTTCACAGAGCATGGCTCATTTTCAGCTGTTGAAAGAGGTTCAGTCAATATGTTTTCGGCTGAAAAAGTTGATGAAATGAAAGGGTGTGTAATCATAGTGGTGGTCTTTCAATTAGTTGCTGTTTACATAACTGTGATCTCTTAAAGCAGTGGGTTGCTTAATACATGTAGTCTTTAAGATAGGTTCAAGGGTACACAGAATTTGAGCATAAAATAAAGTATTCTCAATTTTTTACTATAAAAGAGAAATTTCAAACTCTTCCAAATTGAAAGGATTTGAAGAAAACAAATATTGCTGAATTGATTTGTGTCCTTTTCTCGGCAATGTTTTTAACCTATTACCACACAATCCTGACTTTAAACAACCCTGAAACAGAGACCTTTTGAAAACATTGTGGAAAAAGGAGAAAATGTTGGTAACCACCCCTTTTCCCACAATGTTTTCTGCCCTTTCCAAATCAAATTTCAGTTTTTGAGTCACATCTATTTTGTCGTCTGCAAATGCTATCAATTTGGAGTTGTCTAAAATTTTGTCGTTTGGTAAAGAGTTAAAAGCCTTCCTCATCATGAGTCATTAACTCTTGAACAACAAAAAAATTTTGGAACTGCCCAAATCAAATGCATTTGCAGACGACAAATCAAGTAATACTGAATTGACGGGCTTTGTCCTTGAAAGGGTAAAAAACATTGTGGGAAAAGGAGAAAATGCTGGTAACTAAAAAGCCTCTCTCAGGATTTTTAAATACAGGATTGTTTGGTTACTGGTTAGGATTTACAGAAAATTTTGCTGGGTCATGATGTACCAGATTGACTTTTTACAGAAAATATTTCAGGACTGAATTATGGATCTATAAGGTTGAATTTTTTTTTTGACAGTTGATGAGGCCCTAAATAAGTCCCAAGAACTCCTGAAACAGATAAATACAGATGACTATCCAAAAACAACAGAATGTCCTAGTGACGTAGGCAGCCTGAATACTGATGTACTCCTCTCAGTGGACCCAGCTAACCCGACAAGTGTAAATGGGTCAAACTGGAAAAGTAAACATGTGTATGGGTACAAGCGACCCCGGGCGCGAAGGTCAAAGACTCTGAGTAGTATACAGATCAGCCATGATATGATGGGTTTAACCTCAGATCAGCCAGCTCAGAGTTTTACGGCTCAACCGACAGGTATTACAGTCTTGACTGATTTGCTTTCATCCTCACAGGATGTGTTATCTCCTCACTTGATGGCAAAAGTTTAGGATTGTCCATTTTGAAAGCATTTGTAGAGAACATGATTAACCCTTTACCACTCAATCCTGACTTTTAACGACCCTGAGGAAAAAAAGCTTTCGAAAACATTGTGGGAAAAGGAGAAAATGCTGGTAACCAGCATTTTCTCCTTTGCCCACAATGTTTTCTACCCTTCCGGAAACATTTCAACTTTCGAGTCCCATTTATTTTGTCTTCTGCAAATGCTTTCAATTCGGACTTGGGATTGTCTTTGAAACGGTAGAAAACATTTTTCTCATACTCATACTTCTCAAGAATTTTTTGACATTTCAAAGGAGAGCAATTTCTGATTGACTAAACCAAACGGTTAAGCCAATGAAAAATTTTGTCACTTTCTAAATCTAGAATAAGACTAAGAATGCTATATAGAGTGGTTAGTGAGTACAGACCCAGGTTGCATTTTACTCTTAGAGGCTTGAAGTTCAGCATTTTGTGGTAAAAGAGTTAACCCTCGTCCAAACAATCCTAAGTTTAAATACCGTACCAGACAAGGCTTTTGAAATATTGCGGGAAAAGGAGGAATTGCTGATAAACAGCATTTTGTCCGTTTCTAAGTGTTTCCTTCTATTTACAGGCAAATCATATTATTTTTGCAACATTCTGTAATCTGCAAATGCTTTGAATTTGAATCAGTCTAAAATTTTGTCATCTATTAAAGAGTTAACTCTTTACCACACAATCTCGACTTTTAACGACCCTTAGAAAGAAGCCTTTTGAAAACATTATGGGAAAAGGAGAAAATGCTGGTAACCAGCATTTTCTCCTTTTCCCACAATGTTTTCTACCTTTCCGAAAACAAATTTCAATTTGAGTCACATTTAATTTGTCGTCTGCAATTTCTTTCAATTTGGACCAGTCTAAAATTTTGTCATTTGGTAAAGAGTTAAGGGAACATGTATTTACCTTCTTATTTTTTAGATAAGACAACCCAGCATGTGAAATTTAGTGAAGATGACATCAAAGCTGGAAGTCCAGATCTGAAAATAGCAGGAAATTATGATGATGATGTATCCCTTCTTCTTGGGGAATCCCCAGATAATACTCGCCTCTCAAGGTCACCCAATAAAAAGACTCATGAACGCAGTCGATCTGTGTCTCCCTCCATTTTGAAAAGAGAGAGAAAATTGTTTGAGTCTGGCCTCAGGGATAAACCAATACCTGATTTTTACACCGAATTTAACACATCGAACCATAAAGCACCAAGCTGGGTTGATACGATGAATACATCAGATGTGTCTGATTCTGATTGGAAGAAAAGAGACTTTACGACATCTCGTCCCCCTCCAAGCTGGGTAAACGACATGGATACCTCCGATATAACAAGTGTTGTGTCGCCATCTAAACCTGCCAAGAAACTGCAGTACACTGATCTGTTAAGACCTCTTCCAATTATTAATACTCAACAGGAAAATTCTCTGAATAACAGTGATATACAGGACACTCTGCCAGGACCAGGTCTTACATATAGGGATCTGGTCGGTAACACCTCCAAACTACAAGTACACACTGGAAATACTCAACTTTCCAACCCACCTGCCTCCCCCACCCTCTCTGACAAACTAAAGGACTTGAAAGTTAAAACCACCTCAGCTCTAGAGAGGTATCATGAACGTGCTCAAACTGACTTTGATTCACCATTCAAGGGAAGTAGTCCTTTAAAGGGAGGTAATCCTAAATGTTCAAGTTTTGACTTAGCAGCCATGACAAAGGGTATCCAACCTCCTGGGGGTTCAAGTATAACTGGGGCTTCACCTATTATTGCAGGTAATTTTATGACTTCACCATGCAATTTAATCCTTTACCACACAACAAAATTTTTACACTTGTCCAAACTGAAAGCATTTGCAGACGACAAATTAGATATGGTTCATATCGTGAGAATTGTCTGTAAAAGGACATAAAACATTGTGGGAAAAGGAGAAAATGCTGGTTACCAGCATTTTCTCCTTTTCCCACAATGTTTTAAAAGGCCTCTCTCAGGGTCTTTAAATCTCGAGATTGTGTGGTAAAGGGTTAAAGTTAATTAGATAAAAGCAGTTATTTGGCAAATTCAGCTTTATACTGATAACTACTAAGCTTACCATGATATTCCGTAACAGATTTTGAGCAGATATCATCGTTGCCATAAATGCATTAACCTCCTCTACATTTCATTTCTTTTTTTTTTTTTTTTGCAGCAGACCACTTTTGAAAACAGAATGACAAATGGACTAATAGCTTGTCACAAGCGTTTCTTCATTTGCCACTTTGTTTCCATGTATCAAACCATAAATCATGATCATTAACAGAATTTTTCTTAACTCTTTCGGCATAGCTGAATGTGCTGGCTTTTGACCTACTTTTTGGTAGTGATAAAAAATGAATAAATAGAAGTTTGTGATTGGTCAAATATGTAGACATGTTTATTCTAAGAGCCTCTGCCTATTTGCCGGCAAACTTATGCCGTCTATCTTTTTTTTTAAAGATATTTCATGTTTAATTTTTTTTTTTTTTTTTTTTTTTTTTTTATAAATTGTTACCAGAGTTGATAATTTCAGGGATTTTCCCAGCAAATGTTGCAAGCTGTTAGATCAGTCTATTAGTAAACTTACCGAAGACAATAATTTGATGTTAATTAATTAACTGTATAAGTCATGTAAGTTTTATAATTTTGAAAACTATTACAGGGAACCATGAAAACATGATAACTATTGGAGGAAGTCCAGGTAAAGTCATGAGACCTAAAACACCAGATACAGATATGATTCTGGAAGGAGACAGACCTTGGGAAAACACAGCCTCTTAGTGAGTTTTCCTTAACCCTCTTCCACACAATCCGGACTTTTAAAGATCCTGAGAAAGAAGCCTTTTGAAAACACTGGAAAAGGAGAAAATGCTGATAGCCAGCATTTTCTCCTTTTCCCACAATGTTTTCTATCCTTAATAAAATAAAGTTCAATTTTCAAGTCACATTTATATTTTCATCTGCTTTCAATCTGGACTCACTAAAAACATGTTTGGTAAAGGGTTAACCTATAGAATGCCCATCATGTTGCTTTTGCAGCCAATATTATCAGAATCAAACTCCCTTTCCCACACTGTTTTTCCCTCTTTCAAAGCAAGTCCAATTATTTGGGTTATATTTGATATGCTGTCTGCAAAAACTTTCAGTTTCTAAAATTTTGGTGTCATGAAAAGGAATTATTCAGGGTTTTATAATCCAACAAAACACAGCGGCTGCCTCGTAATCATAAGTTTAGATGGATACCTGGTAGCAGGTGTTAACTTTAGGACTGTTCATTGGCCCAAACAATTTTTCGGCATGAGTACTGGTGTAGTTACCAGGAAGCAGAGTCGAAAGAGAGATTAGAATAAGTTGCAAGAACATGTTTCTAAATTGATGTAAAATAAATACAGTATGGTTAGACTAGTAAGGAATGAAGACAATAGTAAGAAGGAAAAACAATTTAAGTGTATTTTCTTTAATACTTTCCCAAATGACAAAATTTTTGACTGGACCAAATGGAAAGCATTTGCAGACGACAAATTAAATGTGGCTCAAATGATTATTTCTTTCATCGATAGGGTAGAAAACATTGTGGGAAAAGGAGAAAATGCTGGTTACCAGTACACAATGTTTTCTAAAGGCTCTTTCCACAGGGTCATTAAAAGGTTGCATTGTGTGGTAAAGGATTAGGTTTTTACCAAACAACATTTTAGACTTGTCCAAATTGAAGACAAAAATTTTTGTTTTATTCTAATGATGCGATTTGCCTTTGGAAGGGAAGAAAACATAGTGGGAAAAGGGGAAAATGCTGGTTACCACCATTTGTAACCAGCATTGTTTTCCTTTTCCTACAGTATTTTCAAAAAACTATTTTTCTAAGGGTCACTATTACTCAGGATTGTGTTGTAAAGGGTTATTGGGCTATATAGCCTTTTAAAGATTTCATTCTTGAGTTTCGCAAAGACTTCTGGGAATGTCAAATGATTGACAACAGGCATTGATTACAAGGATTTGTATTCAAATCAGAATGATGACCTCATCTTATGTTATGAAAAATTGAGTTACCGATCGCAAAACAACCATCTCCTTTCTAAAAGCCCAAAATTGCTCCTTTTCTCTGAATGTAACCGTATCTTTTTATACAATCAAAAGGAAAAGCAACCGAGTTGTATTTATTGGTGTTTTACAAGAAAGTTTGCTTTACAGCATAAAAACTATATAGGCCTCCAAATGGAGTTCATACCACTTTCAGCTGAATAATTTCTTGTGTAAAATAACATGCTTGTTCTTATAAAATGTTATTCATCCTTAATGTTTTATTCCAGTAAACCACCAGTGTCAATGGATGATGCCAGTAAAAGGAGCTCAGATGATGAGGTATTTTTATGTCATTACCTTTTACTCTGCTGTTCTGCATTGTTTACTTAACCCTTTACCACACAACAAAATCTTAGACAAGTCCAAATTGAAAGCATCTGCAGACGTCAATTTCAGTGTGACTCAAATGATGTGATTTTTCTTTGATAGGGTAGAAAACATTGTGGGAAAAGGAGGAAATGCTGGTTACCAGCATTTTCTCCTATTTCCCACAATGCTTTCAAAAGGCTTCTTTCTCAGGGTCGTTAAAACTCGGTATTGTGTGGTAAAGAGTTAAATCTAGAACATACACGAATAAGAGATATGAGAACATGTCAAGCTTTTTTCAATACTATGATGGCACAAAGGATGAAGGGCTATCACCATGGACATTTTCCTCAAAAAAAGCTGAGCTAATACAGCAGTAATCCAAAAGCCTAACATTAACCCGTTGTTTGTTTGTTTAAATAGTGTTTAAGACCATTTTCTTCATTAATTATGCCCCCCTTCAACGAAGAGGGGGTATATTGTTTGGCACGTGTCGGCTGGTCCGTCAGTCGGTCCATCGGTCGGTAGACCTTACCTTGTCCGGATAATAACTAGACACAGAATTGACCTAGGTTCGTCAAATTTGGCAAAGACATGCGTCTGGGAGTGTAGATGATCCCTATTGATTTTGAGGTCAATTTGTCAAATGTCAAGGTCACAGTGACCGTCAACATGTTGATATATAGACCAAACCTTGTCCTGATGATAACTAGACACAGAATTGACCTAAGTTGGTCAAATTTGGCACAGACATGCGTCTCCGAGTGTAGATGATCCCTATTGATTTTGAGGTCAAACGGTGTAATGTTAAGGTCACAGTGACCGTCAACATGTTGATATATAGACCAAACCTTGTCTGGATGATAACTAGACACAGAATTGACCTAGGTTTGTCAAATTTGGCACAGACATTTGTCTCGGAGTGTAGATGATCCCTATCGATTTTGAGATTAATCCATCAAAGGTCAAGGTCACAGTGGCCTTCAACTTAATGATATATAGACCAAACCGTGTTCAGATGATAACTAGACACAGACTTGACATTGGTTCTTCAAATTCTGTACAAACATTCATCTCGGAGTGTAAATGATCCCTATCGATTTTGAGAATAATCCATCAAAGGTCAAGGTCACAGTGGCCTTCAACTTGATGATATATAGACCAAACCTTGTCCAGATGATAACTACACACAGAATTGACATAGGTCCTTCAAATTCTGTAGATATTCATCTTGGAGTGGAAATGATCCCTATCGATTTTAAGGTTAATCTGTGAAAGGTCAAGGTCACAGTGACCACCAGATGATTCAGGGCCCGCACTGCCATTCGCCACTCGAGCCATTTGCTCAAAAAAAAATCAAAGTGTCTCAAAAATCATCATATGTGGCTCAACTTGTGGCTCCAACATTTTATTCACGTATTATCGGGGACGTAGTAAGCATCGAAGTCGACTGGGAAAAAGCGGAAGTCAAATGCGCGTGCCGAGAAGAAAATCGATAACCCAGTCTGTGGATCGGCGACTGTTTACAATGTTGTATGTATACACACGGCGGTGTGGCCACTTCCTGTATCAATGTGGCAGTAGGGGGGCATGACTGTTTTACAAACAGACATCTTGTTCAGTTATATTCTGGCAGCCAGTTCGTTTTTCCTGTTATTACTTTTACCAGTACTTGGTACAATATTCTTTCCAAGCCACTGGCTGCTTTCCCAGATAACAATGATCCATGATACCCAGCAAGTCATCATATAATTATGGATCCATAAAATCCATTTTGTCTAACAATGTTCTGAATTATGAGGTAAAATGATCCTTGGACATGCAGAAAATTGACCACAAACAAAAAGTTTCGGCCCAGGTCAGCCTGAGCAGACTGCGCAGGCTGACCTGGGTTGATAGTTTTTGCATATGCATGAAGCCCTCTTCTCATAGGGCATGGCCCCTATATTTTAAAATATTTTTCTGTTATTTTCAAATGGCATGGCCACTTATGGATTAAGTAATTGTATAAAACATCATAAGAATTCAGATTATATGGTTTCAGTAATTGTATAAAACATTATCATAAGAATTCAGATTATATGGTTTCAGTAACTGTATAAAACATTATCATAAGAATTCAGATTATATGGTTTCAGTAATTGTATAAACATTATCATAAGAATTCAGATTATATGGTTTCAGTAATTGTATAAAACATTATCATAAGAGTTCAGATTAGTGCATCAAAATTCTAATTTCTTTCTCCCCCTCACCTTTCTTTTGTTTCTGTATATTACAGAAGATACTTCTCCCCCTCACCTTTATTTTGTTTCTGTATATTACAGAAGACATTTTCTGGAGGTCCACAGCATGGAAGTTTAGAGCAGCTAAAGAACATGATATTTAAACTCCAACAAGAGGCTGTACATACAGACAGTGAGGACGAGGGGAGTCGTCAAAAACTGTCAGAGAGAGTGAGTGAACCACTAACCAAACAGTTTTGAGTTTTAATTACCCCGGGGAAGATAGTCTTTAAAATTATCGTCATCATTAGGAAAAGGAGAAAAAAAACCAGTGCATTTTCCAAGATGTTTTTTGACCTTTCAAAGACAAAATCTATCCTTTGAACCATGTTTAACCCTTTACCACACAATCCAGAGTTTTAACGGCCCTGGATGAGACGGCTTTTGAGAAAATTTTGGGGAAAGGGGAAAATGTCAGTAATCAGCATTTTCTCCTTTTCCCACAATGTTTTCTAGCCTATCAAAGATAAAAATCATCATTTGAGCCAAATTTGTCATCTGCAAATGCTTTCAATTTGGTCCATTTCAGAATTTTGTCATTTGGTAAAGTGTTCCTGCGCAAATACTTTAAATTTTGACAAGTCAAGGTGTTGTTATCTTGTAAAGGGCCCTGGGAAAGAAGCCTTTTGAAAACATTGTGGGAAAAGGAGAAAATGCTGGTAACCAGCATTTTCTCCTTTTCCCACAATGTTTTCTACGCTATCGAAGAAAAATTGTACCATTTGAGTCACACTGAAATTGTCATCTGCAAATGCTTTCAATTTGGACAAGGCTAAAATTTTGTTGTCTGGTAAAGGGTTAAACATCGAGGAATGTTATTCAGGTTTTCCATGGATTTTTTTTTAACAATCAAGGGATTCTTGAACTCTGTCTCAGATGACAAAACTTTACACTGGTCGATATTGAAAGTATTTGCAGACTACAAAATTTACTAAAGTTATGGAAATTTTCTTTGAAAGGGTAGAAAAACACTGTGGGAATAGAAGAAAATGTCAGTTAACAGCATTTTCCTCTTATCCCACAATTTGCTTGTAACCAGCATATTCTTCTTTTCCCACAATGTTTTGTACTGTTTCAATGAAAGATCCCATGATTTTCTCCTTTTCCTACAATGTTTTTAGAACTTAGGGTGGTCAAACACAGAATAGCTGGATAAGGGTTAAAATTTCAGTTGTCTTGGTTTTGATTTTCCTTGCCTTACATGTCCGGTACATACCGGTACATTTATTTAGAAATGTTTAAGCAGAATTTCATTCTGACAGTATATTACTGCCTACAGCTAATCATTTTAATATCACATCATGCGATTCCTCTGTTGCTTAGTGATGAAGGTGTTAGATTTTAAAAAACAAATGGTTACGGGTTGATCCTCATTTGTGGCATTAGACTTACTGATGGAGTCTAAAATTGTGTCATCTAATTAACTCTACCGAACAACAAAATTTTAGGCTTGTCCATATTGAAACCGTTTGCAGATGACAACTTTAAGGTGGTTCAAATAGGAGAATTTGTCCTTGATAGGGTAGAAAACGGTGTGGGAAAGGGAGAAAATGCTGGTTACCAGCATTTTCTTCTTTTCCCACAAAGTTTTCAAAAGGCTTCTTTCCAAGTGTTGTTAAAACCTGGGATTGTTTGGTAAAGAGTTATATTCAAACAAGTCTGCTGTTCTCTGTTACAGGTCTATAAGCTGAGAGCAGAAGCTGCCAGCCTAGGAGTCCCTGTGCCAAAGACAGAGGAGGGCATTACTGCTGATGTTCCCACACTGAAGGACTATGATTATAAAGGAGAACCTGGGGGCCAGTCTTTGGAAAAGTAGGTCACCACAAAAACCTAATACATGTACTTAGATATAACTTAACCCTTTACCACACAATCTCGACTTTTAATGACCCTGAGGGAGACAGCTTTTGAAAACATTGTGGGAAAAGGAGAAAATGCTGGTAACCAGCATTTTCTCCTTTTCCTCAACTGTTTTCTACTCTATGACACAGATTTCATATTTTGAGTTTCATATAATTTGTCGTTTGCAAATGTTTTATTAATTTGGTTAAATCTAAAATTTTGTCTGGCCCATATAGTATGTGGAAATACAATGCACCCCATTGTAGCAGTTGTAACCTATTTGCGTCCTAGGTAAATTCTGTGTCTCACTGTTTAACCCCATACCAGACAACACTTGCACTGAAAACACTTGCAAACAACAAATTAAATGTGGCTCGAATTTTGAGATTTGTCTGTGAAAGGATAGAGGAACATTGTAGGAAATGGAGAAAATGCTGGTTACCAGCATTTCTCCTTTTCCCACAATGGTTTCAAAAACCTCTGTCAGGGATGTTAAAACTCGGATTTGTTTGGTAAGGGCTAACAAGTTTCAGTTGAAAAATAGACACTTCATAGGTAAGCCTGGTAGCTAAATAAAATAAAGGTTTTGCTGGTGCAATTCCCAGCTTGGCCAATTTTTAATTCTTTACCAGACAACAAAATTTTAGCCTTGTCCAAATGTGCATGTGCACACAACAAATAAAATGTCACTCAAAACATGAAATTTGTCTTTCGTAAGATAGAAAACATGGGGGAAAGGAGAAAATGCGGGTTACTTGCATTTTCTTCCTGTTGCACAATGTTTCCAAAAGTCTTCTTTCTCAAGGTTGTTAGAACTCGGGGTTGTATGGTAAAGGGATGTCATCTGCAAATGCTCTGAACTCTTTACCACACAATCCGGACTTTTAACGACCCTGAGGAAGAAGCCTTTTGAAAACATTGTGGGAAAAGGAGAAAATGCTGGTAACCAGCATTTTCTCCTTTTCCCACAATGTTTTCTACCCTATATAAGACAAATTCCATTGTTTTAGTCACATTTAAATTGTTGTCTGCAAATGCTTTCAATTTGGACCAGTCTAAATTTTTCTTGTGTGGTAAAGAGATAATGTGGAGAAGTCTTAAATTTTCTCATCTGGTTACAAATAATATTTTTCTTGTGCTGCAGAGCCATGGTACATTTGGAAAGACTGAAGACTTTGGTCAGTACATCCCAGCAGAACAAAGATGGCGGAGGCCAGTCAGGTAGAGTTACCCCCCTTTGTGCACATATGGAGTAGACAGGTGGTGAAAGTGTAATATTCACAATACAAATATTATGAATAGAATATTTTGTACCCTTTCATAGACAAGTTCATTTGAACTTTTTGACATATCTGTACACATGTTCAATATGATGAACCACAAAGTCCCATAATTTAACAACCTTGAGAAATACAGCTTATGAAAACATCTCGGGAAAAGGAGAAAATGTTGGTCACAAGCATTTTTTCCTTTCACCACCATGTTTTTAGGAAGAAGAAAAGATATCAGATGACTAATCCCATGATTTGAGCCACATTTGTTATCTGCAAATGCTTTGTATTTGGACTAGTCTAAATTTTTTTCGTCATGTTACATCTAAACATCTAAATTTTTGTCATCAGGTGAATGTTCAGAAGAAAGTGTGCCAAATTTTGGAGAAATATAACTTTTCATATTCTTGCTTTCTATCTTTCAAGTGCCAATTGAGCTAAAGGTAGTTTTTCAGTCAGGGAAAAACACCAAAATATTGTTACTCCAATGATATTCTTAGCAAATAGCATATGGAATACGGTTGGCCATAGACATTAAATGTTGAAGAAATGCAGTAAACTTTTATGAATGATCAAACTTAACCCTTTCCCAAACAAGCCCTGGTTTTCACGTGTCTGCAGTACAAGTCTTTTGAAAACACTGTGGGAAAAGGAGAAATTGCTCGTAACGAGCAATTTCTCCTTTTCCCACAGTGTTTTCTACCCTTTTTGAGAACTTTCTGCCATTTTCGTCAAATATAAAATTGTTGTCTGCAAACTCTTTCAATGTGGACCAGTCCAAAATTTGTTGTTTGGGAAAGGGTTAAAAGAGTGCTTTGGAAATGTTCTGAAATGAACATGTACTTTATGTGTAAAATATTTTCATTTGTGCATCGAAAGATTGATGGATGCAAAAAGTAAATCTTGTATCATACATTGATGTGAAGTCACAACCTGCAGACGACTTTTTCCTTGTGCAGTAGACCACCCTTGAAAACATTGCAACAGAAACAGAAATCTTTTTCTATTTTAACAAGCATATTTCTCCTTTTGTCTAAATGTTTCACTAGTATTCATGTGGACCACTCTTGAAAACATTGAAACAAAAGGAGACATCGATTTTGATAGCATATTTCTCCTTCAGCCAAAATGTTTCAGCCTTAGACTCTACTACATATTTATTATCCTAAGTTTTGAAAGGATGTTTTTTATGTGATCTGCTGCAAATTTGTTGCAAGAAGTAGTGTTTTTAATTCTTACCACACAATCTGGAGTTTTAACGACCCTAAGGAAGGGAGCCTTTTGAAAACATTGTGGGGAAAGGAGAAAATGCTGGTAACCAGCAGTTTCTTCTTTTCCTACAATGTTTTCTACACTTTTACAGACAAATTCCGTCCTTTTAGCCACATTTATATTGTTGTCTGCAAATGCTTTCAGTTTGAACAAGTATGAATTTTTTTGGTGTGGTAAAGAATTAACCTTATACAAAACAAACCCACAGTTTTCACCTTAAAAAGAAGGCTCTTGAAATCATTTGGGAAAAGGAGAAAATGTTGGTAACCAGCATTTTCGTCATATCCGGAAATGTTTTCTTCCTTTCATGAATTTGATCATTTGAGCCTCCTTTGCTGCATGCAACTGCTTTTAATTTGGAAAAGTCTAAAAGTTTCTTGACTCATTATGAGTTACATGAATTATAGCAAGCTGAAAACTAGTCGGATGCATAGATATAACAGAACAACTTTATTTATTCCCTTGATAATTTCAAAAATTGCCTCAAGCCAGATGGGTAGAAAAATGGCTTAACCCTTTACCACACAATTCTGAATTTTAGCAACCTCCCCCCAAAAGACTTTTGAAAAAATTATGGAAATAGGAGAAAATGCTGGTAACCAGCATTTTCACCTTTTCCAACAATGTTTTCTACCCCTTCAAAGACAAATTTCATAGTTTGCACAATATTTATTTTTTTGTCTACTAACGCTTTCAATTTGGACCAGTCTAAAATCCTGTTATTTGGTAAAGAGTTAATATATTGATATTAATATATTACTAATTTATAGAAGATATCTGTCCTGAATTTACTGGACTAAAATGTTTTTCATTTCATTGGAGCATTATAAATGTGTTTGACAAATTAAAAATTAGCTCATATTAATGTTTGTAGTTTTCTATATTAACCTTTTACCAAACAATTCCACAAGAAGATGCTACATTTTTTAGCTCACCTGAGCACAACGTGCTCAAGGGGAGCTATTAGGATCACCTGGTGTCCGTCGTCTGTCGTTCGTCATGCGTCTGCGTCGTGCGTCGTCAACAATTCTTTAAACATCATCTCCTTCTAAACCACTGGGCCAATTTGGACCAAACTTGGCAGAAATGTTCCTTGGGAGGTCCTCTTTAAAATTTGTTCACAAAATTTGATTCCATCAAAAACTCTGGTTGCCATGGCAACGAAATGGAATTTTCTAAGAAATTCTTTAAAAACCTTCTCCTCTGAAACCGCTGGTCAGATTTTGAAATAATTTCACAGGAATGTTCCTTGGGTGACTCTTTTCAAAAACTGTTCGTGAAATTTTGATCTGTCAAAAAACATGGCTCTGGTGAATGGGGGCTACTTGCACTATACAGATATGAAGAAATTCTTAAAAATTCTTCTTCTCTGAAACCCCTAGTCAGATTTTAAAATAATTTCACAGAGATGTTCCTTGGGTGACCCTTTTCAAAAACTGTTCGCGAAATTTTGATACGTCAAGAAACATGGCTCTGGTGAATGGGGGCTACTTGCACTATACAGAAATGAAGAAATTCTTAAAAATTCTTCTTCGCTGAAATGGCTGGTCAGATTTTGAAATAATTTCACAGAGATGTTCCTTGGATGACCCTTTTCCAAAATTGTTCGCGAAATTTTGATCCTTCAAGAAACATGGCTCTGGTGAATGGGGGCTACTTGCACTATACGGCCATGAAGAAATTCTTAAAAATTCTTCTTCTCTGGACCCACTGGTCAGATTTTGAAATAATTTCACAGGAATGTTCCTTGGGTGACCCTTTTCAAAAAGTGTTCGCGAAATTTTGATTTGTTGAAAAACATGGCTCTGGTGACTGGGGGCTACTTGCACTATACGGATATGAAGAAATTCTTAAAAATTCTTCCCCTCTGAAACAGCTGGTCAGATTTTGAAATAATTTCACAGAGATGTTCCTTGGGTGACCCTTTTCCAAAATTGTTCGCGAAATTTTGATCCATCAAGGAACATGGCTCTGGTGAATGGGGGCTACTTGCACTATACGGAAATGAAGAAATTCTTAAAAATTCTTCTCTGAAACGGCTGATCAGATTCTGAAGTAATTTCACAGAGATGTTCCTTGGGTGACCCTTTTCAAAACTTGTTCGCGAAATTTTGATCCATCAAGAAACATGGCTTTGGTGGTGGGGGCTATTTGCACCATAGGGACATGAAGAGGAATTTCTTAATTCTTCTTCTCTGGAATGGCTGGTCAGATTTTGAAATAATTTCACAGAAATGTTCCTAGGGTGACCTTTTTAAAAAATTGTTAGGGTAATTTTTATCAGTCGAAAAACAACAGCCAATTGCTGGCACCTGCATGTGGTGCTCTTTTTTGACTTATGTTTTTTAGCTCACAGGAGCACAAAGTGCTCATGGTGAACTATTGTGATCGTGCTGTGTCCGGCGTCCGTCGTGCGATGTGCGTCGTCTGTCGTCAACTTTTTACCTTGTGTATGCTCTAGAGGCCACATTTTCGGTCCGATCATCATGAAACTTGGTCAGAATGTTTGTCTTGATAAAATCTGGGACGAGTTTGAAATTGGGTCATGTGGGGTCAAAAACTAGGTCACTAGGTCAAATCTTAGAAAAACCTTGTGTGTGCTCTAGAGTGATCCTGGAGTGAAATTTCGCCTATCGACTCAGGTGAGCGATCCAGGGCCATCATGGCCCTCTTGTTATAGATATATTACATCATTTGAGCAAAATTTCATTTTTCATCTGCAAGTGCTACCAGCATTTTCTCCTTTTCCGACAATGTTTTACAAAACTTTCTTTTTCAGACTTGTTGACAAAATATTGTTTGGCAAAGACTTAACTTCTATACACACATTCTGAAATTCTGTTCCATACATTTGAATTTCAGTTTCTTTTCAGTTCTACATCTATCAGCACAAACATGATCGACCTTTTACCGAACAATTCCAATTTTGAACAACCCTGAGGATTGAATGGCGTTTTATGCCACTTTCAGCATTATTTCAGGCATATTACAGCAACAGCTCACATATTCATGTATTTCCTGGTTTTCACCAGTACTAGGCTGGGGCTCTGAGGTGTATTGCCCAAGGACACTCCCACGAACAATACAGTGGATCCAAAGAGGCTCAAACCCCGGGCCTCCAGGTCATGAGTTCTACACTAAGCCACACAGGACCCCTCCAACTCTAAGGAGGTAGGCTTTAAAAAACATTGTAGGTAAAGGAGAAAATGCTGATAAGCAGCGTTTTCTCCTTTTCCCACAAAGTTTTCCACTCTATATAACCTTTTACTACACAATCCCAAGTTTTAACCTGACGAAAAAGACTATTGAAAACATTAAGGGAAAAGGAGAAAATGCTGGTAACTAGCATTTTATTTTCCCACAATGCTTTATACTCTTCCTGAGGTAAATTTCAGTTTCTCAGTCATGTTTAATTTGACGTCTGGAAGTACTTTCAATTTGGACCAGTCTAAAATTATGTCATTTGGTGAAAAGGTTAAATCAAATTTTAGCATTTAAGTAACACCCAATTTGTCTTCAATGTGGATTAATCTAAAATGTCTCTTTAAAAAAGAGGAAAGTCTGTTCAGTTTCATTCAAGATTTTACTACATATAACTTCATGTACATAAGGTTAAAACAGACAACAACATTTGCAAACAAACTTTGATTGTTACTTTGATTACTTTCTACTCTCAAATTGATTTTAATACAAGGACGCCGCTTGTGGGTGCCAATGCGCTAGTACATTTGCTTTTTCAGCAAAAAATTATATTGCTGAAAAAGGGGCATAACTATGTCAAAAACATGTTGAGAGTTATCTGCCCTTGTTCCCCTATTCATATCTTTACCAAATGACATAGTTTTAGATTTGCCCAAATTCAAAGCATTTGCAGATGACAAAATAAATGGACTCAAAATTTGAAATTTGATTTGGGTGGGGTAGAAAACATTAGGGGAAAAGGAGAAAATGCTGGTTACCAGCATTTTCTCCTTTTCCTGCAATGTTTTCAAAAGCTTTCCTTCCCAGGGTCATTAAATTTGGGATTGTAAGTTAAAGGGTTAATAGTTTATAACTAGCCCATGTTTGAAGTAAACTTCTTCAGTAATGACAAAGATAATGCACACAACGACAGGGCTATGAAAATACTTTGACATTTTCTTTGAAAACAGCCGAGCTAAAAATACTTGGAATAGCATAATACAACTTACATCTCACAGCATAAAAAAAGGTTTGAAATGCAGTAATTCAGTGGATGTTAGCTCTCTACCAAACAAAGAAATGACTGTTAGACTTGCTGAAAATGAAAGCGCTGTCAGATGCCAAATTCAATATGTCTCAAATTATGGAATTCATCTTTGAAAGGATACTAAACATAATGGGAAAAGCAGAAAATGCTGGTTACCAGTATTTTCTGCTTTTCACATGTTTTCAAAAGCCTTCTTCCATGGGGTTGTTGAAACAGGAATGTGTGGTAAAGTGCTAGGGACATCCATAAATGGCAATACAATGTATATCACATTCTTGTAGATAACTTATAATGCATTGCAGAAGTCAAACAATGTATTACTAGTGTATGAATTGTATAAAGTTCATTATCAAAAATAAAAATGTAAAACAAAAAAATAAAATCATCAGTTATTCTATAAACATGGACGGTTATTTAATGAAACATTAACCCTTTCCCAAACAAGCACTGGTTTTCACGTGTCTGCAGTACAAGTCTTTTGAAAACACTGTGGGAAAAGGAGAAATTGCTCATAACGAGCAATTTCTCCTTTTCCCACAGTGTTTTCTACCCTTTTTGAGAACTTTCTACCATTTTCATCAAATTTAAAATTGTCATCTGCAAACTCTTTCAATTTGGACCAGTCTAAAATGTATTGTTTGGGAAAGGGTTAAGAAGGCACTGCACACCAAAATGCACAAAGTACAATTGTTATTACAAAAGTAACAAAGCAAAGTCATCACACATACTGGTACTTTTACTCCACAAAGTTATTTCAGAAAGTTGTTCCTTTATCATATTTAGGTGCCTTTCTGATTCCTTTGTAGAGACTAAAGTTCCAAAGAAGAAATTGTTCATCTTGAGCAATTTCATCTTTTGTTATATTTTCAAAAATTCTAACAAGCTAATAATGGCTAATACATGTAACGGCAAGAAAGTACAAGTGACCACTACACTACCACATGAATGACAATGCTTTAAGCTAGCAGTCTGTACCATATATATTGATCTCACACACATGCATATTTTCTTGACTAAATCATTAAAAATCTACAGCTTATCGCCCCTCCCTTTATACAATAAAAATGGAATGTTACAACAGTCTGGGTTTCTGTGTGGTTGGATCAGGTTGAATTGCATGTGTAAAGAGGTGCTATGTGAACCTCTTTACACACGCAAGGGGACCTTATCCGACCACACAGAAATGCAGATTTTTGTAATGTTCCTTTTATCGTACACCCTCTCTTCACAACTGTAAAACAACGTTCAAAAACAAGAGGGCCATGATGGCCCTGTATCGCTCCACTGGCTTATAAATATAAACCATAAATACTAAACATTTCAATTCTGAGCCAAATGGTTTCAAAATGAAGACTTACAAAGTTTTCTCTGTAAAAGCCCATGTGAAAGTTGAGACCCACAGGGCAAAGCCATTTTTGATCCCAGAGCGATAATTACTTGAACCCTGGTAGAGGTCCACAAGATAAAGCCACATGCCAAAATAATGCAAGTCTATGCTGTATGGTTATAAATAAGGTGATTTTCAAGTTTCGTCCATATGAAGCCTCTGTAAAACATAAGACCCCTGATGCAAGGCTAAGTTAAAAAAAAAATCAAAAGTGATCCAGATTTGGTTGCCCTTGGGTTTGCAGTTAGGAACAAAAGGATTTTTTAATTTTCACCCTATAAGCACATGTTTATGACCAAATTTGGGAGTTCTTGGCCTTATGGCTAGTAACAAGACAGTTTCTGAAGTTTTCACTCCATAAACCCATGTAAAACTTGTGACCCCTAGTGCAGGGCCGAACTTGATCCTAGGGTTGTAACTTGGGCCCTCTTTGTAGTTGTCCACTAGACAGTGCTATAATTATGCAAAATTTGGTAGCCCTAAGCCTTATGGCTATGTACACCAAGATTTAAAAGTTTTTCCTATATAAGCCCATGTAAATCTTGTGAACCTCCCCCCCCCCCCCCCCCCCCCAGCATGAGGCCAAATTGACCCCTGGACTGTAGTTTGGGCACTTTTGGTAGACCCCCACTAGATCAAGCTAAATGCAAAATTTGGTAGCTCTAGGCCTTATGGCTAGGTACTGGAAGATTTCTTAAGTTGTCACTATGTATGCCCATGTAAAACTTGTGACCCCTGCAGCGGGGCCAACTTTGACCCCAGGGCTAAAATTTTGGCCCGCTTGGTAGAGGCCCACTAGATATAGCTACATGCAAAATTTGGTAGCTCTAGGCCTTATGGCTAGGTACAGGAAGATTTTTAAAGTTTTCTCTATATAAGCCTATGTAAAACTTGTGACCCCTGGGGCAGAGCCAATTTTGACCCCAGGGCTATAATTTCAAGAAACATGATAGAGGTCTACTACATAAAGCTACATGCCAAATTTGGTAGCCCTACGCCTTATGGTTTCAGACAAGAAGATTTTTAAAGATTTCCAATATTTTTCAGTTTTGTTGCCATGGCAACCAGAGTTTTTGAAGGAATCAAATTCTTTCAAGAAATTCTGAAGAGGACAATGGCAGGATCATTTCTGTGAAGTTTCATCAAAATTGGATGGGTAGTTTCAGAGAAGAAGATGTTTGAAATAAAAGTTAACGCACGGACGGACGCACGCACAGACGGACGGACGCACGACAGACACCGGGCCATGACATAAGCCCGCTGGCCTTTGGCCAGTGGAGCTAATAAATACAGTAACAAAAACAATCAGAGAGCCGCTTACTTTTGACATTTGATGGAAAGAGCTCAACATGAATACATATAATTAGTCTGTGTACTCAGTGATGTTCTACACAGAGAGAATGTGTGATACAGAAAGCGATTCTGGTCTGTTGCATATGTGTTTAACCCTTTCCCAAACGACAAATTTTGGACTATTCCAAATTGAAAGAGTTTGCAGATGATAATTTTAGATTTGATGAAAATTGCAGAAAGGCCTCAAAACAGGTAGAAAACACTGTGGGAAAAGGAGAAATGGCTCGTTACGAGCAATTTCTCCTTTTCCCACAGTGTTTTCAAAAGACTTGTACTGCAGACACGTGAAAACCAGGGCTTGTTTGGGAAAGGGTTAAGAGAACATCCACATTTTTACACAAATCATTGATAAGAATATAATAAAAAATAAAACATACACTTAACACTGCTAAGCAATCAATAAATAGTAATAAACAATAAAAGCACAATAAGATCAAATCTATACTTTGTGTATGCATATATCATATATATGCATTCAAATATCACAGATTTGCATATTTTCTACTATATGCCACATAATAAACTATGGTTGCGTACTTTCTTCACTTTGTTGCGTAAAAAAACTATGGCATTTAGCGAATGGCACTTTTTTTTTTACCCTTTACAACAAAATCCTATGTTATAACAACCTTGAGGCAGGGAGTGTTTGAAGACATTGTGGACTAAGGAGAAAATGCTGGGTACCAGCATTTTCTCCTTTTCCAAAAATGTTTTCTACCCTTTCAAAGGACATCCCATTATTTGGGATGCATTTAGTTTGTCATCTTCAAATGCTCTCAACATGGGCTAGTCTGAATTTTGTTGTCTGGTAAAGAGATTACCCTTTACCACACAATCCCAACTTTTAATAACTCTGATAAATAGGCATTTTGAAAACATTGTGGGAAAAGGAGAAAATGCTGGTAACCAGCATTTTCTCCTTTTCCCACAATGTTTTCTACCCTATTAAAGCCAGAAATCATTTAAGCTACATTTAATTTGTCGTCTGCGAATGATTTCAATTTGGACCAGACTAAAATTTTGTCGTTTGGTAAAGAGTTAAGATGCTGGACTTGAAATCATAGGGGGTGGGAGAATCTTCTGGTTAAGGCATTGAAGAGGCCCACCAAACAATATATTAGCAGTTGCCATGATAAGACTGAAATACTGTTGGAAAGTGTGCCAAAAGAAAAATCAAATAAAACACAATATATTACAAAAAGACAGCATTAAATGGAGTCATTACCCTTAGAATGCAAAATAAATGTGCCACACTCTGGCAAAAGGGAGCTTAACTCTTTACCAAATGACAAAATTTTAGACTAGTCTAAATTGAAAGCTTTTGCAGACGACAAAGTAAATGCTGCACAAATTATGAAATTTGTCTTTGAAAGGGTAGAAAACACGTGGGAAAAGGAGAAAATGCTGGTTACCAGCATTTTCTCCTTTTCCCACAATGTTTTCAAAAGGCTTCCTTCTCAGGGTCGTTAAAAGTCAGGATTGTGTGGTAAAGGGTTAAGGCATCTCTGTGATGCATGATACCAAGCAAGTCAGCACAGTATTGTGGATCTATAAAATACATTTTGTCTAACATCTGACCGAATCATGAGATACATTGATCCTTTGACATACACAAAATTGACCAATAGCCGTAAGTTTTGGCCCATGTCAGCCTGCACAGACTGTGCAGGCTGGCTTGGGTCGATACTCTTCGCAGATGCATTGAGCCCCCTTTTATGGCTCAAATCAAAATAACTTGTTCATTCTAGTCCACAAGTAAAGACCAAAATATTGTAATTTCAAAAGTATTTTGCCAGAATATTGAAAAAAAGTAGTAAAGAGTGTAGATCCAAGATCACACTTCATTTTCTATGCAGTCTGATCTTCATCTACATTGGCTGCAAAAGCAGTCTGATCTTGATCTACATTGACCACAAAAACAAATTAAGTTGGGCTTTGCCCTATGAGGTTTATAACTTGTAAAATCAAACAAGTAACTGATTGAAGAAAAATCTAGTTGATAAATTGTAAAGTTAATACTGGATTAGCCTATCTCTGACATATCTTTAAGCTACTGTTTCCATCATAAACCTGAACTCTTTACCACACGACAACAGTTTGGACTCAAGTAATTTGCAATAAATGTGACTCAAAAATTAAAACTTGATTTTGGAAGGGTAAAAAACATTGTGTGAAAAGGAGAAAATGCTGGTTACCAGCAGTTTCTCCTTTTCCCACGATGCTTTCAAAACCTTTCTTCCTGAGGGTCATTAAAACTCTGCATTTTTGTGTCAAAGGATCAAGTCTGCCACATGACAAAATTTTAGGCTTGTCCATAATAAAGGCATTTACAAAAAGTATATTGAATGTGGTTCAAATCATGGGGCTTGTCTTTGGAAGGGTGAAAAAAAATGGGGGAAAAGAAGACAATGCTGGTTTCCAGCATTTTCTGCTTTTCCCACAAAAATTTCAGAACGCCTTCTTCCTTAGGGTCAATGACACACATGATTGTCTTGTAATGGGTCAACTATCACAGCTCTTTGAGCAAGTACTCCCTCCTCAGACTAGATGTGGAGTCTTTCTACGGCGTTGCTGAACAACATCAGATCTTCCAGGTTTTTAAGTTTTAACTTGTCTTCACACCATCTGTAGAAAGTATCTGGCGCCTTTAAATAGAAAGGGAACATGACCACTAACCCTTATCCTGCTAAATAACTTAAATGAGGCTTTCAAGCCAATAGTAAAAATAAAAACTACATAATGCTATTCCAAACCTTTTTTTGACGAAAAATATCTCCTTATCATACAGTGTAGATCAAAGATCAGACTGCATGTTCGGCGAAACAATGGTCAGCGGTAATTAAGGAATGAATCCTGTGGCAACAACTATCATCAATCCTCGGAAAGAAATTGGCCAAGCCAAGGATCAAACCAGCGACCCCCTGTTCTAAAGTCCTGTACCTTACTGACTGAGCTACTCATGGGGGCTCAGCTTTAGAAGTCAAGCTGGGGTTTTTAACCCTTTCCCACACGATCCCAAGTTTTAACAACGCAGAGAAAGAGGCCTTTTGAAAACATTGTGGGATATGGAGAAAATGCTGGTAACCAGCATTTTCTCCTTTTCCCACAATGTTTACTCCCCAATCAAAGACAAATATCTTCATTTGAGCTCCTTTCAATTAGCATCTGCAAATGCTTTCAAATTGGACCAGTCCAAAATTTTGTTGTTTGGTAAAGAGTTAATGCAATTGTGTGGTAAAGAGTTAAAAGCCTTGCCAATGGGAACTCCCTCCTTAATCCTTTACTGAACAGTCCCAAGTTTTAACAACCCTGCCGATGAAAGCTTTTGAAAACATTGTTGGAAGAGGAGAAAATGCTGGTCATTTCCATTTCCAACAATGTTTTCTGTACTTGTAGAGGCAAATTTCATCTTTTTAGCCACATTTAGTCTTCGTCTGAAAATGCTTTTTATCTGGACAAGTCGAAAATTTTGCTGTTTGGTAAAGAGTTCACTCTTTACCAAATGACAAAATTTGGGATTCAACCAAACTGAAAGCATTTGCAGACAACACAATAAATGTTGTTCAAGTGATCATTTCTGATTTTGAAACAGAAGAAAACATTGTTGGAAAAGGAGAAAATGTTGGTTGCCAGCATTTTCTCCTTTTCCTACAATGTTTTCAAAAGCCGTCTGAGTTGCTAAAACTCGGGATTGTGTGCTCAGGAGTTAACCCTTTCCCAAACAAGCCCTAGTTTTCACGTATCTGTTGTACAAGTCTTTTGAAAACACTGTGGGAAAAGGAGAAATTGCTTGTAACGAGCAATTTCTCCTTTTCCCACAGTGTTTTCTACCCTTTTTGAGAACTTTCTGCCATTTTCATCAAATTTAAAATTGTCGTCTGCAAACTCTTTCAATTTGGACCAGTCCAAAATTTGTTGTTTGGGAAAGGGTTAAACAAACATGCTGCAGTCAAGTTTGAAAGCACTCTTGCAAAATTTTGATAATAAGCATGAAGTTGTCAGCAGGAGGTGTCGTAATGTTAAAGAAAATTTTGTTGTAATACAGGCAAGATTACCTTCATGTAGACAGTACACAAAAATCTCAGCTGGTTCCCTGTCAACTGTTTTACCTGCCGGAAATTACTAGTACTGAAAACAGAGATAAAAATTTTCTGCCATTCTAAAAAGATAAGCTTCGAAACTATTATCTATTTTTGAACTTTTTGAAGATGGGTTAAAAAAATACTTCTGTTGTCCTAATGAATGGTAGTTATCCCTGGTAGGGTAATAAAAACAACAACATTGTTGCATCCAGGGTGCGCAATCATGCAAATCTCACTCCCAACACCCTCAATTTTTAATTTTCTTAGTGACAAGTCTCACAGAGACAAAAAGAATCCCCCACTCAACAACAGACAGCAATAACATTACATTTTGGCATTTAAAATATTGTGTGATTAAAACTATGCACCTCCTTCACTAAAAATAGTAACACACAAATGTACCTGTGGAAATGAATGTTCAAATTAAGAGACAGTGATGTAACAGGGCCTAGGCGGATAAAGCGATTGTGGAATGCCTAGGGTGTAATTTCAACATGTGTGTGTCAGTGAGGAAGTTCATTAGGCTGTGTTAACTTGCTAAATTTGTATTGTTGATTGAATTTAAAATATCCAGAGGATTATGTCACCTAAACGCATGACAGACTTTTTTAAGAGGGGCACATTTGTCTGTGTAAACAACATTATGCTCATTCAAATTGAGGGTGGGCAATCAGCATTATTTGACTTTGAAGAGGCAGTGGTCTTGGGAAAAAGTAGGAGAAATAGACATTTTTTCAAAAGTGTAAATGTGAGTTTCAATAAAGTTAAGAAACTTTTTTGATAACATATGCGAAATAAAGGATATTTAATTAAGTTTCATCTGAAATGTGCTCATACTTCTCACTCCCCCTTTTTGATTCTATGATGGGGGATCTCCCCCTCTCCAACGTCATCCTGAATGCAACACTACAACAAATGTACTTCAAATGATGGGATTTGTAATTCAAAAGGTAGAAAACATTGTTGGGGCAAAAAGGAGAAATAACAGTTCCAAGCTTTTTCCAATATTTTTTGCAAAATTAATCTTTCTAAGGATGGGAAACACACAAAAATTGGAAAATGATTTAAATAACATACACATAAAAATTGTACATTTCTAGCAATATTCAGCTTTTCTTAAAAAAACTATTGGCAGTTCATCTACAGTCTAAACGTCTGAGTAATTAACCCTTTCCAAAACAAGCCCTGGTTTTCACGTGTCTGCAGTACAGGTCTTTTGAAAACACTGTGGGAAAAGGAGAAATTGCTCGTAACGAGCAATTTCTCCTTTTCCCACAATGTTTTCTACCCTTTTTGATAACTTTCTGCCATTTTCATCAAATTTAAAATTGTCGTCTGCAAACTCTTTCAATTTGGACCAGTCCAAAATCTGTCGTCTGGGAAAGGGTTAATAAGTCTAAATGTAGAAAAAGACAGCAATCTATCCCTACCTCATTTTGTTATCTGCTATCCAATGCTCCACTTCATTTTTTCCCCAATCTTGAATCTTTTTTAAGCCTGGCACTTCTGTTTGCCGTTTAGGTTCACTTACAGACGGTTGCCTAGTAACTACTGAAGAAGGTATAGGGGTAGGGTTGGTGGATGACGACCATGATGTTTGTCTTGGTAACCCACTAGATGATGGCTAGAAAATATTGCACAACTAGAACTCTTTCTGTACAACAAACAGCCCCATTGCTTTTCTCATCACAGGATCAGGAAAAAAGTTAATTCTTTACCACACGATCCCAACTTTCACCGATCCTGAGAAAGAAGCCTTTTGAAAACATTGTGGGAAAAGGAGAAAATGCTGGTAACCAGCATTTTCTCCTTTTCCCACAATGTTTTCTACCCTTCCCAAAACAAACTTCACTTTTTTGGTAACATTTATTGTGTTGTCTGCAAATGCTTTCAGTTTAGAACAGTCTAAAATTTTGTCATCTGGTAAAGGATTAAAGGGCCATAACTCCTTTAATAGTCCACCATTCATGAAAATTGCAGATGCAAAAGCTTGCATTGAAATTTCAGCCAAAATACAACCGCTGGAGGAGAAGATTGCACAAAACTGTGTCTATGGACAACGTGAAACATGATTCTAGTATCCTCCAAACTAAGTTCTCGGGGGAATTTATCTCTTTACAAGCGACAAACTGGTTAAAAATGGAAAGCAATTGCAGAAGACAAATTGAATATTACTCAAAAAGTGAGATTTGTCTTTGATATGGTAGAAAACATTTCTTTTGACAGTGTAGAACTAGCACAAGTTTGAAACAAGAGCACTGCATGTGCGTGCAAATGCTCGGCTGCAGATGCTTGATTTTCAGTGAAAATTTTAAGTCAAACGAGGGGTATAACCCTGTCAAGAGTACTTTGATGGTTACCTGCCCTTGTTGTATAAGTTAGTAATAACATAGACATGAGAAATACTGTAACAAAGTTTACACACCACAATGACAACAACAATGCAGATGCAGATGTTGACAGAGCTATGAAAATAATGCAGGTTTTCTTTGAAAATAGCTTAGCTAAAACTGTATGTTTCTATAGAATGATTGGCCTCATATCATAGGCCACTGAAATTCCACTGATCTATCACGAGAGTGACAGGATGACAAAATTTTCCTGAGCTGACAGCGTTACTATAGATAGCACACTGGCGACTGTCCTTCTATATCGTATATAGAAGGACAAGGTGTGCAACGAAATCGAAGAAAATTTTTACCCCTCTCCCCTTTCAGAGATAATATTTAAGCAAATACGGAAATCTAAAACTAGTTACCGTTGCAGATGGGTTCACAAATGATTTTTCTTGTGCACCCTGGCCTTCAAAAGTATCAAACGGCTCTTGCAATCAAGCAATAGCTCTTATCTAAAACATTTAATAAAGCTTCCACATTTTCCGGATCGCCATGTGCTGATGTCACACAATTTATCATCTCGCAGCGGACTAAAACTAAAATATTTTTTTCAAACAAAGATCTAAAATTATTTTGTTGATATATTGATGAAATTATTGAAATAATATTTCATCTGTTATAATCTATCTTGTAATCTAATCCAGTATCACTATTTTCATCTTCCATTTCGCATATTTTCAAACAAGTATTTACCGTTTATTGGTCAAAAACTTTGGCTGGTCTTTTTACACGAGTTATAATTCACTGCGTCATAATGAATTGTGTGATGTCAGCGCATGGCGATCCGGAAAATGTAGAATATTTTTTATTTTTTTTAGATCAGAGCTATTGCTTAATCGCAAGAGCCGTTTGGAACTTTCGAAGGTCAGGGTACATGAGAAAAATCATTTGTGAAGCTATCTGCAATAGTAGCTACGTTTATTTTTCCATTTGCAGTTAAATATTATCTCTAAAAGGGGACAGGGGTAAAAATTTTCTTCAATTGCATTGCACACCTTGTCTTATTATATACAACATAGAGGCAGTCGCCAATGTGCTATTTATAGTACTGTAATAGTGTAAAGAAAATTTGAGTAATCTGTGATATACAGGCGATGTACCAATCTGCAATGATCGACCAAGAAAAATTTTGGTGTTCTGTGATAGACAAAGAGAGTTTCAAAGGTCTGTGCTCATACCAGCTGTTCCGTCAGTTCCTTGAATTTCCTGTCAAATGGGTATTTGTCTGTAAATTCTATAAACAGACGGGCCCCTATAAAGGCTCCTAACCAACCATCTGCAACATAGTCCCTTTGCATCTTCAATGGAATAAAATTCTTTTGGAGTTTAAATGCATATTCTGCCTCTGAAAAAGAGTAAACAAGGTTCAGATGGCACCACAAAATCCTGAGTTTTAACAACTTTGAGAAAGGGAGCTTTTGAAAACATTGTTGCAAAAAGAGTCACCGGAATCAACCTGTCAGGTAACTAGCACTTTCTCCTTTTAACCCTTTACCACACTATCCCGAGTTTTAACAACCCTGAAGAATAAAACCTTTGAAAACACTGTGGGAAAAGGAGAAAATGCTGGTAACCAGCATTTTCTCCTTTTTCCACAATGTTTTGTACTCTTTCAGACACAAATCCCGGCATTTGAGCAACACTGAATCTGTCGTCTGCAAATGCTCTCAATTTAGGATTGTCTAAAATTTTGTCATTTGGTAAAGTGTTAAAACAACATTTTCCAGCTGTTCAAATGACAAATCCAATCATTAGAGTCATATTTAATGTTATCTGCTAAGGAGACATATTTTGTGAAATGGGGGCTTACTGCCTCTGTTAAAAAGTATCGACTCCTTCTAGCCTATGCAATCTGTGCAGGCTGACATGAATTGAAACTTTTTGCTACTGGTCAACTTTCTTCATGTCAAAGGACCAGTCTAACTCATTACTCAATGACTTACGTGGTATACTGCATAACTGCGATGCATTAAACCCCCCTTTGCCAGAGCATGGCTCAAATGCTTTGCATCTGAAGGAGTCTAAACAATTGATATATAAAACATTTCAATAAGAGACCGACAGCCAACTGCTGTAAAATACATGTAGTGTCTTTAACCATCAGATTGCCAAATAAATAAAATCAAAATTTCCACTTGGGGAAAAAGCACCATAAAAATGGCCAGTGCAAGGCTTCAAGTAGCCAGAATGTCTTTGCAAAGTGGACAGTACAGATCCAAGATTAGAAAGCCAACAGTGTAGATCCAAGATCTTACTGCATGTTCTGTGCAGGTAATCTACATGTCAAGCAAATAATTCCTATACCCTGAAAAGCCAAACTTGGACAATCTTCCTTCACTTAATTTAACAACAGGATCATTAAAATATTGTGGGAAAACGAGCAATTGTGAGTTACAGGAAATGCTCTTATACCTACAATGTCTTTTTTTATAATGTTAAAAAATGTTTTTCTTTCCTTCTAATTTGCGTCCTTTGTGAAAATTTGAATAAAACTTGTTACAGCTTGAAACAGTATAATTAATTTAACCCTTTCCCAAACAACAAATTTTGGACTGGTCCAAATTGAAAGGGCTTGCAGACAACAATTTTAAATTAGATGAAAATGACAGAAAGTTCTCAAAAAGGGTAGAAAACAATGTGGGAAAAGGAGAAACTGCTCGTTACGAGCAATTTCTCCTTTTCCCACAGAGTTTTCAAAAGACTTGTACTGCAGACACGTGAAAACCAGGGCTTGTTTGGGAAAGGGTTAAATCTATTTATTTTACATTGGTTGTGAAACAAGTTCTACAACTTAAATTAACCCTTATTCTGATATATTTAAATTGTTGATGTAGGCACTACACTGGCTTTATATGTTCTATGCCACTGCTTAGTCAGCAGAGAGTGTAGAGCAACCTTGTTTTACACTCTCAACAAAATACATCTAAGGTTGCAAACAACAGTATTAGGGTTGAAAGTAAATTTGAAAGTTATACAACTTTTGATTGGCTAAACTAAATGGTTTAGCCAATCAAAAGTTGTGTAACTTTCAAATTTAGAAATTTCTGGACAATAAGACTAAGAATGTTTGGTAAATATGGACCCGTGCTGGCACTGTGATATGGGTAGTTCCAAAGTTTGACCCAGCTCATCCTGGGATTTGAACGCAGAACCTCTGATGCGTGTTGTGTGTATATTCAATGTCTAAAATAGACCATAGTAGGGTCATCTGCAGATATATAATGTACTTACTCTTATTGCTTAGTGTGGTTGTTGCTATATCATTACTGTACATACATGTTTATAATTCTTCATAATATATTCCTGTATAATACTATATGTGTGATACTTCTATATATACAATCTGCCAAATATACAACAATGTGAGAGACCAATGCTCTACCCCACAAACAGCCTGTAGAGCAAAGAATCAAAGAATTACCTGTTCTGCAGTTTTGACTGTTTTTATATTTCTCTGAGAAGCAGACGAGAATCGTGTGTGCCTGCTCGACAGCCTGCGCCATGCCCTCCAGCAAGTTTGCATATTTTCCCATCTCCTCGATGTCAATCCAGATCGAATGACCAGCTGACAGTAACTCATGGTATATCTGTTATTGAAAAATGTATGCTGGTCTATTTCACACAGGTTTTTGTAGTCAGTTTATATCAAACAACCAAACTTTAAACTTGATTAAAATTAAATAATTTGCAGACAGGAAATTCAACATCATAATTTAGATGATGTTTTCTGTCCTTGGCATGGTAGAGCATATTGGGGTAAAAAAGAGAAAATGCTGGATACCAGTTTTTTCTCTTATATCCTTATTGTTTTCAAAACTCTTCTTCTTAGGGTTTGTTTAACTCTTTACCACACGACAAAATTCTAGACTGGTCCAAATTGAAAGCAGTTGCAGACGACACAGTAAATGTGATTGAAAAATTGAAATTTGTTTTGGGACGGGTAGAAAATATTGTGGGAAAAGGAGAAAATGCTGGTTACCAGCATTTTCTCCTCTTCCCATGATGTTTTCAAAAGGAATCTTTCTCAGGGTCGTTAAAAGTCGGGATTGTGTCGTAAAGGGTTAAACATGGCCTTGTTTGGTAGAGAATTAATGGCATTAAACCCTTACCATTTGTCATTCTGTTTTCAAAATTCATCTGCTATAGATGTAGATCTAAACCACCTTTTTTTTCCTCACAATGTTTTCTACCCTTTCAAAGACAACATAAATTTCATGTCATTCTGCAAATACGTTCAATTCAGGTGAGACTAAAATTTTTGAAAGCATTTGCAGACACAGACAAAATGAAGCTCAAAAGATAAGGATCTGTTTTATGTGGGGTAAAAAATCATTCTTAGAAAAGGAGGAAATGCTGGTTACCAGCAATTTCTCCTATTTCACAATGTTTTCCACAATCTTTTATTCAAAGGTGATAAAAACTGGGGATTGTTTAGTTTAAAGATTAACTCTTTACCAAACGAGAAAATTTTAGATGTGTCCAAATTCAAAGCATTTACAGATGACAATTTAAATGTGACTCAAATGAGTGGATTTTTCTATGATAGCTAGAAAACATTGTGGGAAAAGGAGAAAATGCTGGCTACCAGCATTTTCTCCTTTTCCCATGATGTTTTTAAAAGACCTCTCTTGCAGGGTCGTTAAAACTCAGGATTGTGTGGCAAAAGGTTAATGCAAAAAACTTAAGATTCAAAATTTCAAACTACCTTATAAACCATTTCTTTGTCACCCCAGGAATAACTGAACATGATATGTTGGTTATCTGGTCGAGAAGTTCCAGGAACTGATCGTGCTACGGGTGCAGCTATAAATAATCAGACAAAACAAAAGCTTGTTAGGAATGAATCGTGACCTACATGTAATTTTCTGTACAATCAGGTCCGTATAATTTCACACCTATGGCTCACAAAGATAATTAATGAGCATTCAGATGTTGCAATTAACTACTTTAATTCTTTACCAAATTACAAAATTTTAGAACAAGCCAAAATTGAAAGACTTTTGCAGACCATCAAATAATGCTCAAATTATAAAATATGTCTGTAACAAGGTAGATAACAATGTGGGAAAAGGAGAAAATGCTGGTTACCAGTATTTCCTCCTTTTTCCTCAATGTTTTTCAAAGCCTTCTCTGTCAGGGATGTAGTTGTAGAGAATTAACATCCATAAAACTCTATCTGAGAATATCAGACATCACCATGTTTTCTCTTGTCAGTTTTAAAATGAGTGATGTTCTAAAAAAAGGAAGTTTACTGCATTTTTTTGGTGCATTATACCAAGCAAGTTGCTGTACATACGATTCCCTTTTGTTTAACTCTTTACCACATGACAAAATTTTAGACTTGTCCAAATTGAAAGCATTTGCAGACGACAAATGAAATGTTGCTCAAAACTTGAAATTTGATTTGGGAAGGTTAGAAAACATTGTGGGAAAAGGAGAAAATGCTGGTTACCAGCATTTTCTCTTTTTCCTACAATGTTTTCAAAAGGCATTTTCTTCAGGGTCGTTAAAAGTCGGGATTGTGTGGTAAAGGGTTAAAAACCAGCTTAATCAAGAGGTAAAGCAATCTTTGACATGCCAAAAATATACCAATAGCAAAGAGTTTCAACCCCAGTCTGCCTGCCCACACTGAGAAGGCTGACATTTGTCAATATATTTTACAGATGCAATAAACAACCTTTTTATAAACTATAAGTCAAAGGTACTACCCAATTACCTCTATGCCCATTAGGCATTAGCAGAGCCCTATAGCTAAGTCTGTGGCATACAGGACTTGAAACTAGTTGGTTATTAGTTCAAATCCCAGCTGAATCAAATTTGTTCTTTGGATTAATGATAGTCATCGTGACAGGATTCACCCCTCTCTCACAGCCAAACATTTTTTTGATGATAAATTTGTGGCCAAAGCTAGGAAAATACTTTGTGCGAAACTACCAGTACAAGAAACTCCAGAAAAGATCTTCTAAATATCATTTTGGCCACATTTAATTTACCAAATACTTGAAATTTAGACAAATCTAAAATGTTGTTGTTTGTTGAGTTTACCTTACAGTGAAACTTTGGACTCATCCATATTGAAGGAAATTACAGACAACAATTCAAATGGTTTTCAAATGATAGTATTTGTCCTTGAATAGGTAGAAAACTTTGTGGGAAAAGGAGAAAATGCTGGTTACCAGCATTTTCTCCTTTTCCAACAATGTTTTCAAAAGGCCTTTTCCTCAGGGTCATTAAAACTTTGGATTGTGTGGTAAAGGGTTGAAGAGAGGTAATTGTGCAAGCCATCATACATCCTCTCTTCGAAGAAGTCAACACTTTGCTGACGTATAGCCTGTTTGGGAATTTTGTCATTTTGCTGTAATTCATACCCAAAGCTAGTCCTGACAATGTATGCTATAATTCAGGGATAGTACCTTCATCCTGTCTCTTGGTCCGTTTCTGCATTCCCTCGATCACAAACAGGGCACCCTTTGCAGCATCACAAACACCCTTGTCCCTGTCATTTGTTTGTTTCTTGAGCATGTCCATAAACTCTTTATCTCCCTGTAATTTGAGAACTCATTCTTATCATAATCAAGCAGTCTTAACTCTTTCCCAAACAACAATTTTTATTCAAAATTGGTACAAAAGAGCTTAAGTTCTCTGATAATGTAGAAAACATTGTGAGAAAAAGAGAAAATGTTGGTAATCAGCATTTTCTCCTTTTCCCACAATGTTTTCAAAAGCCTTCCTGCTCAGGGTCATCAAGCTCAGGATTGTGTGGTAAAGGGTTGACTATTATCAAAACAACGAAACTTTAGATATGTCTAAATTGAAAGCACTTGCACACAACAGATTAAATGTGACTCACAAACTAAAATAGTCTTTGAAAGGTTGAAAACAATGACGGAAAAGGAGAAAATGCTGGTTAGCAGCATTTCTCCCTTTTTCACAATTTTTTTGAGTCTTCTTCTTCAGGTTTGTGAACACTTGGTAAGGGGTTAACCAATATCATAACTACAACATTACACACTAGTGCAGAAGAAAGCATATAAAACCATTGACTGAAAAGCAGTATTTACTGGTTCCAAGAATCTGATCCTATTCAAAACAGTCAAAGAAAAATATTTTTCCTCCCTTGAAATGCTTCATCCTCCTTTTCTCATGTAAAGTAATACTATTTGCTTACAAATGGTACATTTTTTATTTGAAAAAGATATTGACTAGTAATACCTGTATCTGTCTACAAATTTTTACTATGTCTTTTTTCCTAGGAAGAAAGTTGATTTTGAAAGGAAAAATCGTAAGAATGTGACTGTTTACACTTAGATTTAGGGGAAAAAAACTGGTGAAAAAAATTGCCTCTGATGTAACTGGAGCTAAAGACCTTCAACACTAGATTGAGCAACTCTACCCACTGAGCTATTGTGCCAAATAAACATTACCTGTGTTTAACTCTTTACCACACAATCCCGACTTTTAATGACCCTACAGAAGAAGCCTTTTGAAAACATTGTGGTAACAAGTTTTTTCTCCTTTTCCCACAGTGTTTTCTGCCCTTCCAAAGAGAGAAATCATCATTTTAGCAACAATTAATTTGTCGTCTGCAAATGCTTCCAATTTGGTGCAGTAAAAACTTTTGTCGTTTGGTAAAGTTCAAATGTATCTATCCCTTGTATGCAATAATGGCTATACCGTTACTAACAGTATAGAAAATTTTACAGTAAAAATACAAAAATCTCAGTCTTTTCTATACATATTTCTATTTCAGCCATGCTCTGTGAAATTGGGACTTAATGCATTTGCAAAAAGTATTGACCCATGTCAGCCTTTGCAGTCCGAACAGGCTCACATGGGCCGAAACTTTACCATCGTTAAATTTTCTGCATGTCAAGGGATAATTCTACCTCATTATTCTGTCGGTTGTTTGACGGAATGGACTTTGCTTGGTATCATGGATCACAGAGATAGATTAAGCCCCCTTTTGCCAGAGCATGTCTCATTTGTATGCTAATCTGAAAGCCATCTTTGCTTGCAAATAAAAATAAGCTGTCTTTGTTAACCCTTTCCCACACATCATATTTTAGACTCTTTCAAATTCAAACCATCTCCAGACAACAAATTCAACACTGGTACAACTAAGCGTAAGCTCTCTTGTGGGGCAGAAAACATTGTTGGAAAAGGAGAAAATGCTGGTAACCAGCATTTTCTCCTTTTCCAACAATGTTTTCAAAAGTCCTCTTTATCAGGATTGTGAAAACCATGGATAAAGGTAAAGGGTTAAGATTCTCCCCAAAACTTGCAAAACAAAATCTGGTTTAACCCTTTACCACACAATCCTGACTTTTAACGACCCTGAGAACGAAGCCTTTTGAAAACATTTTGGGAAAAGGAGAAAATGCTGGTAATCAGCATTTTCTTCTTTTCCCACAATGTTTTCTACCCTTCCCGAAACAAATTTCAGTTTTTCAGTCACACTTATTTCGTCTTCTGCAACTGCTTCCATTTTGGAGTAGTCTAAAATTTGCCGTCTGGTAAAAAGTTAAGGTCCCTTTCACCCTTTACCACACAATCCCAACTTTTAACACCCGAGGAAGAAGCCCTTTGAAAGCATTGTAAGAAAAGGGAGAAAATGCTTGTAACCAGCATTTTTTCCTTTTCCCACGATGTTTTCTGAGCTATACAAGATAAATTCCATCATTTGAGCCAAGTTTAAAATGTCATGTGCAAATGCTTTCAATTTCGATGAATCTAAAAATTTGTCATTTGGTAAAGAGGTAACCTAACAACCTGAAAACTCAGTCACCCTACTCAAACTACTAATCAACATTTTTTTTTTCAAGTATGATTTGTGTATTTGCCAATGACTTTAGATTTTCTGAACAAGTACATGTTTGAAAAATACTTTAACTTCCTATCAATTGTTACTGAATATGAAATTGCTTCATACAACCAGCATCCTACCATGTACATGTAACTTCAAATTCAACTTTGTCGGGATCAAAACAGCATATTAACCCTTTCCCAAACAAGCCCTGGTTTTCACGTGTCTGCAGTACAAGTCTTTTGAAAACACTGTGGGAAAAGGAGAAATTGCTCGTAACGAGCAATTTCTCCTTTTCCCACAGCGTTTTCTACGCTTTTTGAGACCTTTCTGCCATTTTCATCAAATTTAAAATTGTTGTCTGCAAACTCTTTCAATTTGGACCAGTCCAAAATTTGTCGTTTGGGAAAGGGATAGTAAAAAAACTGTGTTAAAAGGCCACACTTTTTTTTTAATTGCTTCTTTCAGAGGGTTATTAAAATGCTTGATTCTTTGGTCAAGAGTTACACACTCATTAAAAAAAAGTACACACTTACATTTATTTTCGTCTTGTTTTCAGCCAAAAATGCTAGCTCCCAGGCCAATCGTATTACAGCTTGGACTTCGTGGCTGTCTTGTGAATTCATGATCTCTTTCACAATCTTCATTGGCTCTTTTTTCATAATCAGTCTCTTGTTTTGCTCACTTTGAGCCAAGGCCGCCAATCCATCTACAAGTTCAGACAGGTGGAAACCATATTCCTTGCGGTCATCTGAGTTGAGCGCCTTTTTAACAGCATCCACGAGAAATTCGAGGACATGTGTGCCCGCATGCATTCTGTCCACTTCATTTTCTGTTATCATGTTGCCAAGGGCAAGAAGGGTAATTGTTTTCACATCTGAAATTAATTGGTCCACATTTAGTCTTGAGTTTTTGTAACCCTTAACCAAACAATCCAAAGTTTTAAGAACCTATAGAAGAACGCCTTTGAAAAAAATTGTGAAAAAGAAGAAAAAGCTAGTAGCTAGCATTTTCTTCTTACTCCAAAATGTTTTGTACCACTAAACTTAAAAAGGAGGAAGGGGTCTGACAGGACTATACTTACAGACATTGTCTGCCTTTACAAACTTTTCAAGTATCTCCACAGTACCAATCGACCTGAATTTTTCCTTGTCTATATTTGGGTTCCTGGCACAATTGTGTAATATTCCAACACTAGAGCTGAATGCAAACCCTCCTTCTTGTACCTGAAAATGTACAGAAACTAAACGCTTTATCAAACCACAGGCCTTTGAAACTCTACTGGTCTGTCACGAAACACTAAAATATTCGAACGCTTTTGCAGATTGGTGCCTTGCCTGTGTATCACGGAATACCCAAATTTTCACTTACACCATTACATAAATAGCACATTGGCGACTATAGATATAGAGGCAGTCGCCAATGTGCTATTTATAGTAACGGTTTCCGCTGAAGAAAATTTTGTTATCCCGTGATAGATCAATGGAATTTCAGTGGCCTATGATCAAACAACCCCATGGGTTGACTCCTCTGAGGAACAAGGCTTTTAAAAGCATTGTGGAAAAAGAAGAAAATGCTGGTAAACCAGCATTTTCTGCTTCTTCCACAATGTTTCCTCCCCTATCAAATCAAAATCCCGGTGTTTGAGCAACCACCAATTTGTCATCTGCAAATGCAAGCCTGAAATTTGATGGTCTGGAAAAGAATTGACTTTTTACCAAACAATCCTAAAAACAGAAAATTACTTTCAAGCCTATGCTACCCATTTAATGACTCTGAGGAATAAAATCTTTGAAAATATTGTAGGAAAAGGAGAAAATGCTGGTAACTAGCATTTTCTCCTTTTTCCACAATGTTTTCTACCCTTCCTCAAATAAATTTCTATTCTTTGGTCACATTTAATTTATTGTCCGAAAATACTTTTGGTTTGGACAAGTCTAAAATTTTGTTGTTTAACTCTTTACCACATAATCCTGACTTCCTCTCAAACGACTCTGAGTAAGAAGCCTTTTGAAAACATTGTGGGAAAAGGAGAAAATGCTGGTAACCAGCATTTTCTCCTTTTCCCACAATGTTTTCTATTGTATGAAAGACAAATTTAATGTTTTAAGTTGCACTTAAAATTGTTGTCTGCAAGTGCTTTCATTTTGGACAAGGTTTAACCCTTTCCCAAACAAGCCCTGGTTTTCACGTGTCTGCAGTACAAGTCTTTTGAAAACACTGTGGGAAAAGAAGAAATTGCTTGTAACGAGCAATTTCTCCTTTTCCCACAGTGTTTTTCTACCCTTTTTGATGACTTTCTGCCATTTTCATCAAATTTAAAATTGTCGTCTGCAAACTCTTTGAACTTGGAACAGTCCAAAATTTGTCGTTTGGGAAAGGGTTAAATTTTGTTGTGTGGTAAAGAATTAATAAAGAGTTAAAAGACAACATCTGATAACAAGACAATGCACACTTTTATGCCTCAGCAAGGTAAAAAAAAAAATTACCTCTATCTGTTCTAGGCCCTCATCAAAAATCAAGTTTAGGTCATCTACAAGCCTTTTGAACATACTGGTCTCTGCAATTTTCTCAGCAAACCTAAGGTTGCTATCTGAGAAATTCCAAAGGATTTCCCGAGCTTTTAGAATAACCAGATCAGCTGCATTCCCTCCCATTTGTGCTTCTTCCACAAATGCATCTGTGATCCCTTCAAATGCAAACTCCTCCATGATGAAATTGTAGTAATCTACCAGCTTTTCCACAAATCTTAAAATAAACAAGAGCACTGCATGAAGAGTCTAGCACTCACCTGCCTGTGCTTTTTCAGTGTAAAATCTGTCAAAAAGGGGCATAAATGTGTAAAAAATATTTTGAAGGTTACCTACCCTTCTGATATTGAATTCACCTTTTGATAGTTAATGCCTTACCACACAATCCCAAGTTTTAATGACCCTTGGAAATTGGACATTTGAAAACATTGTGGGAAAAGGAGAAAATGCTGGTAACAGGCATTTTCTCCTTTTCCCACAATGTTTTCTTGCCTTTCAGAAAAAAATCAATCATTTGAGTCACATTTAAACTGTCATCTGCAAATGCTTTCAGTTCTGACCAGTCTAAAATACTGTTGCTTGTTAAAGAGTTATACAACCTGACCAAGCTTAAAGTAAATATTTTCAGTAATAACAGAGATATGACAAAAAGCCAAAGTTTTTGCGAGATGGGGATGACAACACAGACAATGCAGATGATGACATGGCTATCACAATACCTCTGCATTTTCTTTGGAAACAGTTGAGCCAATATGATGCAACATATGGTGTCATTCCATCACAATCAAAATGTTTCTCAATGTCACTCTATATTCAGAATCAGTAAACTCTGAATTTTTTTAAACTAGTATTCTGTAATGATTCAGTCCTGTTTATACTTTACAAAATAAATATCACTCTTTAGAGCTTAAAACACTGTGGAAGAAGTGAAAATGTATTTTCCCCTTTTCCTCTCAAAATTTACCATATCTTAAACCTAGCCTGTATTCCAGCCTGGTCACTCAAGAAAAACATACAAGGCTTGTAATCCAGGGATTCCGAGATTGAAACCCAGCATCAGCTAACCTTTTTTCCAAGAGTTGATGATAGTAATATTTCTTATTTCCATAAGTGGAACTCTTCAAGTTAAAGGCGTCTTTAGACCTTCTATCAGGACCACATGTTAATAAAATTCAATGGCAGTATATATGAAGTACAATCAAACCCAGGCATTTGTACTTATGGAGGCATACATGTATTTCATTACAATGCAGAAGCTGGAAACAGATTTGTGTGGAAAAAGCTTGAATTAATTTTAACCCTTTACTGCACAATGCTGCCTTTTAATGCCCCTGGGAAAGAAGCCTTTAGAAAACATGGTGGGAAAAGGAGAAAATGCTGGTAACCAGCATTTTCTCCTTCTCCAACCATGTTTTCTATCCTGTCAAAGAAAAATTGCACCATTTGAGCCACACTGAAATTGTCGTCTGCAAATTCCTTTAATTTGGACAAGGCCAAAATTTTGTTGTCTGGTAAAAGGTTAAATGAAACCCATGTACATGTAGATATGACCTATCATACCAATGAAAGATGTTTTTAGACTCAATGCTGATTTATACTAGTGACAAGGACAGACATTTTAAGAAAAGGAAAGCAAAAATTTTAGCAAAAAAAGCTATTTGGTAAAAGCAAAGATTATAATCTATATCAAGCAGATGCTTCTTTCCCCAGTGATTTCACAATCTGATGGCTTCATTGGTATAACAATGTCATACATATGAGCCATGCTCTGGCAAGAGGGGGTTAAACTCTTTACCAAACGACAAAATTGTAGACTAGTCCAAATTGAAAGCATTTGCAGACGACAAATTAAATGTGACTTAAAAATTGAATTTTTTTATGGGATGGGTAGAAAACATTGTGGGAAAAGGAGAAAATGCTGGTCACCAGCATTTTCTCCTTTTCCCACAATGTTTTTAAAAGGCTTCCTTTTTAGGGTCGTGAACCCTTTCCCAAACAAGCCCTGGTTTTCATGTGTCTGCAGTACAAGTCTTTTGAAAACACTGTGGGAAAAGGAGAAATTGCTCGTAACGAGCAATTTCTCCCTTTCCCACAGTGTTTTCTACCCTTTTGGAGAACTTTCTGTCATATTCATCAAATTTAAAATTATCGTCTGCAAACTCTTTCAATTTGGACCAGTCTAAAACCCATTGTTTGGGAAAGGGTTAAGAGTTGGGATTGTGTGATAAAGAGTTAATGCATCTCCAAGATGCATAATACAAAACAAGTCATCACACTGTTAAGGATCCATAAAATCCATAATGTCGCAGAACACTGAATCCAGTGATAGATTACCCCTTAGACATGCAGAAATTTTACCAAAAGCAATAATTAAGTTTCAGCCTGCACAGGCTGAACTGGTCCATTGATTTCTCTCAGGTGCATTAAATCTTAATATACCGATCATAATATAACTAGGTCACAGAAAAATGGATTACCCCATTTCAGCTAATTTATTTCCCATAACCATTCTGTCATCATCTGTGGAGTTTTTACTGAACGCCTCAGTCACATTGTCCGTCAGTAGCTTGTGTAACTTGGCGTAATGCTCATCATCTGGTTCGTTCTTCATTTTGTCATCAGCAAGAAAACCTACCACCTCCTCAAAACCTGCAGTAAGAAAACTCAGAGAACTGTTTGCCTGCTATCACATTTCCATCTGTAGGCAACATTTTCAGTCTTGCAGCTGACCATATTTGGAAATACTGTGGAAATAAGGAAAAATTGCACAAAATGAGAAACTTATCCTTATGCCATAATGTCCTCACTTAGATTTCTCCTTCTGCTGCAATGTTTTCAAAAATTCTTTGCTGAAAGACTAGAAAATTGTCTGCAAGATGAATGAATTCAAGTAATCTCGGCCAAATTATTTATATTCACCTTGAAAAACTTTACTCAGTGAGGGATTTGCCCGCACTGTTTTCTTCTCCAACTCTTCAAATTGTTCATTCTCCAGTGTCAAAACTGATCTAACCATTTCGGATGGACGCCTTCCGAGCATTTTTTTCTTCTTAAAAACTGGGAGATCACCAGGAACCTCATCATTTTGTGATGAACTGTCCTCTTTTGAATCATCCATTTTCTGCGATGTTTTCTGCAAAGCTTTTTCTTCTAGGGAAGCTCCACTTCCCATCAGCCACTGAAGAAACAAACTTTTTTTAACCCTTTACCACACAATCCCGACTTTTAACGACCCTGAGATGGAAGCCTTTTGAAAACATTGTTGGAAAAGGAGAAAATGCTGGTAACCAGCATTTTCTCCTTTTTCCACACTGTTTTCTACTCTTCCCAAAACAAATTTCAGTTTTTGAATCACATTTATTTTGTCATCTGCAAAAGCTTTGAATTTGGACGAGTCTAAAATTTTGTCGTTTGGTAAAGAGTTAATCAACCCAAATAGCTAAACTCTTCACCAAACAACACAATTTTGGACTTGATCAAATTGAAAATAATAAATTATGCAGACAACAAATTAAATGTTGCTTAACTCTTTACCAAAGGACAAAATTTTGAACTGAACCAAATTGAAAGCATTTGCAGATGACAATTTAAATGTAGCTTATATGGTCATTTATGTATTGGATAGGGTAGAAAACATTGTGGGAAAAGGAGAAAATGCTGGTTACCAGCATTTTCTCCTTTTTCCACAATGTTTTCAAAAGCCTTCTTCCTCAGGGTCGTTAAAAGTCAGGATTGTGTGGTAAAGAGTTAATTGGTGGAATTGGTCGTTATTAGGGTAGAAAACATTGTGGGAAAAGGAGAAAATGCTGGTTACCAGCATTTTCTCCTTTTCCCACAATCTTTTCGAAAGGCTTTGTTCTCAAGGTCATTAAAACTCAGGATTGTGTGGTAAAGGGTTAAGTGGTATGTACAGCGTATGTACACATGACTCATAAAGGTCCAGTCCTAGGCCACTTGAGGGTGTGGGTTCTGGCCCCACAGTTGACCATCTAACATAACTAATAATCTTTCAGATGAGATGTATAACCCTTACCGCACAATGCCTCCTTTTAATGCCCCTGGGAAAGAAGCCTTTTGAAAACATTGTGGGCAAAGGAGAAAATGCTGGTAACCAGCATTTTCTCCTTTTCCCACAATGTTTTCTACCCTATCAAAGAAAAATTGCACCATTTGAGCCAAACTGAAATTGTCATCTGCCAATGCTTTCAATTTGCACAAGGCTAAAATTTTGTCCTCTGGTAAAGGGTTAAGCCGAGGTCTCATTTGACAGTGCGATACATCGAGCATATTCAAGAAAGAGGCGTAACTTTGGATGGGTTTTGTCCTGTATCTTGCGGCATCCCCAGTAAAGTAACTAAAAACCTTCGGGGACATCTTCTAGAAATGTGTGTGCAATATTCAGTCGCTTTAAAATCCCTAACATTAAGTTCAAACATTTCAAAATATTCAAGACATGAAATATACGTGACATGTACATAGGTTATAATCATTGCCGGCAGTAACGTAACCTGAGTGGTACGAATAAGCACAGAGTGCTCGTGTTTTATCATTTAAAAGACGACGTCTTAATGATTGCCTTACAGAACCAAACGAAGCAACAAAAAAAAAAAATGCCTGAAAGTCCTCTTTAGATAATCTTTCAACTAACACACAGGGTTGAGATATCAAATTCTGTTTACATTAGCTTCTTCCTGGTTGCAACATCCTGTCCCATTCGGCAGGTTCCCCGACTTCAAAATACGTGTTGGTCGGAATAAAGCAGACGACACGTGTAATTTTGTGAATGAAAACTGGGGAAAAATCACAAAATATGTGATTTTGTGTATGTGTGTGTGTGTGTGTGTGTATAAAAATTACAAATTCTTCAATTCGACATTTGTATTCGTAGATTCAGGTCGAGGGTTCTACGTGACGATAAATGGGTCTAGCGGCGATTAATAGGCCTATATTTCACCAGAATTCGAACCCATTGACTTAGATCTACATGTTTTAACGATCCTGAAAAAGGCGAGCTTTTGAAAAAATTAATACTGAGCAAAGAGAAAATGATTGTAACCAACACTTTCTCTTTTTCTAACAGTGTTTTCCACCATTTCAAAAACATTTGCAACCCTTCTCATTTGAACCACATTTAACACTTTACCACACGATAAAATTATAGCCTTGTCCAAATTGAAAGCATTTGCAGACGACAATTTCAATGTGGCTCAAATGGTACAACTTTTCTTTGATAGGGTAGAAAACATTTTGTGGGAAAAGGAGAAAATGCTGGTTTCTCCTTTTCCTACAATGTTTTCAAAAGGCTTCCTTCCCAGGGGCGTCAAAAGGCGTCATTATGCAGTAAAGGGTTAATTCGTCGTCTGCAAATACCAACAAGCCTTTGGCCAAGTTTATTTTTTTGTCGTCCGGTTACGGGTTTAGAGACTATCTAAAGCTTCCGTATCCCAAGAATCTGCCTCTTGTCAAAATATTTCCTTTCGAAAAAGTTAGGCTACTCAAGCCGATTAAATTAGTATCGAAGAGAGCTGAAGATGGCCCGTGAGACTGCATGGACGCGCAAACTGATCAAAGTCTGTCTGTGTCTCATCGTAGGAGATGGTTAAATTCCATACCAAACGATAAAATGTCAGGCCCTCCAAATTCAAAATCATTTGCAGACGACAAATCAAAAATGTCTTAAAATATGGAACTTGTCTGAATGGATAAAAAAAAAACATTTCGAGAGAATATATTCTCCTTTTCCAGTCACAACTTTTTTTTTTCAAAAGCCGTCTGGTTCACGGTTCTTAACGCTTAGGCTGCTAAGAGCGGCTCACTGGCCTTTCGCGGACAATGTAGATCAAGACCAGATTGCAGAGAATGTGCAGTCTGATCTTGAATTTTCACTGTCCGATATGGAGATATTTTTTCTGCAAGAAATAAGTTTGAAATTGCATTTTTTTTTTTTTTTTTTTCTTTTAATCGGCTTGACAGTTTCATTTAACTTAGCAAGATAAGGGTTAAACCCGGGATAGATTGTTAAAGAGTTAAACTTTCACCAAACATTCCTGTTTAAATTAGCCTGGAGAAAATGCATATCTGTATCATGACCCTACTTGTACATAACCAGTATCCAGTCGCACTGCTGTAAGTAGTGAGGGCAAAGACTTAAATGGAAGCCGGAGTTTATCTTCTTCTTCTTCTCTCACCATCTCCGTGTCTGTCTGTCTCTCTCTCTCTCTGTCTGCCTGTCTCTCTGTCTCTCTCAGCTGACGCGACATGTTTGTGCTGAAAGCAAGCGAATGCGTATATTGGATCCTGAGGAAGAATGCTTTTGAAAATTTTTGAAAACACCATGGAAAATGACCAAATTCTGATTACCAGTAGGTCTAACTCCTTTTTAACTACCTTTTTTTTTTACCGAAGACAAGTCCCTTCACAATTATTTATTTTGTCATCTGCACTAGTGTGTTTTCATTACGGGTAAGTCTGAATTTTTGCAGTCTGGTAAGCTTTAGCTCTTTACCAGACGACAAATTTTTAGCCATATTAAATGTCAATTAAAGCATTAAATTTCCGTTCAATGTGGTGGAAAACAGTGTGTGAAAAGGAGAACATTTACTAGCATTTTCTTCTTTTTCCAACAATGTTTTCAAAAGCTTTCTTCGAATGGGTTATCAAAAGTGGTTATGTGTAGTCTGCTTAATTAAGATGCAATTTAACCTTTACCGGACGACAATCTTATAGACTCATGTTTTCAAATTGAATGCCTTTGCAGACAACAAATTGAGTGTGACTCAAATGATGTAATTTGTTTCTGAAAGGATAAAAAACTTTGTGGGAAAAGGAGAAGAACGATGGTTACCAGCAGATTTTCACATTTGCCCACAATGTTTTCAAAAGACGTCTTTCCTCGTGTTCGTTAAAACTAGGGATTGTTTGGTATAGGGTTAAAATCCTTCAAAGATTGTGGATTATTACACCTACTGCCCCTTTGTTTTGTTTGATATTCGTTCCGAAAATATCGCGTCAGTGCAACGCGCCAAAATTGAGTTTTCCGTTGTGTCCAATGTAGGTCAAATCTTTGTAATGAATGTTATTCATTTGGTCTGCAAATGCAGCTCACAACCTTACTCGTTATTGAAAAAAATTGCCATTAATGGGACGCTGGATAATTTTTCCTTCATTCACACCGTTTTACAAACTGCATTCAAATTTAAATAGATTTCATTTGAATGAAAGCGTACTCTCGATCTCAATCTGCTTTGAGTAGTTTTTGTCCTGAAGCAAAGGTCATAACCATTATCGGTTTTAAGTCAGTTTATCTCTTCCCATGGGCTAAAAGTTCTAGAACACTGATCGAAAACATCACATTTATTAATTGTCAAATTTCTTTTCTGTGCGCTTGAACAAATGCATCGATATTTATGGATAAAATATAATTCGTTTGAAATGAAATGAATGACAAACCAACACGGAGTCGCCATTTTGAATCTGTTATCCTAGAGTAAAGAGAAGATGTTTCAATAACAAAAGACCCACTCAGTGCGACATAAAACGTCTTAAGAATAAGTAAATACATAGTTAATAATCGTATTTTCATGTAAAGATTGTTCTGATTTCAATATACTGAAAGAATACAGAAAACGAAGCCTTCGTTTTGGTCAGTGTTTCTGCACAGGACTTGACCCGTTGGATATGACGTGACTGAATATGACGGATCTATGATTCTGTTTTCATTCGGTTTTTGTCCTTATTTTCACTGGATAGTGTAATTTTCTTTACGTTTGGTACTAGGGTGACATTCGGTATTGATAATTTACATCTTACATCAAGTAGAAACATCTGTTTCAGAAAATTATTTTGTAGAAAAACACAGAGATTCAGGCAAACAGTCAACACATAACAATGGCGCCCGAGATAATTTTGTGTTTTATAGCAAAAAAGTAAAGAAGTCGGGAGCCTTTGTATCAGCCTGTGTTAGGTTTCTTTTTTCATAGAAATGTTGACAAATAAATGATTTTTCAGTTTCAAGCATATATTGCTACATTTGATAACTTATTCATGAATATGAAGGAATTAAAGTTTCCAATTTACGTTTTCTTACTCTTAAATTTCAACTTTATACAAGAAATACTTTAAAATTGAACTTTGTCTGGGCTTTTTTTATTACTTGCAATAAATCTTGATATATATTGTGGGTGTTAAGATCAAGAGATGCATTATGTGGTTTTCGAAACACCGAAAATTGGAATTTGAATTCGGCCTACAAACACAATATCAAGAAATAATCATCGTTTCGACAGAAACTCCAGCGCACTTGTTGGTGCTCTCGGTGAGGTCCGCGCTCTAGCTATAAATACACGCGTCCAATACGCTGCCATAAACTTTCGGTTCCGTTTGAGCCACGCTTACTGCTACCAGACGAAGATCTACATCTATAATCATGTCTGACGCTGCTCCTGCAAAGCCGAAGAAGGTCGCGAAGCCAAAGAAGGCTTCTAGTCATCCGAAGTACATCGACATGATCAAACAATCCATTGCAAACCTGAAAGAGAGAGGGGGCTCGTCGAGACAAGCCATTCTGAAACACATTTTGAAGACCTTCAATGTTGGAGCCGACGAAAAAGCCGTCAACAGCCGTTTGAAGCTCGCACTGAGAGCAGGCGTGAAGAAAGGTGTCCTTAAACAGTCTAAGGGGAGCGGAGCATCGGGATCATTCCGTCTCGGAGAAGCTGAAAAGGCGAAGAAACCTAAAGCTAAGAAGGCCAGCGCTGCCAAAACAAAAGTCAAGAAACCCAAGGCAAAGAAACCAGCCGGAGAAAAGAAACCAAAAGCCAAGAAGACAAAGTCTCCAAAGAAGAAGGCAGCCGCTAAACCGAAGAAATCTCCAGCAAAGAAAGCTCCGAAACCAAAAAAGTCACCGGCTAAGAAAGCAGCAAAGAAGGCGAAATCGCCGAAGAAACCCGCAAAGAAGGCAGCCAAGAAGTGAAACAGTGGAGGAACAAGATGCGTATAGACTCTGTAAATACTCATTAATCTGTACATAGTTTCATGACATGGACTTAGTTCTCACGAGGCAGCTGAAGTTTTGTGTTAATCCAGAAGTGTGGGACTTTGCAGACAGTGGCTCTGAACAGATCACGTGCAAGTGGAAGCTGTGCTGTGCCATAGACAGTGATTTAACCCGTTACATCCAGCAGGGGAATTATCCCAGTCGCCATGAACTTAATTTTGAAGAAATTTGAGACAAAATGAGACATTGCTTGAAATGAGCAATTTCTTTTTTTACCACAAATTTCTTTCACTTGTTCAAGTAAATCTTTACCAGTTCGTGTAAAGGATCTATAACTTACAAGAAGTGGCTTCAAAAGTTGCATATTTGTTTGGAAAACATTTGGTGAAGTCGGGAAATTGCAGGTTACAAGCAATTTCTCCCTCTGCCACAATTTTTTTCACTTGTACCAAATGGGTGTTTACAAACATGTTTAAATTATCTATAATACACAAAGAGTCACTGCAAATTTGTTTAATGGGGTAATGGAGTTCTGTCGAAGTGCTAACATACAGGATTATTTCAATCTTCGATCATCAACATTTTGACTTTGTAAATAGAATCAATCGCACATGCTCATAATCCATTTTCTTAGATCATTATTTTCATACATTATTTATCTCTTTTTGAATGACGTCATTTGTACTTGTTTGCACTCTGTGAGTGCGCCTTATATGTGAGGTTTTGAGCGAGTAAAGCGGTTAATTGGCAGTATAGTCTTTTAATCCGTTAATACAAAAACTCGTACATAAACTTTGTCTTAGTTGTTTTGTGAATCCATGAACCCCTCCATTGCCTTTGAAAACATCGCAGGAAAAAGAGAAAGTGCTGAGAACCAGAATTTTCTCCTTATTCTGCAGTGTTTGAGCCAATTAACACATTTTATCAACCTATGTTGTGGTATTCGTATTGGTTGTCTATGGGAGAGACTGTCACTATAAGTACTCTTTACCAAAAGACGAAATTTAGGACTTGACCAAAATGAAAGCATTTGCGGATGACAAATTAAATCTCGTTTAATTGTCTTTGATAGGAAAGAAAAATAGGAAAAGGAGAAAATGCTGGTTACCAATATTTTCTCCTTTTCCCACGTTGTTTTCAAAAGACCTACAGGAATTTTAAAACTCGGGATTGTGTTGTAAAGGGTAAATAACGGAGTCGAATAACTGCTCGGTGGTGGAAGAAACGATGCCTATCACACTGACCACGGGTAAATGTGTGGGGTTATCCTTGACAAGCTTCGCACACAATTACCTATGAAATGAGCCATGCTCTGTGAAAAGGGGCTTTATGCATTTGCAAAATGTATCGACTCGTGTCAGTCTGTGCATGCTGACAATGGTCGAACTTGCTATTTGTGAATTTTCTGCATGTCAAAGACCAGAGGACCTCCTGGTTCAGTAGATAGACAAAATGGATTTTATAGATCCAGTCATGTGATAACTTGGTATCGTGCATGACGGAGATGTATTATACTTGAGCAATGCTCTGTGGAATGGGTGCTTAATGCGTCTGCGAAAAGTATCGACCCAGGGCAGGCTGATCTGGCCCGAAACTTCGCTACCGGTCAATTTTCTGTTTAAAAGGATAAGTCTACCTTATGATTCAGTCGATTGTTAGACAAAATGGGACTTAATGGATCCATGATCTCGAGATTACTTGCTTGGGATCACGCAGATGTATCAAGCCCCCTTTTGCTCAATTATATTCGGCCATCGAGGACGAAGTTTTTCAAACGTGCCTATTGGCACAGTCTTTTCACGAAGCCCGGGAATTTCGCTCATCCAGAAATCCCGTTCAACAGACTTTGATCATATCACGGCTGCAACCCGCCTTTTTTATGTGATACATTCATGCGGTACCCTGCTAAATGGGCACGCCTACATAACCACCAAGGATCGAACCTGGATTTCCTGACCTAAAGCACTGAGAAACATCCCCCTGCCCTTCGAAAACTGTCCATGCCTAACAGACAGAGACACAGCGTTGACAGAGATGTTAACTCTCACAGCGTCCATTGTTAACTCAACATCTTTCGACAAATACAATCCATCGATACCAGAAAGTTCTCTCTTAACCAGACGACAAAATTTTAGCCTTGTCCAAATTGAGAGCTTTTGCGGACGACAATTTCAATGTGGCTCAAATGGTGCAATTTTTCTTTGATGGGGTAGAAAACATTGTGGGAAATGGAGAAAATGCTGATCACCAGCATTTTCTTCTTTTCCCACAATGTTTTCAAAAGGCCTCTTTCTCAGAATCGTTAAAAGTCGGGATTGTGTGGTAAAGGGTTAACCCTTAACCTGCTATGTAACTAAAATGAAACTCTCAAAGCGATAGTATAAACCCGAATTGTCCCATTTTAAAGATACTTTTGGAGGAAAGATATGTCCTTATCGGACAGTGTAGATCTAAGATCAGAATGCACGTTTGCTGCAGTCTGATCTTGACCTACGCTGTCCGCCAAAGGTCAGTGAGTCGCGCTTAGCCTTACCCCTTAATTTGCTAAACAACAAAAATTGAACTTCAAAGTCCATAGTAAAAACCCAAATATTGCTATTTCAAAGTTATTTTTTGGGAAAAAAATATCTCCTTGTCGGAGAGTGTAGATTCAAGATCAGACTGCACATGTTTTGCAGTCTGATCTTGATCTACACTGTCCGCAAAATGGTCCTAGAGTCATGCTTAGCAGCCTAGAGGTGAAAGACTTGACTGAACAAGGGGACGGTATAGCTCCAAGATCAGACTGCACGTTCTCTGCAGTCTGATCTTGATTTATGCTGTTTGCAAAAGACCACATTTTCCCCTATGACGCTTTACACACAATCCGAGTTTCAACGACCCACAGAAAGAAGACTCAAGAAAACATTGTGCAAAAAGGAGAAAATGCTGGTAACCAGCATGGCCGAGTTTTAACAACTGAGGAAGAGGCTTTTTGAAAACATTGTCGGAAAAGGTGAAAATGCTGGTAACCAGCGTGACCAGTATAATTGATCCATGCTCTGGAAGGACCCCTACACAACTGTTGCCTAGATACTCGAACATCTCGACGCAATTTTTTTGTTTGTTCAACAATACGTCATGGGTAAGCATGCATACGAAAACATCCCTGTAAAAATGTACGAAAACAGTGAGAAAAGGATAAAATGCTCATTATGAGGAATCCTTTTCTCACAATGTTTAGCTCAAAACGTCGTCTGCACCAGCCAGCGAGCTAATATCGTTCATCGATAAAACTTGGGAAGCCCCAGGCATATTTCACGACGCAATATTACGTCACAAGTATGCAGGTGACATCCCTGTAAAATAGATAATTTCCGCGAATTCAGGTTTATTACAAATAAACGGAGCGAGAAGGAGAAATTGCTCATCATGAAAAAATTCTCCTTTTCGCACAATGTTTTCAGTAGTGGCCGGCTGCACAACTCAAAGAGTCGTCTGCATTGATCAGTTAATGTATGTATTGTTTATTCTTGAAACTTGAACAGCTCGAGGCATTATTTGAGTCGATGCAGTATAGCTCTCACTCGATTAACCTTTCATTAGCAGCTTACATTATTGTTTATGTTTGGGACAACAGGTTTAAAACCACGTACCTTGATGAGATAATTTATAAACCGAACTCGATAACGTTTATATTATCTCATCACGGTTCGTGGTTTTAAACATGTATTCCCAAAAACAGACACCAACATAAACTTTTAATGAAAGGTTTATCGAGTTAGAGTTATATTACGTATTGCATCACAGGTATGTGGAAGACGACTGATGTAAAAAAAAATCGCTGTGCGTATGAATAATTCTCACGAATTGCGGTTATGTACATGAGTAGGCCTACATGTGAAAACAATGTGAGGAAAGAAGAAATAGCTCATTTTTTGGTCACAACGTTTTCAAAAAGTTGGTCGGCTGATGGGCTCAACGTCTGCCGCAGGTAATGCTTAAATCCCTTACTAGATGAGAAAAAGTTAGTCTTATCTAAACTGAAAGCATTTGCAGACGACAAAATAAATGTGACTTAAAATTGAAATTTGAGAATTGTAGAAAACATTGTGGGAAAAGGAGAAGATGCTGGTTACCAGTATCTTCTCCTTTTTCCACGATGTTTTCAAAACCTTTCTCAGGATCCTTAAAACTCGTAATTGAGTGGTAAAGGGTTAACCCTTTACTAGATGACACAAATTTAGTCTCGTCCAAGTTGAAAGCATTACAGTTTTGTAGACGAATAAAATGTACTTCAACATGACCGGAGTCTTCGAGACGATTGAAAACAATGTGGGGAAAAAAGAAATGCTAGTTACCAGCATTTTCTTGTTTTTCCACATCTCTTTCAAAAGCCTTTTACCCCTTCAGGGCCTTTAACCCTTGGGCTGCTAAGCAGTATGCGCAGTCTGATCTTGAATCTACACCGTCCGATAAGGAGATATTTCTGCAACACCCACAACTTTGAAATACCAACATTTTTGGGTTTTACCATCGACTTGAAAGTTTAATACTAAGTTATTTAACTCTTTACCAAACGACAACATTTTAGACTGGTCCAAATTGAAAGCAATTGCAGACGACAAATTAGCTGTGACTCAAAAATTAAAATTTGTTTTTGGGAAAGGTAGAAAACATTGTGGGAAAAGGAGAAAATGCTGGTTACCAGCATTTTCTCCTTTTCTCTCAATGTTTTCAAACAGCTTCTTTCTCAGGGTCGTTAAAAGTCGGGATTGTGTTGTAAAGAGTTAAGATAAAGGTTAAAACTGGAGAGTTATTGTTACACGGTTAACTCTTTCGATGCCAACGTAGCTCGTACTAAAATCTTTTTTCAAGTTTTCAACTGCAACATAAGTTCAGGTCAAATAGATTTTTTAAGTTTTCAGAAGTCATTATATAAGCCCATGTAAAACTTGTAACCGCACAATTTTGACACCCCTCCCCCCCCCCCCCCCCCCCCCCCCCCATTGGTCATGGTTCGCTTGTCTGTAGGGTGTTTAACTCCGCCTTCAACATTACGTAAGTTATAGCTCAGCAGTCGCACCAATCCATGCTTGCCTGGATTCTTCTTTTAACCAGTACTTCGCATAATATTCTTCCCAAGCTACTGGCTGCTTTCCTACGTAAGCATCGCCGAGACTGAGATCAGCTGCGTCGGAGCAATGGATCTTGTCTCAGTAAATATCACCAACCTTCGGAACGAAATGAGCCGAGTTGGGGATTCGAAACAGCGAACCCTGTTTTTTAAGCCCTGTACGTCACCGACCGAGCTACCGGGTTCGGCGGTCATAGTTTGAACTGATAGCAGGCGTTGTAGATCCAAGATCAGACTGCACGTTCTGTGCATTCTGATCTTGATCTACATCGTCCGCAAGTTATTTAAATCTTGATGACCAGTGCAGTAGCTATGGTTTAACCCTTTCCCAAACAAGCCCTGGTTTCCCCGTGTCTGCAGTACAAGTCTTTTCAAAACACTGTGGGAAAAGGAGAAATTGCTCGTAACGATCAATTTCTCCTTTTGCCACAGTGTTTTCTACCCTTTTTGAGACCTTTCTGCCACATTCATCAAATTTAAAATTGTCGTCTGCAAACTCTTTCAGTTTGGACCAGTCCAAAATTTGTCGTTTGGGAAAGGGTTAACGTTGAAACTGGAGAAGTCTACAATAAATATAATGTGGTCGATGCAGTATGACGTCACAAGTATGCATGCACATACGACACTATTTACATGGCTTATTTATTTACCTTTTAAATTTCCAAATGCATTATCTTCCCCTAGGTGGCACTTTTTGGCATTTTTCAAATCTTCGAAGAATATGACATGCGCAGACAACGTTCCAAATGATCACGCGTCATGCGTTTTAACGATTTTCCGCCCCCACCCCCCGAGAAAGAATGATTTTAAAAATATTGTTGGGAAACTGAAATAAATGCCCTGTAACTAGCATTTTCTCTTTCCAGCAACGTTTTCTGCCGTGTAAACGACAGTTTCTTCAGTTGAGCAACATTTGATTTGTCGTCTGCAGATGCTTTCAACTTGGACGAGTCTAAACTATTGTCTAATGGTAAAGAGTAAATGAATACGATGAAAAATGGCATTACAAAGTATATTCCCATAGGCATATTGTATTGAAGTTGAAAATTGAAATGAGCCATGCTCTGAGAAAAGGAGCTTAATGCATTTGCAAAAAGTGTCGACTCAGATCAGCCTGCGCAGTCTGCGCAGGCTGATCTGGGTCGAAACTTTTTGCTTTTGGTCAATTTTCTGCATGTCAAAGGACCAGTGTACCTCATTATTCAGTTGGCTGTTTTACAGAACGGATTTTAGGGGATGTACAATACTGTGATGATTTGCGTGGTACGATGCATCACGGAGATGCATTAAACCTCCTTTTCACAGAGCATGGCTCAAATGTTTTTTACTTTTCCATTTGAGTTGTCACTATTAAGTTTGTTCAGTAGAGCTGAACAGAGAGAGAGACAGAAAAAGAGAGAGAGAGGGAGGTGAGGTTGAAGAGGAAGGGAGCGGGAGGGACGAAGGAGAATGGATGTAGAGCATGAGAGAGAGAGAGGGGGGGGGGGGGTGGGTGAAGGGGACATTTGACTACCCACAGAAAATCAATATCGCGTTGCACAGAACTTAAAGTAAGGTCTTTGATCCACAATCTCCATAATTTTAATCATTTAGTATATGTTAGGATAAGTACACTCTTTTATTTTTAGACTAGTGAAGCTAGTCTATAGGCATCAAGATTGACCTAGAGTCAAAGTAAACAAAAAACCCCACAGTTGCCAAATACTGCCTCACAGAAAAATACTTCTTTCTGTTAGAAATCTTAATTCTGTTATATTTGACAATTTTGACAAAAACCACAAAATCTCTACCACTCCAATTTGAACATGTCGTCTTACAAAGTAATAAACTGAACAAGATGACATTTATACGGTACAAGATCTCTGCTTATATGTAAATTAAGTGACCTATGCAAAGCAGAGAATCCATTTTTCCTACACCACTGTAACATTATGAATGAATCTATTAATAGATACACTTAGGTAACGTGTAGCAAACCCCAGTTACATTAACCCTCACTGGACAGGAAACCCTAGTCATTCCTTCAGTCATTCAACATTTAGATCATTGTGTACACTTATACTGTTATGTTAAACTGTTATTCTAGTCTTGAATATTAACCCTTTACCAAACAATCCCAAGTTTTAACGATACTGGAGAAAATCCCTTTGAAAACATTGCGGGAAAAGGAGAAATGCTGGTAACCACCATTTTCTCTTGTTCCCACTTTGTTTTCTACCTTTTGGAATCGGGTTTCATCAGTTCAGTCACTTTTAATTTATGGACTGCAACAGCTTTGAATTTGGACTGGCATAAAATTTTTCGTTTTGTAAAGAGAGTTAAATAGTTAACTACATCTTGTGCTATTGGATATTGACTAATTGATTGCATGGTGTTTAACGCCGTTTTCAACATTATTTCAGTGATATTGCGGAGGCAAGAGCACCTATCCATGCTTTTCTGGAGTTTCTTTTACCAGCACAACCGCGACTCAATGACGTTTTGCGGACGGTGTGGATTAAGATCAGACTGCGCAGAGCAAGTAGTCTGATCTTGGATCTACAATGTCCGATAAGATGATATATTATTCCCTCCATAATGTAACTTTGAAATAGCAATATTCAGGTGTTTACCATAGGCTTTAAAGTTTCGTTTAACATTTTTAGCAGGTTAAGGGTTAAACTTAAACTGGATTACAATTAACCAATAGCACCCATAGCCCCAGCAGCTTAGTCGGTAGTGTACAGGACTTGGGAACAGGAGGTCGCTGGTTCGATCCCCGACTCGGCAAATTTCTTTCCGAGGATTGATGATAGTCATTGTGACAGGATTCATTTCTCTCTCACTTTTCGACGATGGTTATAATATGAATGTGGGAAAGCAGCCAGTGTCTTGGAAAAAATATTGTGTGGAGTACTGGTAAAAGAAACTCCAGGAAAGCATGAATATGTGCACTGTCCTCTGCTACATAACTGAAATAATGTTGAAAACAGGGTTAAACACCATACAAACAATCAATCAATCAAATTCGCTAGTCTTTCAGTACTTTGATTTGTGTAACGTGTACGAAATAAACAAGAAATACAATACACTCAGACCACTGCTTACCTGCACGTCTATTTCAGCACTATTCACAAGTATGTATAAACTCAACTCTTTCGATACTGAAAAATTCAATCCACTTACACTCAGAAAAATTTCACTCTTATAGACTTGACCAGACAAGCGGGCGGTGAAGATCGAAGATCAGACTGTAGGTTCTGTGCAGTCTGATCTTTGATCTATACCGCCCGCAAAAACTATTTTCACCTAAGGCACCAAAATGGGATATACCGTATGCAGAGGGAAATAGGAAGTTAGATGACATTTTCCTTGTCGGGGCGAATTTTGCTTCTGTTCTGTGTATGTGAAGATCAGATTGCAGGAAGTGTGTATAATCTGATCTTGGATCTACTGTGTCTGGTCTTTCAACTATTCCTGACCAAGCTTGAAAATTTCAATATTTGGGTCTCTTTCCGGCGTTTGCGAATACGTAAATTTACTTTCTGTGGGTTATTAATAACTAATCACGCTCGTCTTAAAGTAGGAAGAAAAACGCGGAAGAAATTGAAAACAAGTAGATCTGATTATTTTGTGAAACCGGTTTGATCGCAAGAATGGTTTCGTTCTGTAATAGAAGTGCCATCCACGGGATACGATTGAGATCAGCCGATGGAGCACCTCCACTCTTCGTAGGTCAAGACAGACACTTGTCCAGACGACAGATACAGAAGCAGATCAAACAGTGGGAACAGAATCAGGTTTGTGAGATTTGATTTGTTTGTATAATTTTAACTCTTAACTCTTTGTCAAACAACAAAATTTTGGACTGGTCAAAATTGAAATCATTTGCAAACGATAAATTAATTGTATCTCAAATGATGATTTCTGTCTTTCATAGGGTAGAAAACATTGTGGGAAAAGGAGAAAATGCTGGTTACCAGCATTTTCTCCTTTTCCCACAATGTTTTCAAAAGCCGTTTTCTTCAGAGCGGTTAAAACTCGGGATCGTGTGGTAAAGGGTTAAGCTGCTAAGAGCGACTCACTGGCCCCTTGCGGACAATGTGGATCAAGATCAGACTGCACAGAACGTGCAATCTGATCTTGGATCTACACTTTCCGTTAAAGGGATGTTTTATAAATATATATATATAATTTATATATATGTGTGTGTGTGTGTGTGTGTGTGTGTGTGCGCTAACATTATTCAGGACTTTACTATTGGCTTGAAAGTTTTATTTCTGTAACTTATCTAGCAGGAAAAAGAGTTAAGTTAGCGGGCCTATTAGTGCGAGAGAAAAACAGTTGAATAGTTTAAAAAAAAAAATCAAGCAATTGCTCCGCTCGTGTTAGTGTTTCCAAACACCGTTAAAATGTTTAACTTTCCGTTTATGTTTGAGATTAGATGAGATCAGCATTTTCTCCTTATCGAATACACATCCCAGCATTCATTTCATCGTCTGCTAAACGCATTCCTAATTTGGACACTTTTCTGTCGTCGGGCATTTGAAGCGTGAAACACCCTCCTTTAATCGGTAGGAAAAGCCAAGTGGACTGACTTTGTTCTCATAGGTAAAATAAAAACCACAATTCCAATTTAAATCATTCTCTGGTTAGAATGGCTTAATTCTTACCGACAAAATTTTAGAAAAATCCAAATTCAAAGCCTGTGCAGACGACCAATAAATTCTGGCTCACATGCTAGATTTTGTCCATGAAAGTGTAGAAAATATTGTGGTAAAAGAAGAAAATGCTGGTTACTAGCATTTTCTTCTTTTCCCACAGTATTTTCAAAAGCATTCTTCCTTAGGGTCGTTAAGATTTGGGATTGTGTTGGTTTTAAAAAAGGCGGGACCTTGTAGAAAGGAGCGTACCCTGGCATACATCCGCATGCCCAGACAAAGAGAGAGCAAGGGAGGAAAAAAATGCAGTCTACACACAAAAATAAGAGATTCACATATACTGGTCAGGAGATGTATCTTTCATATGTACGAAAAAGGCCCAAAATCTCATTTGACAGGCCTCAAACCAGACCTCCAGATAAGAGGGAGAGTATTCTAAATCCATTATTTCTCTTTCAAACCCTATGTTGTGGGTACTCATTAGAATTGTCTCGATGAGACGATTCTAATGAGTACCCATATCATAGGGTTTACTGGAGAGTGATTAATATTTTCAATTTTGAAATCAAAATCAGTCCCTCTATCTGGAGCTCTGCCTAAAACCCCGTACCTCCATGAGGGACTCAACCCCCTTGGGCTAAAATCCATTTGAGTAGAATCCCTAGGCCACACTCCTTTAGGACGCAGGCTACATACAGCTCTATTTAATATTTCACTCTAGGAACGCCATCTGGTCGATCCTGTATCAGACTGAGCGTACTATGCGCTCTGATCTCAATCTTCATTGTCTGCAAAAACACGGCTATATCGAAGTTCGTCTTTGGCAACCGAAATGGTGAAATAATCGAGCCATGCTCTGTGAAAAGGGGGGCTTACTGCATCTGCGAAAACTATCGATTCAGGTCAGCCTGCGCAGTCCGCGCAGGCTGACCTGGCCGAAACTTTTCGCTATTGGTCAATTTTCTACGTGTCAAAGGACCATTCTACCTAATTCGTTTGGTTGTCAGAAGAAGTGGCTATTATGCATCCATAAGTAAGTATATGTGATTTGCTTACTTGGTATCATGCATCACGGAGATGCATTAAGCCCCCTTTTTACAGAGCACGGCTCAATTGTAGCTCTACTTGGGAGGCAGAAGTTTTTTATATGGTCTGTAGCTATATTGTGGTTGAACTATGAGTAGCCTCAAGAGGTCTTCCGTAAATTTCCACCCGCAAACCCTCAACCCTTTACAAGACTGCATAGTCTTCGATTATTCTACGGTGAAAGCATTTATTCACGACAACTTGAACGTGGCTCAAATGTAAGGACCTTTCTTTGAAAGGGTGGAAAATAATGTAGGGAAACTGTTGGATAGATCTACCATAGAAAATTTCTCCCTTTCCCGCCAATTTTTTTGAGAGCCTTGGCTACTTTTTCAGGATCATGAAAACTCGGGATTGTTTTAATATAAGGTTAATATATTTCAGTTTTTTTTTCAACCAACATGTTTTCTTTAGCCTACGTGTAAGCCTACGGATGAATTTTGAGCAGTAAAATAGAGCTAGATCTACCCGATGTTAGAAATCTAGATCTGTTAGGAAGTGTTAAATTTCTTACAATTTGTCTTTTAGATCTAGGTCTAGATCTGTTTAAAAAAAAAAAAAAAAAAATCCTGAAATGTTTCGCTTGTCTTTTCTTATTTTTACTTTTACTGGTCAATGGTAGACCTATGGCTTAACTTAAAAACCGCCTCTATGGTTACTAAGTTGATCTTGACTGAGCACGCACACGGGGTTATTTTGTTGGCCTGCGTGCCCCAATGTGACCATAAATTTGTTTCAACATCTCTAACTAATTTCAGACAATGAGGAACAAAAAATGTTTCAGACAACTGTTTTTTTCTTAACCATACAGATCTATAGATCTAAATCTTTAACTTTTGAACTATAGGCTACTTGTAGCGGGACAGAAATCCTGGACAGAAATCCTTTTCTTCAGTCCCAACTCAGTCAGAAAATTGTCAATCACTAAAATCCGCTCTTCTAGGTAAAGTTAAATTTTGTCACATGGTTTCTTCGATGCAAAGTTACGGGTCTCTAGTATTTCGTAAAATGGTTAGTGCATTTTTCGAAACATCTACGTTTATTAAATATTGCGAAACGGTATTTTTGTTGATATTTTGTAATGTGATGGACAGGTAGGCGTGGCAGATGAATTCGACTCGAAACGCTCGGTTTTTATCGTTGTAATGTTCGCTTCCGATAAGAGTTGAAAGAATCCAAAAAATCAACTTCCGGAAAATTTGGGAAAAGAATTTGGAATAACATTTTGTTGTTTTACAAGTAAATACGAGACAAATGAATAGTGACATTCATGGTCTACCGGCGATATCGGTAAGTTACATCTTTTACACAGTATTCTTCTCTTGAAATGGCACTTAATCCCAACTAACCGCATCTTCAAGCAAAGTGTTCCTCATTCATCCAGTGACACAATTTTGGCAACTGAACTTGTTTCTTTTTCAAGCTCAGTTTGGACCTTTAAAAACTGGAACTAGTTACTTTAATTTCTTGCTAATTCTTCTTTCTTTCTCTAATAGAGCGCTTAGCACAACATTAATTGTTATTGTTAACAGTGAGTATCAGACCAGTCTGTCTTTTGCAACCAGTGTAAATCAATATCAGACTGCACAAACCATGTATTCTGATTTCTTACCAGTCAGGTTCCAGTCTATAGCACTTGGCTTCAAACTTGACTGGTAATTTGTTTCCTGATTTAGTTTAATTTGCACTTAAAACTATGTACAGTTTTGCTAAAACCTAAATCCTCAGGCAGTCTTCTAGATTAAGAATGTTTAATTCCTTCCTTTAGTGCTCTTATTCTTCACCACTTAATCTTTTGTATTCTTCCTGTGGGTTTTATTAACATAGAGGAAAAAGACCTTTTAAAACATTGTGAGGAAAGGAGAAAATGCTGGTAACAGCAATTTCTTCTTCCCCCGCCCCCGATGTTATCTACACTATCAAAGACCATTTGAATCATTTTTAGCTACATTTAAGTTATAGTTTGCACTTGCTTTCAGTATGGATGGGGCTACAGCTTTGTTGTCTGGTTCACTGTTTAACTTTTTACCAAATTACAAAATTTTATGCCAGTCCAATTTGAAAGTGTTTGCAGATGACCTATGAAATATAACTCAAATGATGGAACTTATCTTTCAAAGGGTAGAAAACATCATGAGAAAAGGAGAAAATGCTGGTTACCAGCATTTTCTCCTTTTCTCACAGTGTATTCAAAGGCCTTCAACTTCAGGATTCTTAAAACCTGGGATTGTGTGGTAAAGAGTTAACTTTTTTTAATTCTCCAAGAAGTGAATCAGCAGGAAATTTCTACTGTCCTTTTAAAGTTTTAATGTGATAAAAACTATTCTCATCCATGTACTTTATATAATATGCAGGTAGACCAGCCTGGAACAACACGGCTCCTTAAAATAAAAGTTAAATCTGGAAATAATCTTGCAAAAAAAGACATATTTGGCGCAAGGTATGCATAGTTTCCTTTTCGTCTTTTTATATAAGTATTACTGTAGAGTCATAAGAGGACATGATTAGTTACATGTTGCCTAATTATCAATTTTTTTTCTGTAAGCTGATTGATTAATCCTTAACCATTTACCACACGATCACAAGTTTTAACGACCCTGGGAAAGAAGCCTTTTGAAAACATTGTGGGAAAAGGAGAAAATGCTGGTAACCAGCATTTTGTTTTGTCCACAATGTTTTCTACCCTTTCAGAGACAAATTCCACAAGTTTAACCACATTTGATATGTAGTCTGCAAGCGCTCAGGGTTTGGGCAAGTCCAAAGCTGTGTCGTGTGGTAAAGAGTTAATCATTTACCGTACAATCCAGAGTTTTAACAACCCTAAAGAAGGTACATTCTGAAAAGTTTATGGAAAAGAAAAATCTGCTGGTAACTATAGTTTGAGCCACATTCAGATTGTTGTCTGTAAGTGCTTCAACTTTAGACAAGTCTAGAATTTTGTCCCTTTTAACCCTATTAGCATACAATGCTACATTTTAACAACCCTGAGAAAGAAGCTTTTGAAAACATTGTGGGAAAAGGAGAAAAGGCTGGTAACCAACATTTTCTCCTTTTCCCACAATGTTTTCTACCCTGTCGAAGAAAAATTGCACCATTTTAGCCACATTGAAATTGTTGTCTGCAAATGCTTTCAATTTGGACAAGGCTTAAAATTTGTCATCTGGTAAAGGGTTAACTCTTTACCACAAGATAAAATTTTAGACTGGTCAAAATTCAAAACATTTCCAGGCGAGAATTTAAATGTGGCTCAAATACATGTAATTGGATTTGTTTCTGAAAGGTTAGAAAACATTGTGGCAAAAGGAGAAAATGCTGGTTACCAGCATTTTCTCCTTTTCCCACAATGTTTTCAAAAGTCTAATTTACGAGGGTCATTAAAACTCGGCATTATGTGGTAATGGGTTTTAAAGAGGCAATTCATTTTAGTACAGGCTATGATTTATAGTATTTTGAGTGAGCTGTTGCCATTTCATACTATAATTATAATACCTCTTTTTAACTCATTACCAAATGACAATATTTTAAACCGGTCCAAATTGAAAGCATTTGCAGATGACACTGCAAATGTGGCTCAAATGATCAGCTTTGTTTCTGAAAGGTAAGAAAATATTGTAGGAAAAGTATGGTGCTAGTTACCAGCATTTTATCTTTTTTTTCCCACAATGTTTTCAAAAGTCTCTCTCTCAGAGTTGTTGAAACTTTGGATTATGTGTTAATGGGTTAAGTAGTGTTAAACCCCATTCAGTACAACAGTTATCGTTCTTGAAATATTTGCTATGCATTCCACGCGTTTTTATTTCAGTGATCCATATGTACGGGTTTCGCTGTTCAGAGGGGACAGAGAATCTGGGCTTATAGACTTTGTCCATACTAGCACAATTAAAAAAGTAAGGAAGTTATTGAAGTGTTCTTTCTATATTGTTGGTCAGAAGGTATATTAACCCTTAAGCAGCTAATTGCTACTCACTGACCTTTTGCAGACAGAATGTGCAGTCTGATCTTTGATCTACACATTCCGAAACGGTATTTTCTTTCGGGTGAGATCAACCGAAATGTTAGGGCTTTCAGTATTGAGTAGAAATTTGTATTTCATTTATTCAGCAGCTTAAGTGTTAAGTACTGGTATTATTATCAATTACTTTTTTGAAAAACATTAAGTGCATTTTTTAAGTGTTCACCACACAATCCTGTGTTTTAGCAACCCTTTGTAAGAAGGCTTTTGAAAATATTATGGGAAAAGGATAAAATGCTGGTTAAAAGCATTTTCTGAGCCAAAATAAGTTCTTAACACACTTTAATCCTTCACCAAACAACAAAATTTTCAGCTTGACCAAAATAAAGGCATTTGCAGCTGACAAATTAAACGTGGCTCAAATGATGGTTTCTGTCTTCAGTAGGGTAAAAACATTGTTGGAAAAAGAGAAACAGTCTTGAAATTACTGTAAGTGTTTTTTATGTGTGGGCTGATTTTGTCTACCTGGTATGCTAGAAGATAGGAGAGCTCTGAACTCTGAGCCCTAAAGCTTAGCCTGTGACATATATGGCTTTAAACCTAGGATTACAAATTCTATTCCCCAGCTTGGCTATATTCATTTGGAAGATTGATGGTAGTCATTGCTACAGGACTTATTCCTTTTTCATTGCTGATTCTTATGTCATTGATGTCTGTGCCAATGAGGAGCCAATGGCTTAGAAAGAATGTTTTGTGTTGTTTTGGTCAGACTTCTGGAAAGTATGTAGAGGTGCACTGGCTACTGTGATATAACTGAAATTATGTTCAAAGCAACATTAACACTTTACCACACAGTCTGGACTTTTAACAACCCTGAGGAAGAAATGTTTTGAAAACATTGTTGGAAAAGGAGAAAATGCTGTTAACCAGCATTTTCTCCTTTTTCCACAATGTTTTCTACCATATCAAAGGCAAAATCCCTCATTTGAGTCATATCTAAATTGTCATCTGCAAATGCCTTCAATTTGGACTGGTTTACATTTTCCTTGTGTGGTAAGGAGTTGAATACCATACAAAAAGTAGTTCTGCACACCATTGTTATTAGCAAATTCCAAAGACTTTAATAATTTTTGCTACTGTATTTTTGTTTTGTCTCCCTCCCATGATATATTTTATATTTCCTTTTCTAGAGTTTGAATCCAAAATGGGATGAAGAGTTCATATTTAGAGTAAGTATCACACTTCTTTATTCGTAGACATTGTATTACAGATCTTCTCTAACCTACAGGTTTCTTTGAATTTGGATCCCTCAAATTTTGTGAATGTCCCCCAAAATATCTGTTGTATTCATATGAAGAGGGTTGAGGCATCCCAGTGACCCCAGCATGAGAAGGTCCAGAGAAAAACTTGATTATCACGTTTATCTTAACTTAAAAATAAAAAGTGTTTGCAGATGAAATAAGGGCAGAATATTGTCACGGTATATTAATTACTGAATCATTTTTCTGCTTCAGAATGGCAGTCTGATCTTGGGTTGGCACTGCCTACTACTTTGTCACAAGAATGTAGTCTGTGCAGTCTGATCTTGATCTTCACACTGTTATCAAAAGAAACAAGAACAACCCAGCCTCTTTTAACCCTTTACCACACAACAAAGTTTTAGACTGATCAAAAGTGAAAGTACATCTATTTGCAGACAACAAATAAAAAGTGTCTCAAATAATGAAGATTTTGTGGAAAAGGGCAGAAAACATTGTGGGAAAAGGAGAAAATGCTGGTTACCAGCATTTTCTCCTTTTCCCACAATGTTTTCAAAAGCTTTCTTCTCCAGGGTCATAAAAAGGAGGAATTGTGTGGGAAAGGGTTAAAAGAGACTGCTATTGTCATGTTAACCATTTACCACACAACCCAAGGTTTTAATGATCGTGTAAAAGAGGACTTTTGAAAACATTGTGGGAAAGGAGGAAATGCTGGTAACCAGCATTTTCTCCTTTTCCAACAGTGTCTTCAACCCTTTCTGGGATAAATGTTGTCATCGTAGCTACATCGAATCTGGTGTCTGCAAAGACTTTCAAGTTGGACCAGTCTAAAGTTTTGTCGTTTGGTGAAGAATTAATGCTGTGTTCAACATCATTTCAGTCATATTGCAGTGGCTCTAGCAATGACCTTTGCTCTCCTTGAGTTTCCTTTATCAGTTCTGTGCACAGAATTCTTTCCAAAGTCAGAGCAGCTGGCTCCTTTCCCACATAAATGTAATATTTTAAACAATTTTCAGCTGTGAGAGAGAAATGAATCCTGTTGCAATGGCTATCATCTTTCCTCAAAAAGAATTTTACTGAGCTGGGTAATCAAACCAGCAACCCCTTGCTTTCAAGTCCTATATGTTATAGACTGAGCTAGGCTTGTCTGAAAGAGTCTTGTTTGACTCTTTACCAAATAGTCCCGAGTTTTTACAACCTTGGAGAAAGAGACTTATAAAACTTTAAAGGTTTTTTCTTGTATCTTTTGCACTGACTATGTTTTATTTCCTTATATGTTTACAGGTCAATCCAAGAGATAATGTCATCTTATTTGAAGTGTTTGACTCCAACAGATTGGTAAGAACATCCCTGGTTCCAAATCTTTTCTGGACACAAAATTTTAGGCAACTCCATGAGGCACTAGGGGAACTCTTTAGGAGTTCCATGGCTATACCAGTTTACAAAAGCCAGTGGCCCCTTGTTCTAAATTAAGAGCATTTGCAGATGACAAATACTTGTTAGATATGGCTCAAACAATGGGATTTGTCTTAGACAGGGTAGAAAACAATTTAGGAAAGGGAGAAAATACTGATAGCTAGCAGTTTCTCCTTTTCATGAATGCTTTCTGAAGCCTTTTTTTCAGAGTCATTAAAAGTTACCGGTATGATGGTTTGATGAAGAGTTGACCACTTTACCAGACCATGAAATTTTTAATGACCCTGAGGAAGTAGGCTTTTGAAAACATTTTTGGAGAAGGAGATAAAGCTGGTAACCAGCACTTTATCCTTTTCCCAAAATGTTTTCTACCCTTTCACAGGCCAATCCTCTTGTTTGAGCCATACTTAATTTGTTGTCTGCAAATGCTTTCATTTTGGACCAGTCCGAAAGTTTGTCCTGTGGTAAAGATTGAAAGTGAGTTAACTACCACAGATCATTGTTTTGACTATGCTTATGTGAGAAAGCAGCCAGTGGCTTGGAAAGAATATTGCGCAAAGTACTGGTAACAGGAACTCCAGGAAAGCATGAATAAGTGCACTGGCTGCTGTGATATAACTGAAATGATTATGAAAATGGCGTTAAACAGCATACAAACAGAAACAACTTAAATTATGTGAATAATTTGATTTAATAGTTCAGCTGTTTTGGAAGAAAATATCAAGCTACTGTATTGTCACAGCCTTGACCTTGCCTGTGTCCAAGGTGTCATTATCATGTGAAAACTTCTGATATCTCTAGTATCACTGGAGATACTAGCTTAACCCTTTCCCAAACAAGCCCTGGTTTTCACGTGTCTGCAGTATAAGTCTTTTGAAAACACTGTGGGAAAAGGAGAAATTGCTTGTAACGAGCAATTCCTCCTTTTCCCACAGTGTTTTCTACTCTTTTTGAGAACTTTCTGCCATTTTCATCAAATATAAAATTGTCGTCTGCAAAATCTTTCAATTTGGACCAGTCCAAAATTTGTTGTTTGGGAAAGGGTTAAAACTGGGGATAAATTCAAGCTATCAAATGGGGAACCCATACCAGAAGGGCAGGTGGCCTTCAAAATATTTTTGACACATTTATGTCCCTCTGTGACTCGGAAATTGACAGAAAAAGCGATTGCAGTAGAGCGTTGGAACCTACATTTAGTGCTCTTGTTTTCTTTTGAAACAGACAAGAGATGATTTTCTGGGTTTGGTGGAGATTCCTTTAAGTCACACCCAGATAGCCACAGAGCGAGAAGGACAATCAATAGAAAGCAAAGGCTACATTCTCAGGCCAAGAAGGTGAGTATTTTGTGGCCAGTAGTACTATAGGGTGGAGTGTGGGCCTGGCACATCAGGTGTTCTGGTTTTGAATCCATTGATGAATTGAGTCAACCTGTCCACATTATGGTGCATGTACTAGCTTTTAGGTTTCAAGGAAGCATTAATTGAGAGAGAGTCATGTAAGAAATAGAAGTTGTTTTGAAATCAATGTGAAATAATTAGGTGTAAACTTACATTTTACTTGCATTCATCAACAGCATAATCTCAGAGAAATTTTGTTACCTTTCAAAATATAATTATGGTGACAGTATAGGCACTGTTTAGACCTGTCACTGCCATTAAAGACTTGTAGATTTGTCATTTGCTAGCACTTAACCCTTTACCACACAACAAAATTTTAAACTTATCCAAACTGAAAGCATTTGCAGACAAAAAATTAGATATTGCTCAAATGGTGAGACTTGTCCGTAAAAGGACAGAAAACATTGTGGGTAAAGGAGAAAATGCTGGTTATTAGCATTTTTCCTTTTCCCACAATGTTTTCTAAAGGCCTCTTTCTCAGGGTCATTAGAACTCAGGATTGTATGGTAAAGGGTTAAAGTATAATTCAGGTACAAATGCAAGGGTTTTTTAGTCAAATTTTGTGTATCCCAGGGAAACAGTTGTAGGATTTGAAACCAGGATTTCGGATTGGATTCTCTTGTTTTATTGGTTTTTTAGCTCCACTAGCCGAAGGCCAGCGGGCTTATGTCATGGCCAGGTGTCCGTCGTGCGTCCGTCCGTCCGGTCGTCCGTCCGTCCGTCCGTGCGTTAACTTTTATTTCAAACATCTTCTTCTCTGAAACTACCCATCCGATTTTCACGAAACTTCACAGAAATGATCCTGACATGGTCCTCTTCAGAATTTCTTGAAAGAATTTGATTCCTTCAAAAACTCTGGTTGCCATGGCAACAAAACTGAAAAATATTGGAAATCTTTAAAAATCTTCTTGTCTGAAACCATAAGGCATAGGGCTACCAAATTTGGCATGTAGCTTTATGTAGTAGACCTCTATCAAGTTTCTTCAAATTATAGCCCTGGGGTCAAAATTGGCTCTGCCCCAGGGGTCACAAGTTTTACATAGGCTTATATAGAGAAAACTTTAAAAATCTTCTTGTCTGAAACCATAAGGCATAGGGCTACCAAATTTGGCATGTAGCTTTATGTAGTAGACCTCTATCATGTTTCTTGAAATTATAGCCCTGGGGTCAAAATTGGCTCTTCCCCAGGGGTCACAAGTTTTACATAGGCTTATATAGAGAAAACTTTAAAAATCTTCTTGTCTGAAACCATAAGGCATAGGGCTACCAAATTTGGCATGTAGCTTTATGTAGTAGACCTCTATCATGTTTCTTGAAATTATAGCCCTGGGGTCAAAATTGGCTCTTCCCCAGGGGTCACAAGTTTTACATAGGCTTATATAGAGAAAACTTTAAAAATCTTCTTGTCTGAAACCATAAGGCATAGGGCTACCAAATTTGGCATGTAGCTTTATGTAGTAGACCTTTATCATGTTTCTTGAAATTATAGCCCTGGGGTCAAAATTGGCTCTTCCCCAGGGGTCACAAGTTTTATACATAGGCTTATATAGAGAAAACTTTAAATATCTTCTTGTCTGAAACCATAAGGCCTAGAGCTACCAAATTTGGCATTTAGCTTGATCTAGTTGGAGTCTACCAAAAGTGCCCAAAGTATAGTCCTGGGGTCAATTTGGCCTCATACTTGGAGGGGGGGGGGGTTCACAAGATTTACACAGGCTTACATAGGGAAAACTTTTAAATCTTGGTGTACATAGCCATAAGGCTTAGGCTACCAAATTTTGCATATAATTATAGCATTATTTAGTGGACAGTTACAAAGAGGGCCCAAGTTACAGCTCTAGGATCAAGTTTGGCCCTGCACCAGGGATCACAAGTTTTACATGGGTTTATGGAGTGAAAAGTTCAGAAACCATCTTGTTACCAGCCATAAGGCCAAGAACTCCCACATTTGGCATGTTATTCTTCTAATACAATATTCCCCATTTAGTCAGACTGTAGCCATGAGGTCAAAGTTTTATAAGGGCTTATATAGTGAAGACTTTTCTTCGTGGTTTATATTTATAAGCCAGTGGAGCGATACAGGGCCATCATGGCCCTCATGTTAGCTCACCTTAGCACAACGTGCTAAAGGTGAGCTATTGTGATCGCCCTATGTCCGGCGTCCGTCGTCTGTCGTCCGTCGTCCGTCAACAATTTCTTTAAACATCTTCTTCTCCTAAACCACTAGGCCAATCTTGATGAAACTTGGCAGGGATGTTCCTTGGGTGAAGCTCTACCAAAATTGTTCAAAGAATTGAATTCCACCCACAACTCTGGTTGCCATGGCAACAAAAAGGAAAAAAAAAGCAAAATCTTTGAAAATCTTCTTCTCTGAAACTAGAAGGCGCAGAGCTTTGATATTTGGTATGTAGCATCTCCTAGTGGACCTCTACCAAGTTTGTTCATTTGATGCCCCTGGGGTCAGAACTGGCCCCACCCCGGGGGTCACAAGTTTGAGCATAGTAACAAAGAAGGAAAACTTTAAAAATCTTCTTCTCTGAAACTTGAAGGTGTAGAGCTTTGATATTTGGCATGTAGCATCTCCTAGTGGACCTCTACCAAGTTTGTTCATATGATGCCCCTGGGGTCAAAACTGGCCCCGCCCCGGGGGTCACAATTTCCAACATAAGAACAAAGAAGGAAAACTTTAAAAATCTTCTTCTGTAAAACTAGAAGGCATAGAACTTTGATATTTGGCATGAAGCATCTCCTAGTGGACCTCTACCAAGTTTGTTCATATGATGCCCTTGGGGTCAAAACTGGCCCTGCCCCAGGGGTCACAAGTTCAAACATAGGAACAAAGAGGGGAAACTTTAAAAATCATCTTCTCTGAAACTGGAAGGCATAGAGCTTTGATATTTGGTATGTAGCATTGCCTAGTGGACCTCTACCAAGTTTGTTCATATGATGCCCCTGGGGTCAAAACTGGCCCCACCCCAGGGGTCACAAATTTGAGCATAGTAACAAAGAAGGAAAACTTTAAAAATCTTCTTCTCTGAAACTTGAAGGTGTAGAGCTTTGATATTTGGCATGTAGCATCTCCTAGTGGACCTCTACCAAGTTTGTTCATATGATGCCCCTGGGGTCAAAACTGGCCCCACCCCGGGGGTCACAATTTCCAACATAGGAACAAAGAAGGAAAATTTTAAAAATCTTCTTCTCTAAAACTAGAAGGCATAGAGCTTTGATATTTGGCATGAAGCATCTCCTAGTGGACCTCTACCAAGTTTGTTCATATGATGCCCTTGGGGTCAAAACTGGCCCTGCCCCGGGGGTCACAAGTTCAAACATAGGAACAAAGAGGGGAAACTTTAAAAATCATCTTCTCTGAAACTGGAAGGCGTAGAGCTTTGATATGTGGTATGTAGCATTGCCTAGTGGACCTCTACCAAGTTTGTTCATATGATGCCCCTGGGGTCAAAACTGGCCCCGCCCTTGGGGTCACAAATTTGAGCATAGTAACAAAGAAGGGAAACTTTAAAAATCTTCTTCTCTGAAACTTGAAGGTGTAGAGCTTTGATATTTGGCATGTAGCATCTCCTAGTGGACCTCTACCAAGTTTGTTCATATGATGCCCCTGGGGTCAAAACTTGCCCCGCCCTGGGGGGTCACAATTTCCAACAAAGGAACAAAGAAGGAAAACTTTAAAAATCTTCTTCTGTAAAACTAGAAGGCATAGAGCTTTGATATTTGGTATGTAGCATCGCCTAGTAGACCTCTACTAAGTTTAAAATATGATGCCCTTGGGGTCAAAATTGGCCCTGCCCCGGGGATCACAAGTTCAAACATAGGAACAAAGAAGGAAAACTTAAATTTTTTTTTTTCTCTTCAATGGGAAGGCATAGAGCTTTGATATTTGGTATGTAGCATCTCCTAGTGGACTTCTACCAAGTTTGTTCCAAAGATGCTGCTTGGGTCAAAACTGGCCCAGCCCCTGGGGTCACAAGTTCGAACATAGGAACAAAGAAGGAAAACTTTAAAAATTCTTCTTTTCTGAAACCGAAAGGTGTGGAGCTTTGATATTTGGTATGTTGCATCTCAGAGTGGACCTCTACCAAGTTTGTTCATATGAATTGGCCTCGCCCCGGGGGTCACAAGTTCGAAGGTAGGAACAAAGAAGGAAAACTTTAAATTTCTTTTTCTCGTAAACGGGAAGGTGTAGAGCTTTGATATTTGGTATGTAGCATTTCCTAGTGGACCTCTACCAAGTTTGTTCATATGATGCCCCTGGGTCAAAACTGGCCCAGCCCCGGGGGTCACAAGTTGGAACATAGGAACAAAGAAGGAAAACTTTAAAATTCTTCTTTAAAACTGGAAGGCGTAGAGCTTTGATATTTGGTATGTAGTGATTCTCTTCTAAGTTTGCTTGCCCATCTAAGCGCAACAAGTTCATTGAGTTCAAAATTGGGTCATCTTGGGTCATAAACTAGGTCACTAGGTCAAATTAAAGAAATACCTTGTTGGCACTCTCGAGGCCACATTATTTGCTCAATTGCCTTGAAAATTAGTCAGAAAGTTTGTCTTTATAAAGTCTCACATAAGATTAATTTGGGTCATCTTGGGTCATAAACTAGTTCACTGGGTCAAATTAAAGAAATACCTTGTTTGCACTCTGGAGGCCACATTTATTGCTCAAATGACCTGAAATTTGGCCAGAATGTTTGTCTTGATGAAATACCAGCTGAGTTTGGATTTGGGTCACCTGGAACCATAAACTAGGTCACTAGGTCAAAATAAAGAAATACCTTGTGGGCTCTCTAGAGGCCACATTCTTTGCTTAATTGCCTTGAAAATTGGTCAGAATGTTTTTTTTTGTAAAATCTCACATGAATCTGAATTTGGGTCAACTAGGGTCATAAACTAGGTCACTTGGTCAAATTAAAGAAATAGCTAGTGGGCACTCTAGAGGCCACATTTATTATTCATTTGATTTGACAATTGCTTAAAATGTTTCTTTTGATATAGTCAAAGACCAGTTCAAATTTGGGTCATCTGGGGTCATAATCTGGATCACTAGGTCAAATTAAAGAAATATCTTTAGGGCACTCGAGGCCACATTTTTAGCTCAGTTGACTTGAAAATTGGTCAGAATGTTTGTCTTCATGAAATATGAGTTTGAAATTGGGTCACCTGCGGTCAAAAACTAGGTCACATGGTCAAATTAAAGAAAAACCTTAAAGGCACTCTACTAAGGTGAGCGACCCAGGGCCATCATGGCCCTCTTGTTTTTTTTTTTTGGTGTTGGAGTATTCTTGGGCAAGACACTTAACTCTTTACCAAACGACAAAATCTTAAAGAAGTCCAAATTGAAAGCATTTGCAGATGACAATTTTAATGTGGCTCAAATGGCGCAATTTTTCTTTGATAGAGTAGAAAACATTGTGGGAAAAGGAGAAAATGCTGGTTACCAGCATTTTCTCCTTTTCCCACAATGTTTTCAAAAGGCTTCTTTCTCAGGGTCGTTAAAAGTCGGGATTGTGTGGTAAAGAGTTAAGAGCTCTAGCCTAGTTCTGGTGAAACCTAGGACACACCTGAATCAGTGAGCTTTTGCTGGGATGTTACTGAAATGATGTCAAAAGTGATGTAAAAAACACCACCCAAGTTTGGTCATATTTAAAATCAAGAAGGAAATGAAACTTGTACGATCAAACTGAAATTTTTTGCAGACTAATCTAGATCTGCTCTGTCCACAAAAAGTTATTAGTGTCAAATGTTCTTTTTTTTTCTCACAAATTGTAGGACCCGGTTGGTTTGTATAAATTTCTATCTCAAGAAAGCATTTGCAAGTTGCTTCTAAACCTTTCCTAACTCTTTTCCAAGCAACAAAATTTTAGAATATTTTTCAAGTCAGAAGCATTAATTTTGCAAATGACAATTTCAGTGTAGATAATTTCTGTCTTTGAATTGATAGAAATCATTGTGGGGAAAAAGGAGAAAATGCTGGTTACCATATTTCCTACAATATTTTCAAAAGCCTCCTTTCTCAGGGTCATTTAACGCAGAACTGTGTGGTAAAGAGTAAACCTCAGAGATGTGCAAATTTGATAGCCCCTGCATTGAGGTCCCATTTGGGGAAGTATTTGTTTGTGATACTTGAGTCAGAGCTCCAGATAGCAGGAGTGATTTTGATTTCAAAATTGAAAATATGAATAACTATGTTTGGGATACTCAAAAGTCCAATACATTTGTTAGCTGCTGAAGAATTGAATCAAACACTTTGCTTGCTCCTGCCTGAACTCTCCAAGCACTTCACCTTTTATCAAACCATCCAAGATTGAACAATCCTGAGGTGATAGGCTTTTGGAAAGATTGCAGGAAAAGGAGAAAATGCTGGTAACCAGCATTTTCTCCTTTTCATACCATGTTTTCAGCCCTTCTGAAGACAGTGTTCTAGCCTTTTCAAAGACAATCATATCATATGGGTCACATTTAATATTTCATCTCTTTTCATTTTGGACAAGGGTAAAATTTTGTAATCTGGTAAATAGTCTATACAACTGCTTATAAAAGAAGAATGCACCACCTTTTTATTTTGAAGCCTTTTAATAAATTACCAGACAAAATATTTTAGTCGTTTCCAAATTGAAACCATTTGCAGATGACAAATGTGGTTAACTCTTTACCACATGAGAAAATTTTAGACTTGTCCAAAATGAAAGCAGTTGCAGACGTCAAAATAAACGCTACTTAAAAATGGAAATTTGATTTCAGAAGGATAGAAAACATTGAGGAAAAAGGAGAAAATGCTGGTTACCAGCATTTTCTCCTTTTCCCACAATGTTTTCAAAAGCATTCTTCTTCAGGGTCATTAAAATTCGGGTTTATGTGGTAAAGGGTTAAAATGATTGAATTGGTCTTTGAAATGGTTGACAGCTTTTGTAGAAAGGGACAAAATGCTGGTTATCAGCATTATCTCCTTTTCCCTTATATTTTAGAAGCTTTTTTTCTTGGGGTTAAAACAACGGTATTGTTTGGTAAGGGGTTTCTACAGATTGGACTGTATTTCTTACTCTGCTGACTAACAGGTTAAGAAATTTTACAGAAATAGAACTAAAGAGTTGGATATCTTACAACTTTTCCTTTGGTATTTCAGGCCTCCAGATAAAAGGGAGTGATGGTACTGTATTCTAAATCCACTATTTTTCTTCCAAACCCTATGTTGTGGGTACTCAGAATCGTCTCGCCAAGGCAATTCTAATGAGAACCCATTACATAGGGTTTAGTGGAGAGTAAAAATCAAAATCACTCCCTCTATCTGGAGGTCTGTATTTGAGTTCTATAGTTCAATTTTTCTAAGAAAAGTACAGGTACTTAGTTTTTGCATGTATTTTTTACAACCCTGAAGCAGCTAGTTGTGACTTACTGGGCTTTTGATTTTGGATTTACACTGACCTACAGGGTGAGAATTACCTGGCAAAAAGAACTTTGAAAATGTGAATGGGGTTTCATTATTGGCTGGAAATGTTCATTTAATTTATAAAGTAGGCAAATGTTAAAACTCGCATAGAGACAGTCAAGTTGAGAAGAATTTAAACCTACTATTTTGAACTTTTCTCTACAATAAAACTCCATTAAGGTGAGCAGAATGGAAGATTTCACTTTTTTTTCTGTGACAGAAATAGAGTTTTTTTCTTTTTGATTATTAAATGTTGTTAAAGAAGACATTTTTTTCCATGACATTGTATACTTTTTGGCGTGGTCAAGACATGGTCTCAAAATTTTGTATAATTTACTCTTTACCAGACAACACTTTTTTTTTTCTAGATTTGTCCATTTTATCCTTTTACCACAACATTTTCAAGGTCTTCTTTCTTAGGGTCGTTAAACACAGGATTGTTGAGTAAAGGGTTAATTATTTCAATGTCAGACATACATAACAGTTTATGTACCTCTGAAAATACCCACATTCTTGTTAGTCGAGAAAGAATTACAAGTTGGTTTTTCTCAGAATACATGAATACATGTAGAAAATTTGGTTTGAAACTACAGAAGTTTCCCTAGCCTAGCACCAGGCAATTCATGTAACTACAGCAAAACTACAAATTAGCTCAGTTGGCTAGTTTTCAGAACATTCTAGAATACATGTTGTAAACCCCAATGCAAATGCCTGTAGATTCCTCTGTAAGACATTTGGAAATGTTGTGAAAAATGTAATCATAGCTTATAACTGGTCACAACATTTCTGACTTATCAAAGTTTCCATTGAGCAGAGTTTTCCTCCTAAGGCAGATATGCATGGAGAAATTGGTTAAGAGTGGTTTTTTCTATCAATTTCAGTACAAGGTCTCGTGTCAAAGGTCAGTTATGGTTGTATCTGGCATACTGTCTGGCTGAAGGATCAGATGATGCAGAGGAAGAGGAGGCTCCTGCCCAAGAGGTAAAGATCAGTCCCATCGTTTTTACGACCTTGAGGAGAAAAGGCTTTTAGAAACATTGTGGGCATAGCAGAAAATGCTGGAAACCAGCATTTTTCCTTTTCCCACACTGTTTTTTGAACACAAATCCATTTATTTTAGCCTCATTTCATTTGTCATCTTCAAAATATTTTCATTTCAGACGAGCATACAATTTTGTCATCTAGTGAAGAGTTAATGTAGTTTCCTGCTAGTAGTACAATAGAAAGAGGATAATGAACTAGTTGTGTGTGATATTAGCCCTTATCCTGCTGAATAAGTTAACCCTTTCCCAAATAAGCCCTAGTTTTCTCGTGTCTGCAGTACAAGTCTTTTGAAAACACTGTGGGAAAAGGAGAAATTGCTCGTAACGAGCAATTTCTCCTTTTCCCACAGTGTTTTCTACCCTTTTGGAGAACTTCCTGCCATTTTCATCAAATTTAAAATTGTCGTATGCAAACTCTTTCAATTTGGACCAGCCCAAAATTTGTCGTTTGGGAAAGGGTTGAATGAAACTTTGAAGCTGATGGTAAAAAACCAGAATGATGCTATTTCAAACGTATTTTTGGCAGAAAAATATCTCTGTATTGGACAGTGTAGATGCAAGATCAGACTGCACATTCTTTGCAGTCTGATCTTGATATACTCTGTCTGCAAAAGGTCAGTGAGTTGCACTTAGCAGCCCGAGGGTTAAAAATCTGTCATGAGAATGAGGTGTGATGCAGCTGAAAAACAAGTTTGGAGGATGAGTTGTTTCAACTTCATCACACTCCATTTGAGTGACAGTTTTTTTATATGTGTATCACTTACAACCAGTTGATAATTGTAATTATTATAAACCTTATTCATCCTTTTTTCCCCCCAGTGATTATCAAGAACAGTACAAGGAGACAAATTATGTTTTCCTTTATGTACATTCTCCATTTTGGGCACAAGCAGCTGACATACCAGATGATATAAAGCTTGAGATTTATAGCCTAAGTGTGCAAGTTATGTCATTTTCCTCCATTTGAAAGGCAAACACTGTTTACTTAGGTTGCAAGTGCATGTGACCTACTGTATATGCCTTTGGTTAAAGAGATACAGAAGTATTTATTAATATTAACAATGTTAAAAAAGTTTGGTAAAACAGATTTGCAAATTTCTTAAAAGCTGAACGTAGCTGTACAGTTACAGTTATTCATATCCAAAAATAAATGAAGTGGTATTAAAATGGTACCCTCTATGGCATTAGGAATGTTCAAATTGGTAAAACTATTATCTTCATTCCAGTGAAGATATGAACTGCAGCAGGAAAATTTATCTAATTGAATAATTCCAGTTCAATATTAGGTATATAATAACATCTGATTACAGCCGTTCTATAGAAAATATTGCCTCCAAACTGTCTGGTTGGCTAAGACATCTTGTCTAAGCAAATTAGAAGGTTTGTGATGGCCATCAGATGTGGAACAGAATGTGAAATTTTCAGTATAGCGCCATGATACAAAGATAAATCCTTGGAACCGAGCCACATTTTGATTTATCTCTCTACAAATCCATGACTGATCATCTGCAAATGCTTGCAATATGGACTAGTGTTAAAAGTTGATAAAGTGATAGTGAGCAGAACCTTAACCCTTTACCATACAACAAAAAATTATACCTGTCCGAATTGAATGCATTAGCAGACAACAATTTCGATGTGGCTCAGATGATGTGAATTTTGTTTGATAGAGTACAAAACATTGTGGGAAAAGGAGAGAATGCTGGTTACCAGCATTTTCTCCTTTTCCCACAATGTTTTCAAAAGGATTCCTCTTCAGTGTTGGTAAAAGTCAGCTATGTGTGGTAACGGGTTAATGGCTCTCTTGATTTTATACTTACAGCCTGGATGGGAGCTTTTAGATGGCTTTTCAGCAGTAAACACTAGGTACCAAAGTGGGGATAATGAAAATGAAAGTGAGGCAGCGAATGGTTCCACAAGTGAAATAGGGGCCTCAGGACCCATTTTAACAGAACCAGAAACCAGCCCACTGGAACCCCTGCCCCCTGGCTGGGAGGAAAAAAGTGATTCAAACGGGAGAAAATACTATGTTAACCATAATGAAAGAACAACTCAATGGCAACGTCCAACTGGGTAAGACTGATTCTGTAATTTTGAACCCTCTACCAAACAATCCCATCTTTCAATGACCCTGGGGAAGTTGTCTTTTGAAAACATGGAGGGAATGAAATGCTGGTATACAGATTTTTCCCTTTTTCCCACAATTTTTTCTTCTTTTTCAAAGACAAATAACATCATTGTAGCAAAATTTAGATTTTTGTCTGCAGATGCTTTCAATATTGACTAGTCTAAACTTTGTCATCTGGTGAAGGGTAAAGCCATTACTGTAAAAGTTTTGTGTAGATGTACCAAATGATGTTTTTAATTACACAAACAGTGGAAGGAGGGGAGAATGTTGTTTTTCAGCAGGATGGAAAACAGTATGAGAAAGGCTGTTTCTCATTCAAAGGCTTAGTCATTAACATACAGTGCTTAACCCTTTCCCAAACGACAAATTTTGGACTGGTCCAAATTGAAAGAGTTTGCAGATGACAATTTTAAATTTGATGAAAATGGCAGAAAGGTCTCAAAAAGGGTAGAAAACACTGTGGTAAAAGGAGAAATTGCTCGTTACGAGAAATTTCTCCTTTTCCCACAGTGTTTTCAAAAGATTTGTACTGCAGACACGTGAAAACCAGGGCTTGTTTGGGAAAGGGTAAAACCCATTGGTGGCTTATTAGATATCTAGCTTGGCCAAATATATATGAGTCATGTTTTATAAATAAGGGGTTTAATACATCCACATTTGCCGCAAAAGGTATCGGCTCTGTCGAAACTTTTTGCTTTTTGTGAATGTTCAGCCTGTCCTAGGACCACCCTAGTGCAGGATCAGCTGATTGTTGGACAAAATGGGTTTTATGGATCCATAATTATGTGATGACTTTATTGGTATAATGCATCACAGAGATACATCCAACACCTGTTTGCCATAGCATGGCTTGTATGATAGTTATTACAGAGTGATTGACTATTTCTTTACTTAAGTTTTGTCTGTATAGTCTTGGTGATATTTTATTCTGACAGAAACCCATGAATAGGAGTTGTTTACACACAGGGAGATAGATAAAGTTAGCCCATTACCATACAGATTTTTTTGTTTACATACCAAGATTTTTTTCTTTTATCAAGAAAGAGTAAAAAATGAAGGGAGAGACATGGGGAGAAAATAACAGTATCATTTTTCAATGGAGTGAAATACATTGTGAGAAAATGAGCATTTGCTTGTTGTATCCAATAATTTCCCCTTTTCTAACATTTTTTCAAAATCTGTAGTTGGAAAAGTATGGGAAAAGGAGCAATTGTTTTTAACAGTGTTTTCAAAAGCTGTAAATTTTTTACCAAAAAACAAAATTTTAGACTACTAATTTGAATGCATTTGCAGATAAAGGATTAAAGGTGGCTATAGTGATGGGATTTATCTTTGACAGGGTAGAAAAACGTTGTGGGAAAAGGAGAAAATGCTGGTTACCAGCATTTTCTCCTTTTTCCACAGTGTCTCTAAAAACTTACTCATGATCTTTAAAACAAGGGATTGTTTGGTAAAGGTTTAAAAAGTATTTGTTTGGCAATAGTTTTGTGTAATGATTAATTTTTTATATACAGAAATGCAAACTCCGATGCACGCCCAGCCTCAAGAGGCACTTCCTCTGTGTTCACCCCACAAATAGAGGAGACATCTGTGTCACAAACCTTGCCCACGGGATGGGAGGAAAGAGTGGATGCAAATGGTAGAAGCTATTACGTAAACCATACAAATCGGATAACGCAGTGGGAGCGTCCTACAGAGTGAGTGTTAAATTCTTATCTTTTGTGATATGTATACTAGTGTTGGGAAAGTGGCTGAAAATGCAAATCGATGATCTGTTAGAATTGAATTCCACTGCCGACGTGATAATCGGTCTTAACATAATCGTTTATGGAAGAATATGAAATTTGGCGTTTGGTTATGAGTTTAACTTGGACAAATTAGTTATAAAACATTCTTGGAAAAGGAAAAAAACTGCCTGGCAAGCAGTTTCTTCTTTTATCCACAACATTTTCATCGTTAAAAGATAAAAAAAATTGTCCAATACAGTCGTTTAATTTGCTTTTTGAAAATGTTTGATTGCAGTGAGACTTTTTTCTTATCCATATTTCAGCTCGTCTTCCTACATACATGTATTCTACAGACAGATCGGCTTACATCTTAGATTATATTTTGTCAGAGGCTCATCTTGTTTTAAATAATGAAAGCCAAACTACTTACACCCTTCAGATTTTGTTTTGCACCCGGATGGGAATTAATTTCGAGCTGTTTGACTGTGTCAGTAGCCATTTTCATGTTTATATGTCGTTAGAGTTGCATTCCTTGGTTGAGTTTGGCATCCCTTGGTTAAGTTCGGTGTTACTCGGGTTTAGTCCAATGATCGATTTTTGGTATATGTAATCGATGATGGGCATCGGCGATGGTTAAACGATAGTTAATCAACCTTTCCAGATCATTGTCCCATCACTAATGTATACACATCAAATACTTATTAAGTAGTAGCTGGAGTGGCCATGTTATTAAAAAATAGTGTGGCAACAGCTCTGATGGCTTGTATTAGCATGATTATCATAAAATTCTTGTAGGACTAAGATCATGCAACAACTAGACCTAACTCAGATTCAGAAATCAATACTGGGCAGAAATATCTGCCAGTCTTTGCCATGCTGCAAAATCACTCCCGGCTTATGTTCATACAATTGTAAAAACATCATTTTACAAGAAAACAATTATTTCTAACTTCTTAAAGGATCCAAACTCAGATTAACACATACCGTTTAATTAAAGGGGGGATGAACTTTTATCATGAGTCAGCAAATTGTGCAGTTTGCTAATTAACCCTTTCCCAAACAACAAATTTTGGACTGGTCCAAATTGAAAGAGTTTGCAGACGACAATTTTAAATTTGATGAAAATGGTAGAAAGTTCTCAAAAAGGATAGAAAACACTGTGGGAAAAGGAGAAATTGCTCGTTACGAGCAATTTCTCCTTTTCCCACAGTGTTTTCAAAAGACTTGTACTGCAGACACGTGAAAACCAGGGCTTGTTTGGGAAAGCGTTAACAGAAGGTACATAGAGGAACAATTTTCCAGGAGCCAAACCGTATGGATGTTTTGCCACATATCACAATGATTTTAAAAGAAACTTAATGTAGAAAGTTGCACAGTTCCTGTTTGACTAAACCATTTGTAGACATTGTGATACCATGAAATGTAAGAAAGTTCTTGAGATTTATAATACCATATAGATTTGTTCATGAATATGCACATACAGTTCACAATGCATGTATTCATCATGAATATTTCCAGTGCTTCAGAATCATCACCTTCGGAGGATGCTAGAACGAGAGCAGCGGCCATTTACAGACAGCGTCGACATATAAGTGTCGAAGATACAATCAGTTTAGGCCCAGACCAAAACTCACCACATGCGGCAAGACGCCAGAATTTTGCACAACAGGTAATTAATACTTGGCTCAATTTTTTCATTAATGTTTACTTTGTTGTTTACATAATTGTGTATATAGAGATTTACTGTGTTGTGAACATAGATAGTCATATTTGATTAGAGTACATACATTTTAAATTGCATTTTAGTCTTTTCGTTAATTTAGAAAGTCATACAATTTCTGATTTGCCACACCAAATACTGGCTAAACCCATTTGATGTAGCCAATCAAAAATTGTGTTACATCTGAAATTTGAAAAAGTCTTTAGAATGAAACTCAGAAAACAGTTTAGAAAGGCCACTGAATACTTAGTACTGTTCCTGGTATATAGTAACCAGGAGGGCAAACCCCAGCCGCATAAAAAGATCTTGGTTCAAATCCAATAATGGGCAAAGCTGATGCTAATCATTTTTTGGCACAAAAATTGATAGTAACTCATGAAGTAAGGATAGTGAAAGATCCATTAACCCTTAACCTGCTAAGTAAGTGAAATGAAAATTTCAAGTCTGTAGTGAAAACCCTATTTTACTATTTCAGAGGTATATTTGAGTGAAAAATATCTCATTGGACAATGTAGATCCAAGATCAGACTACACTTTCTGTCTGCAAAAGGTTACCGAGTCACGCTTAGCAGCCTAAGGGTTAAGATTATAGTTTAGAACTTTTGAATATTAGCCACTAGAGTGTCTTGCTCAACTGAATTTGTTTTGCAGATCATTCTATGTTTTTACTCTGACAACAAAATTTTTAGACATGCCCAAAATGAAAGCATTTACAGACAACAAAGGTTCTTCAAATGGTAGTAAATGTCTTTGTAAGGGTAGAAAACTTTCTCAACATTTTCAGAACCCTTCTTTCCCGGGGTTGATAAACCATGGGACAGTTTGGTAAAGGGTAAAAAATATTGTGGGAATAGATGGAAATGCTTGTTACCAGCATTTTCTCCTATTCCTGCAGTATTTTTGAAAGTTTGCTTTTTCCAGAGTTGTTTACCCTTTACCACACAATCCCGAGTTTAAATGACCCTGAGAAAGAGTCCTTTTGAAAACATTGTGGGAAAAGGAGAAAATGCTGGTAACCAGCATTTTCTCCTTTTCACAATGTTTTCTGTCCTTTCATAGACAAATCCCACCATAAGAACCATAGCAAATTTGTCATCTGCAAATGTTTTCAGTTTGGACAAGTGTAAAATTTTATTTTTTGGTAAAGGATTTAAACATTGAGTTGTTTGGTAAAGAGTGAAAAGTTAAAGTTGCCATATTGTAGTGATCAGGGTAAATTTACAGAAGTTGTGACCCAGCAGGTTGTGTTATGTTTTTTATCATTGGATAAACCACAGGCCTTTGAAGCTTCATTGGTCTGTTACGGAACACAAACATTTTTCTTGGTTGATTATCGAATACTTGCGAATTGGTGCATCGCCTGTATATCAGGGAATACTCAAATTTTCATTTACATCGTTACTATAAATAGCACATTGGCAACTGCCGCTATGTTGTCTTATTATATACAATATAGAGGCAGTTGCCAGTGTGCTATTTATAGTAATGGTCTCCAATAAGGAAAATTTCGTTGTCCGGTCATAGACCAATGGAGTTTCAGTGGCCTATGGATAAACATACATTGTAATCCTCTTCAGGAGAGGCGAACACAATCTACCAGCTCTTTATCAAGTGTAAGTTTAGGTTTGCAGTGGCTAGATCTTGGCTTCAAATTCCTTTTTTTTTTTCCTTTGCTTAATTAGCCCTATACCATACTGTACCATGACTTTTTAACCCTTTACCAAACAATCCCCAGTTTTGACGACTGTAAGATGGAAGCCTTTTGAAAACATTGTGGGAAAAGGAGAAAATGCTGATAACCAGCATTTTCTCCTCTTCCCACAATGTTTTCTACCCTTCCCAAAACAAATTTCAGTTTTTTAGGCATATTAGTTTTGTCATCTGCAAATGCTTTCAATTTGGATGGGTCTAAAATTTTGTTGTTTGGTAAAGGGTTGATGCCCGATAGACTTTGACAACATTGTGAGAAAAAGGTTCAAGTGATTTGTTCATCTCCTGGTATTTTCCTTTTGTTCAAATATCTGTCATTTGTGTCTCTTTTATTACTTTCTGGAATGTGCAAAAAAACACCTGTATGGTAAAGGGTTAATCCTTCAACACACCAGTATTAAAGATTAACCAATTTTTTTTGCATAGACTCTTATTTGCAAATATTTCTCTATCCATGATGATGTTTTTTTCATTTGTAGCGTGGGACCTGGTATTGACTTTCAGAATACAGTGAAAATTCTTTTGTTCAACTTGAAATGATTCAAATGTAATTGAGCCGTGCTCTGTGAAAATGGGGCTTAGTGCATCTGTGAAAAGTATTGACCCAGGCCAGCCTGGGCAGTCCACGCAGGCTGACCTGGGCCAAAACTTTCCACCATTTGTCAATTTTCTGTATGTAAAAGGACCAGTCTACCTTATGATATGGTCAGTTGTTAGACGAAATGGTTTTTATGGATCCATAATTATGTGATGACTTGCTAGGTATAATGCGTCACAGAGATGCATTAAGCCCCCTTTTTCCAGAGTGTGGCACAATTATATCAGCCAGATAATTGATTGTAGAAAGACATATTGAAATGAGCCACGCTCTAGCCAAATGGGGCTTAAAGCATCTCTTTAATGCATTGTACCTACCAAGACATCACCTAATTATGCACCCATGAAATCCATTTTGACAAACAACTGAACAATACATGAGGTAGAATAATCCTTTGATGTGCAGAAAATTTACAGATATTGAAAAGTTTGGACACATGTCAGCCTGCGAGGACTGCACAGGCTGACATGGGTCGATATTTTTTCGCAGATGCATTAAGCCCCCCCTTTCTCAGAGCATGCCTCAAATATAATTTCAATTATCTTTTCCAGACTCATTCATATTAAAAGCATTTGCACACAAAAATGTGGTAGGACCCAAATAATGATTTTTTTTTTTTTTTTTTTTATCTGAAATCGCAGAAAACATTGTGAAAAAGGAGAAAATGATGGATTCTCCATTTTCCACAATGTTTTCAAAAGCCTTGTTTCATTGGTATCATTTGGTAGTGAGTGAATGATTTTTGAAATGTGTTTAGAATGGGAATCTACAAAGCCACTTATGCATAATGACTCACGCAATATGATATGTATAGTCGCCTTTTTGCACAAAAGTACATGTATGACAGTACTGAAATGTATGATTGGTGCTCTGGGAAAAGAGGGCTCAATGCATCTTTTACTGCATTATACCTAGAAAATCCTTGCATAGTGTGGATACGTTCTGTCTAAAAGTGAGCTGAGTGATGAAGTAAAATGATCCTTTTAATTAAATGCAGAAAATTTACCTATAGCAAAAAGTTTGGACTGAGGTCAGCGTGGGTGGGCTGCGCAGGCTGACTGGGTTGACACTGTTTGCAGACACATTAAACCACCTTTTCACAGAGCATGACAGATTTATTTGTCTATAATTTCCTCTCTTCTCAACTCTGCATTTTTGAGCTTTCTGCAATAAGCAGGCTCTTGATAAAAGTCTTTATCATATCCTACATATAGAATGAATCTTTTAGCAGTTAGCCGTTTACCTAATCCCAACTTTTAACAACCCTGAAGAAAATACCTTTTGAAAAAATTGTGGTAAAGGAGAAAATGCTGCTACACAGCATTTTCTCCTTTTCCCACAATGTTTTCTACCCTTCTCAAATCAAATTTCAATTTTTGAGCCACATTTTAGTTGTCGTCTGCAAATCCAAATATGGACCAGTTTAAAATTTTGTTGTTTGGTAAAGTGTTATATCCATTTACAGCAACTGGTTTATGTCCACCCAAAATTATAATAAATGAATTTAAGGAGGTAGAAAACCAAGGAAAGAAAATTCCCTTTTGGGAATAATTTGGGATAAGGAAGAATTACTCATAATGAGCAATCACTCCTTTTCTTACATTCATTTTTTCAAAAGCTTTCTTCCATAAAGGCTGAAAAAGTTTCAATAGAGCTAATTTGGCAGACCTTGGACCTTTAACTCAGCCCATTTGAAATTACTTGATAAATAACATTATATTATTACACACCATAGTAAGCAAATAACCATACCTTGCACAAAAGTATTTGACAACAAACAATGTGGTATTTAACATGCTATTTTTTTTTGTCTTCCGCCACAGGCGGAGGGATAAAGTTTTTGCTCTGTCTGTCCGTCCGTCAAGTCTGTCTGTCCATCTGTTTGTCTGTCTGGACCTATATCTTCTAAAATCCTGTACAAAAATTCATGAAACTTTATACACATGTTCTTTATGATAGTCCACTGATATGCTTTTTTTAGCTCACCTTAGCACAACGTGCTAAAGGTGAGCTATTGTGATCGCCCTATGTCCGGCGTCCGTCGTCCGTCAACAATTTCTTTAAACATCTTCTTCTCCTAAACCACTGGGCCAATCTTGATGAAACTTGGCAGGGATGTTCCTTGGGTGAAGCTCTACCAAAATTGTTCAAAGAATTGAATTCCACCCACAACTCTGGTTGCCATGGCAACAAAAAGGAAAAAAAAGCAAAATCTTTGAAAATCTTCTTCTCTGAAACTAGAAGGCGCAGAGCTTTGATATTTGGTGTGTAGCATCTCCTAGTGGACCTCTACCAAGTTTGTTCATTTGATGTCCCTAGGGTCAAAACTGGCCCTGCCCCGGGGGTCACAAGTTTGAGCATAGTAACAAAGAAGGAAAACTTTAAAAATCTTCTTCTCTGAAAGTTGAAGGTGTAGAGCTTTGATATTTGGCATGTAGCATCTCCTAGTGGACCTCTACCAAGTTTGTTCATATGATGCCCTTGGGGTCAAAACTGGCCCCGCCCCAGGGGTCACAATTTCCAACAAAGGAACAAAGAAGGAAAACTTTAAAAATCTTCTTCTGTAAAACTAGAAGGCATAGAGCTTTGATATTTGGCATGAAGCATCTCCTAGTGGACCTCTACCAAGTTTGTTCATATGATGCCCTTGGGGTAAAAACTGGCCCAGCCCCGGGGGTCACAAGTTCAAACATAGGAACAAAGAGGGGAAACTTTAAAAATCATCTTCTCTGAAACTGGAAGGCGTAGAGCTTTGATATTTGGTATGTAGCATTGCCTAGTGGACCTCTACCAAGTTTGTTCATATGATGCCCCTGGGGTCAAAACTGGCCCCACCCCGGGGGTCACAAGTTTGAGCATAGTAACAAAGAAGGAAAACTTTAAAAATCTTCTTCTCTGAAACTGGAAGGCGTAGAGCTTTGATATTTGGCATGTAGCATCTCCTTGTGGACCTCTACCAAGTTTGTTCATATGATGCCCCTGGGGTCAAAACTGGCCCCGCCCCAGGGGTCACAAGTTCGAACATAGGAACAAAGAAGGAAAACTTTAAAAATCTTCTTCTGTAAAACTAGAAGGCATAGAGCTTTGATATTTGGTATGTAGCATCACCTAGTAGACCTCTACTAAGTTTGTTCATATGATGCCCTTGGGGTCAAAATTGGGCCTGCCCCGGGAGTCACAAGTTCAAACATAGGAACAAAGAAGGAAAACTTAAATTTTTTTTTTCTCTTAAATGGGAAGGCATAGAGCTTTGATATTTGGTATGTAGCATCTCCTAGTGAACTTCCACCAAGTTTGTTCCAAGGATGCTGCTTGGGTCAAAACTGGCCCAGCCCCTGGGGTCACAAGTTGGAACATAGGAACAAAGAAGGAAAACTTTAAAATTCTTCTTTTCTGAAACCGAAAGGTGTGGAGCTTTGATATTTGGTATGTTGCATCTCAGAGTGGACCTCTACCAAGTTTGTTCATATGATGCCCCTGGGTCAAAACTGGCCCCGCCCCGGGGGTCACAAGTTCGAAGGTAGGAACAAAGAAGGAAAACTTTAAATTTCTTTTTCTCTTAAACGGGAAGGTGTAGAGCTTTGATATTTGGTATGTAGCATTTCTTAGTGGACCTCTACCAAGTTTGTTCATATGATGCCCCTGGGTCAAAACTGGCCCAGCCCAAGGGGTCACAAGTTCGAACATAGGAACAAAGGAGGAAAACTTTAAAATTCTTCTTTAAAACTGGAAGGCGTAGAGCTTTGATATTTGGTATGTAGTGATTCTCTTCTAAGTTTGCTTGCTCATCTAAGCGCAACAAGTTCATTGAGTTCAAAATTGGGTCATCTTGGGTCATAAACTAGGTCACTAGGTCAAATTAAAGAAATACCTTGTTGGCACTCTCGAGGCCACATTATTTGCTCAATTGCCTTGAAAATTAGTTAGAAAGTTTGTCTTTATAAAGTCTCACATAAGATTAATTTGGGTCAACTTGGGTCATAAACTAGTTCACTGGGTCAAATTAAAGAAATACCCTGTTTGCACCCTGGAGGCCACATTTATTGCTCAAATGACCTGAAATTTGGCCAGAATGTTTGTCTTGATGAAATACCAGATGAGTTTGGATTTGGGTCACCTGGAACCATAAACTAGGTCACTAGGTCAAAATAAAGAAATACCTTGTGGGCAGTCTAGAGGCCACATTCTTTGCTTAATTGCCTTGAAAATTGGTCAGAATGTTTGTTTTTGTAAAATCTCACATGAGTCTGAATTTGGGTCAACTGGGGTCATAAACTAGGTCACTTTGTCAAATTAAAGAAATAGCTAGTGGCCACTCTAGAGGCCACATTTATTATTCATATGATTTGAAAATTGGTTAAAATGTTTCTTTTGATATAGTCAAAGACCAGTTCAAATTTGCGTCATCTGGGGTCATAATCTAGGTCACTAGGTCAAATTAAAGAAATATCTTTAGGGCACTCGAGGCCACATTTTTTGCTCAATTGACTTGAAAATTGGTCAGAATGTTTGTCTTCATGAAATATGAGTTTGAAATTGGGTCACCTGCGGTCAAAAACTAGGTCACATGGTCAAATTAAAGAAAAACCTTAAAGGCACTCTACTAAGGTGAGCGACCCAGGGCCATCATGGCCCTCTTGTTTAAGAATAGTTGTAACTATCAAACATGGAAGTTTATTTTGATAGCGGTAATAACCTTTGAAACGCCTTTCACAGCTATAGTTGCTTTTGTGGTTAGCATAGATCAAGATCAGACTGCACAAAACATGCACATTTTGTGCAGTCTGATCTTTTATCTACACTGTCCCCTTCGCTGAGTCACTCAAGACAAAATCAACCTTGATACTGCATATATCTGGGTCTTATTTTTATGGTTAAAATGGCTGCCAGGTCTCTTTGGCGCTCTAAGTGTTAAACTGCAAACCAGCAAAGAGTGCGGTCATTGAAACCAGATGTGATTTGTCCATTGGACTGTTATAGTCCGATCACTTTTGAAAACATTGTGGCATTGTTTTCTTTAGGCATCACCAGTGTGGCGTTGCCTGTGCCATGGTTGTGTTGGAAATGAACAGTTTTGCAAACAATTCAGTGATTTAACTCTTTACCAAATGACAAAATTCTAGATGTGTCCCAATTGAAAGCATTTTCAGATGACAAAATAGAAGTAACTTGAAAACAAATTGTTTTTGGAAATATAGATAACATTGTGGAAAAGGAAAAAATGCTGGTTACCAGCATTTTCTCCTTTTCCCACAAATTTTTCAACAGCTTTTTTTTCTCAGGGCTGTTAAAGGTGGGGGATTGTTTGGTAAAGGGTTAATGATTCCGTGGAAGAGGGCTTTTTTAAAACATTGTGCAAAATGGAGAAAAAAGGAGAAAATGCTTCAATTTAGCATTTTTGCCCAGTATCAAAATTTTTTCTACCTTTTCCAAGACACTCATTTGAGCCACCTTCAATGTGGCCTTTTCAGGTGATTTTAGTATTGAAGAGTCTTGAGATGATGTCGAGAGAGAGCTTACCCTATAGCAAACAATTCCGACCTTGAGGAAAAGGCATTAGAAAACATTTGGAAAAGGAGTAAATGTATATATTCAGGCCGAGTCTCCTTTTCGCACAATGATTTCTATCCTTTTGTGGGATATTGTGGGAAATCTCATCATTGTAGCCCCATTTAGTTTGTTGTTTGCAAATACTTCTAACTCAGACAAGTCTAGAATTTTGTCTTGTGTTAAACCTTAACCAAATGCCAACATTTTATAGTTGTCCAAAGTTTAAACATCTTCAGATGATGAAATAAATGTGACTGCATTTTCTCCTTTTCCCACAATATTTTCAAATGCTCTTTACATAGGGTTATTAAAAGTTGGGATCATGCAGGTAAGAGTAAAACTGTTGAACATAAAATGTATTTAAAAAGTTGTGTTTCAGGGCAGATCCCTTTCGTACTACATCACGGATGTAAGTTTCACTGGTGTGCCTTTGTAACGATGTTGAAGCTTCTTGATGCAATATCATGAATTATTGAGTTTGATTTTGTGATGACATGAATGCTAATGCTCTTTATGTCAGGGTTTTTCTGAACCCATCTTTGATAGATATGCATGAAGTTGAGTGTTTTTGACTTTGGATTACTGAGAATTTTTATTTTTGCACAATAAAACTTGAAGTTGTGACATTGTCTTTTTTGCAGTGCACCTATACATGCATTAAATGTACCACAAAGAAACACACTTAGTAACACGGTACATGTATATTAACCCTGTACCACACAATTTTGCCTTTTAACGACCATGAAAACACTGTGGGCTTAGGAGAAGATGCTGGTAACCACAATGTTTTCTGTCCTTTCAAAGACAAAAGAAATCATATGACCCACATTTAATTTGTCGTCTGCAAATGCTTTACATTTTACAAGTCCAGATTTATGTTGTCTTAACCCGGAAGAGTAAGGCTTTTGAAAACATTGTTGAAAAACAAGAAAATGCTGGTAATCAGCATTTTTGTCTTCTTCCACAATGTTTTTTATCCTTTCAAAGACAAATCTCATCATCTGACCCACATCTAATTTGTTGTCTGCAAAATACTTTGGATCTGGACAAATCCAAATTTTTTTCATCTGATGAACAAGTGAATCAAGGATTGCATTCTTTGTTTTTTGTTTATCCAAGACATTATCTTCTCTTTTAACTCTTTACCAAATGACAAAATTTTAGACCAGTCCAAATTAAAGGAATTTGCAGACAACAAAATAAATGTGACCCAAACATTGAAATTTGTTTCGGATAGGGTAGAAAATATTTTGGGAAAAGGAGAAAGTGCTGGTAACCAACATTTTGTCCTTTTCCCACAATGTTTTCATAATGTCTCTTTCTCAGGGTCATTAAAACTCGGGATTGTAAAGAGTTAATTGTTTACCGTACAATCCTGTATTATAATGACCCTAGGAAAGAAAGCCTTTAAAAAACATTGTGGGAAAAGGAGATATTGCTGGTAACCAACATTTTCTCCTTTACTCACAATGTTTTCTACCCTATCAAAGACAAGTTCAATTATTTGAGTCGCATTTAATTTGTCGTCTGCAAATGCTTTCAATTTTGGAAAAGTCTACAATTTTGTTGTTTAGTAAAAGGTTAAAGATAGGGATACCAAATAAATAACCCTTTCACAGGGTACTTGGGTTCGTTCTTTGTTGTTTGTTTTCTTTGTGCATTACATTCATTTTGGTGTGTGTATGTTTATAATGCCATCAGCCGCAGTATATGCCCTTTTTACATACACATATTTTTTTTTTTCATCATTTTAATCTGTTTTTAATGTGAAACCCTTTACCAGACAAAAATTTTTAGACCGGTCCTTACTCTTTCACTACTAATGACAACTTGACTAGCTTTTGCAGATGGCATAGATCAAGATCAGACTGCTGATCTTGATCTACACCTTCTGCTACCCTGTTTGTAAACTGCGACGAAAGTTGTTTTCAGTAGTCGTAGAAATCTATTTTTAGAGCTCGGAAAAAAGTGGAATTTCCCGAGTTAGTGGTGAAAGAGTTAATTGAAATCATTTGCAGGCCACAAATTAAAAGTAGCTAAAATGATGGAATGTGTCTTGGAAAGAGTAGAAAACATTGTTGGAATCGGAGAAAACGGTGGTTACCATTATTTTCTCTTTTTCCAAAAATGTTTTCAAAAGCTTTATTCCCTCAGGTTGATAGAACGCAGGACTGTGTGGTAAAGTGTTTATTTGTTTTTGATGTTGAGTATTAAGTTGACTAACAAGGTTTATTTTGAGATTCTCACATTTTGCTGGAATATTTTACATATACATGTGCCTCTAGAAAGTAGAAGATATATGTACTTATGTTGAGGTTTTGAATCCAATTGATGTCAAAAGGGTAATTCAGATTTAAAATATGAAAATTTGATAGGCAACCTAACTTTAAGGACAGATGTCCCAAATCCTTTTTAGCTCACCTTAGCACAACGTGCTAAAGGTGAGCTATTGTGATCGCCCTATGTCCGGCGTCCGGCGTGCATCGTCCGTCAACAATTTCTTTAAACATCTTCTCCTAAACCACTAGGCTAATCTTGATGAAACTTGGCAGGGATGTTCCTTGGGTGAAGCTCTACCAAAATTGTTCAAAGAATTGAATTCCAACCACAACTCTGGTTGCCATGGCAACAAAAAGGAAAAAAAAGCAAAATCTTTGAAAATCTTCTTCTCTGAAACTAGAAGGCGCAGAGCTTTGATATTTGGTATTTAGCATCTCCTAGTGGATCTCTACCAAGTTTGTTCATTTGATGCCCCTGGGGTCAAAACTGGCCCCGCCCCAGGGGTCACAAGTTTGAGCATAGTAACAAAGAAGGAAAACTTCAAAAATCTTCTTCTCTGAAACTTGAAGGTGTAGAGCTTTGATATTTGGCATGTAGCATCTCCTAGTGGACCTCTACCAAGTTTGTTCATATGATGCCCCTGGGGTCAAAACTGGCCCCGCCCCGGGGGTCACAATTTCCAACAAAGGAACAAAGAAGGAAAACTTAAAAAATCTTCTTCTGTAAAACTAGAAGGCATAGAGCTTTGATATTTGGCATGAAGCATCTCCTAGTGGACCTCTACCAAGTTTGTTCATATGATGCCCTTGGGGTCAAAACTGGCCCTGCCCCGGGGGTCACAAGTTCAAACATAGGAACAAAGAGGGGAAACTTTAAAAATCATCTTCTCTGAAACTGGAAGGCGTAGAGCTTTGATATTTGGTATGTAGCATTGCCTAGTGGACCTCTACCAAGTTTGTTCATATGATGCCCCTGGGGTCAAAACTGGCCACACCCCGGGGTCACAAGTTTGAGCATAGTAACAAAGAAGGAAAACTTTAAAAATCTTCTTCTCTGAAACTTGAAGGCGTAGAGCTTTGATATTTGGCATGTAGCATCTCCTAGTGGACCTCTACCAAGTTTGTTCATATGATGCCCCTGGGGTCAAAACTGGCCCCGCCCTGGGGGTCACAATTTCCAACATAGGAACAAAGAAGGAAAACTTAAAAAATCTTCTTCTGTAAAACTAGAAGGCATAGAGCTTTGATATTTGGCATGAAGCATCTCCTAGTGGACCTCCACCAAGTTTGTTCATATGATGCCCTTGCGGTCAAAACTTGCCCTGCCCCGAGGGTCACAAGTTCGAACATAGGAACAAAGAGGGGAAACTTTAAAAATCATCTTCTCTGAAACTGGAAGGCGTAGAGCTTTGATATTTGGTATGTAGCATTGCCTAGTGGACCTCTACCAAGTTTGTTCATATGATGCCCCTGGGGTCAAAACTGGCCACACCCCGGGGGTCACAAGTTGGAGCATAGTAACAAAGAAGGAAAACTTTAAAAATCTTCTTCTCTGAAACTTGAAGGCGTAGAGCTTTGATATTTGGCATGTAGCATCTCCTAGTAGACCTCTACCAAGTTTGTTCATATGATGCCCCTGGGGTCAAAACTGGCCCCGCCCTGGGGGTCACAATTTCCAACATAGGAACAAAGAAGGAAAACTTTAAAAATCTTCTTCTGTAAAACTAGAAGGCATAGAGCTTTGATATTTGGTATGTAGCATCGCCTAGTAGACCTCTACTAAGTTTGTTCATATGATGCCCTTGGGGTCAAAATTGGCCCTGCCCCGGGGGTCACAAGTTCAAACATAGGAACAAAGAAGGAAAACTTAATTTTTTTTTTCTCTAAAATGGGAAGGCATAGAGCTTTGATATTTGGTATGTAGCATCTCCTAGTGGACTTCTACCAAGTTTGTTCCAAGGATGCTGCTTGGGTCAAAACTGGCCCAGCCCCTGGGGTCACAAGTTGGAACATAGGAACAAAGAAGGAAAACTTTAAAATTCTTCTTTTCTGAAACCGAAAGGTGTGGAGCTTTGATATTTGGTATGTTGCATCTCAGAGTGGACCTCTACCAAGTTTGTTCATATGATGCCCCTGGGTCAAAACTGGCCCCGCCCCGGGGGTCACAAGTTTGAAGATAGGAACAAAGAAGGAAAACTTTAAATTTCTTTTTCTCTTAAACGGGAGGGTGTAGAGCTTTGATATTTGGTATGTAGCATTTCCTAGTGGACCTCTACCAAGTTTGTTCATATGATGCCCCTGGGTCAAAACTGGCCCAGCCCCGGGGGTCACAAGTTCCAACATAGGAACAAAGAAGGAAAACTTTAAAATTCTTCTTTAAAACTGGAAGGCGTAGAGCTTTGATATTTGGTATGTAGTGATTCTCTTCTAAGTTTGTTTGCCCATCTAAGCGCAACAAGTTCATTGAGTTCAAAATTGGGTCATCTTGGGTCATAAACTAGGTCACTAGGTCAAATTAAAGAAATACCTTGTTGGCACTCTCGAGGCCACATTATTTGCTCAATTGCCTTGAAAATTAGTTAGAAAGTTTGTCTTTATAAAGTCTCACATAAGGTTAATTTGGGTCAACTTGGGTCATAAACTAGTTCACTGGGTCAAATTAAAGAAATACCTTGTTTGCACTCTGGAGGTCACATTTATTGCTCAAATGACCTGAAATTTGGCCAGAATGTTTGTCTTGATGAAATACCTGATGAGTTTGGATTTGGGTCACCTGGAACCATAAACTAGGTCACTAGGTCAAAATAAAGAAATACTTGTGGGCAGTCTAGAGGCCACATTCTTTGCTTAATTGCCTTGAAAATTGGTCAGAATGTTTGTCTTTGTAAAATCTCACATGAGTCTGAATTTGGGTCAACTGTGGTCATAACCTATGTCACTTGGTCAAATTAAAGAAATAGCTAGTGGGCACTCTAGAGGCCACATTTATTATTCATTTGATTTGAAAATTGGTTAAAATGTTTCTTTTGATATAGTCAAAGACCAGTTCAAATTTGGGCCATCTGGGGGGTCATAATCTAGATCACTAGGTCAAATTAAAGAAATATCTTTAGGGCACTCGAGGCCACATTTTTTGCTCAATTGACTTGAAAATTGGTCAGAATGTTTGTCTTCATGAAATACGAGTTTGAAATTGGGTCACCAGCGGTCAAAAACTAGGTCACATGGTCAAATTAAAGAAAAACCTTAAAGGCACTCTACTAAGGTGAGCGACCCAGGGCCATCATGGCCCTCTTGTTTTAGCAAATTCGGGACACTTTGCCCCCTAATATGCTGAACTACAGATATTCCATATAGCATTTTGGTTTCTGTAGGATTGCAGGACACTGTTAGTTTTTTTTTTAATGCCACTGTAGTTGACTTTGTTTTTTATGCCACTGTAATTGACATTGACAGTCTTTGAGAACATTGTGGAAAAAGAGGCAAGTGCTTGTAATAAGCAAATTACAGGTGTAACTGCTTTTCTCACACTGTCTCAAAACTGTTGAAAAAATAGTATTTTGCTTTCCTTGTATTGCAAATGTTCTTTGATTGTGCTATTTGTCGTAAATTTTGGATGGTCTAAAAATAATTTTAACAATAATGGGTAAAGGATTAATGTCAGCATTTTCTATCCACAGCAACAGTCAACTGCAGATGAAGAACCCTTGCCTGTTGGTTGGGCCATGGGGACAGCCCCTAATGGCAGGATCTTCTTTATAGATCATAACAATGGAGTGACCACTTGGGTAAGTCAGCCCATTGCAACACTGTTCCAATATTAACCCTTTCTCTGGCCTGGTTTTCACATGTCTGCAGTACAAGTCTTTTGAAAACACTGTGGGAAAAGGAGAAATTGCTCCTTTTCCCACAGTGTTTTGTACCCTTTTTGAGACCTTTCTGCCATTTTCATCAAATTTAAAATTGTCGTCTGCAAACTCTTTCAATTTGGACCAGTCCAAAATTTGTCGTTTGGGAAAGGGTTAAACACATTGATAGAGAAGCGGTTTTCTTCAGGCTCGTTTAAATCAAAATTTTTTGATAAAGGGTTATAGCAATAAGCAGTTGTTCTATTCACGGTGCTACCATACAACAGTCTTTTAGACAACTCCACTAATAAATACAAGTGGCACAAAAAGGGAAACATTGTTTCCCTTTATACCTATTATTTGCCGTCTTGGAAGGAATTTCACTCTCTACCATACAATAAAATTTTACACTGGTCCAAATTGATAGCATTTGCAGATGGCAAATTAAGTGTGGCTCAGATGATTTGAATTATTTCTGAAAGGCGAGAAAATATTGTGGAAAAAGGAGAAAATACTTGTTACCAGCATTTTCTCCTTTTCCTACAATGTTTTCAAAAGTCTAACCTCCCAGGGTTGTTAAAACTCATGGTTTGTATGGTAATGGGTTAGAAACCAATCTTTTGATGAGCATCTGGTGTAGCATATCAAATCTCATAATGAATGAAAACATCCATAGCTTTCTAGATACATAATTACACCCATTTGTTTAGTCAGTCTTTAAAACATTTAACACTTTACAAAGCGACAATTTTAGACTGGTCCAAATTCTACGCTGTTTGCAGACAACAAAGTTAATGTGGCTCATGTGATGAAAAATGTCTCTGAAAGAGTAGAAAACATTGTTGGAAAAGGAAAATGCTCCTTTCCCCTGTTTTTGAAAGCCTTCATGCTGAGGGTTGTTTAAATAGGAGATTGTATTGTAAAGGTTTAACTAATCTATGGTTATTTTGGGCTTTGTGATAGCAATTTTTGTATGTCCTTAGGAGGATCCAAGAAAACCCAGAAACTCAGCCAGTGTGCGACGCAGCCAAGGTGAAGCATCCCCTTCAGAAGGACTGTACAGACCATCATCAAATGAAGATTTATTGAGAAATCTTGGACCTCTACCTGTAAGTATGACTAAGCGTGACTATAGTAATACTGTGATTCATGATCAAGAAAGTGGTTAAAAAGCAGAATTCAATTTATTATACCCCCCCACCTATGAAGTAGAGAGGGGTTATACTGGTTTCACCATATCTGTCTGTCCGTCCATCTGTCAGTCCGTCAATTGGTCCGTCTTGTTTTCTTTCTGTGCTCTAACTCAAAAGCCGTTTGACCTAGGACCCTGAAACTTTATACAAGTGTTCCCCATGACCCAAAGAGAAGCTGTATTGTTTTGGGGTCACATGGGTCAAAGGTCAAGGTCACAGTTGAACTTTGTTTTCTCTGATTTTTCTGCTTCAGTGACAAGGTGTCGGCGGGGGTATTTTTGTCCAATTTGCAGCACTTCTAGTTTACGCTTCTCTTTCTTCCCCTCCCATAGAAAAAAGAAAAAAAAAAAAAAAAACTTTTAGCTCTTAACTTTGCTGGTAGATACTGTTTGAATGCCAAATAGATAAAGCAGTTATTTTCAGGTTGCACAAAAAACCCTATATCTTTCAATTTAGAGTCACCTTCAATTTGTCATCTGCAAATGTTGTGAATTTCGACAAGTCAAATATTTTGTTTCAAGGTTAATACAAGTCTGAGGGTATGCTTCTCAATACATTCTTTGAATTCTTTCATGATTTGCTATTTGATAAATTTCAGGACGGCTGGGAAGAGAGGATTCATACAGACGGGCGAGTGTTTTATATTAACCACAGTAAGCTTTTCACTGTTTTATGTCCTTTTTACTCATTATTTCCTACACATTTTTCATTTTGCAGTTTGATTTAAACATTGTCATGCAAGAAAAATACCTAACTTTGCTTGTTCTACAAGGAAGAAATTTTCAGTCCAAATTTTAGAAAGAAGGACAGGATTAAGTTGTAATATGTGTGCGCTTTTCTTTCTGCAAATGTGTTCGCGTATCATTTTTGTAACCTTGTTTTAACTGTCTACCACAGAATTCTTAGTTTTAATAACCCTGAAGCAGAGGGCTTTTGAAAACATTGTGGGAAAAGGAGAAAATGTTGGTAACCAGCATTTTCTTCTTTTCCCACAATGTTTACTGCTATACCAGAAAACTACAGCTCATTTTTACCAGTTTCAAATTTATTGTCTGCAGTCACTTCTAATCCAGAAGTCAACACTTTGTTGTTTAGGACGATGTTCATGATGTTTACAGTCGACATGCTATTTTATTTCTTTGTTTTCTTCTGTGCTATATATATTGTCTAAAATTGTTGATAGTTATCCTTTGATACTCAACAAGAAATAAACTTAACTTCACCTGTATTGTATAAGAGAAACAGAGAAACAAACTCTTTTATGTGGGATATGATATATTAGGTCTTCACCAAATGACAAACTTGTCTTTTCATATTGAAAGTATTTTTCTAACAACATACTAATTGTGATTCATGTAATGGTATATGTCTAACTTTTTTACCAAATGATAACATTTTAGAGTTGTCAAAAATCAAAGTATTTGCATACGACAAATTAAATGTAGCTGAAATGATGGTAATTGTCTCTATGAAAGTATAGATTACCTTGTGGGAAAAGGAGAAAATGCTGGTTGGCAGCATTTTCTCCTTATCCCACAAGTTTTTCAAAAGGCTATTTCCTCACGGTTGTTAAAAGTGGTTGGGGATTGTGTGGTAAAGAGTGAAAGGGGCCCATTTAATTTTTATACTGTAAACCATTATTTCTTGTTAGATACCGATAAACTAGATGTTTATATTTTTCTTTGCAATTCTATAAAGTATCTGTTAACATTCAATACAAGGTACAATTTTTGGTGCTTGAATAATTGGATGGTCTTTTTGTGATTGGTAACTCTATTTTTATTAGCTCACATGAGCACAAAGTGCTCAAGGTGAGCTTTTGTGATCCTACTGTGTCCGGCGTCTGTTGTTCGTCGTCCATCATGCGGTCATCAACATTTACCTAGTGTGCACTCTAGAGGCCACATTTTCAGCCAGATCCTCATGAAACTTGATCAGAATGTTTGTCTGGATTAAATCTGGGAATGATATCAAGTCATGTTAGGTCAAAAAGTTGGTCATGGGGCCAAATCTTAGAAAAACCTTGTGTGACCCTAGAGGCCACATTTTAAGCCAGATTAGAAATGCAAAAATAGGCTAAAGCAGTCAAAAAGTAGATCACTTACGCTCATACATTTTACTTCATCATAACCACGATCTTTTCAGCCTTATCAGTCCTAGATGACCTTATTCAGGTGAGCGCTTTAGGGCCAATGGCCCTCTTGTTACATCAGATATGACATCATCATACTGATTTCACCACCAGTCTTTGTAATCAACCTGTGTCATTGAGCATGTAACTTTCCCACAAATCTTTGCAATTCATACGCAAAATCTAAGAATACCCAAAGAGGCTATGGAGCCCACTAAGGAAATACCATTGAAAAATAGGTATTCTCACTGTTATCTTTCTTCTTTGGTGATGATGTTTCAGCTATTGCCTTTTTTTATTCAGAGTATGTTAAGTTTAGGGAGGAGACTTAGAGAATCTGAATAGCTCCCCTAAGGGTAGAATACATGGTGGGAAAAAAATTTCCCACAGTGTTTCTAAGGCTTTCTTTCTCAGGGTAGCAAAAACATGATACTGTCAGGTAATTTGGTTGACTCTATTTTGTATATTTTTTGACCTTTACAGAGGCGAGGAAAACCCAGTGGGAAGATCCTAGACTTCAGAAATTAGGAGGACCAGTAAGTTCTCTTTACTTTAGCATTCTGCCTTAACTCTTCACCAAACGACAAAATTTTAGACCCATCCAAATTGAAAGTATTTGCAGACGACAATTTTTAGTGTGACTCAAATGATGCAATTTCTCTTTAATAGGGTATAAAACATTATGGGCAAAGGAGAAAATGCTGGTTACCAGCATTTTCTCCTTTTCCCACAATGTTTTCAAAAGGCGTCTACTTAAGGTCGTTAAAAGTCGGGATTGTGTGGTAAAGGGTGAAAAAAAAAGTTCAAATAGACAACTCTGAAAACCATGATAAGTGTGATGGCGCTGAGATATGACTGAAAAATTTTTGAAAGTGGAGTGTAACCCCATTTATCCCTGTACCACACAATTCCAAGTTTTAACAGCCCTTATGGACAAGGTTTTGAAAGCATTGTGTGAAAAGGAGAAAATTCTGGTAACCAGCATTTTCACGCTTTACCACAATGTTTTTATACTATCACAAAGACAAGTTTCAGCATATGAGCCACTCTTATTTTGTTGTCTGCAATTGCTTTCAACCTCCACTGGTTTTAAATTTTGCAGTTTCTTAAAGAGTTAATAAAAATGCCATGCTGAGTATAGAAATAAAAAAGAAAGAGTGATACACCACAATGTGATTTTATTTGTTAACCTTTAACCTATTAACTCTTTACCAAACGACAAGATTTTAGACTGGTCCAAATTGAAAGCATTTGCAGACGACGCATTAAAGGTAGCCCAAATGATGAAATTTGTCATTGATAAGTAAGAAAACATTGTTACCAGCATTTTCTCCTTTTCCCATAATGTTTTCAAAAGGCCTCTTTCACAGGGTCATTAAAAGTCAGGATTGTGTCGTAACAGGTTAAAACAAACCGGCAGTAGACAACTTTGAAAACCTTCGTTTGAAACATCCGCAATCAACATGAATCAAGATTTGACGTTGAAAACATTCCTGTGAAACATCCACAAATAATATGAATCAAGATTTAACTTTGAAAATGTTCCCATGAAACTTCCACAATCAATATGAATCAAGATTTAACTTTGAAAACATTCCCATGAAACATCCAACTTTGAAAACATTCCTGTGAAACATCCGCAGTCAATATAAAGCAAGATTTAACTTTGAAAACATTCCTGGGAAACATCCACAATTAACATGAATCAAGGTTTAACTTTGAAAACATTCCTGTGAAACATCCACAATCAATATGAATCAAGATTTAACTTTGAAAACATTCCTGTGAAACATCCACTATCAATATGAATCAAGATTTCACTTTGAAAATATTCCCACGAAATATCAACAATTAATATGAATCAAGATTTAATACATGAATAAATGTGGGAACAGTGTGAAAGAAGGAAAAATTGATCTTCATAAATAGTTTTGAGAAAACAATGTGCAAAAAAAGCTGCTCATAGTAAACAGCATTTTCTCTTTTTCCCTTGTTTTGTCTATCCGTCCAAGAACAAATCCAGTAATTTTCACCACATTTGTCATCAAGAAATAAGGCATGCCTATCGGAACCAGAAAACAAATGTAAAAATCTGGTTTATAATGTTTTTTTGCTGTGTTAAGATTTTTTTTATGTCTTTTATCTTATTTTGCAGGCTGTGCCGTATTCAAGAGACTTCAAGAGAAAATATGATTACTTTAGATCCAAACTTAGAAAGCCAGTAAGTAAAAATGTTAATCTACTTTTTCTTTGAAGGCATGTTTCTGTATATGATCTTAACCTGTCACCAGCTATGAATATCTTAGACATGTCTAAATTGGTAGTATTAGTTTAGTTTTAACATATGAGCCATGCTCTGTGAAAAGGGGGCTTAATGCATCTGCAAAAAAGTATTGACCCAGGTCAGCCTGCGCAGTCTGTGCAGGCTGATCTGAATTGAAACTTTTTGCCATTAGTCAATTTTTGGCATGTCATAGGACCAGTGTACCTCATGATCCAGTCCTTGTTAGACAAAATGGACTTTATGGATCCATAATTATATGATGACTTGCATGGTATAATGCATCAAGGAAATGCATTAAGCCCCCTTTTGCCAGAACATGGCTCATATTTATTCTGCATTGATTGCGAAACAAGTCCTCATAACTTATTAATCACTTTTGATGAATGCTCTGTGAAAACCATAACAAATACTTACAGCAATGATGTGGGTAGTCCCTAAGGTTAACCCTTAAAGCGCCTTTCACAACTATAGTTGTGTTTGTGGCCAGTGCAGCCTGATCTTTGATCTACACTGTCCGCTTTGCTTAATCACTGTAGACAAAAGCAAACATGAAATTGCAATTATTTGGGACATATTTCTAGGATGAACATGTCTGATTGGTTTATTCGTCGCCCTAAGGGTTAACATGAAACCTTTGATGTGAGAGGTCAATGCTCTACCCCTGTACTACTGTTGCCCAGACAAACAAGTGTTTACAGACTAAGAATGAAATTTAGCTCAGATAAAAGGATTTGTCTTTTAAAGAGTCGAAAACATTGTGGGAAAATGGTAGAATGCAGGTTACCAGCATTTTCTCCTTTTCTCCCAATATTTTTAAAAGCCCTTTTCCTCAGGGTATTTCAGACAGGGTATTGAATGGTAAAGAGTCAAAGACAGGACTCTTTGTACAATATTAAGTTACTCCTTAGATTTCCAGGCAGAGTTTTAATAGCTTTTGAAGAATATGTAGATCAAGATCAGGCTGTTTAAAAAGTGTGGTCTGATCTTGATGTGCACTTTCTGTTATGTTGTTAAATTTAGGGCTTGTTTTCTTGTAAGGTAAATAAGAAAGGATAATCAAATGCAATTTTTTTCTTTTACAGACCAATGTACCAAATAAAATAGATATTAAAGTGACAAGAAAGAATGTGTTTGAAGACTCTTACAGAAGCATCACCAGTGTGAAACGGTCAGATTTACTAAAAACGCGACTCTGGATAGAGTTTGATGGAGAGGTGGGGCTAGACTACGGGGGCGTAGCTAGAGAGTGGTTTTATTTGTTGTCAAAGGAGATGTTTAATCCATACTATGGGCTGTTTGAGTACTCTGCCACGTAAGTTTTTAGCTTGAATTTATCTGGAATAAACCATGGGCTGTTCGAACGCTTTCTTACAGAAGTTTTTTACTCAAATTTATAAAAAATTCAGTGCTTTGTAGAGGTATTGCTCTATATTATTTGGGTGTTGCACTGAAGCAATAGACAGCATAAAGGGAGCAAATACAGATACATAAAAGAGAAGACATGTAGTAGATGAATGGATATAGTATCCACATACTGGATATGATATGGGCATGAAAATGTGGGAGACAGCAGGGTACAGTGGAGCACTAGCCTCTCACATCAAAGGTTTTCATGTTCAAATCCCATGATGAACTGGGAAAATCATTGGAATGGTCAACATCATGGTACAAGTCAAGGTTTCCAGAAAACAATTATAGAAAGTGATGTTTTCAATTTGTAGAAATTGTTTCATAATTTGCGTAAAATGAAAAAGTTTACACTGAAGTTGACTAAACTAAAATATACAGCTAGTCAATGCTTTTGTTGGTGGATTTGCCATATCAGTGGCTTAATATCAAATGTTTAGACTTGTCTGAAGAGAAAGTATTTGCGGACCACAAATTAAATGTGGCTCAAATGAACGGTTCAGTCTTTGAAAGGATTATAAGAAAATATCAATGGCAGGAAGGAAATGCTGGTTACAAACATTTTCAAAAGTGTTTTCAAAAGCATTCTGCCTCATAGTGGTATAAACACTGGGTTGGTTGGTAAAAGGCCATAACTGTCTTTGTTCATTTTCAGAGACAACTACACATTGCAGATAAATCCTCTATCAGGGGTGTTGAATGAAGAGCACCTGAATTATTTCTATTTTGTTGGCCGTATAGCAGGAATGGCTGTTTACCATGGCAAATTATTAGATGGTGAGTTTATGTATCTATCAGATGAACAGAAGTTATATATTGGACATATGTTTTATATGTAAACCATTGCTTTACAAACCAGTTTTAACTTCAAGACCGAGAATAGTAATAGCACACAGAGCCAATAGCCCAGGATTTGAAGATCAGCTCAGTATGACACTTTTCTAGGAAGTGTGGTATTCATTATTATAGGAATCATTCCTCTCTCACAGCTGAACATTGTTTTGACTTTAATGTGTATGGGAAGGTGCTTTGGCAGTAGTACAAGTGAATTATTGAAAACATAATGGATTATAACTTGCTTATGGATAATAACCTGGTAATACGTCTTGAAAATATTTTGATGGTCTGCCAACTAACGAATCGTTACTTTTGTTTGCAGCATTCTTCATTCGTCCATTTTACAAGATGATGTTGGACAAGAAAATTACCCTAGAAGACATGGAGTCAGTGGTATGATTTCTCTTTACTGTTGTTGTTTTTTTTTTATGTTAAATCCTTTTTTCAACATTTATTTTGTTAAACCAGTGTCCAGTGCACCCATCCATGCTTTTTTGGAGTTTCTATATCAGTAATTTGCACTGCATTATTTCCAAGTCTCTGGCTTTTATTCACTGAAATATCATCAAAATAATTCTCAGCAGTTAGAGAGGAGTTAATTCTGTCATGTTGACTTCTATCAGTTTTCAAAAAGACTTTAGTGTGAGCTGGTAGAGCTGGGATGGGTAGAAATTTTGTACCCGGGTACCCGTGGCCGTATTACCCGCGGGTACTCGGGTACCCGATGTTATTACTTCCAATATTAGTTCTCCCGTGCCAGAGCCATCAGTTGCCGTAAAATCTGAGCCATCTGATCAAGATATACATGTACATGTAAAAATACCCAGTGCAGAGCGGGTACAGGATATCGAACCTCTACTCCCTTCTTTGCCTGAAATGTCAACTTGAGTTGTGTGCACTTTTGCTTGCGGTGATTAGAATTAGTCACTAGCTAGCAGCAGTTTGTTCCTAGTCACTGAATAAATTTTGTCATTTAAATTGTTTCATATTGTCTTAAAGACCTTTAATAACAAAGATTGCATTAAAAGGTAAGCGCCAGATTGTCCTGATCATGCAACGCCTGCAGAATACGGATTATTCTCTGGATAGACTCTTTCTTATTACTTTTGAATAGGCCTTTGATTGTGTTCAGTTTTCCGTGATGATTTGAGCTGTTATAAATAAATCACAAAATACGCACGCATGTTTTGCTTTTAATTCAAATTACCACTGTCTATGTCAAATAAACCAAAAACGCTGAATGGGCAAATATATAACAATATTTACCCATTACTGACGAGTTATGCGTTGCAGGGGATATAAGCGGTACAGCCTTTTTTTCAAGCTATTTCGATTATCTACTTCCGGTTCATGTACGGGAGTGGGTAACATGTTTTTTGCTTGTATTTAAATTAAGATCAAATTATTTCATTGGAACTTCAAAATTATAGCTTTACTTAATAAGTCACTATATAATTATCGGGTACCTGGGTAATGATTTAGTACTCGGGTACCGGCTGTACCCTACCCGATACCCGGGTACTCGAGTACTCGTCCCAGCCCTATGAGCTGGGATTCAAATCCTCAGGATTACAAGTGCTGAACATTACCTACTAATCTAGTAGGCTGAGCTTCCCTATACTGGTTTGCTTTTTACCAGCATTTTCTTCAATTTCCCACAGTCTTCATCCTCATGGTCATAAAAACATGAAACTGTTGCTTAACTCTTCACCAAACAGTCCTGTGTTTTATCGCTCCTGGGGAAAGAAGCCTTATAAAAATATTGTTGATAAAGTAGAAAATACTGATAATGAGCATTTTCTCCTTTTCCCACAGTGTTTTCGGCCCTTTCAAGTTTCAAAAACTTTCCTTATTGGAGACACATTTGATTTCTTGTCTGCAGATGCTTTTAATTTGTACAAGATAGAATTTTTATCATCTGGTCGGGGGTTAAACTTTGATGATTTTTCAACGAAAGTATATAATAAGTACAATCAAATTGTATATCCTGTATGAGCCATGCTGTGACGGGGGCTTAATGCATCTCTGTGATGCATGATACCAAGCAAGTCATCCCATGATCATGGATCCATAAACTCCATTTTGCCTCCTAACAACCAACTGCATCATGAGGTAGACTAGTCCTTTGAAATACAGAAAATTGAACAAAAATGAAAAATTCAGCCCAGGTCAGCCAGCGCGGACTGCCCAGGCTGAAATGGGTTGATACTTTTTGCAGATGCATTAAGACCCCTTTTCATAGAGCATGGCTCATATAAATAAGTTCAATTCAATTGTATGTCCTATCTGTATGGTTTTTTTTCCCAGGACTCTGAGTACTATAATTCAATGTGTTACATAAGGGACAATGACCCTGAACCTTTAGACTTGTATTTCTCCATTGAAGAGGACTATTTTGGTGAGGTAAGAATATCATTGTTATTTATGTTTGCTATCAAGAAAAATTTATTTGAAGATCACTACATATCTGACAAACTTCAGTTTGTATAACCAGAGTTTTTAAACCTGTTAGCTGAATTTTCCTTTCTCCATGATTTTTAAATTTGTTTGCTCATGCGTAGAAAAGTTTATTAATCTTTAACCTGCTAAATGAAAGAAATTAAACTTTTAAGTTGATATCAAAACCCAATGTTGCTATTTCAAAGTTATTCTTTGGGGAAAAATATTTCATTTGAGCAGTACTCTTGGAAAAGGGGGCATAAATGCATCTTCCTAATGTATCATTCCAAGCAAGTTATCGCAATTATTGATCAGTTTTGTTTAAAACTGGACTGTCTCCTGAGGGCGAATGGTATTTTGACATGTAGAAAATTTACAGATAGTAAAAAAGTTTGGACCCAGATCAGCCTGGGCAGTTTGTGTAGGATGATCTGGGTAGAAAGTTTTTGCAGGTATGCTTTATCACTTCTTCACAGAGCATTTCTCATTTATTTTGTGTACTTAAGTGTTAAAATTTATTTTTATTTAGGTTACAGAGAGAGAACTGAAGCCAGGAGGCAATGAGATTCTAGTGACAAATAGGAACAAACTTGAATATTTGAAGTAAGTAAATCTACTCAGGATAAATGATGTGTTGATGAATATTTTAAGTTTTCAATGTTGGACTTTTCCTGAAACTTCAACATGGATTTTTCAAGTTTGAACAATTAACCTTTCACCACACAACCCTGTAGATTCTGAAGAATAAAGCTCTTGAAAACAATATGGGAAAAGGAGAAAATGCTGGCATTGTCTCCTTTTTCAACAACACCTTCAGCCCTTTCAAACACAAATCCAAACATTTGGGCCACATTTAATATCTTGCCTGCATGTCGTTTCAATTTGGGTAGGTCTAAAAGTTTGTCATGTGGTTAGTGAAAGAGTTAAAGAAACAAATCAAGGGATCACAGATCAAATGAATTTTCTTTTGCCCTAAACAACTTGTCAATACTGTCAGTTTCAGACATTTTTGTTTAAGATTCTTGTTTTTATCAGCATGCCCTATTATGAATATGAAGAATTTTCTTCACTGCTTTTCTGTAGCCTTTAAAATTTTATAGTACATGTACCTGTAATTTTTAGCTCGGCTGTTTTTTTTTTTTTAAGAAAATGACAAGTTTTGCATAGGCCTGGCATCATTGTTGTCTGCGTTGTCATCATGCAAAATATTTGACATTTTCTAATATCTCTGTTATTACTGAAGATATTTACTTCAAACTTGGACAAGACGTTAACTATCATAAGGGTAACCTATTCAAGAGGCATCATGCAAAATATTTGACATTTTGTAATATCTCTGTTATTACTGAAGATATTAACTTCAGACGTGGACAAGATGTTAACTATCATAAGGGGAACCCATTCAACAGGTGCAGGCAACCATCAAAATATGTTTGACACAGTTATGCTCCTTTTCTGACTTAGAAATATAAAAAAAAAAAGTGACATTTTTATAACATCTCTGTTATTACTGAAGATACATACTTCAAACTCAGAAAAGTTGCATCTCAAAAGGGAAATCCATACAGCATGGGCAAATAACCACCAAAAACTTCTTTACACAGTTGTGCCCTTTTTCATCTAAGAACTTTCACCAAAAATCAAGCGGCTGCGTTTGGCACCCGCATGCGGTGCACTTGTTGTAGTTATTGTTTGAGTCATTTTGAAATGTTTCTGTACATGTTTCAAACAGTTTGGTTGTGAACTGGCGTTTTGTATCAAGGGTAGAACATCAAATGAAGCAATTTATGAAAGGCTTTAATGAGCTCATACCTAGAGGTCTGCTGGCAATATTTGATGAAAATGAGTTGGAGGTACGTCAGTATTTTCTTAAAACCATAGATTATTGCTTAACCCTGTATGACACCAAGTTTTAAGGACCTTGAGGAAGAAGCCTTTGAAAACATTGAGGGATTAGGAGAAAATGCTGGTAACAAGCATTTTTTCCTTTCCCCACAATGTTTACTTCCCTACTAATGTTTGAGTCACAATCATCTTGTTGTATACAAATGCTTTAAATTTGGACATGTCTAAAATTTTGTCATTTTGTAAAGGAGTAATTCCTTACCAGATAAGAAAATTTTATACTTGTCTATATAAAAGCATTTGCTGACAAAAAAAAAATGATGTTGCATAGTTAATTGGAATTGTACATGAGAGGCTGGAAAGTACTGTGGGAAAAAGAGAAATGCTAGTAACCAGCATTTTCTCCTTTTTCTGCAATATTTTCATACACCTTTTTCTTCCTAGAAACATGGGATTGATTGGTAAAGGTTGAAAGGCTGTCTGTGTAGATGAACATAAATTATCAGTTTTGTAAAGCTTCTTTTCAAAACACTTGTCTTGACAAAATCTGGTTTTAAGTAGCTGTAAAAGTTAAGTTGCAACATCGCATATTTACCCCCCTCCCCCTTTTTTTGTTCCTCTAATGAAGTGGGGGGGGGGGGGGGGTGGAGTTATTCTGAAATTTGGTTGATCATCTGTTGGTCCTTGTGAGGATGCAAATATGTGTCCTCTTGTCCTGGAAAAGTTGTCAAACGAATTTGGTGAAAATTTAATAGAAGTTGTCCTATCATGGTAACTTGCACACGTGCTAATTTATGATTATTACCGCAGAACTTCTGGCACTTTGAATGTTTTTCCTGATCCATTGAAAAGGTAAAAAGGAGGCAGTGGTATTCCTCAAGTTGTGATGGTTCTAGTTAATCCATCTTGGCTATTTTCGAAGAAAACTTCAAGCTATTGTCAAAGCCCTGGCTTAGTTGGTGTTGTCGTGCGAAAACTTTGACATTTGCAAAAACTTTGACATTTCATAATATCTCTGTCAATACTGAAGATATTTACCTCAAACTTGGACAAGTTGTTCACTATCAATAGGGGAACCCATACAATAAGGGCAGGTAACATCAAAGTATTTTTGACATAGTTATACCTTTTTTTTTTACTTAAAATTTTCTTTGAAAATCAAGCAGCTGCAGCTGTGTTCATGTTTGTCTTTGTTACAGTTACTGATGTGTGGACTACAGGACATAGATGTAAATGACTGGAAAGCTAATACAGCATATAAAGGAGAGTACAACCCAAATCATCCAGTTATCATCAACTTCTGGAAGGTATGCTCACACAGTTAACCCTTGTCCTGATAAATAAGTTAAATGAAACTTTGAAGCCGATAGTAAAAACCCAAATAATGTTATTTCAAATTTATTTTTTGAAAAAAATATCTCATCGGATAGTGTAGATCCAAGATCTTACGTGTTTTGTGCAGTCTGATCTTGATCTACACTATCTGCTAAAGGTCAGTGAGTTGAGCTTAGCAGCCTATAGGTTATGACATCCCTTAGTGGATGATGGTCTTTAAATTGTGCTTAATTCTTTACCACACAATCTTGAGTTTTAACAAACCTGACATAGGGGCTTTTGAAAACATAGTGGGAAAAGGAGAAAATGCTGGTAACCTGCATTTTCTTCTTTTTCTATAATGTTTTCTACCATATCAAAAAGAAATTTTATCATTTTAGCCACATTTAAATTGTCTGCAGATGCTTTGGATTCAGAATATTCCAAAGTTTTGTCGTTCAGTAAAGAGTTAAGATTGACCCTGTAGAAAACAATCCTGTATTCAATAATCCTACATCGGTACATGTCTCAAAGGTGAAGGTATAAGAATCACAATATGGAGGTCTCTGGTTGAATCCTCATTCAAGACACTGGGTTTTTTGTGGGAGTGTCTTCAGGCAAGAAACTACACAGCCTTTGCCTAGCTTTGGTGAAAACCCAGGACACACATGAATAAGTGAGCTGTTGCTGTGATATTGCTGAAATAATGTTGAAAGCAGTGTATGGAACACTATTCAACCAATCAGCTGACAATGAACCTGAGAAACAAAATTCAGGAAAACATTATTGGGGTCCTTTTTCCCAGGTTTTCTATCTTTTCATATTAACTCTTTACCAAATGACAAAATTCTAGACTGGTTTAAATTGAAGACATTTGCAGACAACAAAATACATATGACATGAAAATTGAAAGTTGTCACGGGAAGGGTAGAAAACATCGTGGGAAAAGGAGAAAATGCTAGTTACCAGCATTTTCTCCTTTTCCCATGATGATTTCAAAAGTTTTTCCTTCTCAGGGTTGATTGATTGATTAAATGATGTTTTTTGCTACTTTCAACAGTATTTCAGTCATATTCAGGGTCTTTAAAAGTCTGGATTGTGTGGTACAGGGTTAAATTATATCACATGAAGCCACATTTTATTTGTAGACTGCAAATGTTTTCAACACAGGCAAATTTTGTTGTCAGGTCAAGGGATGGTAACTTACCTGCCAGTGTTAGGATGATGATTATTACTGTTTACCCTTGGAACAACTTTTGTTCTTTTTATAAGGACCAATTCTTTGGGCTAGGATGTATATACCCTCCTCCACATAAAACTTGTTGTAAAATTTCTTAGAGTGAATGATTCTTTTTTAACTCATTACCACGCAATCCTGAGTTGTGGGAAGCAGAGAAATTGCTGGCAACCAGCATTTTCTGCTTTTCCTGCAATGTTTTCTAACCTTCAGGATCAAATTCAATCATTTGAGCGACATTCATTTTGTCATCTGCAGATGCTTTGCATTTTGACCAGTACTGGTAAAAGAAACTCAAAGAAAGCATGGACAGCTGCACTGTCTGCTGTGATATAACTGAAATAATGTTGAAAATGACTTCAATCAATCAACATATACCTGTACACTTTGAATTTGCCCACAAATGTCTTATAGACAAAGATCCTTTTCTTAAATGGTTGTGATGCATTCATATACAGTCCTAAATTATCTCAACACTGTCCCATGGCATTTTTTCCTTTTTCCACAATGTTTCAAGAGCCCTCTTCTTTAAGTTTACAAAAACAAGGACTAAATGTGGTAAAAGGTCAGTTGTGCTCTCTTAGTTAAGCCTTTACCAAACAATCTCAAGTTTTTACAACCTCCTGTGGAAAGGCTTTTGGAAACACTGTTGGAAAGGAGAAAATGCTGGTAACCAGCATGTTCCTCATTTCCCACAAGTTTTCTCCCGTCTCAAAGACAACCGTATCATGTTAGTTACATTTTATTTGTCGTCTTTGTTGGCTCAGTTGGTAGCATACAGGACTTGAGAACAGGGGGTTGCTGGTTCGATCCCCAGCATGGCTAATTTCTTTCTAAGGATTGATGATAGTCATAGTGACAGGATTCATTCCTCTTTCACCCCTGACCATTGTCTCAACCATGCTTATTTTGGAAAGTTGCCTGTGGCTTGGAAAGAATATTGTACATAGTACTGGTAAAAGAAACTCCAGGAAAGCATGGATAGGTGCACTGGGCGCCATGATATAACTGAAATAATGTTAAAATCAGTGTTGAACACCATACAATCAATCAATCAATAAGTTTTGATGATAACAAAATTTTGTTATCTTTCTTAGATGACTATTGGCTTGTTGTGCTATTTTCAGGCAATCTATTCATTCAACAATGAGACAAGATCCAGGTTACTACAGTTTGCCACAGGGACATCAAGAGTGCCTATGAATGGATTTAAGGAATTACAGGGTAGTAATGGACCCCAATTGTTCACCATTGAAAGATGGGGCAACCCTGAACAACTGCCCAGAGCTCATACATGGTAAGAAATACTTGGAAATAAAGAGAATATTATGTTAACCCCTAGAGCACCAAATTATTCAAACACGCTTTTTCAGTCTAAAAATAAAACAAAAATAGCTGCAATTTCAAGGCAGGAACCAATCTGGAACGAATCCAAAATGTCCCAGCAAAGCGGACAGTGTAGATCAAAGATAATTCTGCATGTTTTGTGCAGTCTGATCTTGGTCTAACAGGCTGCAAAGGCACCTGTAGTGGAAAAAGGTGCTATATGGGTTGAGTGTCGAAAAGTTTTTCCTCTCTAACGAGGTTAGGATATTTATGATAAAACTTATAGCCATGATGATGTTTTCTTGCAAAGTTAGACAACAGTGATATATCTAGACACTGACACGATGTATATGGTTTTTAGGAGATTCAATCATTGAAGTTTTGTTTTATATTTACCTAACACAAATACTATCATTTTGGCTACGGCAAATTTGTCATCTGCAAATGTTGTCTAACTTGAAGAGTCTAAAATTTTGCCAATTGATCAATGGTCATTCTCAGCCAGTAGTGTCCAGACAGTTTGGCAAGAATATCTTACAAATTTTGCCAATTTAGATCAAGATCAGATGACAAAAAACATGCAGTCTGATCATGATATTTGCAGCACCTGAAATTATGCTCACGACTTTCATGATTTATGAAAATCTAAATGCTTGTATTTTGTTTCCCTTATTTTCAGTTTTAACAGGATAGATTTGCCCCCATATGACAGTTACTATGATCTGAGGAAAAAGCTTGTTACAGCCATTGAAAATGCACAAGGCTTCGAGGGAGTTGACTGAATTGTAAGTGATTGACGGACATGACAGTGTTGTGTTACCATGTAGATATTTTGTTAAAACTGCATTCAATTTCAAAACAAATATCGAATCGTGTAATTTAACCCTGTACCAAATAATTATGTGTTTTAACAACACAAAGGAAAAAGGCTTTTGGAAGCTTTGTGGGAAAAAAATGTTGGTAACTGGCATTTTCTTCTTTTTCCACAAAGTTTTCTACCCTTTTATAGCCCAAAGCTATCGCTTATGCCACAGTCAATTATTTGTCTGCAAATGCTTTCAACAATGGGATGTCTAAAAGTTTGTCATTTGGTAGGGGTTTAACTCTTTACCAAACAATCCCGAGTTTTAATGACCTTCAGAAAGAAGCCCTTTGAAAACATTGTGGGAAAAGGAGAAAATGCTGGTAAACCAGCATTTTCTCCTTTTCCCACAATGTTTTATACTCCATCAGAGAGAAATTCCACCAGTTGAGCCACATTTGAATTGTTGTCTGCAAATGCTTTCAATTTGGACAAGTCTAAAATTTTGTCATTTGGTAAAGAGTTAAGTGAGCAAAGACATGGCATATCAGGGTATGCCATATCATTCTGAAAGCCAAGAATCCATTTTACAAACAACGTTAGTGCTTGATAAATTCTTTATCTTAAAGACTAGCTCTCTAACATGTCTTGTTACTTGCTGCAGCCAATTACAAAGTTGGTTGTGAAATTTATTGTTGAATTTTGTATTAAATGCTAGCCCGCAATTCTGATTTTTACCAATCCTGAGGAAGAAAGCTTTTAAAAACATTGTGGGAAAAGGAGAAAATGCTTGTAACTAGCATTTTCTCCGTTTCCCTCAATGTTTTCTACCCTATCAAGGGCAAATTTTGTCATTTGGGTCACCTCTGATTTGTTGTCTGCAAAATTAATACTTTCAATTTGAAAGTCTAAAATTTTTTCGTTTGTTAAAAAGTTAAGTCTTGATTAAGAATCCACTAATTTTAGATAAGTGATGAAAATATCCCTCAGAAATCATCAATATAACTCCTCCCACAATGAAGTGAGATAGTAAACGGGACTCAGGTTGTCTTTCTGTAGATGCAGTTTTTTGTCCACTTCTTCGCGTACAGTTTTACCCAATCTGGCCCAATTTCAAGGGAAGCCTCCCTACCATCAGAACCTGTGCCCCTGCAATCATGTTGGTTGACTATTGCAAGAGTTAGAACCATTGATTTGAGCCATGCTCTGGCAAAAGGGGGCTTAATTCATCTCTGTGATGTATGATACCAACCCAAGTCATCACACGTTCATGGATTCATAAAGTTCATTTTGTCCGACTCAATCATGAAGTAAACCGGTCATTGGACATGCAGAAAATTGATCAATAGCAAAATGTTTTGGCCAAGGTCAGCTTGCGCAGACTCTGCAGGCAGACCTGGGTCAATACTTTTTGCAGATGCAGTAAAGCTCTTTTTCATAGAGCATTTCTCTTTTTTTTTTTCAAGTTAGCCTGACAAGGCAACCAGTAGGGGATGGCTGTTTTGCCTGCAACAGTTCCAAGTTTTCATAAGCGAAAAAATGAAAGCCGATTATCTTTAAATTCCCTCATTGAAAGCAGAAATCAAACTGCAGGGTTTTGAAATAAACTTAAAAAAAAAACCTTTTTTTTTCTTAAACTGCATCATGCTATGCACACTGAGTGTTGATCAATGTATCATAATGTTGTTATTATGTTTAAATTAGAGGCAGGATGGAGAATTTTAGGGGAATGATAAACGCCAGAGGAGTGCATGTTCCTGCATGGAATTTATTGTTCTAGTAAAATGCTTGATCAGCCTCTATCTAAATTAGTGTTTAACATACTTTTAGCCAGTGTTCAACCGTAAACAGTAACAACCCAGAGAAAGAAAGCTTTGGAAAAGGAGAAAATGCTGGTAACCAGCACTTTCTCCTTTTCCCACAATGTTTTCCACCCTTCCAAGCACAAATTTCAATTTTTGAGCCACACTGAATTTGTTGTCTGCAAATGCTTTCCACTTTGACAAGTCTAAAATTGTCATTTGGTTAAGAGTTAACTGTTGCCCACATGTCATCACAATGGTTCCTACTCAAATAATGTATCTCCTATGTTTGATAATGATTTTAATGGGAAAGGTGGAGTTTATGAAGTAAATGCTTGCATGCATCTTTTTTCTTCAGTTTATTAATAACAGAAAGTCAAAAATGAAAAATAATGGGGCATTTTGATTGGCTGAAAAAGTGTGTTGAACACTAAAATCATGTACAACTGCTCAACATGCTTACTGGTTGCTTTCCGTTAGAGGGAATACCATAGGTAGACTTTTGTTTAAAGTATTGGTGATTTTCTTTTTCTTTTCATAACAACTTTGGGTTAACCCTTTACTAGATGACAAAGTTTTGGACTTGTCTACATAAAAAAAGGAATTATAAGATGACATTAACTATAGTTGGTCTTTGAAAGAGTAGGAAACAATGTTGGAAAAGGAGAAAATGCTGATTAACAGCATTTTGTTCTTTTCCCACAATGTTTTAAAAGGCCTTATTTCACAGTGCCATTATAAGACTGTATTATTTGGTAAAGGGTTGATTTATCATGTTTCTGATTTTAATCATTAACAGAAATTGGTTGTTTCATCATGATTATTAAATTCTTCATCTGTATGAATTATTATCCAATAACCTCTGTACAGTAATTTGTGATGTCCCTTGCAAAGGTCATAGATGAACATCAGCCTTCACATCTGTGCAATCTTATCTTGAACTGGAATCTTTCATAATTAACTGTTTAAGCTTTGGTGTACTTAAAACTTTGAAAATGTTTGAGCTCTTTGCCAGACATAAAAATTTTTAACTAGTCCTAATTAATCCTTTCCCACTGAATCCTGAGTTTTAACGACTATGGGAAAGGAGCCTATTGAAAACATAGTGGGAAAAGGAGAAAATGCTGGTAACCAGCATATTCTCATTTTCCCACAATGTTTTCTACCTTCCCAAAACAAATTTCAATTCTCGAGTCACATTTATTATACCCCTGCAAAACAAATGTTTTCGGGGGTATACTGGAATCAGCCTGTCTGTCCGTCCGTGTGTCCATCTGTGTACAAAATACTACTAATTTTGTGTTGCAAACTCCTCCTCCAGTTTTCTTTCAATTGTATTGAAACTTTGCACATACATTCATCATATATTGAAGGTTTGCAAGACGCAAAGTGTCAACTGCTCCTACTTCATGAATTATCTCCCCTTGAACTTGACACTTTTTTTTCTCTTAACATCCATCTCTGTATGAAATACTAGTAATTTTGTGTCGCGAACTCCCACAAAAGTTTTTCTGCAATTGTTTTAAAACTTTGCACATACATTGATCATATATTGAAGGTTTTTAAAATGCAATTTAAAGCCTTATGCATCCATTCTAAAACTCCTTCACATGGCAGTTTATATATAATTATGAACATAGACACCATTATCTGTTCCTTACCAACATTTTTCATTAAATGAGTACATTCCTCAAAAAAAAAAAACATTGGTCAATTACAGCTCTTGCAGGGGTATTAAGTCACATCCTGTGACAAGTTCTAGTTTTGTTAGGAAATGCTTTGAATCTGTACTAGTCTAATTTTTTGTTGGTTGGAAGAGTTAAAAGAGTTTGCAGTGATGAATTAAACATGATTTAACCCTTTACCAGACGACAAAATTTTTGCCTTGTCCAAACTGAAAGCATTTGCAGATGGCAATTTCTGTGTGGCTCAAATGGTGCAACTTTTCTTTGATAGGGTAGAAAACATTGTGGGAAAAGGAGAAAATGCTGGTTACCAGCATTTTCTCCTTTTCCCACTGTTTTCAAAAGGCTTCTTTCCCAGGGGCGTCGAAAGGCGGCATTGTGCGGTAAAGGGTTAATGGATGTGATTTGGCTTTTAGCAGAATAGAAACTTTTTTTTGAAAAGGAATAAGCGGTAGTAACAAACATTTCCTCCTTTACCCAATATGTCTCCTAAATCCTGTTTCCTTGGGCTTGTTAAACCCTGGGATAGTTTGATGAAGGGCTAAATGCATATAGGGAAAAGAGCGATTGCATGTACCAAGCTCCTTTTCTATCAATGTTTTCTAAACAATTCCAGAAAGGCACTTTTCCCTTCCTTAAAATATGTGTCCAGTATGAAATTTCACTTTTCTGATATTGTTCTTAAATTAGCCTGTGTAGAAAATGATAACCTTCTACTAGATAATCCCATGTTTTAATGACTCTAAGGAAGAACACTTCTGAAAATATTGTGGAAAAAGGATAAAATGCTGGTAACCAGCATTTTCTCCTTTTCCCACAATGCTTTTACCCCTTCAAAGATATATCCCATCATTTGAGCTATATTCATTTTCTTGGCTGCATTTTTTTTTTTTTTTTTGACAAGTCTAAATTTTTTTTCATTTGTAAACTCGTCACCACAGAACAAAATTTGAGACATTCCCGAATTGAAAGTATTATTTTGCAGATAACAATAATTATTGAATTGTAGCTCAAATAATCAGATGTAGAAAACAATAAGGGAAAAGGAGAAAATGTCGTTTACAATGTTTTTAAGCATCTTCCTTGGGGTTGGTAAAACACAGCATTGTTTGGTAAAGGGTTTAATGTTTAAAATTATGTTTATGTTCACGTGTTTCTACCCAAGAAAGGAAGTAGTATTTGTAGTTAACTTGTAACCAATCAAACTGTTGGCTTTTTATCTGTATGCTCTTTTTTCCAGAGATATGTCATTCATTGTAATCGAGACTGTTGTTTTGAAAACTGGTATTATCCATATGATGACTGTGTTAAATTATTCACAAATGCTAGAACAAAGGGAAGGATAATTCTTGCAGTTATATTGTTTACTTCTTTGAAAATTAATCATGTTGTAAAATGTATCCCATTTTGACAAATATAAGCGTGTCATTTGCTTTCGAGATTTTCTGAATTTCCTGCTGTTTGATAAAGAGATAACTCTTTTATCAAACCACAAAATTTTAGACAAGTCAAAATTCAAAGAATCTGCTGCTGAAAAAAATGAATGTGACTCAAAAATTTAAATTTGTTTTGGGAAGGTAGAAAATATTATGGGGAAAAAGGAGAAAATCCTGATTACCAGCATTATCTCCTTTTCCCCCAATGTTTTCAAAAGGCTTCTTAAAGGTCATTAAAACTTGTGATTGTGTGGTAAAGGATTAATAAGGCAAAAAAAAATTATATGGAAATTTTATTCCATGAAACAAATTTTTCAAGTTTTATCATTTTCAGTACCTTTCCTTGCTGTCTTGTGTTGTACTTTTCTTCTTTGTGAGACTTTATACTTGATTTATTTATGAAATCTTTTATTGTGATATATTTTGTTGATAAACCATTTATACTGTAAAAATAAGAAAATAAAAGCAGACATAACATTACACAATTTTTCCGTTTTCTTTAATAACGTTTTACCTCACAATCCTGAGTTTTAACGACCAAAGACAAGGCTTTTGAAAACATTGTTGGAAAAGGAGAAAATGCAGGTAACCAGCATTTTTCTCCTTTTCCAACAGTGTTATCTATCCTGTCAAAGACAGAAAGCATCAATTTAGCTGCATGTAATTTGTCGTCTTCAAAACGAAATGCTTTCAATTTGGTCCAGTCCAAGATTTTGTCCTTTGGTAAAGAGTTGAATAAATATGAGCCATTCTCTGGCAAAAGGGGGCTCAGTGCATCACTGTGCTGCATTATATACCAAGCAAGCCATCACATGATTATGGTTCCAAATAGCCACTTTCTTCACAACTGACTAAATAATGAGGTAGACTGGTCCTTTGACATACAGAAAGACCAATAGCGAAAAGTTTTGGCCCAGGTCAGCCTGCACCGACTGCGCAGGCTGACCTGGGTCGATACTGTTCGCAGATGCATTAAGCCCCCTTTTCACAGAGCATGGTACATATCTGGACATAATGATGTCCTCTAAGCTCATGGGAGTATGAGGTTCAGCAAGAAGATGTGAGGTGCCCCTATGATATGACTGAAATAATCTTGAAAGAGGCATAAAACACCACTCAATCAAGCCATGAATAAAAAAAAAAAAGACTATTAACACTTTACCAGACGACAGAATTTTAGCCTTCTCCAAAATGAAAGCATTTGCAGACAACAATTTCAATTTGGCTAAAATGGTGCAATTTTTCTTTGATAGGGTAGAAAACATTGTGGGAAAAGGTGGAAATGCTGGTTACCAGCATTTTCTCCTTTTCCCACAATGTTTTCAAAAGGCTTCTTTCCCAGGGGCGTCAAAAGGCGTCATTGTGCGGTAAAGGGTTAAACCATGTGTATGATCCTATCCATTTTCAAATTTGTCCAAAATATTCTCAAGACAAACATTTTGAGCATCCGAGTGAAAATGTGGCCTATAGAGTGTAAAGGAAATGAAAGTTGATGTAAGCCACACAATGGGCACAGGGCATATTACTAAAGCTAACCTTTAAAACTTCATGCTCAAGTGTGCTATAAGCAAATACACCAGTCCGTATTCACCAACTATTCTTAACCCTTAAGCTGCTAATCGCGACCCACTGACCTTTTGCGGGCAGTGTAGATCAAGATCAGACTGCACAGAATGTGCAGTCTGATCTTTAATCTACACTGTCCAATACAGTATTTCCTTTCTGGTGAAATCAACTTTGAAACCGCAATGTTTGGGCTTTTAGTATTGAGTAGAAATTTGGGTTTTATTTATTCAGAAGATTAAGTGTTAAGAACATTCTTGGTCTTGTTCTCCAAAATTTTCCAAATATGAAAGTAACACACCCTCTGATTGCATTTGGTTTAGCCAATCAGAAGTTATGTTACTTTCAAACTTGGAAAATCTTGAAGAATAAGTCTTGGAACGTTCTTAAGAATGGTTGAATACAGACCCTGGCAGATTACAAATGATAAAGCAAAGTACTGCAAAAAAGATTTTAATGGTTTTATTTTTATAGGTTTTACTTCAGATAGAGTCTAATCTCAACAAATTGTCTTTATTTTGTTGTTCCCAATTCACCGTTGGATTGGCATTAAACTCCAATACAAACAAACAAAATCACCATCAGACTGCTTAATAAGTAAAATGATTATTTTCAGCAAGAAGGAACAGCCTACATAAATAATACTGTCAATTCAAAGCTAATCTGCCACAAACTTCCACAGCATTAAACCAGCAAACAGGGTAACACAGTATTTTCTTATCTATGATCTTAACCCTTTACCACAAACCATAATTTTAGACTCATCCATATTAAAAAATTTACAGACCACAATATTTTTTTTTTTTCATGGGATAGTATGTCTTCAAATATGTAGAAAACATTGTGGAAAAAGGAGAAAATGCTGATTACCAGCATTTTCTCCTTTTCCACAATGTTTTCAAAAGGTGACTTCCTCAGGCTCTTTAAAACTTGGGATTGTGTGGTAAAGGGTTAATACTGATAGCCCTAAACCAGGATTTAATAGTATGCCTGCTGTGTTGATAAAAATACATCTGCACAGAATGTTCAGCCTAATCTTTAATCTGTACTTTTTGCTTCTATGCTAGATATTCTGGCAAAAACACCTTTGAAACTGCAATATCTGCAAGGTTGTAATTGATACTTATTTAAAACTACAAGGGTCAACTCTTTGCCAGATGACAAGAGTTTAGACCTGTCCAAACCTGAAGCATTTGCAGATGACACAAAATGAGGCTAAAATCTCTGATAGGGTAGAAAAGATTGTGGGAAAAGAAGAAAATGCTGATTATGAAACATTTTCAAAAGCCAATTTCATCAGCGTCTTGAAAACACCAGATTCCTTTGTAAAAGGTTTATACAAATTTTTAAGTTGCTCTTCATAAAAAAATGCAAAATAGTTCTGATTGCAATTTGTGCAAAAAAAAGATTTATCCTGTCACCTCCTATAAATTCCACCATATAACAGGGGATATATGGTCACTTGACCACATGACTAGGTTTATTATGTCAGTTGGTCACATGATCATGGTTTATTAGGCTAGTTGGTCATGTGACCTGCCAGAACTCCTTTTTTAGGTGCCAGTACACGAAATCAATATTTCAAAGTAAAATTATCGCTTAAAATTCAATGCACATGTTGATTTTTCTCATTATTTAAAATAAAACAGAATTCTTCGCTACAACATTCTTCGGAGGTTACGTCATGTTTATGACGTAGTCAGTATCGTTCATGACGTCATTATTACAGCTGCATAATCAAAGCGCTTTGCACAGTTTGCCATACAAGTGTGTTTTTTTCAAAGTGCAAAAGATGTCAATACGTGCCTTAATTTCGAGCGAAATATGCTATCTAGTCGGATTTATGTTTGTAAATGTGAAACAGGATAAACAGAATAGTGTTGTGGATTGGAAAATTTGAAGAATAGACAGTCGTGCCTTTGATTCCAGGAAAGTTTGTCAGGCTCGGCTCTGAAATTTTATGGTATCAGTACCATAAGATATTGAATAAAAGGTACAGTCTATGTATCATGTTTGTTTTTTGCTTTGTTTTGTTTATTTACAGTGCGTGACAGGATGAATAGATGGTTGGTGTCTTGGATGGTTTAAGTTTATCGGGCTCGGCTCCGGAAACTATTCGGTTCGCCTTCGGCTCACCAGATAAATTCCTCCGCCTTGCCTGATAAACTTAACCCATCCAAGACACCAACCATCTATTCTCTACATATACATGTAGTAGAGCTTTCTTTAATAAGATAAGGCAGAATTCTTTGGCGATAGTTGTAATAATTTGAATTAATTAGTTTCAATTTTCAGTGTTCGATATTTGTTAGCAATAATAACATGAATGTTGGATCCTTCTTCCTCACTGAAAATGTTTAAACCATTTATTTTATCAAGCAATAAACAGGTTAAGAATTGTATGTAAGTATGCCAATTAATAGATATTTTCAATAAAAAATGTCTTAAGTTTATATAAAAAGAAAAAGGCAGGCTACTTAATTGCATGCTTATTTCGTAATTTTGGGACTGAACATAAATTTTTCAAACATTCATACTCAAGAAAGTACAAGTATCATAACACTAGTCAAAGACCAATATGAAGGAATCAATTTAAAACAACAAAGTCTACAAGTATGTCATTCTCTGTCAATTGGTTTGTCTATTTTTGCACTTAAAAAGTTCTCACAGTCGTACTTTTTCACAATACTTACAAAGTTTGAAAGTTACTATCATGTATCTTTTCATTCTTCTCTCACTTCCTTCTCTCTCCACTCTCTGATTCTATACTTTCTCTCCCTCCTTCCCTCTTATTGTCTAGGTCACCCCTTCCCGCATTGCTTGCTCTTTCTCTCTCCCCTCCCTTTCTCTCTCTCTCTCATTCTATCACACATTGTTTTATGTCAAGTTCCCCTATATTTCTCATAGATACATCTCTCTCTCCATTGTCAAATTGTTCTGTCAAGTTCCCCTGTATTTCTCCCTCTCTGTCTCCCTCTCTCGCTGCCCCTCTCTTGCTGCCCCCCCTCTCTATCTCTCTCGCCCCCTCCTCTTCTCCCTAAATTGTTCTAGAACAGTAACACAACTTAAGTTACTTCCATTGACAGTGTGGATCAAGATCAGACCACACAGAAAGTCCAGTTTGATCCTTGATCTACACTCTCTTCTATTACTTAACACTCCAGCCTTGATTAGAGCACTATGATGGACCTTTCCCAACAAATCTTTCATAGCAGTATTTGGCCCTCTAGGATAAAACTTAACCCTCTCGTATGTTCCACTATCCAGGATATTTAAATCCTTACCAGATGACAAAATTTCAACCTTGTCCAAATTGAAAGCATTTGCAGACAATAAATCAATTGCTATTTTAAACATGAAGTTTGTATTTCACTGAGTAGAAGAAATTGTGGGGAATGGAGAAAATGCCAGTTACCAGCAATTTCTCATTTTCCCACAAGGCTTTTAAAAGCTGTTTCCTTCTACACTGGACAAGAAAACAGCAGAAGTGGTGAAAAACAAAAAACGTCGTGATATAACTGAAACACTGGCTCGTAATCAAGCCTTCTAGACACAACTTGTGGTGCCTTTGCAGACAGTGTAGATCAAGATAAGACTGCACATTGTTCTAAGTCTGACCTTGGAACCACACTTTCCAAAAATCAAATTTTTGGTCTCTTTTTCCAAAGACAAACATTCTGCAAGCTGAAACAAAATCTGGGCTCCAATACAGATAAACAAAGAGATGATCACAATAGTTGTGGTGTCTTTGCAGACAGTGTAGATCAAGATAAGAATGCACATTGTTCTAAGTCTGATCTTGGAACCACACTTTCCAAAAATCAAATTTTTGGTCTCTTTTTCCAAAGACAAACATTCTGCAAGCTGAAGCACAATCTGGGCTCTAATACAGATAAACAAAAAGATGATCACAACAGTTCACCTTAACTCTTTACCGAACAACAAATGTATAAAGTAATCCAAATTGAAAGCATTTGCAGATAACAAAATAAATGTAACTCAAAAATTTGTTTTGGGAAGGCTAGAAAACATTGTGGGAAAAGGAGAAAATGCTAGTTACCAGCATTTTCTCATTTTCCCACAATGTTTTCAATAGTCTTATTTTTCCAGGGTTGTTATAACTTGGGAATATATGGTAAAGGGTAAGCACTTCGTACTTGGGTGAGCTTTGAAAAATATAAAACTATTTAACCCTTTCCCAAACAAGCCCTGGTTTTCACGTGTCTCCAGTACAAGTCTTTTGAAAACACTGTGGGAAAAGGAGAAATTGCTCGTTACGAGCAATTTCTCCTTTTCCCACAGTGTTTTCTACCCTTCTTGATAACGTTCTGCCATTTTCATTAAATTTGAAATTGTCATATGCAAACTCTTTCAATTTGGACCAGTCCAAAATTTGTTGTTTGGGAAAGGGTTAAAACACAATCAAACCTGCATTAAGCCTTTACCACACAATCCTGAGTTATAAAGACCCTGAAAAATCAGACTTTTGAAAACATTGTAGGAAATGGAGAAAATGCTTGTAATCAGCATTTTCTCCTTTTCCCACAATGTTTTATAGCCTTTCAGAAACAAACACAATGGTCTGAGCCATATTTAATCTGTCATCTGCAAAGCTTTCAATTTGGACAAGTCTAAGTTTTTGTCATTTGGTAAAGAGTAAACCCTTTACCAAAAAAATGTGTTTTAACAAACCCAAAGAAGTAAGTTTCAGAAGACATTAAGGAAAAGGGAGAAAATGGTGGTTACCAACATTTTCTCCTTTTTACACAATGTTTTCTACCCTTTCTCAACACATATTTGATTTGATTTGTCAACTTTGCATTTCTAATGGCCCTACATTTAACCCTTTACCACACAATCCCGACTTTAAATGACCCTGGGAAAGAAGCCTTTTGAAAACATCGTGGAAAAAGGAGAAAATGCTGGTAACCAGCATTTTCCCCTTTTCCCACAATGTTTTCTACCCTATCCAAAACAAATTTCAATTTTTCAGTTATTTTGTCTGCAAATGCTTTCAATTTGGACCAGTCTAAAATTTTGTCGTTTGGTAAAGAGTTAAGTGATAATGTGATCCTTTTCAAATACACATAGTGATCACTTCACCCTTTACCACACAATGAAACTTAAGACTGATCCAAATTGAAATCATTTGCAAAGAAATAGTAAATGAGGCAGAAATACTGAGATTTGTCTATGAAAGGTGAGAAAACTTTGTGGGAAAAAGAGAAAATGCTGGTTACCAGAATTTTCTGCTTTTTCACAATGTTTTAGAGCTTTCTTTCTCAGTGTCGATAAAACTTGGGATTGTGTGGTAAAGGGTTAAGCCATTTACAAATAAAATTTTTGACAGCACATCCATGTACAAGTTTGTGAAAATATGATTCAGTTACAAACCTTTGCTTCCTTTTCCACAATGTTCTCCATATCATTCATAAAAGACATTTTCCTTTCCATCAAACTCTTTCCTTTGTGTTGCTTAAAAAATTAAACAATTTTTAGAATGGCAAAAATATCCTGTGCAGTAAATGGTCAAGTAAAAATGACTGTGACAAGAGATGCAAGAAATATCACATCATTCAAAACAAGATAAAAACATTGCAACAGCACTTCCAATACACTAAGAAAGGGACAAAATACCTTAAAATCACTTAAGAATGTTGTTAACCCTTTACCACACAATCCCAACTTTTAACGACCCTGAGGAAGAAGCCTTTTGAGAACACTGTGAGAAAAGGATTGATTGATTGACTGTATGGTGTTTAACACCGTTTTCAACATTGTTTCAGTTATATCGCAGCGGCCAGTGCACCTATCCGTGCTTTCCTGGAGTTTCTTTTACCAGTACTCCGCACAATATTCTTTCCAAGCCACTGGCTGCTTTCCTACATAACCATCGTCGAAACAATGGTCAGCGGTGAGAAAGGAATGAATCCTGTTGCAATGACTATCATCAATCCTCGGAAAGAAATTGGCCAAGCCGGGGATCGAACCAGTGACCTCCTTTTCTTAAGTCCTGTACGCTACTGACTGAGCTACAGGGGCTTGGCGTGGGAAAAGAGAAAACGCTGGTAACCAGCATTTTCTCCTTTTCCCACAAAGTTTTTTACCCTATCAAAGACAGAAATCATCATTTTGAGCTACATTTGATTTGTCATCTGCAAATGCTTTCAGTTTGGTCCTGTCCAAAATTTTGTCGTTTGGTAAAGGTATAAACAAACAAGAGTATCACATGATGGTGCCAATGCTCAGCGACGGTTGCTTATAAAGTATCAACACATGTCAGCCTGTGCAGGCTAACCTGGGTCAAAACCTTTTGCTATTGTTGAATTTTCTGCACGGCAAAAGACCAATCTAACATATGATTCAGTCTGTTGTTAGACAAAATTGAATTTACAGATCCATAGTTATGCAGTCACCTGCTTGGTATGATGCTTAGAGAAGATGCAGTTAGCCCTTTTTTCCAGAGCACTGCTCAAATATATTTCATTGACAGAAGCAGTACTAATTAACCCTTTACCACACAATCTCGACTTTTAACGACCCTGAGAAAGAGGCCTTTGGAAAACATCGTGGGAAAAGGAGAAAATGCTGGTAACCAGCATTTTCTCCTTTTTCCACAATGTTTTCTACCCTGTCATTGACAATTTCCATTATTTTAGTAACAATTAAATTGTCATCTGCAAATGCTTTCAATTTGGACAAGTCAAAATTTTTGTCATTCGGTAAAGAGTTAATTTACCAAGCAACCCTGTAGCTTAATGACCCTGGGAAAGGCGGCTTTAAACACACTGTGGGAATTGGAGAAAATGCTGGTTATCAGCATTTTCTCTTATTCTCACAATGTTTTCTATCCTTCAATGAAAAATCCAATCAACAAAGTCAAATTTATTTCGCTAATGGCACAAAAAAAAAAAGAATTTGGTCAGGTCCACAATTTTGTAACTTGGTAACAAGTGAAATGAAAAATGGGACATAACTGATTAAAAAATATTTTGACAGTTACCCACGCCATTTGTATTGGGCTGCTGCTGATAAAAAATAGTCCAAATTTAAAGAAAACATCTTCAATAAAGGAGAGCTATCAGAACATATCTAAGCTTTTGCACTACAATGACGATGCAGACAAAGACTGGGCTATGAAAAAGTTTCAAAAGTTTTCCTTGAACTGTTTACCAAATGACAAAAATGTAGACTTTTCTAAACTGAAAGCATTGCAGATGACAATTTAGATTTGACTCAAATAATGGAACTTGGCTTTAAAAAGGTGAAAAACATTGTGGGAAAAGGAGAAAATGCTGGTTACCAGCATTTTCTCCTTTTCCTAAAATGTTTTCAAAAGGTTTCTTTTCACGAGTCCTTAAAACTCAGAATTGTGTGGTAAAAATTAAAACAGCAGAGCTAATAAGATTAATACTACACATAAAACCATTGCTGCCGTATCACAAAACTCATCATAATTATCTATAACTTGCACATCCGATGCTACTGGTATATACAATCCAATATGGAACACAGAGTGTCCAATCTTTATCAGACTATAAAATTTTAGACTAGTCTAAATTAACAGCATTTGCAAGAACTGTAAATTTAAAGCGGCTCAAAATGATGGGATTTGTCTTTGAGAAAGTTGGAAAAACTTTTTTGGAAAAGAAAGAAAAAGCTAATTAGCTGCATTTTCTCCTTTTCCCACAATGTTTTCACAAGCTTTATTCTTAAGGTCTTTTAAAAGGGGATTCTTTGGTGAGGGGTTAACCCTCTAAAAATTAGAATTTTGATTACTCAGCCATCGCCACACCTATATTGCAGATCTTCACCCTTTACCAGACCATAAAATGTTAGGCTCGTCCAAATTGCAGACAACAATAATATGTGGCTCAAATGATGAAAAAGAAATGATCAAAGAAAGTACAAAACATTATTGGAAAAGGAGGAAATGCTGGCCAACACTGTTTTAAAAAAGCCTTGTATCGATGGATTTGGTAAAGGATTGTTTGGTAAAGGGTTAAAATGTTCCCCTTTAAACTGCAAGTTATCCCTGTAATACCGTATGACTGGATATTTTTGTGGCAACATATTATTTGCGGGTGGCGTCAGACTGCAAATTTTAAATGCACAAATAATTATTGTTTTTCCCTTACTGTCCTTCTTAACAGCAGACCACTCAATAGCCACTACACCATGATCAATTATAGTATTACACGCTATTGATTGATTTTATCAGTTTTGTTATCAGTCTTTGTCAGTTTGTGTATTAGAAAAATAAAAATGGCGTTGCTAAAGTATTTAGTAGGGAAAGGTCTTCCAGACCCTAACAGACCTTTATCTGAAACACTATCACCCCAGGGAGATATCAGACTGTAATTCTGTTGTTCGAGATTAAACAAGTGCTGAAAAAAGAAACACAGATGACTCTAGCCGTTTGACAGCCCACTCTTCGACGGGATCATTGGGTAAGAAGCGTGTTCAATACCTGAAGTTGTTCTTAAAAAAAGAAAAAGCTAACTCAGATTAAGAAACCGCAAAAATTAAATGCGCAAAAATTCGTTGTAACGTTTTTGGCCCCAAACCCCAAAAATTTGCACCCGCAAAAATAACCAGTTATACGGTATCTGGTAACTTAGTGTCAATGAAAAATACAAACATCAAAGAAAAAGAACGCAAATACTTCTAACAAACAATTGCTTTTTTTCCACAAATATTTATAAAGACTCCACGATGGGGAATACAAATAAATCATTATTCTGTTGCCCATTTATTTATCAACCCTTAGAGTGCTGAATTAAGAAGAGCAACCCATGCAAGTGTCACTGCTCGGCTGCTGTTGCTTGATTTTCAGTGAAAATGTTAAGTCGAAGAAGGGGCATAACTGTGTAAACAAGAGGGCCATGATGGCCCTGTATCGCTCCACTGGCTTATAAATATAAACCATAAATACTAAACATTTCAATTCTGAGCCAAATGGTTTCAAAATGAAGACTTACAAAGTTTTCTCTGTAAAAGCCAAAGTGAAAGTTGAGACCCGCAGGGCAAAGCCATTTTTGATCCCAGAGCTATAATTACTTGAACCCTGGTAGAGGTCCACAAGATAAAGCCACATGCCAAAATGATACAAGTCTATGCTGTATGGTTATAAATAAGGTGATTTTCAAGTTTTGTCCATATGAAGCCTCTGTAAAACATAAGACCCCTGATGCAAGGCTAATTTAAAAAAAAAAAAAATAAAAAAAGGAAGATTTTTTAAGTTGTCACTATGTAAACCAATGTAAAACTTGTGACCCCTGCGGCAGGACCAATTTTGACCCAAGGGCTAAAATTTTGGCCCGCTTGGTAGAGACCCACTAGATATAGCTACATGCAAAATTTGGTAGCTCTAGGCCTTATGGCTAGGTACAGGAAGATTTTTAAAGTTTTCTCTATATAAGCCTATGTAAAACTTGTGACCCCTGGGGCAGAGCCAATTTTGACCCTATGGCTAAAATTTGAAGAAACTTGATAGAGGTCTACTTCATAAAGCTACATGCCAAATTTGGTAGCCCTATGCCTTATGGTTTCAGACAAGAAGATTTTTAAAGATTTCCAATATTTTTCAGTTTTGTTGCCATGGCAACCAGAGTTTTTGAAGGAATCAAATTCTTTCAAGAAATTCTGAAGAGGACTATGGCAGGATCATTTCTGTGAAGTTTCATGAAAATTGGATGGGTAGTTTCAGAGAAGAAGATGTTTGAAATAAAAGTTAACGCAGGGACGGATGGACGCACGGATGGACGCACGACGGACGCCGGGCCATGACATAAGCCCACTGGCCTTTGGCCAGTGGAGCTAAAAATACTTTAATGGTTACCAGCTCTTCTTGTATAGGTTCCCCTTTTGATAGTTAACAGCATGTCAAAGTTTGAAGTAAATAACTTTAGTAATATATGAAATATTACAAACTGTCAAGGTTTTAGCATGACGACAAGACGACGATGTCTGGGCTATGACATTAAGTTGATATAGAAAACAATCAAGCTAATAAAATGGACCTTCTCAGCCTAAAGGTTAAAGCACTAATAGGCAAACCAACAGTTTAATGCCCTGAATTGATATACTAAGTAATTTTCTATACAAACATTTGAATTATTTATATACACTTGTATATACAGACTTAGGTGACAATTTACATTAATATTTTCTTCAAGTTAAAAAAAAAAATAATGATGAAAATAAAACAAACAAAAAAAAGCCATTTAAATGAGTTCTAAATAGATTGCATTTAAAATTGTTCACCATAATAATATGACAGCCTAGAGCTGGCTGTACACAAGAATTCATTAACTCTTAAAAATGCACCATATTTCTTCATACACGTAAAACAGATGAGGCATGCTCTGGCAAAAGGGCACTTAATGCATCTCTTTAATGCATGATACCCAGCAATTCATCACATAACTAGGGACCACTAAATATAACTAGGGATCAATACAAGCATGTCTAACAAGTGATTGTATCATTAGGTAGACTGGTCCTTTGACATACAGAAAATGGACCAACAGCGAAAAGTTTCGGCCTAGGTCAGCGTGCGCGGACTGCGCAGGCTGACCTGGGTCGATACTTTTCGCAGATAAATGAGGCCCTTTTTTAAAGAGCATGGCTCAAATTTATGTTTTGGTAATTACAAACAACACACCAGTGCTTGACAAAATAACTAAAATACTGTGACTATATCAACCTTTTTCTAAACAATCCCATGTTTTATGATCCTAGGGTTGAAGGCCTTTCAAAGCATTGCTGAAAAAGGAGAAAATGCTAGAAACCAGCATTTTCTCCTTTTCCCACAATGTTTTCTACTGTTTCTAGGACAAATTACATCAGTTGAGCCATCTTTATTTTGTAGTCAGCAAACCCGTTCAATTTGGACAAGTCTAAAACTTTGTCTCCTGGTAAAGATCTAGAGTTAATTGTCATTTTAATCCTTTGGATGCAAAGAAAATATTAGTTGTTTTAACTGACAATGTAGATCAAGACCAGACTGTACTGAACATGCAGTCTTATCTTTGATGTACACTAATCAAGATTTAGAAGATATTCCTGTTAAAAATAGCCTTATATTAGCAGTGTTTTGATTATTTTCACAACCTGAAAATCTATCTTACCTACAAAACAATTTTGAGGGTGAAAACCTGTTTTCTGGCCTCTAAGGATGTGAGAGTATTAACTTGCAAGTTCTTCCATTTAAGTCTATGTTGTCAGTAATCCTTAGAATTGTTATGTTGAGATACTTGATGAGCACCCACAACATAGGTTTCAGAGATCAAATTATGTTTCTAGAACCAAAATACCCCCATTTATTTGTATCTCTCAACCTTGTTATAATTGCACCCATATAGCCTGAGGTTCAGACATGGAAGTGGTGGGCGAGTGTTGTTGTTTATTGGGGAAATGGGTAATTACTCTCAAGTTCTTCACTAAAACCTATGCAGTGGGTACCCATTAGAAATGCCTTGACAAAACAATTCTAATGAGTACCAACAATGTAGGTTTTGTCAACAAATAATGTTTCAGAATTTGGATAATCCTGGCTTATTTGAAACTGGGTATCTAGCCTTCAACATAAGAGATACTTTGCTTCTAAATTGCATTCTTAGTTTTATTCTCAAGAATTTTAAATTTCAATGTAATGCAAACTCTAAGTGGATAAAACAAATGATTTAGTTAATCAGAAATGATGTTACTTTCTAAATAAGAATTAAACTAAGAATAAAATTCAGAATGATTGATGAAAAATGGATATATCTAAGAATTTACAATTCTGATCAGATTTTTACAATGCATGAACCAGAAACGAACAATCCCAAGTTTTAGCAACCCAGGGAAATTAGACTTTTGAAAACACAGTGGGAAAAGGAGAAAATGCTGGTAACCAGCATTTTCTCCTTTTCCCACAATGTTTTCTTACATTTTAGAAACAAATCCAATCATTCAAGCCACATTTAATTTGTCATCTGCAAATGCTTTGAATTTGGGCCAGTCTATAATATTGTCGTGTGGTAAAGAGTTAACTCTACCAAACGACAAACTTTTAGATTGTCCAAGTTGAAAGCATTTGCAGACGACAAAATAAATGTGACTCAAAAATTGAAATCTGTTTTGGGAGGGGCAGAAAACACTGTGGGAAAAGGTGAAAATGCTGATTACCAGCATTTTCTCCTTTTTCCCACAATGTTTTCAAAATGCTTCTTTCTCAGGGTCATGAAAACCCCGGATTGTTTGGTAAAGAGTTAAATGATAGACAGGCATTTCTTATGTAACATTCAAAACCTGAGCAACACACTATATCAAACCATTTCTAAAATACATGTGCATTTAATGTGGACAATCTTATAAAAACGAGACAATATATAGTAAAATCTATAAGAAGTTATTCCTCGCACTGAACGAGACTATCGTTAAAACCAATGGATACCCCCCTATTGCATGTGATTTTGTTACAGGAACAAAATCATGTATACACAGGCAGATGGACAGATGGAGGGTTGGACAAAAACTAACTTTATGCTCCACTAAAATTCTGTCGGGAGCTTGAAAAGGTTTTTCTATAATATCTACGATAAAAACTTGTAATTCGTCTATTAACCCTTTCCCAAACAAGCCCTGGTTTTCACGTGTCTGCAGTACAAGTCTTTTGAAAACACTGTGGGAAAAGGAGAAATTGCTCGTAACGAGCAATTTTTCCTTTTCCCACAGTGTTTTCTCCCCTTTTTGATAACTTTCTGCCATTTTCATCAAATTTGATATTGTCGTCTGCAAACTCTTTCAATTTGGACCAGTCCAAAATTTGTCGTCTGGGAAAGGGTTAACTCTTTACCACATGACAAAATTCTACAATTTTCCGAACTGAAAGCATTTGCAGACCACAATTTAGATGTGGCTCATATGGTCACACTTGCGTGTAAAAGGACAGAAAACATTGAAAGAAAAGGAGAAAATGCTGGTGACCAGCATTTTCTCTTTTTCCTACAATTTTTTCAAAAGGCCTCTTTCTCAGGGTAGTTAAAACTCTGAGTTACGTGGTAAAGGGTTAAAGCACATTTTTTTCCATAGCAATTTCTCCATTTTCCACAATGTTTTCAGCCCTCTCAAAAGCTAAATTTCATTATTTGAGCCAGATTTAATTTTGTGATCTGCAAATGCTTTCAATGTGGAGAATGTTAAAGTATTGTTATATGGTTAAAAGTTAATACATTACAACACAGGTTATTTTTAGACATATCTCTATATATCAGTACAAACCAGGATTTTTTCATGAAAAGGAGCATTTTGTAACTATACCTGAACAATAGAAAAATCCCGAATTAAGCTTTAGGAAAAGGAACAATAGCTTGTAACATGCAAATTGCTCCTTTCTACCACAAGTATTTTTCACAAGAGCACCACACAGGGATGCCACAGTGCAGCTGCAGTTGCTTTATCTGAAAAATTCTAGGTCCAACAGGGTGCATAACTGTGTCAAAAATACTTTGAGAGTTACCTGCCTTTCTGGTGTGAGTTTTCCCCTTTAGTAATGGACAACTAATGAAGTTTGAAGTCAATATTTTCAGTAATTACAGAGATATGAGATAATGTCGAAGCTTTCACATGGCAAGGTGACAACCACGACAACAACAGGGCTATGAGAATACCCTGAGGTTTTCTTCAAAACAGCCCAGTTAAAAATCTATCAAATTTATGGATGTAAAAAATTGCTACCCTGTTGTAAATGATCAAGTCTAATAACCAACAGCTAAGATCTCGGATGAAGAGCAGTTATAAATTTATGGCTAAATGGAGATCTGTAGGTAATTCCCACATCTTTGTACACTTTTCTAGGTAAACCAAGGTCACACAAGTACATCTGTGCAGGCATATCCATAGCAGCCAGTGGAAGAACAGGATACAAACACCATTTAGGAACAATATCAACAGTTTCAATTGGTGGATCAATAGTGAAAACTGGTGCCCTGCATTGACTGACCCACTTCACATGCGCTTGGTACCAGGCTTGATCTCTTAGAAATGAATTTTCGTGACTGTCCATGCAATTAACAATCATGTCAATTGAACTGGATGGAATGTCTGTGATAAAAAAGTAAATTACATTAGCTATCATTATACAAATTAAACGCTTTGGGAAACTCTCAAGTTAGAAACCCAAAGAAGCATACACTTTTAAGAATTCAGGATAAACAGGATAGGTCAGACAGGTTTTTTTAGGCAATAAAGCAATTTCATGATATTTCAACACTATTTTTAACCACAATATCTCAAAGTGGCAAACACTGTAAAGACAAGATTAGACTGCATGTTTTGTGCAATCTGATCTTGATCTACACTTGTCACAAAAGCAACTGTGTACTACAGTGTTAAATTTCAATCCAATAGGCCCATTTCTTTCCAAGCAGGAAATTGCATCAGAAAACACAGTGGCAATTTATCATGTCAGAATTCTTTTTTAATGTCTTGATTGTTTTGACCTTGTTACAATCATTTCTATTGGAATGATTATCAGATTTTGTATTGGATCAATATACTGTATGAATGAATGCACTCACTAAAAGGCATATGAGTTCAGTGAATACTAAGGATAAAAGCAAGCAATCAGTCCTTTTCAAAAGCTTGTTTCAAAAAATGTTTCAAAAGCTGTCCCCTGAAGAGTTTTGAAAAATCTTCTATTGTATACCGGTAGTAATGGGTTAACCCTTTATCAAACAATATTCAGTTTTAACCATCTTGAGAAAGACAGCTTTTGAAAACACTGTTGCAACAGGAAAAATGTTGGTCACCAGGATTTTCTCCTTTTCCTACAGTGTTTTCTATCCTTTCTAAGACAAATTCCATTAATTATTTCTGTCACACTGAATTTGTTGTCTTCAAAATGCTTTCAAATTTCCAACAAAGTTTTTAACTCTTTCAGTAGCAAACTCCATCATTTCAGTCAAATTTAATTTGCTGTCTGCAAATCTTTCAAATTTTCAACAAAGATTTTTTATCTTTTGAGTAACAAACTTCATCATTTGAGAAAAACTGATTTTGTGGTTTGCAGTAGTTTTCAAATTCAACCATTCTAAGATTTTGTAAAAGCGTTATATTATTTCAAGAACAGATCCTCACCCTGTACAGCACTATAACGCTTTCCATTGCACATTTCGTACATTTTTAACTCCTGCTCTACACAGGGGATCATCCGTAAAAAGTTAGGTAGGAACACATAGGTTTTCACCCCATGGTTGACTAGATGTCTAGCACAGTTTAAGCCTTGGGCGCCCTGAATATGGGGCCCACACAGCACAACAACAGTAGGTAACTGGTGGCCATTTTGTGGATTTAATCTGCAGCAAAAAACAAAAAAATAGTTTAAACATATTAACCCTATACCACACAACAAAATTTTAGACACGTCCAAACCAAAGCATTATACAGATGCCAAATTAAATGCAGCTTAAATTGCTGAAGTTGTCTTAGGTAGGGTAGAAAACACTGTGGGAAAAGAACAAAATGCTGGTTACCCACAATGTTTTCAAGTCTTCTTTCTCAAGGTCATTAAAAGTCAGTATTGTGTGGTGAAGGGTTAAATCTTTCACTGCAAGTGGAACTTCAGTGTTTTTTTATCTGTGGACAGTGAAGGATCAAGATCAAGATCTGACTGCACAGAACATGCAGGGGCAAAGGGTGTAAAAATAGTACAGTTTCTCAATACCTGTTTATGGCTGCCTGCCAATGTCAAGAGTATCATCTCACTTGAAGATCTAGCTACAAGTAGCACAACAATACACACCTACTATTGCCTCCCAGTAACTGATCTGTTATCTCACTTGCAGATTGGCCTATCATCTCTGCTTTCCTTTCTATAACCACAAACCTCTGCTATATCAAATAGCTCAAGGGCAGAGAGGGAATGTAAATAGTAAGAAGTAGCAATACAAATCTTACCCTCTGCTGCCTCCCAGTAGCTGAAGTATCATCTCATTTGAAGATCTAACTATCATCACTAATCTTCTTTCAACAGTATAACCACAAGCCTCCTCCTTATCAACTTATCAAACAGACCTCTATGTGTGTGGGTGGATGTGTGTGGGGGGGGGGGAAAAGAGAAAGAGGGGCTTTTAAATAGTTACAGTGCAACAATAACATACATACTGCTGCCTACGAGAGTAACTTAAGTATATTCTCTCTTGAAGATCTGGTTATCATCTGTAATCTTCTTTCTACAGTATAACCCTCCCCAATATCAAACATCTCAGAGGGGGTATATAGATAGAGTTACAGTTTAATAACACCTACCTACTGCTGCCTCCCAGTAACTGAAGTATCATCTCACTTGAAGATCGACCTATCATCTCTAACCTCCTTTCTACAGTATAACCGCATGCCTCTGCCATATCAAACAGCTTGTTTCTAAGATCATAGTCGATACATGGCACAACTAAACCAGAATCTACAATGGTTAACATAATAATTATTGTATTATTTTCAATTTGTGCTTATCCTGACTACTTTCAAAAACATTTGAAGGCTGAAATAATGAATGCTACACTTTATTTCAAAAATAAATGCTTATCATTGTTATGAGATTTTATAAACATTGATTGTATGGTGTTTAAAGCTATCTTCATCATTATTTCAGTTACATGTATATCGCGGCGGCCAGTGCACCTAGCCGTGCCTTCCTTTTCTTTTTCCAGTGCTCCACACAATATTCTTTCCAAACCAATGGCTGCTTTTTCACATGACAATCGTCAAAACAATGGTCAGCAGTGAGAGAGGAATAAATGCTGTCGCAATGACTATCATCAATCCTCAGAAAGAACTGCCCAAGCCAGGATCGAACCAGCGACCTCCTGTTTTCAAGTCCTGTACACTACTAACAGGGCTTGGAAGATTTTGTAAACAACATATGACATTATTCCCATGACCTTAAGCCAAAACCAGTACTCACCAATCATCCTAAAGTTACTTCTAACAGTGAATTCCATGTATAGCAATCTGATTGGCTGAGACAGAACATCTCAGCCAATCAGATGTTTAGCCTTGGAATTCAGAATTAGAACATTATATTTGAGGCATGCTATGTGAAAAGGGGGCTTAATGCATCTGTGAAAAAGTACAGACCCACGTCAGCCTGTGCAGTCCGCTGGTAAATTTTCTGTATGTCCAAGGACCAGTCTACCTCATGATTAGATCGGTTGTTAAAAAATGCTGCTATAATGGATCCGTAATTATGTGATGGCTTGCTGGGTATAATCCATCACAGAGATGCATTAAGCCCCCTTTTCATAGAGCAAATAATTAATGGAAAATACTAACGCTGAACATGAATAAAATGCAGAGTTTGCACAACGGCTGGTTGATACACCACGTAAAGTCTTGCAGATGTTAATATTGAATTTTTTTCAAAACCTAGACCATAAACTGTGTCAATGCATTGAACTCCAGCTAAGGTGGGCATACTTTTCTATAGAAAAAAAAGGACAGGATACATGGATGGAAGGAAAACTGGACAGAAAATGCAAAAAAAAAAATCCATCAGCCTTTCGAACTGGGATAACGAGGAGACAAGGTTTCAAACTTTCCTCACCTGTAACAAAAGTTCTTTCTGAATGGTTCGGTACTTTGATCTGTTGCAATATCACAGGTCCTGACTGAAGCACATTTTCATCGCAGCGATATTTGGTGGGTTTTTTATCCGACACTTTAACAACATCTGGATTACAGTTCTCGATCTCTTCAAACACTGCTTTCTTATCAAACAATGCCAGATTTTTTTCAAAGTCAAAATCATCCAGAATGGAATCCACTGGAGCACTAAAACAGTCTTGTCTCGACTGGGATCTCTTTCTGAACTCTATTTTACGAGGCACACTTGACTTTTGACAGTTTTTACTATCGGGCCCTGATGCTGAAACAATGAAGGAAAAATAGATTTAATGCATGAAATCTCTATCATTTGAAAAATACAACCATCAGCATATGTTTGTTTATCCCGTAACAAACAATCCTGCGTTTAACTATTTACCAAACGACAAAATTCCAGACTAGTCCAAATTGAAAGAAATTTCCAGATGAAAGATCAAAGTGGCTCAAATGGTGATATTCATGTCTAAAAGAGACAAAACATTGTGCAAAAAGGAGAAAATGTTGGTTAGCAGCATTTCTCCTTTACCCCCACAATGTTTTCAAATGTTTTATTCTCCTGGGTTGTTAAAACTTGGGATTGTGTGGTGAAGTATTTTATGTGTTGACAAAGGAAGCATTTTGAAAACATAGAGCGAAAAAGAGAAATTGCTTGTCAACAAGCAATTCCTCTTTTTCCCCCATTTTTTTCTAATCCACCAGAGAACTTCAGCCCATAAATTGTACCAATTTTGAATTTACTTCGTCTTCTGCAGATACTCTCCACTGGGAGGTCTAAACTATGTTGTTTGTGAAAGGCATTAGTCACTAACTGCAATAAGGAAAATTGCAGTAGGTGAATTTTAGGTAGGAAAACATCCTTAGAGAATATGGATAACCAACATAAATGAAAGTTTAACTCTTAACCAAAAGACAAAATTTTCGACTCTTCCAAATTGAAAGCATTAGCAGACGAAAAAATTAATGTGACTCAACAAATGAAATTTGTTTTGGGTAGGGTAGAAAACATTGTGAGAAAAGGAGAAAATGCTGTTACCAGCATTTTCTGTTTTTCTCCCACAGTATTTTCAAATGGCTGCTTTCTCAGATTCCTGAAAACCCGGGATTGTTTGAAAAGAGTTATACATGAAAACAAGTAAAAACAATGTGGCAAAAGGAGATTCTGATAAATAAATCCCGGGACTGTGTTAATAGATACAAAGGCTACTGTGACATAACTAAAAAACTGTACACAAAGGGTAAAACACCTAATTAAGAAACTAACGCTTTTCACAGTACATTGTACTTTGCATTACAATAAACCTTTCACCTGAATTTCTTCGAGTTCTCATTTCTTCATCTTTAGTTGGGGTGAGTCTAGCACATCTTCCATTTGTTTCATCATACCTTTAAATAAGGAGGTAAATTTTTAAATTTCTAGTTTGCAGTCTATGGTTAAATTCAATTTCGAACAGTCAACATTTGTGTCAACACTGGTTGTTAGGAAAAGGGTTAAGCCTATACCAGAGGACATACTGTTAACTTTACCAAATGATAAAAGTTTAGAGTTGTCTAAACTGAAGTATTTGCATGCAACAATTTGAACGTGGCTGGAGTTATGAGATTTGGCTGTCAAAGAATTGAAAAAATTGTGAGAAAAGCGGAAAGTGCTGGTTACCAGCATTTTCTCTTTTTACAACAATGTTCTCAAAAGCTAACTTCCTCAGGTTGTTAAATCTTGGGATTGTGTAGTAAAGGGTTAAGCTAGTCCATATTGGAAGTAATAACAAACTGCAAATTAAATGTGGCTCAAATATTGTTTTTAAAGAGTGAAAAACATTTCAGGAAAAAGAGAATGCAGGTTACAAAAAGCATGGCAAAAAGTATGCAGCAGCACGCTAAACCTATAGGAGAAGACACAAAGTTCGGTTACTGGAGAGCTACATACCTATTTAAATTATGCCGATAACCAGTTCCATTAGTATCCCTTGTCGGCGTATAACGATGCGGGCTTCGACATGAGTTACTTTTCATAGCTTCATCATACCCAAGTCTATCTTTAGTAGGTGTATTACACTCATATCTCATATCACTATACCTATCTCTAATCTGTCCATTTGTTTTCTGTCCATTAGGATTATGTTTAGAGTTCAAGTTCACAGTATCAATCTTGGGCTCTACCACGAGCCCCGGGGATGCCACATGGTCAAGATCTTCTGCTGTTTCTTTGGACAGCTTTGATGGAGTTGCGTTCTTGGGAAGGACCTTGCTGGCTTCAGCCGCAGATTTAACAATCTTAAGTTCTTTGATATCATGAGCACTGTGCAAAAAAAGTAAAAACAGCAACAGTAAAAAATTTGCTTGTAAATTTTACTAGACAAAATTTTAGATCAGTTCAAATCGAAAGTACATGTATTTGGAGACAACAAATTACATACAGGTCAGATGATGAGATTTGTCCCTGAATGGGTAGAAAAAAAATATCAGAAAAGGAGAAAATGCAATAACATATCTTCAACTCTGATGACACAATTTTGTTCATATGGAAAGTCTTTGCAGATAACAAATCACTTGCAGTTCAATTGATGAAATTGGTCTATGAAAAGGTTGAAAATATTGTGGATTACCAGCATTTTCTCTTTTTTCCACATTGTTTTCAAATGCCTTTTATCTCCAGGCTGCCAAAACTTGGGGCTGTTTTTTAACAAGAGAACTGACAAAATGTTTCTTTATCTTCCAATGACTACCAGGCTTAGTTAAAAAGAAAACAAAAAAGTCAGTATTTTATCAGTGATTCCTCACTTGAAACTAAAATTAGCACTTCTATACATGTATTTCTTTCATTGGCTACTTCATCCTTAAACTCTTTACCAAGCAATCAAATTTCAGACTTGTCCAAATTGAAAGCATTTGCAAACAACAACATAAATGTGACACAAAAATTGAACATTGTTTGTAGAAGGGTACAAAACATCACAGGAAAGAGGAGAAAATGTGGGTTACCAGCAATTTCTCCTTTTCCTAATCCTGCGTTTTAACAGACCTGAATAAGAAAACATTGTTAATAGTATGGGAAAATTCTAGTTACCAGAATTTTCTCACTTTTCCTACTGTTGGCTATTCTTCTAAAGACAATACAAAATGTCAACTACGACTGATTTGTTGCTGTCTGAAAATGTTTTCAGTTTGGAGGAGTCTAAATTTTTGTTGTCTGGCAAAGAGTCAATTGAAATGTTACAACTAACTAGAACTGTCACAAAGCGGACAAATACCCCCACCAGCACCTTGAAGCAGCACAATCAGAAAACAGAAATGATTTTCAAAACAAAGATCACCAGTGACCTTGACCTTTGACCTAAAAACAATAGGGTGCCTCCTTGGGTCATGAGCAACACACGTACAAAGTTTCAGGGTCCTGGGTCAAACAGCTATGAGTTAGAGCATGGAAACGACTTTCAAGCAAAGTTCACCTGTGACCTAGACATTTGACCCATGTGACCCCAAAACAATATGGCACCTCCTTGGGTCATGAGCAACACTTATATAAAGGTTCAGTGTCCTAGGTCAAGTGGGTTTTGAGTTAGAACACGGAAAAGAAAAGGTCTACAGACAGACGGATTGATGGACTGATAGACATAGTGAAACCATAGGTGGGGATGTATAACAAGTCATATTAAAGCACAGATGACACAAGCAAGTCAAATGTGGTGGTGGTGCCTAGCTGAAGCACTTGATAGAAAACAGACCAAGCTATCTGACATTTCACTAGATTTGCTTCAGCCTCAGCCTAAAAATTTACAAAAGTATCCCAACATTTAGACTAGCCTATTTCATTTGCATTAACCCTATACCACACAATCCTTAAAGACCCTGAAAAAAGAAGGCTTTTAAAAACACTGGGGAAAAGGAGAAAATGCTGGTAACCAGCATTTTCTCCTGTTCCCACAATGTTTTCTACCCAATCTAAGACATAAATCATCATTTGAGATACATTTATTTTGTTGTCTGGACATGCTTTCAACAAAGTCGAGTCCAAAATTTTGATGTTTAGTATAGAGTAATCAGTATATAAAGGGAAGTAATTATGCTATCTATAACAAGCAAAGGTAAGCACTTTCATACCTAATAGTAACTTCTGGTACCTCACACTTCACACCATTTCTGAATGGCTGAGAGATAGTCAGAGACTGTGAGGAGTTGTCTACCTTCTTCACCTGGCCTTGATATGTACCTAGAACATCCCCACAATTTAGGGACACCAAACATCCAACAAAATTCATGCTCACCAGAATCCAGTTTACTGCAATAGAAATAAATAACATTCTGAACAGAACTGACCATAAAAGCTGCTGAAATCAATGTAACAATTTATCTCCTTTAGACTGAAGTCTTTACTTGCAGCAGGATCAAATTTGAAAATATTGTGATAAAGATAGAAAGAGGACGAGACATTAATTAAATTGCACAATACTGTTTTCAATCCTCATTCAGTTCTCTATAAATTTTGTACCATTGACAATTTCTATTTTGCCCACCCATTTACATTTCGCACAGGTAGAAAGGACGTACAAATGGCTAGGATACAATGAAATATTACTCAATTTACCGTAATGTCCCCTATTACTGCTACCCCCTCTAATTAACCCTCCCCAAGCTTTTTTCTAACCAAAAATGGGCTAACCAGATGGCCAATCCATGCACAAAGTTTAAATAATTCAGCTGGAATAAATTTATGGTATCGCCATAATCCTAGTTCAGTGGTCGACAGGGGTGTGGAAATCTTAGAAATTTCTACTTGTCCGCGGACAAGTAAATTACAAAAATCTACTTGTCCGCCAGTGTGGCTCACTTGTCCAAAACAATCGATTTTAATTAAAAGGTACACATAAAATGACATGTCTGCAACATGGGGATACTCTCGACAAACATTAAAAAATATTGTTACGATCGTCTGCATTCAACTACGGGAATTCTTTCAAGCACGCCTCGTTGAAAAAAAAAATTGTTTTTGTCATATTTCTTGTCACGGTCTGCTTTACGTTTGGAGCCGCCAAATGGTTCGGAGTCTCAGACTTCCCACTTCCGTTTGCATAAAAAATTTGATTTAAAAAAAATAAAAACATTTTCTCCGATTTTACGCACCAACTGATCGCTGAATTGAAAACTTTTGGATATTGAGACAGCATCTGGCAGAGGTGTTAAATCACGGCCCATTTCGCACCGAAGCTGTTTAAATCAGATTATAGGCTAAAATGTTCACGTGTGCGACATTGTCATCAAAGATCTCTAAATCGGAGCTACAATTATACCAATCAAATTATTTTAATCCATAATGATGATCTTGAGGGTGTTTACACATTTTCAAAAAATTGATGTGCAACAACAGCCGCATATTTTCCCGATTTTGTCTAATGCGGTGAAAGCGGAGGTCGACCAAATGTGTATTTTGGGTTTCCAGAAATCAGGAATCATCTCAAGACACTGTTAATCATTCGAAATGCCATTTTTGTACGAAATGAGCGCATACGTATTTCACTGGATATGTATATACAACAGATTTGTGTTTCAAAAATTTTCCTCATATTTTCTACTTGTCCGCGGACAACTAGACTGAAAAAGTTCACTTGTCCGACGCTGAATTTTCCCAAGTCAGACGAGTCGCGCATACTATTTCCACACCCCTGGTCGAAATTAGCACTAGCCAGACAGCAAAAAACTAGTAGATTTTCTCTTGGGCTTGTAAATATTTTTTCCTACCAATTTGCTGATTTCTCTCTTAACAAACCTAATAGTACATTCTTTGCCATCAGGGGACAGTTATTTGGGGGCAAATACAAACATGTAGATTCTACAACATATTGTAATAGTACCAGCCTTTCCAAAACATATGCAGAATGAAAGGGATATAAAAAGACTTAATTCAAGGGGTTAATCACCTATCTTTAACGAAATGCAATGCTGTTTTCATGGACACTTTTCAATATGTTACACACCACAATAATCCAAATATTTTGCTTGTCCCCGTAGGACCCCATATTATTGAGGTTTTACTGTAACATAACTTCATAACTTTTTGTAAAAACTTTCCCATGCATAATTTAGGCCTACCGCATTACAGTCCCTGAGTTGACTTTTTACAACCATGCCATTGAAAACATTGTTTAAAAAAAAAAAATCATAAAATAAACAATGAATTTTGTAATCTTTTTTCCCCAACTGTGCTGTCATTATTGTTGAAAATATTTTCCTTTCCTTCATATTTCTCCATTCTGCCACTTACCAGTTATTCATAGTGGTACGATAGATTATTATGTCTAAAATTAGCGCAGGTACTGGTGAATACTGCGCAACCAGAACAGAAGAATATTTCTTTGGCTTTTGTCATAAATCCCTTTTGCAACTGTCATTTGTTACAGGTAATGAGTATCTATATATATTGAAAACCTGTATGAAAACATGCTAATTCTAGTTGAAAAAACGTCTTTAAAAACTACCAATTAACTACCAACCCATCCGAACCGCATCCAACCTGGACTAGTAGTAGAACTAGAAGACCCTCCCTATTGACGAATAAAATTTGAAGTCAGGGAATAGATAATTTGAAAATAAAACGGTTAAAACAGCAGATCAACATTTCATACACAAGAAACTTACATAATAAGAATTCACTGTTACTGAGATCTTTTTTTTTTTAACAGAAATTAATGTCAGTATTTCTTTCACCTGACCCAAATAACAATTTTTCTTGTTTATGCCTCTTGTACCATCAACAAATAAAAAAAAAATGATAAGCCTAATACATAAAATTAACTGCTCGTTTGATTACAAAAAAAAGTTAATATATACTGAATGATTTTTGTTCAATACATAAACTTATCGCCGAGATCTATTTTTTTTTTTTAAATGTTATTGTTATTCATTTCATTTTTTTTAATTGATATGTGTAACAATCAAAACAGGAAATTGTACTTTGTTATGGATCTGTCAAGCAACCCTGTGAAATCTTGTAGCAAACTGTGCACTATTTGCTTCTTTCTCTGTATATTTGTAGCTGTCTTCGCTGCAACCGGTAAAAATTATATAACGGTCTCAACATCTGTTCAACAAATCATGGTTGACGAAATATTTCCGAAATACAAATCATATCACAAACTGAAGTGGTTACTGGAATATGCACATTGTCGGATACAGTTTAATCTTTTACCTTGTGACAAAAATCCAGTTAGTAATCCGCATAAATACCAGAGAAAATCTTAAGACCTTGTTGATACAAGAAAGACCGAAATGAGTTTAAAATGTTTAACGCTCGTTGGTGACATGAAAAGCCTTTTTTCTTCAGTGCTATGCAATTTAAAATCAATCTGCTCAGATCATGCCGAGGTTCAGTGGTCAGTTTTAGTTCCACTGTTTAAGGGAAATTACTGTAACTTGTGAAAAAACTGTCATCTGTTTTTATGTAGGATGAATGAAACCAAATTAAGGATGAGTATTTTTTTTTAATTCACTTGTTCTACAAGATGAATTGGTCTTGAAACAATTTTCAAGCCCTGTTGTAGTAAAACTTGAACATCTTTAACCCTTTACCACACAGTCCCAAGTTTTAACAAACCTTAGGTGAGAGGGATTTGAAAATATTGTGGGAAAAGGAGAAAATGCTGGTGACCAGCATTTTATCATTTTCCCACAATTTTTTCTACCCTTTCTAATGCAAATCTCATCATTGAGTATCATTTTATTTGTCGTCAGCAAATGCTTAAAATTTGTGCCAGTCTTAAATTTTGTTGTGTTCTAAAGAGTTAAACTATCAGACAATGAACATAAAAGGTATACAGTGTATTTTTTAAGTATTTTTAGGTATGAATGATTCATTTTCTGTTAAATATGAGCTGTGCTCTGTGAAAAGGGCTCAATGCATTTGCAAAAATATCAATCCATGTCAGCATGCACAGTCAGCGCAGGCTGACATGGGCCGAAACTTTTCGCAATCTTTATATTTTCTGCATGTTAAAGGATAATTCTACATCATGCATTAGTCTGTTGTTTGTCAAAATGGAGTTTATGGTTCCATAATTGGGTTATGACTTGCTCAGTGTAATGCATTACGGAGATGCATCAAGCCCCCCTTTGCCAGAGCATGGCTCATATTAATTTCTCTATATTTTTTTCCTTATTTCAGATATTTCTGAAATACCACATATTAGCTCTACAGTCATACCCTCAGCAAATCCTAGAAACATAACAGAGAATACAAATCAAAGTAGTGAAGCTACCCAGGTGATCACCACACCAATAAGTACTAAACAAGTGTTCACAGACATTACTTATCTACTGAAATGTCCATATAATGCATCATGTTCTGATCTTGGTGCAGACTGCATTAGCTGCAAACTGAATCATTACTGTGTTTACGGCAAAGAGTCTACAGCAGAGTGTACAGTGAAACCAAATATAACATGCATAGTAAGTACCTTTGTATCAGTTGACCTTTTACCTCAGCTGACCTTTTACCACACAAAAAGATCTTAGAATAGTCCAAATCAAAAGCATCTGCAAACAAAAAATGCAAATGGCAAAGATGAAGGGATTTTTCTTTGAAAGAGTAGTTAACATTAATGGAAAAGGATAAGATGCAGCAAAAAAGCTTACCAGCATTTTGTCCTTCCTTCCCAAAGACATAGAAACACAGTGATGATTGGTCCAAGATTAACCCATTATCAGTGTTCTTAAGACCATGAAGAAAGATTTTGAAAACAAAGAAAATGATTTTTAACTGTTAGAGCACCAAGTGAATAAAATTAATGTAAGTTAAAAAGAAAAAGATGACCACAATAATTCTGTGTCTCCCAGAACATATTAAAAATGCATCAGAGTTATCCAAAATAAGGACTGCATGTTTTGCACAGTCTGATCTTGATCTCCAATTCCTGCAAAAGTAAATAAAGATGTAAATCATTGGTGATTAAGGGTTAATTAACTCTCTCTTTCAGGGTGAAAAGACATTTACAAGGCAGTATCACTGTAGATATGGGTACCAGCTAGACAAAAGTTTCTATTACTGTAACAGAGCACCAGCTACATGCACTATGAAGAAAGCACCTCCAGAGACATATTTTGCAGAATGTTATGTCAGGGATGATGTATTATGTTTAGGTGAGTACTTACAGAAAGACACTTCACCCTTTACCAGATGACAAAATTTTAGCCTTGTCCAAATTGAAAGCATTTGTGGCTGCGAAAGAATATTGTGCAGAGTACTGGTAAGAAAAACTCCGTGAAAGAATTGATAGGTGCACTGGCTGCCGCGATATAACTGAAATAATGTTAAAAACGGCGTTAAACACCATACAATCAGTCAGTCAGTCATGAAAGCATTTGCAGACGAAAATTTTACTGTGGCTAAAATGGTACAATTTTTCTTTGATAGGGTAAAAAACTTTGTGGGAAAAGGAAAAAATGCTGGTTACCAGCATTTTCTCCTTTTCCCACAATTTTTTCAAAAGGCCTCTTTCCAAGGGTCATTAAACGGCGGCATTAAAGCGGTAAAGGGTTAATCATGAGATTGTTTTTATGTTGTTTAAAACAAGTTTCAACACTATTTCAACTATACTGCAGCCACAACTATCCATGATTTCCTTTGGTTTTTTTTACTGGCACTTTGCACAACATTTTTCCAAAGCTACTGGCTTCTTTCCTACATAACAGTTTATTTTACTGGTATTTTTCACAGTATCTTTCTTAAGCCATTGTCCCCTTTCCTACATAAAAGTTTGTCAATCATCAGCTGTGAGAGAGGAATGAAAGCAGAAAATGTCCCTGCAGTCTGATCTTGATCTGTATACTGTTCACAAAACCAGTTGAAACTGGGGCTGGCAGGGATGAGATTAATATTTAACCTTTTATTAGTATTTAACCTTTTACCACACAATCTGAGATTTAAACTATCCTGACATAGAAAGCTTTTGAAACTTTGTGGGAAAAGGAGAAAATGCTAATGATAGGATTTTCTCTTTTTTGCACAATGTTTTCTACCCTATCAAAGACAAGCTCCATTATTTCAACCACCTTTAGTACCTTTGAAATTTCCTGTCAGTAAATGCTTTCAAATTGGTCGAGTCTTAACTCTTTACCACACGACAAAATTTTAGACCAGTCCAAATTGAAAGCATTTGCAGATGACAATTTAGATGCAACTCAAGAACGGAAATTTGTTTTGGAAAGGGTAGAAAACATTGTGGAAAAGGAGAAAATGCTGGTTACCAGCATTTTATCCTTTTCCCACAATGTTTTCAAAAGTCTTCCTTCCCAGGGTTGTTAAAAGTTGGGATTGTGTGGTAAAGAGTTAAATCTTATCATGTGGTAAAGAGTTAAGCCTTTTACCAAACAATTGCATGTTTTAGCAACCTTGACGAAGAAAGCTTTAGAAAACATAGTGGGAAAAGCAGAAAATACTAGTAGGAAGCATTTTCTCCTTTTCCCACCATGTTTTCTATCCTTTCAAAGACAGTTCCCATTATTTTAGTCACTTTTAACTTTTCATCTGCAAGTGCTTTCAATTTGGACAAGTCCAAAGATTTTTCATCATGTAACGGTAAATACTGCTTTATTCTATTTCTAGGGAATAGAACATTCCAGAAGAAGTTTCCATGTAACTGGACTAAAGGATACAAATGGTCAACGGCCCTTGTTTTGAGGTAAAAACAGCATCCCATAGAAGACTACAGAGTAACATGAAATTAGTGAAACCTTTCAGCAAGATTTAGTGTAGTAACAACCCTGAGGAAAAAAGTTTTTTGAAAACATTATGAGAAATGTAGAAAAGGTTTTAGCTATTAGAATATTAACAAGATGTATGGATGTAAGGACACAACTGAGGTAGCCAAGACTGCAAGAAAATTTCCTTTATTTAAATCTGATTTTGAATTAACTTTACTTTATGTTTAGATGCAGTCCCAAAATGGAGAGATGTTCCATTTTGTAATTTAATTGAAGTAATAGCTTCTCTTCCCACAGTATTTTCTAAAGTGGTCTACTGCAGTGGCATTAAAATAACCAACTGAAATAAAATGAGAAAAGGAGGATCAGAGCCATGGTCTGTGAAAAGGGGGTTTAATGTATCTACAAAAAGTATCGACACATGTCAGTTTGCACAGGCTGATATGGATCAAAACTTTTTGCTAGTTGTAAATTTCCTGCTTGTCCAAGTACCATTCTACCTCATGAATCAGTCAGTTGTTAGACAAAATGGATTTTACAGATCCATAATAATCTGATGACTTGCACAGTATATTGCACCACAGAGATGCATTAAATCCCCTTTTCACACAGCATAGCTTTTAATTTGTTTTGAAATTGACGTACTACCAAATAAGCAACTAGAAAAACAATTCAGTGAAAAATAAATCCTTTGGTAGTTTTCAGCTACAAATTTCATTCATAAATAATTTTGGAGGAATTACATTGTGCATCTTTAGATATGATTAATTACCAATATTTGAGCCATGCTCTGTAGAAAGGGGGCGTAATGTATCTGTAAAGAGTATTGACTCATGTCAGCCTGTGCAATCAGCGAAGGCTGACATAGGCAGAAACTTTTTGCTATATGTTAATTTTTTGCATGTGAAAGGACTAGTCCACTTCAGGATTCAGTCGGTTGCTACAAAATGGATTTCATTAATGCATAATTAGTTGACGCCTTGCCTGTATAATGCACAGAGACACATTAAGCCCCCTTTTGCCTCAGTGGGCCTCATTTCTATTTTCAGTGTGACCCTCGGAGGTTTCGGTGTGGACAGATTCTACCTTGGGTTGTGGAGAGAGGGTATCGGAAAACTGTTCAGTTTTGGAGGGCTGGGTGTTTGGACATTAGTTGATGTGATTTTAATAGCAATAGGATACGTTGGACCGCATGATGGATCTCTTTATATCTATCCTTGGAGTTGATGGCGCAATACAGATATCTGTCAACCTGTATTAACTCTTTCTGAGCCATAGGCAACAATGAGGGCTGTTGCGGAAAGTACAGATCAATCTCTAGGCAGTGCTGGGATTGAATACTTTCAAAAGTGCTCAAATACGAATGAGCCATACCCTGTGAAAAGGGGACTTAATGCATCTGCAAAAAGTATTGACCCATGCCAGCCTGTGCAGTTCACACAGGCTGACATGGGTTGAAACTTTTTGCCAATAGTCAATTTTTTACATGACAAAGGACCTTTCTACCTCCAGATCAAATTGATTGTCTGAAAAAATGGATTTTATGGATCCATAATTATGTGATGACTTGCTTGGTGTTAAGCATCACGGAGATGCATTAATTCCCCTTTTGCCAGAGCATGGCTCGAATACTTTGCAATTTTTAAATACAGAATACAAATACTCTTTATATGAATGTATTTGAATAAGAATACAAATACTTAGCAAATGTATTCAAATATGTTTAACTCTTTACCACACAATCCCGACTTTTAACGACCCTGAGGAAAAAGGCTTTTGAAAACATTGTGGGAAAAGGAGAAAATGCTGGTAACCAGCATTTTCTCCTTTTCCCACAATGTTTTCAAACCTTCCTAAAACAAATTTTTCAGTCACGTTTATTTTGTTGTCTGCAAATGCTTTCAATTTGGACCAGTCTAAAATTTTGTCGTTTGGTAAAGAGTTAAATGCTCCATAGCTGAGACCCTTGGCTCAGTGGGTTAGGTGCAGGACTTGAAACCAGGGAGTTGCTGGTTGGAACCCCAAACCCTGCCAATTTTTTTCTTTCGGAGGAGATTTCCCAACAATGATCACACTGAAGAACATTCATTGGCTTCGGAAGAATATTGTGCAAAGTGCTGGTGAAAGAAACTCTATGAAAGCCATGATAGGTGCTCTGGCCACAGTGATATAAATGAAATAATGTTGAAACATTCAACCCCATGTAATTGCTCCATAGCATTACATGCATATCATATTTGTCTTTTTTCCCACTTCATCGCCTGTATTTCCACTCATTGTATGAGTTTATTTCCATGTATTTTGTTTATACTTTTTAATTGAATGTAAAAAATACATAAGAAAATAAACAGATATTTGAATTACATTTTTGTGTGCTTTAATGAACTTTATTTCTAGCCTTTCAACTCTTTACCAAACAACAAAGTTTTTGACAGGACTAAATTGAAAGCATTTGCAGACGACTAATTAAAGGAAGCTCAAATGATGGTTTCTGTCTATGATAGGGTAGAAAACATCGTGGGAAAAAGGAGAAAATGCTGGTTTCCAGCATTTTCTCCTTTTCCCACTGTGTTTTCAAAAGCCTTCTTCATCAGGGTCGTTAAATACTTGGGATGGTGTGGGAAAGGCTTTTAATAATACTAGAAATTCTAATCTTTTGAGCCAAATTTGATTTGTCATCTGAAATTGCTGTCGCCTTGAGAAAGTCTAAAATTATGTCATCTGATGAAGGTTGCTAAAGCAAATTTGCTGCGGACATGTATTAAAAGAAGACATCTTAACCCTTAAGCACCTTTTACAACTATAGTTGCTCTTTTGGTCAGTGTAGATCAAGATCAGACTGCACAGAACATGCAGTCTGATCTTTGATGTGCACAGTCCGCTTTGCTGGAGCATTCTAGAAAAAAGCAATCTTGAAACTGCAATCACGTGGGTCATATTTCTAAAATTAAAATGTCAGATGTGTTTATTTGGTGTTCTATAGGTTAAGATAGAGACTACCAAAATGAACCAAGGTTCAAGTCTTTACTGCACAATGCCGACTTTCAGAGATCCTGGGAAAGAAGGCTTTTGAAAACATTGTGCAAAGATGAGAAAATGCTGGTTTCCAGCATTTTCTCCTTTTCCCACAATGTTTTCAAAAGCTTTCTTTCTCAGGGTCATTAAAACTGGTGATTGTGTGGGAAAGGGTTAAAATAAGGAGTGTGAAAAAGCGAAGTAATGGGTTTAGCATGAAAATGTCTTTTATGTCTGTTTAACTCTTTACCAAATGACAAAATTTTAGACATGTCCAAATTAAAAGCATTTGCAGACGACAAAATAACTATGACTCAAAAATTGAAATTTGTTTTGTGAATGATAGAAAAAAATTGTGGGAAAAGGAGAAAATGCTGGTTACCAGCATTTTCTCCTTTTTCCGCAATGTTTTCACAAGTCTTCTTTTTCGGGGTCATTAAAACTTGGGGTTGTGTGGTGAAGGATTAACCCTTTACCAAATAATTCCTAGTTTTAACGACCCTAAGAAAGAAGCCTTTTGAAAACATTGTGAGATAAAGGAGTAGATGCTGGTAACCAGTAACCAGTCAGTAAAAAAGTTGCAGATATTGTAATTTCAAAGCTGCACATTTTAGTCACTATATTTGGCAAGGAAGCAAACAGTGTAGATTCAGAATCAGACTGCATATTCTGTGCAGTTTGATCTTGATCCATACAGTATGCAAAAGCAAATAAAACCAAGTTTGAAGCTACAATGGTTAACTCTACCAAACAACGAAATTTCATACTTGTCCAAATTGAAAGCATTTGCACAAAACAAACTACATGTGACTCAAACGATGAGCTTGTCTGTGGAAGATGAGAAAACATTGTGGTTACCAGCATTTTCTCCTTTTCCCATGTTTTTTAAAAGCTCCCTTCTTCAGGGTAGTAAAAAGTCAGGATTACATTGTAAAGGGTTAAAAACAGAAATGGCCTGTAGGTCATTGAAATGAGGTTGGTCCTGGTCAACAGTACAGATAACAGTTTCATCTGTTTAGCGTAACACTTAACCAAACGACAAAACCAAATTGAAAGCATTTGCAGACGACAAATGTAGCTTTAAAAATTATTTCTGTCTTTGATAAGGTAGAAAATATTGTGTGAAAAGGAGAAAATGCTGCTTAACGTTTTCAAAAGCTTTCTTTCACAGGGTCATTAAACATAGAATTGCATGATAAAGAGTTAACACTTCACCAAACAAGTCCATGGTTTTACGGCCCTGGGAACGAAGGCTTTTGTAAGCATCATATGAAAAAGAAATTTAACAGTGATAAAGAAGGATATATGTCGGGATCGGAGATAGCATACGGACCAACATATAGCTTTGAATAAGCGACATGCGAACTAACGAAATTGCTATTATTTTGTCCCTTTCCAACAATTTTCACCCTCTGCAAGTGTTTTTTGTCATAGACAAGTTAAAAAATTTGTTGTCTGATAAAGGTTTACCCTTCCCCACACAATCTAGTGTTCTAATGGACCCCAGGAAAGAGGTTAGACACTAGAAAACAATGTGGGAAAAAGAGAAAATGCTGGTGACCTGTGCATATTTTTTCCTTGTTCCACAATCTTTTCTTCAGAGAACTTCAGCTCACTGGTATCAAGTTTGAAATTTTCATCTGCAGATACATTCAATTTCAATGAACCTTGGTAACCCTTTACCAAACAATCCCACATTTCAATGACCCTGAAGAAAGAGGTTTTTGGAAATGTGGGAAAAATAGAAAATGCTGGTAACCAGCATTTTCTTTTTTCCCAACAATGTTTTCTAGTGTTTTCTACGCTATCAAAGAACTTCGGCTCACTTCTACTGAGCCTGAAATTGTCGTCTGCAGATGCTTTCAATTTCGAGGAGTATAAGATTTATTGTCTGGTAAAGAGTTAACTCTTTATCACAGTACCGCACAACCCTGAGTTTTAAAAACCTTGAAGAAGACAGCTTTTGAAAACAATGTAGGAAAAGGAGAAAATGCTATGGAAAAAGGAGAAAATGCGGTAAATCAGCATTTTCTCCTTTTCCCGCAATGTTTTCTATCTTGTCAAAGACAGAGATCATCATTTGAGTTACAAATTATTTATCGTGTGCAAATGCTCTCAGTTTGGTCTTGTCCAAAATGTTTTTGTTTGGTAAAGAAATAGCTGAATACCTCATGAAAAAAATTGGCAGCAGATAACTGGGAGGGTCCTTGTAAAATATGGATTTATAGAATTAATATGAAATACAGTTAAACAAATAAACATATGTGAATACATTTACATGTGAAAAATAGTTTGGCAAAACAGGTAATTGTTCCTTAAAACTAATTTTGCCTTTGCCACAATGTTTTCAAAAGTAATTACCTGCAACAGGCAAAAAGTTGGTTTTGGGTGAAGTGTATTCTATCATAAGTCCTTTTTGATAACCTCATTTCATTGACCTTAAGGACATTTCTCTACTTTTGACCCTTTACCACACAATCCTGACATTTGATAGGTTAATTAAGTTAGAAGACAGGAATCTTTTTGGAAAAAAAACAACAAGAAATGAAGTACAAAAATAGAATGAAGTAACATGTTAATAAGGATCAATATTGTAGCAAATGCAAAAAAATGCTTATGATCTATTTTCAATCACCAAATATTTTCTCAAATAAATTGCTGAGAATGTCTCAAAATATAACTGTCAGATGAAAAGTTGCCTTAAATATTTAAAGCTCCGACTACCTTCAGGACTTTACAAAACCATTTGAAGTTTCACTGACATTTATGTATATAGATTTAAATAAAATTAGAGGTTAGGGCATAGAAATTTGGCCTTTTACCCTAAGCTGTCAACTGTGTTTGAAAACATTACTGAAAAAGGAGAAATTGCTTGTTTCAAGCAGTTTCTCAGTATCCCACAGTGTTTTCAGATCAAATGAATAGCAGACTATTTCTTTTCTTAAATGTAATCTTTTTGGTTACTTTCATTTTTTTCTAAAGGTAATAGAAACTGGTGTGTTCACGCAGTACATTTCGGTTATTCGATTAGTTCTTCGAATTGGAAGACACCAACCCACAAACCAAGTGAGCTTTGTTTTGGAATTTTTTGACGGTTTGCAGACGAGTCCGCCTTAACTTTTGACTTTCTTTCTTGGCTCGAAAATTGCTTCGCACTGATGCTTAGAAATAGATATTTTAACACTTCGTATACTGCGGGAGTGATTGAAAAGGAGGATGCTTAATACCGGTAAAGTTTTTCATAAAGCACAGAAGAAATTCGGTAGCACTTTTTCGTACCAAACTTAATTCGTACCAGGTAAATTATCTGCTTCTACAGCAGTAGACGTGAGAGGGAACCGCATAAACTTGTTTTTTTTTTCTCAGTTTTATATAGTTCAATTAACACTGCACGATGCCTAGCTTCAACCTTTACTTATTAAAGGCAATTTAAAGATTTCTTAGAGATACCGGATTTGGTTGTTGAACATTTGATTGCACCAATTTCATCCTTTGGTATTGTTATGATAGCTTTTATCATTTAAATGTGATCATGCAGTCTGATCTTGGATCAGGAATGTCTAGTGCAGTTATAAGCTTTTGGTTGAAAGGAGAATTTAAATACTAGGTTTATGAATATGATTCAGTCAGAACAGTTTACAAGTGACAGAGGGAGCACTGTTTGCAATAAATTGTTGGTAAATCTAAACATTTTACCTGATGACAAAATCAGAGATTTGTCCTAATTGCAGACAAGTTAGAGGAGGCTGATTTGCGGCAGCATGTCTTTAATAGAATAGAAGACATTGTGGGAAAAGGAGAAAATGCTGATTACCAGCATTTTCTCCTTTTCTCACAATGTTTTCGAAACTTTTCTTTCTTAATGTCAGGATTGTTTGGTAAAGGATTAACATAGCTCTTAGCGTAATGGGTTAGGAGGTGATATAGCCTTTCTAGAAGGCAAGTGTTTCTGTTGTAGATAAGAGACAGGAATGGCAGAAATAAACGGAAACAACTACAGATTTTCAAATCATTTAAATTCAAAGTGGGTGACAGAAAACTGTAATCAGATTGCTACTTCAGCTGGGTTGGAGGCACTTTATTCCCGACTACTTACAAACAAGGAAGTCAGCCCTAACCAGCCACAGACTATTCACTTGAAAGGTATAACTGAATTTGAATTTCTGTCCACCCTCCTGGGTGTGAATATAAATACTTCTTTTTTCCCTACTCTCTTTGGTACTTTCCCACCATAAAAGTATTCAGTTTCTTGACTGTTTCAAAATCTAAAGACCTAGGAAGAAGAAGGAGGAAAAATATAAACAAGAGAGGTGTATCACTGATTGAAATAAACAAAGAATGCCTTTTCTGTAGTACATTCTGATGTAAAATGACTTTAACCCTTTACCACACAATCACAAGTTTTAACGACCCTGAAAGAAAAGATTATTGAAAATATTATGGGAAAAGGAGAAAATGCTGGTAACCAGCATTTTCTCCTTTTCCCAAAATGTTTTCTATCCTATCAAAGAAAAAAATCACAATATGAGTTACATTTAATATGTCGTCTGCAAATGCTTTCAGTTTAGTTGAGTCCAAATTTTGTCATTTGGTAAAGAGTTAAATGAGTGCAACTTTGGTAGACAGCTTTTGAAAATATTGAAGGAAAAGGAGCATTGGCTTGTAACAAGCAGTTACTTCTTTTCTTATAATTTTTCATTCAGTTCGAAAAGGCATTTCCTTTCCCTCAAATTTTTTCTTCTTAATGATACCTTACCTGGATTTTGTAGAAGTCTAAAGATCTTCAACTTGTGATGTGTTCCTTCTTTCAGGTCCCAATATTCCAGACTTTGAAGCAGACAGTCCATCAAGAGAGGAGCAAGAGCATCTAGTTACAGCACTACTGAAATGCCAGGCATCTTTAGCCCAAGTTGTCGTTTCTAGTTCACCGTTTGCTCATAATTTACGTAAGAGGCTTGCGGTACTTCAGAGAATTTACTATGCAACAGCAAAGACCTATCACTCTCCCCCAGCACTGTTATCGTACAGTAAAAGTCCAGATGATAATCCACCCGACTTAGCATCAGATGGAGACCTACAGGTCCAGACTGGGAATGAAGCGTTGATCGAAATTGGAGTGCAGAGTGGACTCAGTTTACTGTTTTCTCTTTTGAGACAGAATTGGCAGCTTGCAGCTAGTCTTGGCACATCTGGTTTGTGTAACGATGTTCTTGTCACAGCCCTGGGTATTGTTAAATCTCTTCCGCCATTGACGCTAGCCAACGAATCCAAACTGACTACTCTTGGAATAAAGTCTTTGAATCACACTACAGACTTTTTAAAGAGTGTCTTTCATACAAATGTTGGGGCAGATTCAGAAGGCAAAAAGCTCTGTTCAGAGTTGATATTGTCATTGGCTGCACAGAGAGGGTCCCTCAAATCTCTCTTTGAGTGGATTGAGCTGGCAATGCTTACCTCAGCTAGCTCAGGAGAGGAACAGGAAAATAGAATCAGCTGGATTCTCTTTAAAGACATCATAACACAAATGATGAAGTCAGCTGTAAGTTGTCTTACATGGTTTGTCTTGAACCACAGCATTGATGTAACCTAGAGATCCATATATGCAATATACATTGAAATGAAGATATGAAATAGGAGTCATGGTCTGTGACTTATAACAACTCTGAGAAAGAATCCTTTTGAAAACATTGTAAATTTGTGGGAAAAGGAGAAAATGCTGACAGTCAGCATTTACTCCTTTTCCCACAGTGTTTTCCACCTGTTCAAGAACAAGTACTATCATATAAAAAATAGTTGAATTTTTGTCTGTAAATTCCTTCAATATGGACAAGTCTGAAATTTTGCCATGTGGTAAAGGGTTAATACATTTGCAAAAAGACTGACCAGGTCAGCCTGCACAGTCAGTAAAGGGCTGACCATGGTCAAAACTTGTTTCTTTTTGGTAATTTTCATAGACATCGAAGGACCATTCTACCTCACAATTAAGCCAGTTTTTAGATAAGAAAGATTGGTATCTTGCAACGACTTGCTTAATTTAGTGCATTACAAAGATGCGTTAAATGCCTTTTTCCCATAGCATCCCTCATATATTAAATATATGTATGAGCCATGTTCTGGTAAAAGGAGGCTTAATTCATTTGCAAAGAGAATTGATCCAGGCCTTCTGGCGCAGTCCACGCAGGCTGACCTGGGCCGAAACTTTTTGCTATTGGTCAAGCTTCTTTATGTCCAAGGACCAGTTTACCTCATGATTCTTACAGTTGTTAGACAAAATGGATTTTATAGATCCATTAGTATAATGACTTGCTTAGTATCATTGGTCACAAAGGTGCATTAAGCCCCCTTTAGCCAGAGCATAGTCATATTTATTGATTAGATCATTTTTCCGATTACAAAAATGCAGTGGACAGCTTTGTTATTTAGTGAAAATAAGCGTGTTTTAGTTGTCTTTGGAAGGGTTGAAAACATTTTGGGAAGAAAAGAAAATGCTGGTTAGCAACATTTTCTTCTTTTCGCATAATCGTTCTGATAGTGTTTTCAAAAACCTTGTTTTAGGGTTGAGTATTTTCAAAAACCTTGTTTTAGGGTTGTGAAAACACAGGATTGTATAGTAGAGAGTTAAACTAATTCAGTGACTCAGAAGAGAAAAAGACAATGGTCAGGAAAAGACTTTGTTTAAATTTTTTATATATAACGGAGGTATGTATCAATTGACATTTGAAACAGTGTGACAGGGAAATATGCTTATAACTGATATTTTTTTATTTGTAAAATATGTTCAAAAATCCATTTGATGTTTTGTTTCAGGGTTTTACAGAATTAACAGGCTCTAAGGAAAGTGGTGTTGAGGTGGACGAGTCTGGGGCCACCCCTTCCTATCAAATAGCCACATGCTTATTAGAACAGGTAAATTATTTTTTCTATGTTGTTTCACTCTACCACACAATCCTGAGTTTTAACGACCCTGAAGAAGAAGGCTTTTGAAAACATTGTGGGAAAAGAAGAAAATGCTGGTAACCAGCGTTTTCCTCTTTTCCCACAATGTTTTCAGTGATCTCAAAGACAAATACTGTTGTTTGTGCCCAATTTTATTTGTCGTCTGCATATGCTTTGAATTTGGACTGGTCTAAAATTTTGTTGTGTGGTAAAGAGTTAATGCTGTTTTTAACATTATTGCAGTTATATTGTGCAAGCCAGTGCACATATCCTTGCTTTCCTGGAGTACCTTTTCCAGTACTTTGCACAATGTTCTGTCCAAGCTACTAGCTGCTTTCCCACATAACCATTGTCGAAAGAATGATCAGTGATGATAGAGAAATGAATCCTGTCACAATGATTATCATCAATCCTCGGAAAGAAAGTGGCGAAGCTGGGGATTTGAACCTGCAACCCAATTGTTTCAAGCCCTGTACATTACTGACTGAGCCTAGGGGCTCGGCAGGAAAATTATTGTACTTTAATGTAAAGTTATCAGAAATCCCTAACCCTTTACCAGGCAATAAAATTTTAGGTTCGCCCATATTGAAAGCATTGGCATACAACAAACTGGATGAGTCTAATATTCTGTCATTTTGTAAAGAGTTTAGGTTGGTAGCTGCTTTATTTTGTTACAACTATTGATCTCTGTTACAGCTTCTTCACCTTGCCTCGGAATACAGCTCAACCTATACAACTGTTCCCAACTCTCAATCAGAACATCGAGTGACTGTCGATAAATCATCCAGTTATGGGTCCTTGGTAACGTCATCGTCAGCGACCACCTCATCTTCTTCGTCGTCATCCTTGATACTGGATTGTTGTGACGTTTACTCCTGGGGAAGTAACAGCACACATCAACTGGCGGAGGGGAACCAGGAGAAAATACTTGCGCCAAAACTATCAATGGCTTTCAGAGATTGTCCTCTGGTAAAGTATATATTTTTGACTTGAATGGTATTTTTGAAATAGGTATAAAATTTTTGATATCTTGATATAAAAGGTTTGAAAAGATAGTGAAATGTTAAATTGCTCTAAAACTTTGCCAGACGAAATTTTAGACTTTTCCAAGTAGAAAGCTCTTGCAGGCAACACATAATGTGCAGTTCACATGACTGGATTTATTTTCGAAATGGTAGAAATCATTGTCTGAAATGAGAAAATGCTAGCTACTAGCTTTCAAAAACTGGGGGAAAAGGAAAAAATGCTGATGGTCAGCATTTTCTCCTTTTCCCACAGTTTATGAAAGCTTTTCTTATTCATTGTCAATAAAACACAGGATTGTTTGGTAATGTTGTAACACTGTTTGGACTTTGTTATGTTGGAAAGCAGTCTGTGGCTTGGTGTTCAGACAGAAGAGCAGGTAATGACTTGGGAAGAGTATTTTGTGTAGGGGTGAAGAAACTCCTGAAACATATAGTTAGGTGCACCCCCTGCCATGATATAACTGAAATGTTGAGAAATGATGTCAAACACCAAAGGAAAAAACTGATCTTTTTTATCCTTCTTAAGCTTGGCTGATCTTAAAGAAAACTTCAAGGTATTTTCACTGTCCTCTTGTTATCATGCAAAAACTTCGACATTTTCCGATGTGTTAATCATTAGTGAAGATATTTGTTTTGAATTCAGGTTAGTCGTTAAGCCTTAACATGTTAAATAAGTGAAAAGAAACTTTTCAAGCTGATAGGAAAAACCTAAACTTTGCTATTTTGAGATGTTTTTTTTTTTAGGGAGGGGGAGCATCTCATTATCAGACTGCATGTTTTGTGCAGTCTGATCTTTATCTACACTGTCTGGAAAGATCCTAGAATTGCGCTTAGCAGCCTAAGGGTTAACTATCAAAAGGGTAACTAATACCAGAATGACAGGAAGCCCTCACAATATTTTTGACTTAGTTATGCCCTGTTTTGGACTTAAACTTTTCAATAAAAAAGGAACAACAGCCAAGCCTCTAGTCCTCTATTTAAAATTTTCTTGATTCAGAATCGCCTTTTTCATATCTTACATAGATTGAAGCTGGTCAGTTCTGCACTTTTGTGATCACGAAAGAGGGCCATGTGAATGCATGTGGCAAGGGTAGCTACGGGCGTCTGGGACTTGGCGATTCCACCAACCAACCTGTGCCAAAAAAGTTGATGTTCCCGATGGATAAATGTATCAAAACAATCTCTTCTTCCAAGGGGTCAGATGGACATACCCTGGCATTAGGCAGATCTGGAGAAGTCTACAGTTGGGGAGATGGTAATCCTAAATTCTTATCAGTATTTTTAGATTTGAAGATATCTGTCCTTAAACCAAACTAACTAACCAAACCAACTAGGAAAAATGAAGAAATGATGTGTAAAGGATCTTTATAGTGGTTATGCAGCTGCAAAATTGAAGTCATGAATGATTTTTAATTATGTCAGTAATGCAAGGTTTACCTGATGAATAAACATTGTGTCGAAGCAGACAAATATTTCTCTGTATGTAGTACCTTAATATGTAAGGAAATGAAAAAAGTGTATACAGCTACTAAACATTGAGCAACATACATTCAGCAATAGTTGTCAAGGACAGTACTTTCTTTTACTTATTTAGATGCTTATTTAAAAGTAGTCCCAGTTGGTAGGTGCACACTTCTACTGTCACATTACCAACTAACAATTAACATAAAAAATACACAGCCCCCTTGTCATTGGGTTGAAATTTTTGCAAGTGACAGGATAAAATATACAACATGGACGCCATGTCTACCTCAGAAATAAAACTTGAAACTTTTGTTATGATGAATATTTTCCTGTTTGTTTGTATATATTTGAGCCATGCTCAGTGAAAAGGGGCTTAATGCATCTACACAGCCCCCTTGTCATTGGACTGAAATTTTTGCAAATGACAGGATAAAATATACAACATGGACGTCATGTCTACCTCAGAAATAAAACTTGAAACTTTTGTTATGATGAATATTTTCCTGTTTGTTTGTATATATTTGAGCCATGCTCTGTGAAAAGGGGGCTTAATGCATCTGCGAAAAATACTGCCCCAGGTCAGCCTGCGCAATCCGCGCAGGCTGACCTGGGCTGAAACTTTTCACTATTGGTTAATTTCCTGCATGTTCAAGGACCATACTACTGCTGATCTCAGTCGGTTGTTGGACAAAATGGATTTTATAGACCCATAATTATATGATAGCTTGCTAGGTATAATAAATCATGGAGATGCATTAAGCACCCTTTTGCCAGAGCATGGCTCATTTATTTATGTAGTATAACTTGTTTGTGTTTGTTTCTTGATCTTTAATTGACCTATACCTACAGGTGACTATGGAAAGTTAGGACATGGAAATAGCTCGACACAGAAATTCCCTAAGCTTATTTCTGCCTTAAGTGGCATAGTAAGTGAATATTTTCTTACACATACTTTTGTGTCTCCTTGCTTTTGGCCTACAGTGGAAATATGCAAGTTAGATTCCATTTGAATTATCGTTTGTAAATGCAATGAATTTCATACTTAAATCAGATTTTTTTTACATAATAGCTTGATATCCCATGATATCCTATGTGTATTTGGGTAAGGTAAGAGTTATGCAAAAAGTGTAGAACCCATTACCACATATTCTGCAGTTGAAGGACCTTGAGGAAAGAGGCTTTTGAAAACGTTTTGGGAAAAGGAGTACTGGTAAATGCTGGTAAGCGGCAGTTTCTCCTTTTCCCACAATGTTTTTTGCATTGTCAAAGACAAAATTCATCACTTGAGTCATGTTAAGTTTCTCCTCTACAAATGCTTTCAATAGGATGAATAAAATTTTGTTGTGCAATAAAAGGGTTAATTCAGGTGGATAGGGAGTGGACCTTTTTGTCCGGCCCCATGGATGTTGATTTTGTATTAAGGCAACTAGATTGAATATCCCCACCCCTCCTACCCCACCGTACTTCTCATCTGGGAATTTTCATAGACATATTGTACAGACCTCAACCTAGAATTGGTGTAACCCATTTAAGTGACTAGTTATAGTGGTATGTCTGAAATACTGTTAGAATTAGTTTAAAATCCTACACAAGCAAACAAATCAGGAAGTACCTTTGATCTGTCAGTGGAAAATTAATATCAGTTGATTTCAAGGGAATGACTTTCAGTGTTTGTGAACATATAAAATGGTATCATCCTGAATAAAATATTTTTTCTGTTTATTATTACAGGTAGTCATACAAGTGTCAGCGGGCTTTCGTCACAGTTCAGCCATTACACAGGAGGGAGATCTTTATACCTGGGGAGAAGGGGATTATGGGAGATTGGGTACATGTTTTTTTATTTTTAACATATGGGCCATGCTCTGGCAAAAGGGGGCTTAATGAATCTCTATGGTGTGCTATACCTGGCAAGTCATTACTTTATCATGGATCCACAAATCCATTGTGTCTAACAACCCCCTGCATCATGAGGTAAACTGGTCCTTTGACATGCAGAAACCTGACCAATAGCGAAATGGTTCAGACCAGGTCAGCCTTCGTGTACTACGCAGGCTGACCTGGGTTGATAATTTCGCAGATGCATTTATTCCCCTTTTAAAAAAAAAAAGCATGGCTCTTACGTTTTTTGTTTAACTAGTCATTGATATTAACACTGTTTACATCTAATCAACAAATGGTTCATTTGACAGTGTTCATCTCCTTGAAATGTTTATTTCTGCTGTGATTTTCGTTAAACATAGAAATACTGTATACTGCCAATTCATAGAGACAATTGAGACAAAAATGAAAAGAATAGGGATGTTGTCATCCAAGGATGCAGTGAATATAAGAAACCCACCTTTATGATTCATGATAGTCGAAACACAAAAAATTGTGAGAATATGTCTGCTTTACAGACTTCATGTCAACAGATATGATTTTTGAACAAGGCATTTGTTGGAAACAAATTATCTTGGGACAAATTTTCATACATCTTAAAGATCTTGCACAGAATGAGGTACTGTAGTATCATTGTCTTTGTGAATCAGTGGGGAACTCAGCAGAAACATATACATTAATTTTTCAACCTGTGATAAATATCCCATCAGGGCCAATTTCTATCAAACATTATGAACTTTTTTAGTCACAATGCCATGGAATCACAGCCTGCTGAGTTCCAGTAGTGCAGTCAGTAGCGTTACAGGACTTGAAACCAGGGCATGCTAGTTTGAATCCCAGCTTGGCCAATTTTTGTCCAGAGATTGATGATAATCGTTGCAAATGGCATTTATTCTTCTCTCACTGCTGATTATTGTTTGGATGATGGTTATCTGGGAAAGCAGCCAGTGACCTGGGAAGAATATTGTGCAAAGTGCTAGTAAAGGATACTCCAGGAAAGCATGGATAGGTGTACTGGCCACTGCAATATAACTGCAGTATTATTGAAAACAGCATTCAACATCATAAAAATAACTGAAACACAGCCTTGGCAGAATAATGAAATAAAGTGTCATTTCATCTCTTACCTTCTATTTTTTTGGTCACATTTTTGAGGGCTTTGCCATCAGTTTACAGATTTTTACGTTTGTTTATGTTTTACATGTGTTACAGGCCATGGGGACAGTAGCAGCAAAAATTTACCCACCAAAGTGAAAGATCTACCTCCTGTAGGACAAGTAGCTTGTGGCAGTTCTCACACACTGATAGTGTCCAGAGATGGTAAAACAGTCTGGTCTTTTGGGAGCGGAGACAACGGTGGGAAATTTTGTTTATCTCTTTCTTTGTTAAATCTTACAAAAAAACAATGTGTTTTGAAATGTTTTAATGACCCAGAGGACATTGGCTTTTGAAAACCTAGTGCAAAAAGAAGAAAATGCTGGTAACCAGCATTTTTGTCTTTTCTCACTATGTTTTGTTATCCGCTTAAAAATCGAATTTATTATAAGAATCATATTTGATTTGCCATCTGCAAATTCTTTAATTATTTGAAAAAAAAAAACTAAAATTTTATCTTCTGTAAGATTTAGCATAAAAACACCTGCAGATAATTTTTTTGTCTTGAGGCAAACTATTTTTAAAAGCATGGTGGCAGAAGTAGAAATCATTTTCAAAGAGCCATCTCTGTCCATAATGGTTTACTATGTATAAATGTTGCCTTGCTTACTGGTTTTTCCAACCTTTTCAAGGATATTTTTAGAGTCACTTCTGAAAAATTCCAATCATGAAAATATCATTATGGTATTACCAAGGAAAACTTGGAATACAATTATCATCTTTATAAATCAAGTAATCTCCAGTTTAACATTTATTTTTTTAGGCAAGCTAGGCCATGGAGACACCAGCAGACAGTATAAACCCAAAATGGTGGACAGTTTGGCAGGAATTATGATTAGAAAAGTAGCCTGTGGATGTAACTTCTCTCTAGCTTTAGCTACCACTGGTCAGGTGAGTGATCATTGTAGCAGGTAACCACACATGTCATTTTTACCTATCACTGATGAGACTGTGTTTAAGGGCAAACCTTAAACAACTCCTAAACACATAATGGATGAGCAGTTAAATGAAAGACAAATATTGCTTTCAAAAGTATGGAAAACACTGTGGGATAGGGAGCAGTAGCTTACTGGGTGTAATTGTTTCTTTTCCCACAACATATTCCAAAGGTATCTCTGTAATGGTGTAACAGTTTGTGTTTCTATGGTACTTCAGGAATAAAACTTTCAACAGTTATGGCTGTATACTGTGCCAAGCATAGTGGTTCAGTTGTCAGTGTAGAGTTCTCAAAACCCCATGGCTGCTGGATCAATTCCAAGCCCGATCAATTTCATCTGAGGCTTGATGATAGTTCCTGTTACGGGATTCATTTCTATATCTTTGATGAACATTATTTTTGTGATGTTAAGCAGGGGAAGCAGCCTGTGGCTTTTAAGAATGTTGTGCAAAGTACTGGTTAAAGGAACTCCTTGATGGCATGGGTAAAATCTTTGGTCAGCACAATATAAGTGAATTAGTATTGAAAACAGTGTTTAACACCATATAATCTATAAAATGAGCTTTTTATCCTCTGCTGAAAAGGCGGCGGGGGATATGGTAATAGTCTCCGTCCGTCATTCCATCCTTCTGTCATTCCGTCCTTCCGTCCCACATTTTTGTCCGGAGCATATCTCCAAAAGTATTTGAGATATCAACTTCAAACTTCACAAGTGGATAGATCTCATTAAGGAGGCGTGCAGTGTACAAGAACCATTACTCTATCTTCAGTATTTTTGGAGTTATTGCCCTTTGTACATTTTTTTTCTGGAATTTTTGTCCGGAGCATATCTCCAAAAGTATGAAAGCTAGGAACTTGAAACTTCATACACATATAGAACTCATTGAGGAGGCATGCAGTGCACAAGATCCATTACTCTGCCTTCAGTATTTTTGGAGTTATTGCCCTTTGTACATTTTTACTTTGAATTTTTGTCCGGAGCAAATCTCCAAAAGTATAAAAGCTAGGAACTTGAAACATCACACGCATATAGAACTAATTAAGGAGAAGTGCAGTGCTAAAGAATCATAACTCTATCTTCAGTAATTGTTGAGTTATTGCTCTTTGTAAATTTTCACTTTGGAATTTTGTCCGGAGCATATCTCCAAAAGTACAAAGGCTAGGAACTTCAAACTGTATACACTTATAGAATTCATTAAGGAGAAGTGCAGTTCACAAAAACCAAAACTCTGTCTTCAGTAATTTTTGAGTTATTGCCCTTGGTTAATTTTTACTTTGGATTTCTGTCTGGCGTATATCTCCAAAAGTATAAAAGCTAGGAACTTGAAACTTCACACACATATAGAACTAATTGAGGAGAAGTGCAGTGCACAAGAACCATAACTCTATCTTCAGTATTTTTGGAGTTATTGCCCTTTGTAAATTTTTACTTTGGATTTTTGTTCGCACATTTCCCATTCTTGGCCAAGTTTCATACTTATGGCATAAACACAAAAAAGTTTTATAACTCTTGTATGCATTTTAAAAAGAAAAAGTGTCTTTTTTTCTTTTTCAGAAACTTCAGTATTGATTAAGTTTTAATGTTTTGTAGTTATTATATCATGTTAATGCCAACTTTCATAACTTGGACCTGTATTTCAAAAAAGAAAATATGCTTGTTTTTTTATCTTCACTTCAAGCTCTTATTTCGGTGCTGTGTTAGAAAAAGCCCAATCGGCGGGGGATCTGGTGCTTGACAAGCACTTGTTATCTTGGCATGTGTACAAGTTAAAGGTTCAGTTTATTTCAAAAAGAGTTGATGATGTATTTCAGTTGTATGTTTGGGGTGGTGGATCAGGAATTGCCTGTGGATCACTAGAAGCCACGGCCCTAAAGCCAAGATTGTTGGAGGATCTTCAGACTGTCAGAATAATGGACGTTGCTTGTGGTGATAATCATTGTCTAGCTCTTACACATGGTAAACATTCCTCTGTCTTGTTATCCCTTTACCAAACGACAAAATTTTCGACTGGACCAAATTGAAAAGCATTTGCAGACGACAAATTAAGTGTAGCTGGAACAGTGATTTATGTATTGGATAGGGTAAAAAACATAATTTTGGGAAAAGGAGAAAATGCTGGTTACCAGCATCTTCTCCTTTTCCCACAATGTTTTCAAAAGGCTCCTTTCTCAGGGTCGTTAAAAGTCAGGATTGTGTGGTAAAGGGTTATTTGACCTGTTTCAGTATGAATGCATGGGTTTTTTTTACGTCACTTGTTATCTCATGATCCAAAGTTTTTAATGACCCTTGGAAAGGATTTTGTTTACTAGAATTTTCTCCTTTTCCCAAAATCATTTGATATGTCGTCTGCAAATTCCTTCATATTGGACATGTATGAAATTTTGTTGTTTGTTAGAGTTAAATACATGTACAATCTTGTGAGTACAAAATATGTGATTCCATACTGGACTGTGTACAGTTCTGAAAATTGATTTTTAAGAACAAAGCTCAAGTCCAGACTATATATATTTACCTGAAAGAGTGGTCTCCCGTGTAAGTAAGCCATCTCCTGTAAAAGCAAAATGCTGTCCAATCAAGAGGTTTAGAAAAGCAGTTTTCATTAATCACCACTAATACTTTAAAGCCTTTTTTTGTGTTCAAATGTCGAATAAAATGAAATAGCTCAGACATTTGCTGTTCTAAGTCAATACCTAAGTCTGGTATAAAGTGGTCATAAAACATGTTTGGGTACAATATGTAATTCATTTAGACTCATACACTGCAGAACAGGGCTGCCTTTCACTAATCTGCATTTGCACAAAATTTGCATTCACAGTTTAGGTCATCAAGCCCCAAGTCTGAATACAAGTGTCACTGAACTGTATAACCTTACAGTTTGAGTAAGTAATTGCATGACTTTACCGCAGCTAATACCTTTGGGTAAAGCATGAATTGTATGTGTGTATATACAACCCCATATAATTTGCGTAAATCTACACAGTTAAGTGAAGGGTAGCCCTGGTCTCTATATCATTGGAAAGAACCAATTTATAGCATTTTGAAGATTCTTGACTTGAAAACCTTTATAAGTACTAATCTGGATTATGATCAGATTGCTTGTTCTTTACATTGTTATGTTCTTGATAGTTCAGAAAAGTACATAATTGTGGTTGTAAAAATGTCAGTGCTTCTGCACCAATCTGAAAGATAACATTGTTTTTGCCTGGGAGTAATAGTGCAATGGTTCACTGTTTGGTTTGAGAACTTTTTATACCCCCGCAAACGAAGTTTGTGGGGGGTATACTGGAATCAGCCTGTCGGTCATGCGGTCGGTCGGGCGGTCGGTCTGTCTGCAAAATCTTGTCCGGACAACTCCTCCTACAGTTTCTGTCTGATTCACTTTAAACGTGGCAGAAGTGTTCATTAGGAGCTGTAGATGTGCAAGACACACATTTTGTAAAAATTCCATCAAGAATTACTGAGTTATTGCCCCTGATTTGACTTAAAAATGCTTGTCCGGACAACTCCTCCTACAGTTTCTGTCTGATTCACTTTAAACTTGGCAGAAGTGTTCATTAGGAGCTGTAGATGTGCAAGACACACATTTTGTAAAAATTCCATCAAGAATTACTGAGTTATTGCCCCTGATTTGACTTAAAAATGCTTGTCCGGACAACTCCTCCTACAGTTTCTGTCTGATTCACTTTAAACTTGGCAGAAGTGTTCATTAGGAGTTGTAGATGTGCAAGACACACATTTTGTAAAAATTCCATCAAGAATTACTGAGTTATTGCCCCTGATTTGACTTAAAAATGCTTGTCCGGACAACTCCTCCTACAGTTTCTGTCTGATTCACTTTAAACTTGGCAGAAGTGTTCATTAGGAGCTGTAGATGTGCAAGACACACATTTTGTAAAAATTCCATCAAGAATTACTGAGTTATTGCCCCTGATTTGACTTAAAAATGCTTGTCCGGACAACTCCTCCTACAGTTTCTGTCTGATTCGCTTTAAACCTGGCAGAAGTGTTCATTAGGAGCTGTAGATGTGCAAGACACACATTTTGTAAAAATTCCATCAAGAATTACTGAGTTATTGCCCCTGATTTGACTTAAAAATGCTTGTCCGGACAACTCCTCCTACAGTTTCTGTCTGATTCACTTTAAACTTGGCAGAAGTGTTCATTAGGAGCTGTAGATGTGCAAGACACACATTTTGTAAAAATTCCATCAAGAATTACTGAGTTATTGCCCCTGATTTGACTTAAAAATGCTTGTCCGGACAACTCCTCCTACAGTTTCTGTCTGATTCACTTTAAACTTGGCAGAAGTGTTCATTAGGAGTTGTAGATGTGCAAGACACACATTTTGTAAAAATTCCATCAAGAATTACTGAGTTATTGCCCCTGATTTGACTTAAAAATGCTTGTCCGGACAACTCCTCCTACAGTTTCTGTCTGATTCACTTTAAACTTGGCAGAAGTGTTCATTAGTAGCTGTAGATGTGCAAGACACACATTTTGTAAAAATTCCATCAAGAATTACTGAGTTATTGCCCCTGATTTGACTTAAAAATGCTTGTTCGGACAACTCCTCCTACAGTTTCTGTCTGATTCACTTTAAACTTGGCAGAAGTGTTCATTAGGAGCTGTAGATGTGCAAGACACACATTTTGTAAAAATTCCATCAAGAATTACTGAGTTATTGCCCCTGATTTGACTTAAAAATGCTTGTCCGGACAACTCCTCCTACAGTTTCTGTCTGATTCACTTTAAACTTGGCAGAAGTGTTCATTAGGAGTTGTAGATGTGCAAGACACACATTTTGTAAAAATTCCATCAAGAATTACTGAGTTATTGCCCCTGATTTGACTTAAAAATGCTTGTCCGGACAACTCCTCCTACAGTTTCTGTCTGATTCACTTTAAACTTGGCAGAAGTGTTCATTAGGAGTTGTAGATGTGCAAGACGCAACTTTCGTGAAAATTCTATGAAGAATTAATGAGTTATTGCCCCTGATTCACATTTAAAATACTTGTCCGGACAACTCCTCCTACAGTTTCAGTCCGATTCGCTTTATACTTGGCAGAAGTGTCCATTTGGAGTTGTAGATGTGCAAGACACACATTTTGTAAAAATTCCATCAAGAATTACTGAGTTATTGCCCCTGATTTGACTTAAAAATGCTTGTCCGGACAACTCCTCCTACAGTGTCTGTCTGATTCACTTTAAGGAGGTCTTTTCTGTCATATGTATAGTTGGCCAACATTATGCGAAAAGGCACCTTTGGACATTTGCAACAAGTCTGGATCCAGACCAGCGGCTGTGTCTCAGACATATTATCAGATCATGGTCTGCACTTTTTTACACTCATTTAGTTTTGTGTCCAATTAAATTGATACTTTGCATAAATATTCACCAGGAGCAGTAGAGGTTCAAGATGCATTTTTCTCAAATGTTTGCCAAATTAATTACCCCTGAATTTACTCAAAACTTCTTGTCCAGAGAACTATTCCTTCAGTTTAAGTCTTATTCACTTGATATTTGTCATGATATTCACCAGGAGCAGTAGATGTGCAAAGCACAAATTTCATGAGTGTTGGCCGAATGATTACGGAGTTATTGCCCCTAAATTGACATTGCAGAGTTATTGCCCCTGTGACATGAAATATAGGGGTGGGGGTATTTATCACCTTTAGTGATAGTTATTCTAGTTGGTTCAGAATTCAATGTTCTTTTTATAAACACCATTGATATGTCTTACAGACAACATAGTCTATGCATGGGGTAACAATGCAATGGGTCAGTGTGGGCAAGGTCACATACAGAGTCCAATCACAAGGCCCAAGAAAGTTGTGGGTTTAGATAAAGTACCCATACATCAGATATCAGCAGGAACATCTCATAGTGTGGCCTGGACTGCAGCCCCTGTAGATAGGTATGTATGATTAGAATATAATTTGAGCCATGCTCTGGCAGAAGGGGGCTTAGTGTATCTCTGTGATGCACTGTACCATGCAAGCCATCACATGATTATGGATCCATAAAATCCATTTTGTCTAAAAGCCAATAGAATCATGAGATAGACTAGCCCTTTGGCATGCATAAAATTTACCAATAGCAAAAAAAAACAAATTTCGGCCCAGGTCAGATTGCGTGGACAGCACAGGCTGACCTGGGTCGATACTTTTTGCGCTTGCATTAAGCCCCCTTTTCACAGAGTATTTTTCAACTGGCACCAAGTATGGTAGCTCAGTCAGTAACGTACAGGGCTTGAATTCCTGAGGTTGCAGGGTTGATTGATTGATGATCATTGCCACAGGATTCATTCCTTCCTCTCTGCCTGAATACTGTTTTGACTGCTTGTTTTAGAAAGCAACTAGTGGCTTGATTGGAAAGAGTATTGTGTGAAGTACATGTACTGGAAAAAGTAACTCCAAAAAAATTACTTTGATTGATTGCAGGCAAGTTCTGTCATGGCACAGACCTTTCTGTGTAGATGTACAAGAGAGCACGTTTGGTGTGTTACGGGTATTTCTGGAGAAGTATTGTAAGAGTTTTGATGAGAAAGATACACCATCTCCATTCCAGAACGATCAGTAAGTTCAACTCAGTTCTCTTAAAGGTTAACTCAGTTCTCTTTAACCCTTTACCACACAATCCCGACTTCCAAACGACCCTGAGAAAGAAGCCTTTTGAAAACATTGTGGGAAAAGGAGAAAATACTGGTAACCAGCATTTTCTCCTTTTCCCACAATGTTTTCTACCCTTTCCAAAACAAATTTCAATTTTAAAGTGACTTTTATTTTGTCGTCTGCAAATGCTTTCAATTTCAATCAGTCTAAAATTTTGTCGTTTGGTAAAGAGTTAAGTATGACTTTTTATGCTCCTGTATTGGATAGCTCTTGATGATAATAGGGGAAAAGGAAAAAAATTGCTTATAACGAGCAAATTAGGGGTCCTGTGTGGCTCAGTGGTAATGTGTGGGACTTGTAACCTCAAGGCCCAGAGGAAGAACTTGGTTTTCATTGATTAGGCAATAAAGAGCCCAAGCCTAGTACTTGTGAAACCAAGGACTCACATGAATAAGTGAGCTGTTGCTGTGATATGACTGAAATGATGTTGAAAGCAGTGTAAGACACCATTCCACCAATCAATCATTAACTAGGAAGTTCCCATTTATAATGTTGTCTATACTGGTAGGGGAAGAAACAACAACACTCTCTTTTTCCCTCCTAGAAATGTTTGTCCTCTGTGTAATTTGAATTCCCATTATGTGTAGGCTGACCTTGGCCAACATTTTTCGCTATTGGTCAATTTTTTGTATGTCCAAGGATCAGGCTACTTCATGATTAAGTCAGTTGTTTTAAAAAAAAAGTGGCTATAATGGATCCCTCAGTATGTGATTGCTTGCCTGGTATAATGCGTCACGGAGACACTTTAAACCCCTTATTGCAAGAGTTAGGCTCACATCTTAGTTACTTGTTTTTTTTTTTTTTTTTTTTCAGAGAACATCAACATTTTGTGCTCCTGTGTTTGAAGGTGTTATGTATCCATATGTCACTGGCTCTAAACAGCAGTGTGTCAAAAAACTTGTTGGGCAACCAGGCAAAACCACTGAGAAATATACTGTTTAAACTGATTGATACAAAAACACCAGATACCATTCAACAGGTATATTTTCCTACTTGTATTTATTATCATTGTGCTTTAGAATGCATGTTATGTAACATGGTGCCTCTTGCAGATAACTTACTGCAGCAAATCATGCATCATGCATCAAGTCACTGGTGAAAATGTGGCAAAAGGAGAAATTGCTCCCAAGGAGTACAATGCTTTCACAATTGTTTAGTTGTTGAATCTTAACCCTTTACAACACAATCCCAAGTTTTAACGACCCTTAGGAAAAAGGCCTTTGAAAATATTGAGGGAAAAGGAGAAAATGCTGGTAAGCAGCATTTTCTCCTTTTCCCACAATGTTTTGTACTTTGCTAAAAACAAATCTCAGTATTTTAGGCAAGTAAGTTTTTCCACTACAAACACTTTCAATATGGATGTCGTGTGGTAACTGATTAAATTGGTCAAAAGAGACAGTTTGTAGGGGTAGAGATTGGCCTATCACATCAGAGATTCCAGGTTCAAATTGCATGGCGAGCAGGTCATTGTTTGGTACTACCCACATCAAGGCATGAATACTGGTTCACTCTTTACCAAATGACAAAATTGTGGACTGAACCAAACTGATAGCATTTGCAGACAACAAATTAAACATAGTGTAGACAATGATTTCTGTCTATGATAGGGTAGAAAACATGGTGGGAAAAGGAGAAAATTTTCACCTTTCCCAACAATGTTTCCAAAAGCCTTCTCTTTCATGGTCGCTAAAACATGGGATTGTGTGGTAAAGAATTAAGTCTTTACAAAACATCAAAAGTTTAGGCTCGTCCATATTGAAAGAACTTGCAGACAATAAATTAGAAGTCTCTAAAATGATTTGTCAGTGACAGGTTAGAAAACATAGTGGCCAGTGGAGAAAATGCTGCTCATGCACATTTTCTCATTTACCCATAATGATTTCAAAAGTTGTTTTACTCATTGTCGTTAAAACATGGGATAGTGCGGTAAAGTGTTGAACAGTCAGAGTGATTATGGTAAGTAGTAGAACTTGTCTTACATTCATTGTACATTAAATAGGTTTGAACTAAGTGTTAAATCACATACATTATTCAGTATTTTACAAGGATGTTTTCAAAGTGGTCAGCTACAGTTTTTTAGCTCCACTGGCCGAAGGCCAGCGGGCTTATGTCGTGGCCCGGTGTAGGTCGTGCGTCCGTCCGTCCGTGCGTTAACTTTTATTTCAAACATCTTCTTCTCTGAAACTACCCATCCAATTTTCATGAAACTTCACAGAAATGATCCTGCCATGGTCCTCTTCAGAATTTCTTGAAAGAATTTGATTCCTTCAAAAACTCTGGTTGCCATGGCAACAAAACTGAAAAATATTGGAAATCTTTAAAAATCTTCTTCTCTGAAACCATAAGGCGTAGGGCTACCAAATTTGGCATGTAGCTTTATGTAGTAGACCTCTATCATGTTTCTTGAAATTATAGCCCTGGGGTCAAAATTGGCTCTGCCCCAGGGGTCACAAGTTTTACATAGGCTTATATAGAGAAAACTTTAAAAATCTTCCTGTACCTAGCCCTAAGGCCTAGAGCTACCAAATTTTGCATGTAGTATATCTAGTGGGCCTCTACCAAGCAGGCCAAAATTTTAGCCCTGGGATCAAAATTGGCCCCGCTGCAGGGGTCACAAGTTTTACATGGGCGTAGATAGTGACAAATTAAGAAATCTTCCAGTACCTAGCCATAAGACCTAGAGCTACCAGATTTTGCATTTAGCTTGATCTAGTGGGGGTCTACCAAGAGTGCCCAAATTACAGTCTTAGGGTCAATTTGGCCTCATGCTGGGGGTGGGGGGTGGGGGGGGCGAGGTTCACAAGATTTACATGGGCTTATATAGGGAAAACTTTTAAATCTTGGTGTACATAGCAATAAGGCTTAGGGTTATCAAATTTTGTATAATTATAGTATTATCTAGTGGACAACTACAAAGATGGCCCAAGTTACAACCCTAGGATCAAGTTTGGCCCTGCACCAGGGGTCACAAGTTTTACTTGGGTTTATGGAGTGAAAACTTCAGAAACCGTCTTGTTACTAGCCATAAGGCCAAGAACTCCCAAATTTGGTCATAAACATGTGCTTATAGGGTGAAAATTAAAGAAATCCTTTTGCTCCTAACCGCAAACCCAAGGGCTACCAAATCTGGATCACTTTTGATTTTTTTTTAAATTAGCCTTGCATCAGGGGTCTTATGTTTTACAGAGGCTTCATATGGACGAAAGTTGAAAATCACCTTATTTATAACCATACAGCATAGACTTGTATTATTTTGGCATGTGGCTTTATCTTGTGGACCTCTGCCAGGGTTCAAGTAATTATCGCTCTGGGATCAAAAATGGCTTTGCCCTGCGGGTCTCAACTTTCACATGTGCTTTTACAGAGAAAACTTTGTAAGTCTTCATTTTGAAACCATTTAACTCAGAATTAAAATGTTTAGTATTTATGGTTTATATTTATAAGCCAGTGGAGCGATACAGGGCCATCATGGCCCTCTTGTTTTCAGAATGTGACAAGTGTGATGGCATTCATAGCACTTGCTGCTTTTCCCACAATATTTTGAAGAAAGCTGTATTCCTCAAGGTCATAAAAGGTCATATTTGTATGTTAACACTTAAGCTGCTAATCGCGACCCACTGACCTTTTGCGAACAGTGTAGATCAAGATCAGACTGCACAGAACATGCAGTCTGATCTTCGATCTACACTGTCCGATACGGTATTTTCTTTCTGGTGAAATCAACTTTGAAACCTCAATGTTTGGGCTTTTAGCATTGAGTAGAAATTTGCGTTTCCTTTATTCAGCAGCTTAAGTGTTAACCCTTATTATGCTAAATTAGTTACAAGAAAATTTCCAGACAGTATCAAGCATGCAGCAAAATATTGGGACCTCAATTTTTTTTATGGATAGAAAATCTCATCACAGCGGACAGTGTCGGTTGGAATGCATGCTCTGTGCAGTCTGAGTTTGATCTACACTGTCTGGAAATATGGATTTATTTTGGCATTGCACTTAAGGTTTAATTGATAAGTGGTTAAATTTTTCTCTCATTTTGTTATATAACAGGCGGTATCTGAGAGTCTGTCCGTGGGAGCTCAGTTACTACTGCCTTGTCTGGCTGACAGGATGGAACTTCTGCACTCCCTATTACCCCAGTCTCCAGAGTACTGGCATACATTGTCAAAAGGGCAGGTAAGTCAGACACCACCAGTTTCTATATCCATCTCTAATAATTGAGCCATGCACAGTGAAAAAGAGTTTAATTCTTTTCCAAACGAGAACAATTTAAACTAGACCAAATTGAAAGCAATTGCAGATGACAATTTTAAATATGACTAAAATAATGGAATTTGTCTTAGATAGGATAGAAGACATTGTGGGAAAAGGAGAAAATGCTGGTTACCAGCATTTACTCCTTTTCCCACAATGTTTTCAAAAGGCCTCTTTCTCAGGGTTGTTAAAAGTCGTGATTGTATGGTAAAGAGTTAATTGATCTGCAAAAAGTATAGATCCAGGTCAGCCTGCAAAGTCTGTGTAGGTTGAAACTTTTTGCTATTGGTAAATTTTCTGCAAGTCAAAGGACCAATCTACCTCATAACTCAATCATTTGGTAGACAAAATGTTTTTTAGAAAATTCAGTAGAATAAGACTAGGAACATTCTTAGGAATGGTTGAATGATTGGTGAATATGGACCCTTATCAGCTAAACCATTTGATTTAGCCAATCAGAATTGGTGTTACTGTATCATTTTGAAAATTCTCAAGAATAAGAATGTAGTGAAGAATGGTTGATGAATATGGGCTCTGGATTTGGCAAAAACATCTGGTTTTATTGGGAGTTTTTCTTTATTTCAGAGGATGCAGTTGAATATGATCCTTACCAGTTTACTGAACAACAGTCACATCTCAATATTTCTGGGTCTCAGCCCGTCCACAGACTATAGGGTCACATACAAGTTTACCCCAGATTTACATCTAGCTGAAGTCTTAATGAAAAATATCTTGAGGAACTTGGCTTTCGAAACAGTAAGACCTTTTAAATATTTGCTTTTCTTTCTTTGAATTGTGAATTTATCATCAAATCAATGGAAGAAATAAATTTTAACTTGACCCATATCCTGCCAACTAAGTGAAATGAATTTTTTAAGCAGATAGTAAAAACTCATATCTTGCTGTATCAAAGGTATTTTTTTTTAAAGATATCTCCTTATCGGACAGTGTAGATCCAATGTCAGACAGCGTTTTTGGTGCAGTCTGATCTTTATCAAAGAGAAAAATCATTCATGTGTGTATGACTCTATATTTACCAGCATCCTTTGTATAAGAGTCATGCTGTGGCAAAAGGGGGTTTAATGCATCTCCCTGATGCATTGTACCAAGCAAGTTATCACATGATCATGGATTCATAAAGTCCATTTTGTCTGACAACCAACTGACTGAATCATGAGATAATGTGGTCCTTTAACAAGCAGAAAATTTATCAATTGCAAAAAGTTTCAATCCTGGTCAGCCTGCGCAGACTGCACAGGCTGACCTTGGTCGAATATTTTTGCAGATACATTAGGCCCCTTTTTGCCAGAGCATGGCTCGTATGTAGATTTGAAAAGTTAGTTAAATCAGAATTTTTCTAATTTCTTAGTCTTGCTCATTTTCATAACTAATGATGTTTTACGGTTTATGAATTACTCAAGTTTTAAATAAACAAGGGCTGTATAACTGTTGTTCTAATTTTGAATTCCAAAACTTGTCATCTTATTTGCTGGGATGTTTTGTCTCAGCCAATCAGATTGCTATTTTTTGAATTTGGAAGTGGAACAGGGGTTCTTCGTGGCTTAGTGGTAAAGTGCAGGACTTGTAATCTGGAGGCCCTGGGTTCGATCCTCATTCATAGCCCTGGGTTTTTCATGGGAGTGTTCTTGGGCAAGATTCTTGAGAGCCCCAGCCTAGGCTGGACACACACAAAAATTTTAGCTGTCACCATGTCATTACTGAAATAATATTAAAAGCAGCATAAAACACCATTCAATCAACAAAATTGGACATAAGAACATTATATAAAAAATATATCAAGCAATTATTTGCTGTTAAAACCAATGTTTTCTCTCAAGGTAATAGATTTTATCTTTCAACTAACTGGATATCCATGCAATAACACTTATGCGATATTTATTTTTGATATACCATGGATATTTATAGATTTTTGATATACCATGGATAGTTATAAAACAGTATCTTCCACTGACTCAGCCCCCATTTACAATATATGAATGAAATGTACTCCAAATATGGTAAAGATTACTACAGGAAGCCTGCGAAAAAATAATGATGTCATAGCATGTGCTCTACTTTCCGATCATTTGCCAAAGTAATTCCTGCCTGTGATGTCATTTGAATGCCTGTTTACCACATTTTTTCAAATAAAATAATCCAAAGCAAATCGCAATTTTTGAATGTTTGAGTATGACCATAAAGTACTATATATGGGTAATGCCATTTTAAAATGGGAGTTCCGGTTGAAATGAACTTTCAGCTTGTATTTATCAGCCACATTTTTCACATCTTTTTCACGATGAGTATAAATCAGACAATAAAAGACAAAAAGAATACATACATAGTGTTGTCCTACATCAAAAATATCTACCTTGGTTGTGAGAATTGATAATTGTCTCGCCAAGGCTTGTCACTTATCAGTTCTCCCAATTGTCTCACCAAGGCTCATCAATTATCAGTTCTCCAATCCTCCATTAGATATTTTTGATATATAACAACACTTGTACAAATTATCGACATCTTCATAAATTCACTCAACTCAACTTGTATTGAGTGGCCACCTATTGTAAGAGACCACTTCTATTTTGTCACTATGGGGTTTCTGTATACAGTTTTGACTGTGTGTGTTTTCTGCCTACAGGAGAGATCACTGAATGAGCTGGAGAAAAACCAGGACAAAGTTGATGGAGGAATGGAGGTTGAGACTTGTTGCCCGCAGTTACATACCCTGTTATCATCAATACACAAACATGTGTTCACTTTTTGTGCACGGCCCTGTAACGAGATGCCTATTGTAAGTGCGTTTTCATTGTTTGATTGATGATCACTGATTAGATTTTGCCTGTTTCAAGTTGTGGTGTTATTTCCAAGTTTGATCCCAGATAGATGCACTCAAGTATCCTTTGGTAATTGATTTTTCCCCTTTTAAGTACTAGAAGATGAATCTGTCAGAAAGTATTGATGTGAACTGTCTTCGTGATATAACAGGAAAAGTGGGCTCAAAGAACTACCAAATGAAGCAATAATGTTGAAATAAGTAATAAAATACCACTAAATGAAGAAATAATGTAGGGAAAAACATCATTAACCCTTAGGCTGCTAAGCACAACCAAGGAACTTTTGCAGACAGTGTAGATCAAGGTCAGACTGCACAGAATGTGCAGTCTGATCTTGGATCTGCACTGTCCAATAAGGAGGTATTTTTCCCTCAAAATAGCTTTGAAATAGCAAATTTTGGGTTTTTACCATCAGTGTGACAGTTTCATTTCACCTATTTAGCGGGATAAGGGTTAAATTGCTCAAAATGATGATTGTCTAGATTTATTACATTTTCTATATTTTCTTTACATATACAGTTAACATCTGCCAGTTTTAGTATAGTGATTTATTTTAAGTCTCAGAAAATATCCTTTGTAGAACACTAGATAACAAAGTTGCTTTTACTGCAGACACATGAAATTTTGATAACCTATGTAATCGTTTGTATACACTATCAACTTGAATATGAGCCATGCTCTGTGAAAAAAGGGGCTTAATGTATCTGCGAAAAGTATCGACCCAGGTCAGCCTGTGCAGTCCATGCAGTCGGTTATGATACGATTGGTTGTTAGACACAATAAATTTTAAGGATCACTAAGATGTGATGTCTTGCTTGGTATGATGCAGCATGGAAAATGCATTAAGCCCCTTTTTTCTAGAGCATGGTGCAATTATAGACTGTGAAGTATTTAACCCACTGAAACAATTAAGGATATGGATTTTTTTTCAAGAAGGAAAAGCAGCGAAAGTGTTGCATTTTCAAACTTGTTTTGGCCAGAATATATTAAAAAACTTGCGGACAGTGTAGATGCAAGATCAGATTGCACATACTGAATGTGCTGTCTTATCTTGATCTGTGCAAAAGCAACATAGATTATGCTAAATGCTCTAAGGGTTAAATCATCAAGGTTTTACTCCATGCTGCTTGTATATTTCAGTATGAAGATATGGTATATCTGGCTCAGCAACATCTAAACCTCATGTTGCCCCTGTGTTCAGAACTTCTACACCAGGCAACCTCCTTACTCAAATCCAGTCAACAGAAGAGATTGAATGTACAGGAAAACATCATAAGTAAGTTAAAGTAGAATCAATTTTGAATAAAAAAAAAAAAAAGGAGGATTAAAAAGTCTGGTACTTGTATTTCCATGAACTGTTAAAGCTGTATAAAATCTAATTTCATATAGAATTGATGGTGGATAAAAAAACATGAAAACTATCATAGCTGAGATTTGAAACTGCCACTATCAAAGCCATATTTGACACTTCTGGATGAGCTATCAGTGCAACTACCTATTTAGAATCATTAAAATGTATTTTTCCCCTGATATGCAATAAAGGCTACCCTAAAACAAATGGGAAAAGAAATTTTACGAAAAAATTATACAGAAAGACAGGACATTCCCCATGCTTTGTACACTGTTTTTGTCTGTATCTTATTTATAAAGCTTTCTTGCAGGCATATAAAAATTGCTATTTTTCACTTATAAAAGTATGATGTTCTGCCTTTAGAAATGAGCCATGCTGTGTGAAAAGGGGGCTAAATGCATCTGCAAACAGTATCAACCAGGTCAGCCTGCATGATCTGTGAAGGCTGACTTGGGCCGAAACCTTTTGCTATTTGTCAATTTTCCATGTGTCAAAGGAAAATTCTACCAGATGGTTCAGTTGATCATTAAAAAAGTGGCTATTATGGCTTCATAATTATGTGTTGGCTTGCTTGGTATCATGCATCACGGAGATGCATTAAGCCCCCTTTTGCTAGAGCATGGTTCAAATATTTTACGAGTTTTGGCTTACAACCTGAAAAGTTTGAATTTTTTGGTACAGGCATTTCCACAGTGATTTGAGTTTATATTTTTTGTCGAAGTTGCAATCTGGACTAGTCACAGATTGTATCAAAATCTAGGTTGTAAGTATAAACCAGTCTGTGCCATGTTGTATACATTTCTTTATCTTTTTTCAGATATACTGTTTGAGTCACCAGCTGGGGCAATGTTATTCAACACAATGCATTCTTTACTCCTGATTCCACAGTACAGAGTTATCCCCCTTTTGAACAGTCTACTGTCCTTGTTGTCAGACTTGGATCAGATCTGTAAACTGCTGTCAAACATAGACAGATATGAGAAGAGGGAACTGGAACAATGTAAGTTAACAGGGCAATGCTGCAAATACATTTGAGCCACACTGTTGCAAAAGGGGGTTTAATGTATTTCCATTGTGCATCATACTAAGTGGGTCGTCATATAATTATGCATGCATCAAAACTATTAATGTCTAACAACTGGTTGATTCCTGAGATAGAATGGTCCTTGGACATGCAGAAAATTTACCAAAAACAAAGTTTCAACACATGTCAGCCTGTTGACCTGGGTCGATCCTTTTTGCAGGTGCATTAAGCCCCCTTATCACAGAGCATGGTCCATTTTTAAATTGGAGATATTGGGCGTTAACCTTTAAAAGGCCATAGCCTGAAACAGGGCTTTTGCAGATGACATAGATCAAGGTCAGACTGCACATAATTTGCAGTCTGATCTTGGATTTTTCTTGTGTGCTTGTGTAGGCAATCCTATAAGATGAAAATCTTTCTGAAAGCATGAACGGGAAAGGAACTAATGCTTTGTACAAGTGATTGCTTGTTTTCCTCAATCTTTTCCAAATCTGTCTAATGAAATCACACGAAGTCATTTGTGTATTTGTTTTGAAAATGGTAAACAACAGCCCTGCACCAAATTTATGCTGTCAGCAGGTATCTAAAATACTCCCTTATTTCCCTTAGTTTATCGGCACTTTATAGCGATTAAATGACTGAAACCATTCATAAAGTAATATGTATGATGAGGCTGATCTATGTCCCTGCTGTCTCACATATTTGTTTGTGGCTAACATTCTATTCAACATTAATTCAGTCATATATAAGGGGCCAGTGTGCTTATCCATGCTCTCCTGAGTATTCTTTTTAGCAGAACTTTGCCTAATATTCTTTCCAAGCCACTGGTTCTTTTCAACATAAACATCTTCAAAGTGATGTACAGTGGTGAGAGGAATGAGTCCTCACACAGTAACTATCATGAATCCTTGGAAAGAAGTTGGCCTGGGTTGTTATCATAGCAGCAAGCCCTGGATTTCAAGTCCTGTGCATTACCAACATTCTCAGCTCTCATCAAAGTATTTCCATGGTTACATATTACAGGATAAGGTGTAAAAATGCTGCATGGGTTGTGTTCTATGAATTGGCCATACACACTTTCTTTCCTTGTTGAACAGGTTTCAACTCCAGTGTATCGACACTTTGGCTTGTTGACTTGGAAAGAACATGTTCCTTCCTGGTTGGTCAGTGCCTGGGAGACATGCTTCTTGGGTGTTCAATAACACAGGAAGAAAAAGAGCTAGGAAAGTGGTTAGAAAGAAGACTCTTCAGTAATGGGCTTAGATTTGATTGCAATGGTATGTATTCATTTTTACCGTTGAACTCTGTTCAAAATGTTTGAACAAAATTGATGTATGGAAAGGCTTAATCCTTTACCCTAAAATCCAACTGCGAGATGGGAGGCTTTTGGAAACAATGTGGTAAAAGGAGAAAATGCTGATAACTAGCACTTTCTCCTTCTCCACAATGTTTTCTACCCTTTCTTAAACAATTCCCATAACTTGAGCCAAATTTGATTTGTAGCTTCAAATGCTGTTAAATTTCATAGATTTTGAAAACATTGTGGGAAAAGTAGAAAGTGCTGGTAATCAGCATTTTTTCCTTCCACAATGTTTTCTGCCCTTTCTGAAACAAATCTCAACATTCGAGCCACATTTTATTTGTCATTTGCAAATGCTTTGAATTTGGAGAAGTCTAAAATTCTGTTGTCTGGTAAAGAGCATCATATAATTAATCATAATTTATAGTCTTATAACTATGGATACTTGTGAAAACTTCCCAGTATAAGGAGAAATTGCTTGTTACAAACAATTGCTCCATTTGTCTGTCGAAATTTGCCTGATGCAAGATGCTGAGATTCCTGTAAAAAGTACTTTTAGATAAGCCTTTTTGGATAGGGAAGTGCCATGCATTTTTAGATTCAACAATTAGATTATTGTTTTTTTCATTCGACCTAAATGAAATGTATATAAAGGGTTAACAACTGTAGAAGAGATAGGTTAATCCTTTTCCTGCTGAATAAGTGAAATGAAACTTTCAAGTCGACAGTAAATGTTGGTCAATTTTGCTATTTCGAAGTTACTTTGGGGGGAAGAAATACCTGCTTATCAGTCAGTGTAGATCCAAGATCAGACTGCACATTTTGTGCAGTCTGATCTTGATCTACACTGTCTGCAAAAGGTCAGTGAGTCACGCTAAGCAGCCTAAGGTTTGACCAAGCATCTGGTTATTTTTGTAGGTATATCAACCAAGGCTGATTCACTTATATTGAAATGTTGGTTGAATTAGTCTGTCTGCACAAAGTGGCCTGCCGGTTTCTTTCATAGCTCTTGTGTGGTTTGTCCAATTTACTCTTTGTTGTTACTTGCTGGCCCTTTCATCACAACTCTAACCTTATTCATGCCCACTCATCAAAACTCTTTACTTCTTTTGTATGGCAGGGCTCTTGTGAACAACAACAACACCTACAGTCAAGTTATTTACATTTATCAGTCTTTCAGCAAAACTTTTATAAAAATTGATAAATTACATTTAATGAACTTTTTGTCAATGGAAATGTATTTATTATGATTTTGGTTGAAAACTATGCCTTTGTGTATTCTTTTTCAGTGAAGTTGTATGGTTCTTAGAGCAGTAAAGTAGTCTTTTCAGGGAAAGAGGTGTAAAGTGTATGTGCTTATGGCACAGTGTAATACAACCATGTGATTTGATCAACAAATCACCTGATGTTTGCCACATGTTGCTGGTCATATCAATTAAGGTTGGAAGAAACAATTAGCGAATTTGTTTGATTTTATTTCAGATGACTTTCATAACCAGATTGAGAAGATGGTGCAGAACATACTAGACAGTCCAAATGAAGTGTTTACACTCTACAATAACCTGTCACTCAGAGATAGTGCCATTGTAGATGATGATACGGACAGATTGTTACATCTGGGGTTTGGTGTTCAAACTGACATGGTCTTACATATACTGCAAGTTCTTAATGATATGGCAGAGATGCATGGTATATTTGTTTTACATTGAGTATATACTGTCTGTATATTGTGTGTTACAAAAAACTTTAGGGATTTTTCCATTCATTCCTGTCTATCTTTATTTCTTTACAACAGTTTTAGACCTGTACGTGTTAACCCTTTCCCAAACGACATTTTAGACTCTTTCGAATTCCAAACATCTGCAGACGACAAATTGAAAATTGGTACTAATGAGCTTAAGGTCTCTGACAGTGTAGAAAACATTTTGGGAAAAGGAGAACATGCTGGTTATCAGCATTTTCTCCTTTTCCCACATTGTTTTCAAAAATCTTCTTTTCCAGGGCCGTAAAAACCTGGGATTGTTTGGTAAAGGGTTAAAGCATTTGCAGGTGACTAAATAAGTATGACCCAGATGATGGGATTGGTCTGTAAGAGGGTAAAAAACATTTTTGGTAAATTATCCCACGATGTTTTCAAAAGTCATCTTTCTGAAAGTTGTTAAAACTGGGGATTGTGTTATTAATGATTAAAAGGGCTTCTTTTGATATTTTGTTTATTTAAGCTTTACCAAAATATTCTGTGTTTTTATGACCTTAAGGACTTATGAAAAAGCCTTTTGAAAAAAATTGTGGGAAAAGGCGAATATGCTGGTTTTCAGCAGTTTCTTCTCCTCCCAGTATTTTTTCTCCCATTCAAAAACAAAGCCTATCCTTTGAACCATGGTTAGTTTACCATATGCAAATGGTTTCAAGGTGGACGAGTCTGAAATTTTGTTATCTGGTGAAGAGTAAATGTAATTCACCACATAAAATCTCCACCAGTAGTGTATAGAACCCATGACTTGATTTTGATAACACACTAGTGTTTTACGTTCACTGTTCTGGTTAATTTGTTTTTATTAGGACGTGAAGCTGGCAAAACCAACCACAGCATGTCCCAGAATCTCACAATTTTTTTTTAATGTATTATCATTTTTATTTAACTTTTTTACTAAGGCTCGTGTCATATAAATTTATTCTACTCATTTGATGACAAAACACTCATGCAAGATCCTCTATTTCTGTTTTTTTTTTTTTTTTTTTTTTTTTTTTTTAAAAGACTGGGACACATGGGATGTAATGGATGAACCATTGTTGGACATTGTCACTAGATTTGCTATTGCCGTCATGCTGAAACATACCAATCTACTGAAGTCCGTTTACAATATCACTGTGTAAGTAGTTTTGAGACCTAAGATTGTCTCGCAGTGTTATCAAAAAATTTTGAAAGTAAACTGTTTTGACTATAATAGATTACAAACATTAGGAAGTGCAGATCAAAGATAAGTGTTCATGTTCAGTGCAGGATCTGGCATGGCTCAGTAGGTAGGGTATAGGATTCCCTATCCAGAGGTCTGGGGTTCCATTCTTACCCAAAGGCACTGGATTTGTAATAAAATTGTCCTTGGGCAATCCACTTCAGAGGCTTGGCCTAGTATTGGTGAAATTCAGGACACACATGAATAAATAAGCTGTTGCTATGACATTCTTGAAATTTTGCAGAAAGTACCATTCAAACATTCAAAATACAACCATTTAACTCTTTACCAAACAACAAAAAAGTAGACTTGTCCAAATTGAAAGCATTTGCAGATGACAATTTAAATGTGGCTAAAATGATGCATTTTGCCTTTGATAGGGTAGAAAACATTGTGGGAAAAGGAGAAAATGCTGGTTACTAGCATTTTCTCCTTTTCTCACAATGTTTTTGAAAGGCTTTTTCCTTGAGGCCGTTAAAACCCGGGATTGTGTGTGTGGTAAAGGGTTAAAGAACGTTTTCAAATTCTTTTTACCTTGCATGTGTTTATATCCTAATTTTATCTTCCATATGACTGTAGGATGGATGGAGCTTTTACCTGTGTGGCTAGAGAGGTGTACAGACTAAGATTACATTTAATGAATGCCAAAGCCTTTCAGACAAAATTGAGCAACAATACCGCCCAGTCCCCCTCCCACACTGAGGACCTGGACACAGGGGAGAAGTCAAGAGAAAGGCAAACAGAATCTGACGAGGAAAATGATGGTAAGAAACTAAATTTTTTTTATTAGATAGTCTGTGTTTGAAGTATACATTGAGGTAGCGGCATAGCTCTGTCTTCATGCAAAAACTTTAACAATTTATTATATTTTTGTCACTGCTTCAAACTCCGGTAAGTTGTTTATTACCAAGAAGGAACCAATACCAGACTGGTGGGTAACCCCCAAAATATTTTTGACACAGTTATGCCACTTTTTTATTTTTGTCAGTTGTAAAATTTCAAAATTCAAAAGCTGAAATATATTTTGCCGTCTATATTGTTGGTGCTAGCTTCATTAACTCTTTACCACACAACAAAAATATAGACTTGTGCAAATTGAAAGCATTTGCAGCTGACAATTTAACCCTTATCCTGCTAAATAAGAGAAATGAAACTTTCAAGTCGGTAGTAAAAACGAAAATTTTGCTATTTCGCAGGGATTTTTTGGGGGGAAAGGTATCTCCTTATCAGAGAGTGTAGATCCAAGATCAGACTGCACTTTCTGTGCAGTCTGATCTTGATCTACACTGTCTGTAAAAGGTCCTTGAGTCGCGCTTAGCAGCCTAAGGGTTAAATGTGGCTCAAATGATGGAATTTGTCTTCGATAGGGTAGAAAACATTGTGGGATAAGGAGAAAATGCTCATTACCAGCATTTTCACCTTTTCCCGCATTTTTTTAAAAATCTTCCTGTCTCAGGGTCGTTAAAACTCAGGATTATCTGTTAAAGGGTTGGAAAAAGTATCATTATAAAAATTTCATTTTCATTCAGATGAACTGCCAAGCAAAGCCAGTAGCAGCAACCATATACAGAATTCCTTTGAAGATCTTTGTGCTGACTATCTGAGAAGGGCTTTATTTGTTCTTATAGCTGTCAGACCTTACTGGAAAGGTTGGTTTTTTATTACCCGCACTATATACCAAATATCAACATTTTTAGACTTGTCCATATTGATAGCGTGTGTGTGTGGATGACAAATATGGCTCAAATAATTGAAATTGTCTTTCAAGGGATCAAAGTAGTATTGATACCAAATTTCTTTAACGCTTTTACAGAATGACAAAATTTTGGAAGGGACCAAATTGAAAGCACTTGCAGATTACAAATTACATTTAGCTCAAATGATGATTTCTGTCTTTGATAGTGTGGAAACAATGTGGGAAAAGGAGAAAATGCTGGTTACCAGCATTTTCTCCTTTTCCCACAGAGTTTTCAAATGCCTTTTCTTTCTGGCCGTTAAAAGTCAGGATTGTGTGGTAAAGTGTTAATTCTTTCAGTGCCATAGATGAAAATGGGCTTTTGTAGAAAGAAAGATTAAGATCAGACTACATTTAATGTGCTGTCTGATCTTTGATTTGTACCGTCAGCATCTGTAGTCAAGCCTCAAAGATAAAAATCTTTATGAGTTTTTTCATATTGTATTTTCAGTTGTAAAAAGATATCAAGTTTACATTGAGCTGTGCCCTGGTAAAAGGGGGCTTAGTGCATCTCCGAGATGCATTATACCAAGCAAGTCATCACATTATTCTTGATCTATAAAATCTAGTTTGTCTTACAAGTGGCTGAATCATAACTTAAACTGTTCCTTGGACATGCAGAAAATTGACTAATAGCAAAACATATAGGCCCAAGTTAGCCTACGCAGGTTGACCTGGGTTGAAACTTTTTACAGATGCATTAAACGCCTTTTAAGAGGGCCTGGCTCATATAGTTGGCTCTGAAAGAGTGAAAAAAATTGTTTGTTTTTTTCTCTTCATTTTTCAGTTTCATCCATAGAATCTACAGAGGAGGACAATGCCAAATTAAAGTCAGAAGAAGGTAATGAATTTCACTTTTTCTTTTTTCTTTCCATAAAGGAACATACTTCAATATTTAGCTTCGCTGTTTTTGAAGAAAACATCTAGATTTTGTTGTTGTCTCCGTTGTCTTGCAAAAACTTTGACATTTTATGAAATCTGTGTTATTACTGAAGGTATTCACTTCAAACTTGGACAAGTTGTTAACTATTAAATGGGAAACTCATACAATAGAGGCAGGTGACTATCAAAATATTTTTGACTTTTATGCGCCTTTTTTTACTTAGAAATTTCACCGAAAATTAAGCAACTGCAGCTGAGTGTTAGCATCCCCATGCGGTGCTCTTCTTCGTCTGACTTGTAGAAACTACAATGAAGAAATACTTTCACAGTAACCAAACAATCGCAGTTTTGGCAACCCTTGTTGGAAAAACAGCAATTCATGCTAAAAACTGTATGTCTTAAAATACATGTACACTTTACAGTAATGGGTTATGGGGTAATACATGGATAAGTATTAAATTTAACTGATTAGCTCCAGGAATGGATCATCCCCTGTCAGATCCATTTGCAAAGGTTAGAATAAGTTACACAAGGTATCGATTAATGGTAGCAATTTTTAGCTCACCTGAGCACATAGTGCTCAGGGTGAGCTATTGTGATCGATCGTTGTCCGGCGTCCGTCCATCCGTCCGTGTGTCTGTCCGTCCGTCTGTCCGTCCGTCCGTCCGTGAACAATTACTTAAAAAATCTTCTCCTCTGAAACCGCCCAACAGATTTCAATGAAACTTCACAGAATTGATCCTTAGGTGATGCACTTTCAAAATACTTCAAAGATTTGAATTCCATGAAGAACTCTGGTTGCCATGGCAACCGAGAGAAAAAACTTTAAAAATCTTCTTGTCCCAAACCGTAAGGGCTAGAGCTCTCATATATGGCATGTAGTATCATCTAGTGGCCCTCTACCAAAACACTTCAAATAATGGCCCTAGTGTGGAAATTGGCCCTATGTTGTGGGTTCTCGGATTTCACACAGAGATAAAGAAGGAAATCTGTAAAAATCTTCTTGTCCCAAACCGTAAGGGCCAGAGCTTTCATATTTGGCATGTAGCATCATCTAGTGACCCTCTACCAAAATACTTCAAATTATGGCCGTAGTGTTGAAAATGGCCCTATGTTGTGGGTTCTCGGATTTCACATAGAGATAAAGAAGGAAATCTTTAAAAATCTTCTTGTCCCAAACCATAAGGGCTAGAGCTCTCATATATGGCATGTAGTATCATCTAGTGGCCCTCTACCAAAATACTTCAAATTATGGCCGTAGTGTTGAAAATGGCCCTATGTTGTGGGTTCTCGGATTTCACATAGAGATAAAGAAGGAAATCTTTAAAAATCTTCTTGTCCCAAACCATAAGGGCTAGAGCTCTCATATATGGCATGTAGTATCATCTAGTGGCCCTCTACCAAAATACTTCAAATTATGGCCGTAGTGTTGAAAATGGCCCTATGTTGTGGGTTCTCGGATTTCACATAGAGATAAAGAAGGAAATCTGTAAAAATCTTCTTGTCCCAAACCGTAAGGGCTAGAGCTTTCATATTTGGCATGTAGCATCATCTAGTGACCCTCTACCAAAATACTTCAAATTATGGCCGTAGTGTTGAAAATGGCCCTATGTTGTGGGTTCTCGGATTTCACATAGAGATAAAGAAGGAAATCTTTAAAAATCTTTTTGTCCCAAACCATAAGGGCTAGAGCTCTCATATATGGCATGTAGTATCATCTAGTGGCCCTCTACCAAAATACTTCAAATTATGGCCCAAGTGTGGAAATTGGCCCTATGTTGTGGGTTCTCGGATTTCACATAGAGATAAAGAAGGAAATCTGTAAAAATCTTCTTGTCCCAAACCTTAAGGGCTAGAGCTTTCATATTTGGCATGTAGCATCATCTAGTGACCCTCTACCAAAATACTTCAAATTATGGCCCTAATTTGAAAATGGCCCTATGTTGTGGGTTCTCGGATTTCACATAGAGATAAAGAAGGAAATCTTTAAAAATCTTCTTGTCCCAAATCATAAGGGCTAGAGCTCTCATATACGGCATGTAGTATCATCTAGTGGCCCTCTACCAAAATACTTGAAATTATGGCCGTAGTGTGTAAAATGGCCCTATGTTGTGGGTTCTCAGATTTCACATAATGATAAAGAAGGAAATCTGTAAAAATCTTCTTGTCCCAAACCTTAAGGGCTAGAGCTTTCATATTTGGCATGTAGCATCATCTAGTGACCCTGTACTAAAATATGTCAAAGTATGGCCCTAGTGTTGAAAATGGCCCTATGTTGTGGGTTCTCGGATTTCACATAGAGATAAAGAAGGAAATCTTTAAAAATCTTCTTGTCCCAAACCATAAGGGCTAGAGCTCTCATATATGGCATGTAGTATCATCTAGTGGCCCTCTACCAAAATACTTCAAATAATGGCCCTATTGTGGAAATTGGCCCTATGTTGTGGGTTCTCGGATTTCACATAGAGATAAAGAAGTAAATCTTTAAAAATCTTCTTGTCCCAAACCATAAGGGCTGGAGCTCTCATATATGGCATGTAGTATCATCTAGTGGCCGTCTACCAAAATACTTCAAATAATGGCCCTAGTGTGGAAAATGGCCCTATGTTGTGGGTTCTCGGATTTCACATAGAGATAAAGAAGGAAATCTTTAAAAATCTTCTTGTCCCAAACCATAAGGGCTAGAGCTCTCATATATGGCATGTAGTATCATCTAGTGGCCCTCTACCAAAATACTTCAAATTATGGCCGTAGTGTTGAAAATGGCCCTATGTTGTGGGTTCTCGGATTTCACATAGAGATAAAGAAGGAAATCTTTAAAAATCTTCTTGTCCCAAACCATAAGGGCTAGAGCTCTCATATATGGCATGTAGTATCATCTAGTGGCCCTCTACCAAAATACTTCAAATTATGGCCGTAGTGTTGAAAATGGCCCTATGTTGTGGGTTCTCGGATTTCACATAGAGATAAAGAAGGAAATCTGTAAAAATCTTCTTTTCCCAAACCGTAAGGGCTAGAGCTTTCATATTTGGCATGTAGCATCATCTAGTGACCCTCTACCAAAATACTTCAAATAATGGCCCTAGTGTTGAAAATGGCCCTATGTTGTGGGTTCTCGGATTTCACATAGAGATAAAGAAGGAAATCTTTAAAAATCTTCTTGTCCCAAACCATAAGGGCTAGAGCTCTCATATATGGCATGTAGTATCATCTAGTGGCCCTCTACCAAAATACTTCAAATTATGGCCCAAGTGTGGAAATTGGCCCTATGTTGTGGGTTCTCGGATTTCACATAGAGATAAAGAAGGAAATCTGTAAAAATCTTCTTGTCCCAAACCTTAAGGGCTAGAGCTTTCATATTTGGCATGTAGCATCATCTAGTGGCCCTCTACCAAAATACTTCAAATTATGGCCCTAGTTTGAAAATGGCCCTATGTTGTGGGTTCTCGGATTTCACATAGAGATAAAGAAGGAAATCTTTAAAAATCTTCTTGTCCCAAATCATAAGGGCTAGAGCTCTCATATACGGCATGTAGTATCATCTAGTGGCCCTCTACCAAAATACTTGAAATTATGGCCGTAGTGTGTAAAATGGCCCCATGTTGTGGGTTCTCAGATTTCACATAATGATAAAGAAGGAAATCTGTAAAAATCTTCTTGTCCCAAACCTTAAGGGCTAGAGCTTTCATATTTGGCATGTAGCATCATCTAGTGACCCTGTACCAAAATACGTCAAAGTATGGCCCTAGTGTTGAAAATGGCCCTATGTTGTGGGTTCTCGGATTTCACATAGAGATAAAGAAGGAAATCTTTAAAAATCTTCTTGTCCCAAACCATAAGGGCTAGAGCTCTCATATATGGCATGTAGTATCATCTAGTGGCCCTCTACCAAAATACTTCAAATAATGGCCCTATTGTGGAAATTGGCCCTATGTTGTGGGTTCTCGGATTTCACATAGAGATAAAGAAGGAAATCTTTAAAAATCTTCTTGTCCCAAACCATAAGGGCTAGAGCTCTCATATATGGCATGTAGTATCATCTAGTGGCCCTCTACCAAAATACTTCAAATTATGGCCGTAGTGTTGAAAATGGCCCTATGTTGTGGGTTCTCGGATTTCACATAGAGATAAAGAAGGAAATCTTTAAAAATCTTCTTGTCCCAAACCATAAGGGCTAGAGCTCTCATATATGGCATGTAGTATCATCTAGTGGCCCTCTACCAAAATACTTCAAATTATGGCCGTAGTGTTGAAAATGGCCCTATGTTGTGGGTTCTCGGATTTCACATAGAGATAAAGAAGGAAATCTGTAAAAATCTTCTTGTCCCAAACCGTAAGGGCTAGAGCTTTCATATTTGGCATGTAGCATCATCTAGTGACCCTCTACCAAAATACTTCAAATAATGGCCGTAGTGTTGAAAATGGCCCTATGTTGTGGGTTCTCGGATTTCACATAGAGATAAAGAAGGAAATCTTTAAAAATCTTTTTGTCCCAAACCATAAGGGCTAGAGCTCTCATATATGGCATGTAGTATCATCTAATGGCCCTCTACCAAAATACTTCAAATTATGGCCCAAGTGTGGAAATTGGCCCTATGTTGTGGGTTCTCGGATTTCACATAGAGATAAAGAAGGAAATCTGTAAAAATCTTCTTGTCCCAAACCTTAAGGGCTAGAGCTTTCATATTTGGCATGTAGCATCATCTAGTGGCCCTCTACCAAAATACTTCAAATTATGGCCCTAGTGTTGAAAATGGCCCTATGTTGTGGGTTCTCGGATTTCACATAGAGATAAAGAAGGAAATCTTTAAAAATCTTCTTGTCCCAAATCATAAGGGCTAGAGCTGTCATATACGGCATGTAGTATCATCTAGTGGCCCTCTACCAAAATACTTGAAATTATGGCCGTAGTGTGTAAAATGGCCCTATGTTGTGGGTTCTCAGATTTCACATAATGATAAAGAAGGAAATCTGTAAAAATCTTCTTGTCCCAAACCTTAAGGGCTAGAGCTTTCATATTTGGCATGTAGCATCATCTAGTGACCCTGTACCAAAATACGTCAAAGTATGGCCCTAGTGTTGAAAATGGCCCTATGTTGTGGGTTCTCGGATTTCACATAGAGATAAAGAAGGAAATCTTTAAAAATCTTCTTGTCCCAAACCATAAGGGCTAGAGCTCTCATATATGGCATGTAGTATCATCTAGTGGCCCTCTACCAAAATACTTCAAATAATGGCCCTATTGTGGAAATTGGCCCTATGTTGTGGGTTCTCGGATTTCACATAGAGATAAAGAAGTAAATCTTTAAAAATCTTCTTGTCCCAAACCATAAGGGCTGGAGCTCTCATATATGGCATGTAGTATCATCTAGTGGCCCTCTACCAAAATACTTCAAATAATGGCCCTAGTGTGGAAAATGGCCCTATGTTGTGGGTTCTCGGATTTCACATAGAGATAAAGAAGGAAATCTTTAAAAATCTTCTCGTCCCAAACCATAAGGGCTAGAGCTCTCATATATGGCATGTAGTATCATCTAGTGACCCTCTACCAAAATACTTCAAATTATGGCTGTAGTGTTGAAAATGGCCCTATGTTGTGGGTTCTCGGATTTCACATAGAGATAAAGAAGGAAATCTTTAAAAATCTTCTTGTCCCAAACCATAAGGGCTAGAGCTCTCATATATGGCATGTAGTATCATCTAGTGGCCCTCTACCAAAATACTTCAAATTATGGCCGTAGTGTTGAAAATGGCCCTATGTTGTGGGTTCTCGGATTTCACATAGAGATAAAGAAGGAAATCTTTAAAAATCTTCTTGTCCCAAACCATAAGGGCTAGAGCTCTCATATATGGCATGTAGTATCATCTGGTGGCCCTCTACCAGAATACTTCAAATTATGGCCGTAGTGTTGAAAATGGCCCTATGTTGTGGGTTCTCGGATTTCACATAGAGATAAAGAAGGAAATCTGTAAAAATCTTCTTGTCCCAAACCGTAAGGGCTAGAGCTTTCATATTTGGCATGTAGCATCATCTAGTGACCCTCTACCAAAATACTTCAAATAATGGCCCTAGTGTTGAAAATGGCCCTATGTTGTGGGTTCTCGGATTTCACATAGAGATAAAGAAGGAAATCTTTAAAAATCTTTTTGTCCCAAACCATAAGGGCTAGAGCTCTCATATATGGCATGTAGTATCATCTAGTGTCCCTCTACCAAAATACTTCAAATTATTGCCCAAGTGTGGAAATTGGCCCTATGTTGTGGGTTCTCGGATTTCACATAGAGATAAAGAAGGAAATCTGTAAAAATCTTCTTGTCCCAAACCTTAAGGGCTAGAGCTTTCATATTTGACATGTAGCATCATCTAGTGGCCCTCTACCAAAATACTTCAAATTATGGCCCTAGTTTGAAAATGGCCCTATGTTGTGGGTTCTCGGATTTCACATAGAGATAAAGAAGGAAATCTTTAAAAATCTTCTTGTCCCAAATCATAAGGGCTAGAGCTCTCATATACGGCATGTAGTATCATCTAGTGGCCCTCTACCAAAATACTTGAAATTATGGCCGTAGTGTGTAAAATGGCCCTATGTTGTGGGTTCTCAGATTTCACATAATGATAAAGAAGGAAATCTGTAAAAATCTTCTTGTCCCAAACCTTAAGGGCTAGAGCTTTCATATTTGGCATGTAGCATCATCTAGTGACCCTGTACCAAAATACGTCAAAGTATGGCCCTAGTGTTGAAAATGGCCCTATGTTGTGGGTTCTCGGATTTCACATAGAGATAAAGAAGGAAATCTTTAAAAATCTTCTTGTCCCAAACCATAAGGGCTAGAGCTCTCATATATGGCATGTAGTATCATCTAGTGGCCCTCTACCAAAATACTTCAAATAATGGCCCTATTGTGGAAATTGGCCCTATGTTGTGGGTTCTCGGATTTCACATAGAGATAAAGAAGTAAATCTTTAAAAATCTTCTTGTCCCAAACCATAAGGGCTGGAGCTCTCATATATGGCATGTAGTATCATCTAGTGGCCCTCTACCAAAATACTTCCAATAATGGCCCTAGTGTGGAAAATGGCCCTATGTTGTGGGTTCTCGGATTTCACATAGAGATAAAGAAGGAAATCTTTAAAAATCTTCTTGTCCCAAATCATAAGGGCTAGAGCTCTCATATATGGCATGTAGTATCATCTAGTGGCCCTCTACCAAAATACTTCAAATTATGGCCGTAGTGTTGAAAATGGCCCTATGTTGTGGGTTCTCGGATTTCACATAGAGATAAAGAAGGAAATCTGTAAAAATCTTCTCGTCCCAAACCTTAAGGGCTAGAGCTTTCATATTTGGCATGTAGCATCATCTAGTGACCCTCTACCAAAATACTTCAAATAATGGCCCTAGTATTGAAAATGGCCCTATGTTGTGGGTTCTCGGATTTCACAAAGAGATAAAGAAGGAAATCTTTAAAAATCTTCTTGTCCCAAACCATAAGGGCTAGAGCTCTCATATATGGCATGTAGTATCATCTAATGGCCCTCTACCAAAATACTTCAAATAATGGCCCTATTGTGGAAATTGGCCCTATGTTGTGGGTTCTCGGATTTCACATAGAGATAAAGAAGGAAATCTGTAAAAATCTTCTTGTTCCAAACCGTAAGGGCTAGAGCTTTCATATTTGGCATGTAGCATCATCTAGTGGCCCTCTACCAAAATACTTCAAATTATGGCCCTAGTTTGAAAATGGCCCTATGTTGTGGGTTCTCGGATTTCACATAGAGATAAAGAAGGAAATCTTTAAAAATCTTCTTGTCCCAAATCATAAGGGCTAGAGCTCTCTATATGGCATGTAGTATCATCTAGTGGCCCTCTACCAAAATACTTCAAATTATGGCCCTAGTGTTGAAAATGGCCCTATGTTGTGGGTTCTCGGATTTCACATAGAGATAAAGAAGGAAATCTTTAAAAATCTTCTTGTCCCAAACCTTAAGGGCTAGAGCTTTCATATTTGGCATGTAACATCATCTAGTGGCCCTCTACCAAAATACTTCAAATTATGGCCCTAGTGTTGAAAATGGCCCTATGTTGTGGGTTCTTGGATTTCACATAGAGATAAAGAAGGAAATCTTTAAAAATCTTCTTGTCCCAAACCATAAGGGCTAGAGCTCTCATATATGGCATGTAGTATCATCTAGTGGCCCTCTACCAAAATACTTCAAATAATGGCCCTAGTGTTGAAATTGGCCCTATGTTGTGGGTTCTCGGATTTCACATAGAGATAAAGAAGGAAATTTGTAAAAATCTTCTTGTCCCAAACCGTAAGGGCTAGAGCTTTCATATTTGGCATGTAACATCATCTAGTGACCCTCTACCAAAATACTTCAAATTATGGCCGTAGTGTTGAAAATGGCCCTATGTTGTGGGTTCTCGGATTTCACATAGAGATAAAGAAGGAAATCTTTAAAAATCTTCTTGTCCCAAACCATAAGGGCCAGAGCTCTCATATATGGCATGTAGTATCATCTAGTGGCCCTCTACCAAAATACTTCAAATAATGGCCCTAGTGTTGAAATTGGCCCTATGTTGTGGGTTCTCGGATTTCACATAGAGATAAAGAAGGAAATCTTCAAAAATCTTCTTGTCCCAAACCGTAAGGGCTAGGGCTTTCATATATGGCATGTAGCATCATCTATTGACCGTCTACGAAAATACTTTAAATTTTGGCCCTGGTGTTAAAAGTTGACCCTATGTTGTGGGTTCTCGGATTTCACATAGAGATAAAGAAGGAAATCTTTAAAAATCTTCTTGTCCCAAACCATAAAGGCTAGAGCTTTCATATTTGGCATGTAGCATTATGGTGTTGAGCTGAGTTGCATTTCAGGTGAGCGATTTAGGACCATCATGGTCCTCTTGTTGTATATTGGTGTCATCAGCTTGCAAATAGGCCAATTGAGGCTAGCACAGCCTAGCAGAATAAATATGTCTACATGTATCACCAATCACAAGTTATTGTTTATTCATTTGAGACTTATACCACGAAGTAGGGTCAGTGCCAGCTTATACTGGTATGCCAAAAATAGAAAAGGTGAATGTAAAAAGATAAAAACAGTGATGTATTATGTTTCAGCTGTAGAAAGTTTGTCAGAGACTCTAACATTCCCAGCAGTGGGGACCCACATTCAAGGACACAGGGGGAGTTATCCAGATCTATCTACATATACAGGAGTACACCACTTGTTGAACTCTAGGGATGGTAGAGCTAGTCCAAGCCTCTATAGACAAGGTGATTTCTTCAGTATGATAAATTCATGAAATAGCATTAGTTTTGACTTATTTTATTCAGCAGGGGATATCATTTCAGCAAAATAACTTGTTCAGTTTTTGAGTCATATATATATCTTCATCTGCAAGTGCTTTCAATTTGGACCAATCTAAAATTTTGTTGCTTGGTAAAGAGTTAAAAAACATCTGCCTATGGAGTGGATAGTTGAAGGCTTGAATCTCCATAGGGACAGGAATCATTCTGATATGGCTGGCTGGTTTATGCCAGCTAGGTAGACGGTGGATACAGAGTGCTTATCTCTGTAATGCCTTGGCATGAAAAAATGGGTACTCAGGAAATGTTCCAGACAAAGATGTCTCATAAATCAGATGTTGGGTGGTCCTTTCAAAAGGGATGACATGCTAACTCTTTACCACACAAAAAATTTTAGACTCAAAGCATTTGCAGACAACAAATCAAAGGCCAGTTAAATGATGAAACTTGCCTTTGATTGAGAAGAAAACATTGTGGGAAAAGGAGAAAATGCTGGTTACCAACTTTTCTCCTTTTTCCTCAATGTTTTCAAAAGTCTTTTTCCACAGATTGTTAAAAGTCAGGATTTTGTGGTAAAGGGTTGAGACACAAACATTTGACCTGACTTTACAATTATAACAAAACCTAGATTTGTTTATTTTTGAACCTAGGTGATGCTGTAAACACAGTTGGATCCCTTCAAAAAGTAAAAGAAACACTGAGAAGATTGCGATGGCATAGGACACAGTCAGGTGATATGAAAGATGATAGCGCTGGAACCAGTCTTGATGGTATTGTTTTGGATATTTGCTCATTCATCAGGGGAGATTGTCACAGGGCTGCTCTGAGACCTGGTCTGCATGGTGACCAAAAGACTTTGTCACACATCAAGATGTCTCATGCCCTGAAAAAACACCAGGATAGAGCTGTTGTAAGTTGAAAAGAAATGGACACTTTTAATTTTTTGTGGTTTAGTGTTAAACTTATGTTTTTGGATGCTTCAGATTCTCTTACCTTTTACCACATAATCCGGACTTTTAATGACCCTGAGGAAGACGGCTTTTGAAAGAATTGTGGAAGAAGGAGATAATGCTGGTGACCAGCAGTTTTCCTTATTTTCTGTCTGTTTAAAGACAAATTTCATCAATTGAGCTGCATTTAATTTGTTGTCTGTAACAGCATTGAATTTGGATAGCTAAATAATTTTGTCATTTGGTAAAGAGTGAACAGGTGATAAAACTTTGAACTGGTCCATATCGAAAGCACTTCCAAATGGCAGATTGAATCTGGATCAAATGATAGAATATTTCTTTTAGGAGCTGAAAACATTGTTGGAAAAGCTCTTTCTCCTTTTTTTCACAATGCTTTAAACCATTGGTGAAACAGAGAATCTGTCTTGTTGACTTTTGTATCATTTATTTCATTTTCAGTCTCGACTGTATGCACTGAATCAAATATGTGAGCTATTGTCAACAAAAAAAGAGAAACCAACGGACACTGATGATGGCTCCCCTGAGACGCTGACAACTTTATTGTGTTCTGCTCATTTACTCTTACTGGCTGGTTGTTTCAACCTGGGAATGTCAGTAGATGTGGTCAGGGTAGACCCACTTAATCATTACCAGGTAACTTGTGTAACCCTGTACCAGAAATGTTTTACTTGACCATGAATGCATTTGCAGTGAATTATGTTTGTAGATAGTGTGATGTGTTTTTGAAAGGTTAGAAAATATTATTGGAAAAAGGAAATGCTGGTTTCTGGCACTTTTTTTTCCCCTCAATGTTTTGAAAATCCTTCATCCTGAGAATAGTAAGTACATGAGATCATTCTTTAGAAAAAGTTAACCCTTATCCTGCTTAATAAACTAAAAACTTTCAAGCTGCTAGTAAAAACCCAAATACTGTTATGTAAAACTTTTTTTTTTTGAGAAAAATATCTCCTTATTGGACAGTGTAGATCCAAGATCAGACTGCATGCTCTGTACAGTCTGATCTTGATCTACACTGTCCTCAAAAGTCATTGAGTCGCACTTAGCAGCTTAAAGATTAATGATCAGATTAATTGGTCTTCGGAAGGTTAGAAAGAATTGCGGAAAAAGGAGACAAGACTGGTAGCCAGCAATTTCACCTTTTCCCGCTTTATCTTCAAAAACTCATTTCTTTGTACTTTCATACGAGGGGTAATAAAAAAGCATGCAGAAATGGCCCATACCATTCTCTTAACCCTTTACCAAACAACAAAATTTTAGATAGGTCCAAACTGAAAGCATTTACAGACGACAAACCAAAAGAGGCCAAAATGACAAAATTTGTTCTTGATAGGGTAGAAAACATTGTAGGAAAAGGAGAAAATGCTGGTTACAGCATTTTCTCCTTTTCCCACAATGTTTTCAAAAGGCTTTTTCCTCAGGGTCATTAAAAGTCGGATTGTGTTGGAGAGGGTTAACCTTTTACCAAACTACAAAACTTTAGACTTGTCCAAATTAAAAGCATTTGCAGACAGCAGATTAAATGTAGCTCAAAAGATGATTTCAGTCTTTGATATGGTCGAAAACATTGTGGGAAAAGGAGAAAATGCTTGTTACCAGTATTTTGTGTATTTTCTCCATTTCTCATAATATTTTCCAAAGGCATTTTTCTTCAGGTCATTAAACATGTGATTATGTAGTAAGGGGTTAAACAGATTTTGTACAAGATGTACCATGGTAATTACTTTTTCTCAGAGTAAACTTCCTCAATTCAATACTCTTCCTCAAGTGCGATTCCCATTTATTGAACACATGCCTATCACGTGACATACTAGCTGGTGACCCAGTTATTGCTTGGCAGATTTCTTCCCTGCTTTCATAATATGGGTATTTTTACTGGGCAGACTTCTTTCCTGCTTTCATAATATGTTCCATGAATAGAATCCTTCAAAGTTGGAAACAGCCAGAAATCACATGGGAGCAAATCTGGACTATAAGGAGGGTTTGGCAATGTTTCTCTGTTGCAGCTGTTGCATAGCAGCTTGAACAAGTTTAGCCTTATGTACCAGTACATTATCCTGGTGCAATATACATGTATTCCCCTCTTGATGAGATAAGGTTGTTTTTTAGCTCACCTGAGCACAAAGTGCTAAGGTGAGGTATTGTGATCGGTCGTTGTCCGGCGTCCATCTGTCCGTCTGTCCACAATTCCTTTAAACATTTTCTCCTCCTAAATCGCGGAGCCAATCTTGATGAAACTTGGCAGGGATGTTCCTTGGGTGAAGCTCTACCAAAGTTGTTCAAGAGATTGAATTCCACCCATAACTCTGGTTGCCATGGCAACAGAAAGGAAAAAAATAGCAGAATCTTTGAAAATCTTCTTCTCTGATTCTAGAAGGCGTAGAGCTTTGATATTTGGTGTGTAGCATCTCCTAGTGGACCTCTACCAAGTTTGTTCATATGATGCCCCTGGGGTCAAAACTGGCCCCGGCCGGGGGTCACAAGTTCGAACATAGGAACAAAGACGGAAAACTGTAAAATTCTTCGTCTCTGAAACTGGAAGGCGTGGAGCTTTGATATTTGGCATCTAGCATTTCCTAGTGGACCTCTACCAAGTTTGTTCATATGATGCCCCTGGGGTCAAAACGGCCCCGCCCTGGGGGTCACAAGTTCAAACATAGGAACAAAGAAGGAAAACTTTAAAATTCTTCTTCTCTGAAACTGGAAGGCATGGGGCTTTGATATTTGGCATCTAGCATCTCCTAGTGGACCTCTACCAAGTTGTTCATATGATGCCCCTGGTGTCAAAACTGGCCCCGCCCTGGGGGTCACAAGTTCGAACATAGGAACAGAGAAGGAAAACTTTAAAATTCTTCTTCTCTGAAACTGGAAGGCGTAGAGCTTTGATATTTGGCATCTAACATCTCCTAGTGGACCTCTACCAAATTTGTTCATATGATCCCCCTGGGGTCAAAACTGGCCCTGCTGGGGGGGTCACAAGTTTGAACATAGGAACAAAGAAGGAAAACTTTAAAATTCTTCTTCTCTGAAACTGGAAGGCGTAGAGCTTTGATATTTGGTATGTAGCATCTCCTAGCAGACCTCTACCAAGTTTGTTCATATGATGCCCCTGAGGTCAAAACTGGCCCTGCTCCGGGGGTCACAAGTTCCAACATAGGAACAAAGAAGGAAAACTTTAAAATTCTTCTTCTCTAAAACTGGAAGGTGTAGAGCTTTGATTTTTGGTATGTAGCATCTCCTGGTAGACCTCTACCAAATTTGTTCAAATGATGCTGCAGGGGTCAAAACTGGCCCTGCCCCAGGGGTCCGAAGTTCGAACAAAGGAACAAAGAAACAAAGAAGGAAAATTTTAAAATTCTTCTTTTCCAAACCTGGAAGGCATAGAGCTTTATTATTTGGTATGTAGTGAACCTGTTCTAAGTTTGTTAGCCCACCTGAGCACAATGTGTTCAGTCAGTTTGAAATTGGGTCACCTGGGGTCATAAACTAGGTCATTAGGTCAAATTAAAGTAATACCTTGTTGGCACTCTAGAGGCCACATTTATTGCTCAAATGACCTGAAATTTGGTCAGAATGTTTGTCTTGATAAAATCTCACATGAGTTTGAATTTGGGTTGTTTGGGATCTTAAATTAGGTCACTAGTTCAAATTAAAGAAATACCTTGTGTGCACTCTAGAGGCCACATTTATTGTTCAATTGATTTGAAAATTGGTTAAAATGTTTGTCTTGATGAAATCTAGGATGAGTTCAAAATTGGGTCACCTGGGGTCATAATCTAGGTCACTAGGTCAAATTAAAGAAATACTTTGAGGGCACTCTAGAGGCTACATTTTTTGCTTAATTGACTTGAAAATTGGTCAGAATGTTTGTCTTGATAACATCTCAGATAAGTCCAAATTTGGGTCAACTGGGATCATAAACTAGGTCACTAGGTCAAATTATAGAAATACCTTGTGGGCACTCTAGAGGCCATATTTTTTGCTCAGTTGACTTGAAGATTGTTCAGAATGCTTGTCTTCATAAAATCTCTTGAAAAAATCTAGGATGAGTTTAAAATTGGGTCACCTGGGTCATAATCAAGGTCACTAGGTCAAATTAAAGAAATACCTTGTGGTCACTCTTGAGGCCACATGTCTTGCTCAATTGACTTGAAAATTGGTCAGAATGTTTAACTTGATAAAATATTGGATGAGTTTGAATTTGGGCCTAACATCATATTTATTTGGCATGTAGTACTTTCAATTATAATCCTGGGGTGAAATTTCGCCTATTGACTCAGGTGAGCGATCCAGGGCCATCATGGCCCTCTTAAAGAAAATGAGATAGTCAGACTTAAATTTATAGTTGGAAAGCAGCCAGAGGCTTTGGACTGAATGTAGTGCATAGGTCAGGGGCACAGGTAGCTCTCTATTTATGTGCATGGTATCCAGAATTTTTCTGTGGTTGGGTTATTTCCCATGAAACATTTAAAACACATTTTTGCACAATATGTACACTTTCGGCCTTTTGAGACATTTTGAGGTGCTGTATTTTTTGCAAAAGACGACAGTGCAAGAACTGTTAACCAGCAAATGAACACTGGATGCCTTTTGTTAGAACTTTGCAGAAACACTATATATGAGCCATGCTCTGTGAAATGGGAACTTGATGCATCAACAGAAAGTATAGACTCGGGTCAGCTTGTGCAGTCTGCGCAGGCTGACCTGGGCCGAAACTTTTTGCTTTTGGTCAATTTTCTGCATGTCAAAGGACCGGTCTACCTCATTATTCAGGCTGTTGTTAGTCAAAATGGATTTTATGGATCCATAATTATGTGATGACAGGCATGGTATCATGGATCACAGAGATGCATTAAGTCCCCTTTTTTGTCAGTCATGTGAATTCAATGTCGGACTTGCATATAGGCAATTAAACGCCTGAAGTTATAGAAAGGTACACTGGTTGCCACAATACGACTAAACTGCTTTTTGTTAGGGAGTTTAACCCTTTACCAAACAACAAAATTTTCGACTGGTCCAACTTGAAAGCATTTGCAGAAGACAAAATTATGTTACTGAAAAATTGAAATTTGTTTTGGGAAGGGTAGAAAACATTGTCGAAAAAGGAGAAAATGCTGGTAAAGAGTTAAACCAAAGGAACAGTAAGGGTTATCCTGTACATAAATAGACCGTTTATTTTCTTTTGAGGAACAATAACAGGATAAACATGGCCACTGGCTGACAAAATTCCTGACAGTTACGAGCCCTCTACAATTTCCTATTGGTATCAAGTTCTATCGTCAATAGACCGGAATAATTACACACAACCATGTTTCAAATTGTTTGTATGTTTAATAACCAATAATTTCTGGCTTGGAATTCTTAGCAAGAAATGCTTTGTTTTAATTTTTAGCTCCACTGTCCAAAGACCAATGCTGTTAATGTCTTGGCCCTGTGTCCATCATTTATCAATGCATGCATCTGTGTATGGTTACCCTACATATAGCCCTTTATAAGACCAATTGAACATTTTCAATCAAACAGCAGGACCAAAACAAATTTACACAATGACACTATGAATTCCTCAGGGAATGAACGAAACACCATTATAAAAACAACACTCTGTCGTTGGCTATTGCCTTTTTCATGAGTTCGAAATCCTATTCCCTCTAGAACAAGCCATATAATTGTGTTTTTCAAGAGTTCGAAACTTTTTTTCCTCTAGAACATTTTTTTAGTGTGTATGATGCTGCAGCCATGTTGTTTCACAATTTTTATAAAACAATATGGCTGCAGTAATTCATGCTAAAAAACGTTCCAGAGGAAAAAGTGTTTCAAACTCTTGAAACAAGAGGCAATAGCCGAAATATGCAACAATAGAGTGTTGTTTTTCATAGCAAACAAATTTCATTTCAAAGGGTTTTTTTTTTTTTTTTTTGTCCAAAATGTCTCAGGAAAGTGGACAGTATGGATCAGAGATCAGATGGCACAGTCTGTTCAACCTGATCTTGACTACTCTGGCCACAGAGGCAACTAAAGTGGTGAAGAGCAGTTCTCCTTTTTCAGGAATGTTTCTTCACATCGAAAGACTAATTAGAGATTTTGAATATTTTTTATTTGTTGCTTGCAAATGGTTGCAATTGGGACAAGTGTACAATTTTGTCATTTGGTAAACAGTTAAACTTATTTTCAATTTGCAAAAAGCAGGGACGTATTCACCAACGATTCATAAGAACGTTCTTTGTCTTATACTCCACGATTTTCCAAATTTGAAAGTAACACAACTTCTGATTGGCTAAACCATTTGGTTTAGCCAATCAGGTGTATTACTTTCAAATTTGGAAAAATCTGAAGAATAAGACTAAGAATGTTCCTAAGAATGGTTAGTAAATACAGACCCGGGTTTGAATATTTGTGCATCAGTCGAACATATTTGTTTCACTAAAAATGAAATTCTGCTAAGTGTGATTTGAAAAGACTGCCAGTCAGCAAGGAAAGAACAAAAATGGCTACATGTTTGTTTATACTCATATTTTTTTGACATAAGTCAAAATTGAAAAAAAAAAAATCAGTCTTTTATCTCAGATGAATGGAATTTTTTCTCACACAGTAAGTCATGAATCATTGATATTCCATCTGATATTGGAAGAAAATGGGACAAATCCTGTCTTTTTCTGATAATTGTCATGGTAACATAGCAAAAATGTGTGGTACTCCAGAACAATAGTTATTATGTACAGTTATTGCCTTATTATGGAAGATTGTATGTTAATGTTGTCTGAACATGATATTTTGTGAACTTTTGCTCTGAATGGCATGCAATCATAGGAAAAAGCAGTAGCTTTCTTCTTTACCAAACGATTCCATGTATTAACAAGCTTGGGGAAGAAGCCTCTTAAAAACATTGTGGGAAAAGGAGAAAATGCTGGTAACCAGAGTTTTCTCCCTTTTCCCATGATGTTTCTTACCTGATGAATAACAAATTTTATGTTGTGAATAACATTTGATTTGTCGTCTGCAATAATGCTTTTGATTTTGACAAGGCTAAAATTTTGTCATCTGGTAAAGAGTTAACCGTTTTACGAAACATTCTAATGTTTTGATGAGCCCTTTTAATGAACATTGTTAGAAAAAAATAAAATGCTGGTGACCAGCATTTTCTCCTTTTCCTGCATGGTTTTCTACCCTATCAAAGATGAATGCAATCATTTTGAGCCACTTTTAAAATGTTATCTACAAATGCTTTCAATTTGGACAAGTCTAAATTTTTGTGATAGGGTAAAGAGTTCAATCCCACAAGAATACAGTTCAACACCAGAACTGGTGCAGATGACTAACTCGATCCTCCTAATTTGTTGTACTTATGAGCTGATCTGGGAAAGAGTTCAACCCTTTACCACACAGTCCCGAGTTTTAACAACCCTGGGAAAGAAGGCTTTAAAAAAACATTGTGGGAAAACAAGAAAATGCTGGTAACCAGCATTTTCTCCTTTTCCCACAATGTTTTCCACTTTTTTACATGTAAGCCATATTTAATTTTTCGTCTGCAAATACTTTCAATTTGGACAAGTGTAAAATTTTGTCATGTGGTAAAGGGTTAAATTAACTAATGATTTGAGAGAGGTACCTGTCAGAGATTCTCCGAGTGGAGTCATCCTGTAGAAATGTGCATGCTTAGCTATGATGTACAATCACTTGGAAAGCAAAAAGATGCATAGCAATGATGCAGTAATGCTAATGGGTGAAATAATAGAATTGCATGAGAACGAATTATAAGAAGATATTTATTTTTGTAGCATTATGACTGTTTTGCTTTCAGAATGTTTTTTTTTTTTTTTTCAGTGGATATTTTGTTAATCCTTTACCATACAATCCCAAGTTTTAAGAACTAGAAGGAGAAGGCTTTGAAACCAATATTAATCTCCTTTTTCCGATGTTGTCCAAGTATTTTAACCCTTTACTGCATGATCACGGGTTTTAATGACTGAAGAAAAAGCCTTTTGAAAACATTGTGGTTACCTGCATTTTCTCCTTTTCCCACAATGTTTTCTACTCTTCCCAAAATAAATTTTAATTTTTGAGTTTCATTTAAATATTGTCGTCTGCAAAAGTTTTCAAGGTGGACAAATCTAAATCTTTGTTCTTTGGTAAAGAGTTAAACAGCAGTCTTTCCCATCAAAGTACTTTGACAGAGGTATTAAATCACTGTATGTGACAGTTCTAGCCCTTTATTACAACTGCAAAATGCAGTGTCATTGGGTACTGCATGCATCATGCAAAATAAATCACAAGACATGAAGGGGGAATGAGATTATAAACAGTGCAACAGTGTCTCTGTCTGGAATGATTGTGGCATTCTTGCCTGTGTTTCATACTTGATACTCTTCCATAGAATGTAAACATTTTTGTCTGTTCCGTGGTTTTGCACAATTTCTTGCAGTCTGTGTACCTAACTGTTCACCTTTACCAATCAATTCCAAGCTTTAACAACCAAGAGTTTTAAGTAAGCTTTTGAGAACATTTTGGAAAAAGGAGAAAATGCTGGTAACCAGCATTTTCTCCTTTTCCCACAATGTTTCCTACCCTTCCTAAAACAAATTTCAATTTCTGAGTCACCTTTATTTTGTCATTTGTAAAATGATCCTTTCAAATTTGACTAGTCTAAAATTTTGTCTTGTGGCAAAGACTTGAACCCTGTAATAAACAAATTCCTAATTTACTAAACAAATCAGTGCCATAGGGACCTTGGGGCAGATGGGGTTTGAGAATGTTGTGGGAAAATGAGAAAATTCTGGTTACCAGCATTTTCTTTTTTTTTTCCGGCAATGAGACCCACTCTTTGTGAGACAGACTCCCTCATTTGAGCTAAATTTAATCGAGATTTTTTTTTCCCTTGAAAGGCAACTAAAGTTTGTCTTTGATGTTGCAAGGGTTCATGTTCTGTATCGCGTCTGTCTTTGAACCAAATTTTTTAACGAAATTTTTGACATTTTAATATTGTATTGCCAACTACAAGTTAATCCTTTACACTCTAGAGGCCACGTTTCTTAGTCAGTTGACCTGGAAATTGGCTAGAATGTTTGTCTGGATGAAATCTCGGATTAGTGTGAATTTGGGTCACCTGGGGTCCTAAACTAGGTCACCAGGTCAAATTAAAGAAATACATTGTGGGCACTCTAGAGGCCACATTTTTTGCTGAATTGACTTGAAAATTGGTCAGATTGTCTGTCTTAATTAAATCTGGCATGACTTTGAATATGGGTCACCTGGGGTCATAAACTAGGTCAAAATAAAGAAATACCTTATGGACACTCTAGAGGCCACATTTCTTACTCAGTTGATCTGAAAATTGGTCAGAATGTTTGTCTTGATAAAACCTCGGATGAGTTCGAATTTGGGTCACCTAGGGTCATCAACTAGGTCTGTAGGTCAAATTAAAGAAATACCTTTTGGGCACTCTAGAGGCCACCTTTTTTTTTTTCTCAATTGACATGAAAATTGGTCAGAATGTATGTCTTAATTAAATCTTGGTTGACAATAAAGTAGGTCACTAGGTCAAATTGAAGAAATACATTTTGGACACTCCAGAGGCCACATTTTCAGCTCAGTTGACCTGACAGTTGGTCAGAATGTTTGTCTTAACTCTTTACCAAACGACAAACTTTTAGACTGGACCAAATTGAAAGCATTTGCAGAAGACAAAATAAATAAGACTGAAAATTTGAAATTTGTTATGGATAGGGAAGCTGGTTACCAGCATTTCCTCCTTTTCCCACAATGTTTTCAAAAGGCTTCTTCTATGGGGTCATTAAAACCCATGATTGTTTGGTAAAGGGTTAATAATATCTTTGATGAGTTTTAAAATGGGTCATTATGACCCTGGAGTGAAATTTCACCTATTGACTCCGGTGAGCGATTCAGGGCCATCATGGCCCTCTTGTTTACAAATTTGCCTTTGTCAAATTGGATTTAATAACTTGAGCATCATATTCACCATTCAGATACAGATAGATCACATTAAGGGCAAATGCAGTGCACAAGATCTCTTACTCTGTCTTAACTATTTTTTTGAGTTATTGCTCGTAGGTATTTTTTGTCTAGAGCATAAGTTCCGAATTATAAAAGCTGTTGACTTATACTTCAAACACAGATAGGACAAGTGCAGTGTGAAAGATATGTAACTCGGTCTTCAGCATTTTTGGAGTTTTTGCCTTTTGTTATTTTATATTTTGGATTTGGAAGGTGCTCAGACATGCGCGTTAAATGACCAAAGCTGTCGATGCGCCATAAAACAACATTCATTCATAGTGGAAGGTGGTGGTCATTCAGTGACAAGGCACCAGGTGGGGGTATGTGCCTGCCTGTGACAGTTTTAGTGTACACTTTCCCTTGCCACCTAAAAACCTCTTATACCAGGCACTTACAGCACTGTTCTTTAGGGCAGAGTCCACTTAAAACATTTGTCAAATCTGATTTGATGTCGGTGATAGATTTACTGAGTTTTGCATAAGATTTGATTATAACACACTGCTCGTTAAAAATATCTTGCGACATTTTGATCTGCTTTGCATGTGGATGACATCATAAACAAATAAGCATTGGCAAATTTTACTGGACATTGATTAATCTTGCTGTAGTGTAAATGTTTAGAGGTTAAGGGTAAACCTTTCAAGTCATAAGGTATTTCCATGTTCTTTTTCATCACTTGTCATAGAACACAGGATTGTTTGATAAAGGGCCTAATAAGTGCCTTTTTTTTTTAATTATTGTAGGATGGAATAACAGCAGCCAAATCAGAGACACAGAGGGAGATCCAGTTAGCCATACATCAGATTTATGAATCATTGATATCTGGTTTGGTAGATGCTTACAGAACAGACTTGAAGGAAAGAGGTTTGTATCTGTTTAACCTTTTACCACACAATCCCGAGTTTTAACGACCCTGGGAAAGAGGCCTTTTGAAAACATTGTGGGAAAAGGAGAAAATGCTGGTAACCAGCATTTTCTCCTTTTCCCACAATGTTTTCTACTCGACCCAATGCATATTTCAATTTTTGAGTCTCATTTATCGTGTCGTCTGCAAATGCTTTCAATTTGGACACGTCTGAAATTTTGCTGTTTGGTAAAGAGTTAAACATTGTTTCAAAAAATGTGCTGGCAAAAAATAGGTTAATGACAGATTGGGGTCCTCCGGGGCATGATAGTTAAGGTGTAGTAAACCTTTTCAGTGCCACAGGGGCTTTTGGGAATGGTATAGATCAAGAACAGATTGCATGGAATGGGCAGTTAGATCTTGAGTTTATACCATCCACTTTTCTAATAAAGCGTTTTAGATAAAAGTCAGTTTGGGGTCACTATTGCTCACTGGTTAAGGTTTGGTTTATTCTCACAATGCCATAGGGGCTTGTGCAGACAGCATAGACAGGCTTACAAAAAGTCCTACCTTTTCCTTCATATTTTTCTTTGCAGTCTGATCTTGATCTATGCAGGCTTATAAGACTGCAAAGAAAGTACAGCCCTGATCTTGGATGTATACTATCTGCTTGTTTACATGTGCCTTTAGGATCAAAAGCTAAGTTTCAGTGGATAATATTTTCAGCTATAGTAAGAGATCAGTTTATATATTTGGCATTGTGCAGTGTGATCTTGATTTATACAGTCCTTAAAGGCCCCTGTTTTTGCCAATGATGCTGAGGGTGACAACATTTCAAAAGGGGAACAAACAGAAGCTATATGGTGGTTATTCTTTTTCTGAAATTTGTCACTTTTAACCTAATCTGACAATAAGAATTATAGACTGATCCAAACTGAAAGCATTTGCAGACAAGAAATTAAATGTGACTCAAAAACTAATGTTTGTCTTTGGAAGAGTAGAAAACATTGTGGAAAAAGGAGAAAAGGTTACCAGCATTTTCTCCTTTTACTACAGAGTTTTCAAAAGCCTTCTGTCTAGGTTGTTAGAACTCAGGATTGTGTGGTAAAGTGATGATAAAGTTGATGAGAAATTGTATATTCTGTGGACATGTCTGTATTACATTTTCTAATTCGCTGTATTTTTGGCTCATCTGAGCACAAAGTGCTCAAGGTCAGCTTTTGTGATCATGCTGTGTCCGTCATGCCTCGTCCATCATCCAGGCATCAACAATTACCTTGTGTGCACATTTACAGTCATATACTCATGAAACTTGGTCAGAAAGTTTGTCTTGATAATATTTCGGACAAGTTCGAAATTGGGTCATATCGAGTCAAAAAGAATATCACCAGGTCAAAATTTAGGAAAACTTTGTGTGCACTCTAGAGGCCACCTTTTTAGTCCAATACTCATGAAACTTGGTCAGAATGTTTATCTTGATAAAGTCTTGGACGAGTTTGAAATTGCGTCATACTGGTCAAAAAGTAGGTCACCAGATCAAATTGTAGAAAAACTTTATGTGCACTCTAGAGGCCACATTTTTAGTCTAATAGTTATAAAACTTGGTCAGAATGCCTTTCTTGATGACGTCTCTGACAAGTTCGAAACTGGGTCATGTTGGGTCAAAAAGTAGGTCACTGGGACAAATCTTAGAAAAACCTTGTGAGCACTCTAGAGGCCACATTTTCAGCCATAAACTCACGAAACGTCAGAGTCTTTGCCTTGATGATATCTCTGACAAGTTTGAAATTGGCTCATGCAGGGTCAAAAAGTAGGTCACCCTGCCAAATTTTAGGAAAACCTTGTGTAGATCCCAGAAGCAAGACTTTTGTTTCATTACCCATGAAATTTGGTCAGAATGTTTGTCTTGATGAAATGTAGCACAAGTTCAGCATTTGGTCATTTAAGGTCAAAAAGTAGGTAATTGGGCCAAATCTCAGAAAAAACTTGAGCACTCTAAAGACCACATTTTCAGATCAGTTCTAATGAAAGTTGGTCAGAACGTTTGGCTTGGTGATATATTAGACAAGTTCAAATTTTGTCAATGTCGGGTCAAAAGTAGGTCACTGAGGCCACACATACTCATGAAATAACATCAGAATGTTTGTCTAGATGATGTCTCTGACATGTTCAAAAATAGGTCAAGGAGGTCGAAAAGTAGGTCACAAACACTCATGTGTTACACATAATTACAACCAGGATCTCTTCAGCTTTATCAATCCTAGATGACTTTACTCAGGTGAGCGCTTTAGGCCCTTTTGTTTATAAAATTGCAGCATGTAAACAGAGACTTCTGCTCTACTCCATGTTCTGTTTGAGCGGTAACTTCCAGGCAGTAGATATATCTCTGATAGTTGCCCGTGGGCTGTTACCCGTCCTCTATGACATGATGGGGGATGTACCACCAACATCATGTATTGTACAGCCCATGAAGGGCAAACTTCTACAATCTCAGCTGGCATCCATTTTGAGAATAGGAAGTTTTAGACTAGTCCAGACTATCACACTAGCTACAAGGTAGGATGGCTATTTTGTGTAATGGTGTTGTTATACTCCCCCTCTTCATGAAGTTGGGAAGGGATATCTCTCTCTCTGTCTGTCTGTCTGTCTGTCTGTCTCTCACTCTCTCTCTCTCTCTTTTTCTTTTCCTTCCTCCCTCCCCTCCCCCTCCCCTTTTCTGTGTGTCATACCATTTTATGTCCACTTCTACAGTTTTGACACTAGTTTGGAACTGGAACTTGTGTACCGGTATGTTTTTGTCGTATTTGGTCAATTATTACCAGGAGTTACGGGCATTGGAATTTCTTCTAATCCAGTGACAAGGCAGTTGTTAGGAGGAATTTTGTAGGCATGCAACAGTTCTAGTTTTATACCTGAGACAACATTGCCTGTTTGTTGGTCAGACATTAAACTGACCAACTATTACGCAACGCAAAAAATATATCTGGAACACAATTGTTTCAGTGAATTTCAACTGTAGAGGTTTTACCACCTCTAGGTATTAAACCTTTACCACACAATCCCAAGTATTAAGGACCCTGAGAAAGAGTCTATTTGAAAACATTGTGGGAAAAGGAGAAATTGATGGTTTTCTCCTTTTCCCAAAATGTTTTCTACATTATCACAGAAAAATTGCATCATTTGAGTCATATTTAATTTGTCCCTCGCAAATGCCTTTAGTTTAGACAAGTTTAAAGTTTTGTTGTTTGTTAAAGGGTTGAAATATTGTGATTTAAATCTACCTAATGACAAAACTTTCAACTGTAGAAAGCATTTGCAGACTACATTTTAAAATGTGTCCAAAATGAAGGGGTCTGTCTTTGAGCATCGGAAAGCATGGGAAAAGGAGAAATTGCTGGGTACCAGAAATTGAGTCACTTTAGAATTTAAGAAATGTTGAGAATAATGATAAGAATGCAATTTAGAACAAAAATGATCTTGGACCTGCACTGTATGATATTTCTAGACAGTGTATTCTAGCCAAAACAGCCTTGTACAGAAGGTCTTAACCCTTTACCACAATAAAACAATAAAAATGTAGATTGGTCCAAATTGAAAGCATTTGCAGATGACAGTTTAAGTGTATCTCAAATGATGGAATTTGTCTTTGTTAGGGTAAAAAACCATTGTGGGAAAAGGAGAAAATGCTGGTTACCAGCATTTTCTCCTTTTCCCACAATCTTTCGATAGGCTTCTTCCTCAGGGCAGTTAAAAGTTGGGATCATGTGGTAAAGAGTACTAACATAGTTTACAGACAGTAATTATTCCATTTATTTATCTTTCAGTCTGCATACAGATGAGTTAAGTGCTGGTATTGTTCAGACTGTGTTAGACATGGTATGGAGTCAAGTACAGAAATATCAGGAAATCCCCACTATGCATGCAGTGCTTACAAACTTTCTGGTGTTTATACGACGTATTGTGGTGTCTTCTGGAGTGAGAGAGCACATGACAAACAAAAAATGGACAGACACCCTTCTGGCTATCGTTGGAAATCCTAAATCAAGTACAAATGATTTTTCTTTTTCAAATATGTTGCTTTATTCTTTATGCTATCATGGTTTTTAGCCCAGCTGTTTTCAAAGAAAACGTCGAGGTATTGTTGTAGCCATAGCATCTCCGTCTGTGTCGTAGTGCGAAAAACTTTGACATTTTATAATATCTCTGTTATTACTGGAGATATTTGCTTCAAACTTTGGCAAATTGTTCATTATCAAAAGGGGAACTTTAACAACAGGGGAGGTAGCTATCAAAGTATTTATGACAGAGTTATGTCCCTTTTTTGACTTAGGATTTTCACTGAAAATCGAGCATCAGCAGCCAAGCGGTGGCACCTTTATGTGGTGCTCTTATCTAGTGTGGCAGTTTGGTGAAGTAAAGGTCAAGGTCTTGGCAAAGTTGTGCTTTGCGTTATTGTGCCAAAACTTTGATATTTTCTAGTAGTTCTGATGTTACTGAAGATACATACTTCAAACTCAGGCTAGTTGTTAACTATAAAAGTGGAACCCAGGCCAATTGGGCAGATAACCCTTATGATGTCAGCAGCATTCTGGCAAAAGGAAGTTTAATGCATCTCTGTGATACATTATACCAAGCATATACCAAGTCATATGTAAATTAAGATCCATAGAATCAACTGTGTTTAACTGCCAACTAAATTATGAGGTAGGTCCTTTGGCATGCAGAAAGTTGACCAATAGCAAAAAGTATCAACCCAGGTCAGCCTGCTTGGGCTGACCTGGGTCCATACTTTTTGCAGATGCATTAACCCTTTCCCAAACGACAAATTTTGGACTGGTCCAAATTGAAAGAGTTTGCAGACGACAATTTTTAAATTTGATGAAAATGGCAGAAAGGTCTCAAAAAGGGTTGAAAACACTGTGGGAAAAGGAGAAATTGCTCGTTACGAGCAATTTCTCCTTTTCCCACAGTGTTTTCAAGAGACTTGTACTGCAGACACGTGAAAACCAGGGCTTGTATGGGAAAGGGTTAAACCCTGTTTTCACAGAGCATGGCTCATATGCTTGAACATTTACGACCTTCTTTTCAATTTTAGTATTGTTGCTTAGAATAAAACATACCCTATATATTTGAGGCATACTCTGTGAAAAGAGGGCTTAATGCATTTGCAAAAAGTATCGACCCTGTCAGCCGGCTCAGTCCATGCTACCACATTATCTAGTCAGTTGATGGACAGAATGGATTTTATGGCTCCATAATTATGTAATGACTTGCTTGATATTATGCATCACGGAGGTGCATAAAGCCCCTTTTTGCCAGAGCACAGCTCATTTCTAAAAGTGCAAGTGCAGTGCCCTTTTATATTTTTCTATATGCTGTTAACGGTAACCATGCTTTAATCTCTGAAACAACAGGTTTTTATGACACACATCTGTAATGTCTAAAGATATTTTACCATTCCTCCGCTTTAGGCTACATAAGTAGCTTTTGCACAAGGTGTAGATCAAGATCAGACTGCTCAGCACATGTGGTCTGATTGTGAATCCACAATATGCGTTTTTCAACCAGAGTTTTTGATGAAAATTTCCTTGTTTGTAGTGTTACAGTATTTTTAGGAGTCTGATAATCTACTGTCTGGTAAAGTATTAACCCTTTACCACACAATCATGAGTTTTGACGACTATGAGGAAGAAGGCTTCTGAAAACATTGTAATGGTAACCAGCATTTTCTCCTTTTCCTACAATGCTTTCTACCCTATCAGAGAGAGAAATCATAATTTTAGCAATATTTAATTTGTTGTCCACAAATGCTGTTAGTTTGGACTAGATCAAAATTTTATAGTTTGGTAAAGAGTTAACCCACTAGCTTACACATACAACTTATACATTATGTATTTCTAGGTTACAACTTGAGAACTAGACTGGCATCAATTCATGTTCTTGAAGCTATTCTGCCAGCCTGTAAATCTGATACACAGTCAGCTTTTATGAAACAGGTAAATATCTTGAATGATTGCTTTCTTGAACTCTGTCTTAGTACATACATTATCCCTTTGTCCTTGAATGTCCCCAGAGAGATGATGGACAAGAGAAATAGAGTTCCTCAGTCATTGAATTCTTGAAATATTCCTGAATGACAGTCTATGTTTTGGGTGCTCAATAGACTAAACTAATTCAGGTAAATTCGTTCGAGATCCTAAACATTGGTTCTGTTGAAGAGCTGTAGAGATAATGTTGTTGGACCATTTACCAAACAATCCCATGTTTATACAACAATGAGGAGAAAGGTTTTATATACATTGTGGCAAAAATGAAAAATGTTCATTACCTATTTACATTACAAAGATTGTGAAAAAAATTTTACACCTGTATTAAACCTTAGGCTGCTAAGCGCAACTCAATGACTTTTTGTGGACAGTGTAGATCAAGATCAGACTGCAAAGAACATGCAGTCTGATCTTGGATCTACATTGTCCGACAAGGAGATATTTTCTTTATCAAAAATTCATTTGAAATACCAACATTAAGGTTTTTACTATCGATTTGAAAATTTCATTTAGGTTATTTAGCAGGTTAATGGTTAATCTGTCTTGATGGTTATATCCTGGAAACCTAACCATTTTTGTGCCATATGTGGGTAGTTCCAAATGTTGAACCTGCTATTAGTGGGATTTGAACCCAGAATCGTGATGTGAAAAGCTAAAACTCTACCCCTACACTACTCGGTCTCATGATGTTTTCCACAGGTGTCATTTTTGGGGGCTTGGAAAAAAAATCATATTTGAGCCACAGTTTGGCAAAAGGGGGCTTAATGCATCTTCGTGATGTATTATACCTATCAAGCAGTCACATTATTATAGATCCATAAAAGCCACTTCTTTTAACAACAGACTTTATTATGAGGTAGACTGCTCCTTAGACATTCAGAAAAAATTGACCATTAGCGAAAAGTTTCGGCCCAGGTCAGCTTGGGCCGATTGCGCAGGCTGACCTCGGTTGATACTATTCACAGATGCATTGAGACCCCTCTTCAGAGAGCACAGCTCATTTGTATGTTAAATTTTGAGAGATTGTTTCTGATAGAGTTGTGTGTCTCTTATATGTTTTTGTGTTCACCCCTGAATGCCATATCAGAGTTTAGAATATGTTACACACATGCCTACCTTGATAGGAAGACCTGCAGAATGGAGGTTTAACCCTTGTCCTGCTAAATAAATTAAATAAAACTTTCAAGTTGATAGTAAAAAGCCAATTCATGTTCAAACTTATTTAAGGGGGGGGGGGGGGCATCTCCTTATCGGACAATGTAGATCCAAGATCAGACTGCACATTCTGTGCAGTCTGATCTTGATCTGCATTGTCTGCAAAAGGTCAGTGAGTGGCACTTAGTAGCCAAAAGATTAATTTACCAGTCTCTAGGGTGAATGCCACTGCAGGGGTTCAAAGGTCACTTGGGAGAGTGATATCTGTTTTTGCCGAATACAAACATCAACCTACTTTAATGAAGATACCTTATTGGCCAAATGCAAACATCAAGTTACTTGATTATTTTGTTTGTGTATATTTCAGGTGATGACAGATCTCTTTGAATGTCTATTTTTAAACATGTGGGAAATACCCTTCCAACAGGCATTAACAGAGGCCAAACAGGAAGAGTTGAATTTATTGAGAAAACTGGAGCATGTTGAAATGGACAGGATTTCAAAATCAAGTAACAATCAGTCATCATCTCATAGTAAATCTGCAGATAATCTGAGAGAGAGAGACCTCCAGACACCATATAGTGATAAGGCCAGTGTATACATACCTGCAGATTTGCCTATCTTGGAGAATAGTGCAGATAGGGTGAAAGATGTAGAAATGGAAGATTCTGATTTTGAAGGGGAACTGCCGGCAGCCAGCAGTGCAGATACCATGATGGAGGTGAGCTTTGACACAGACAAATGTGTGAGCAGTGTCGTACAAAATAAACAGACTCTAGTACACAGCACAACAGGGAAAGGTTACGGAGTGGCCACAACAGCTATATCCTCTGGATGTTATCAGTGGAAGGTAAGTAACACCTAGACTGATTGATTGAATGATGTTTCATGTTGCTTTCAACACTTTTCAGTAATTTTACAGATACAATGCACTTATTCGTGATTGTCCTTTGTATAATCAGTACTAGGCTAGGGTTCTGAAGTGTATTGCCTAAGGACTCCATTGAAAAACCCAGCACTTCGAGTGAAGATGGAACCAGGGGCCTCTGGATTGTGAATTATACGCCTTCATCAGAGAGCCATGCAGGATCCATGTTAACTGTTAGAGCGCTAAGCGCAGCTTTGTTGTTTTTGTAGACAATGCAGTAGATCAAGTTCAGACTGTCTCCTTTGCATATTGTAGATCAAGATCACACTGCACAGAATGTAGTTGTGTATGTGTATCAGTTTCTGTCTGTTTAACCCTTTACCACACAATGCCGATTTTTAAAAACTCTGCAAAAGAAGCCTTTTGAAAACATTGTGAGAAAAGGAGAAAATGCTGGTAACCAGCAATTTCTCCTTTTCCCACAATGTTTTCTACCCTTCCCAAAACGAATTTCCTATTTTTAGTCATGTTCATTTTGTCATCTGCAAATGCTTTCAATTTGGACCAGCGTAAAATTTCGTCGTTAGATAAAGTGTTAAAAGTCTTAGGCATACACAAATGTGAATATTGTTAACTCTTTCACTGGCAATTAAATGGAGCCAACTTTTTTCAAGGTCTGTAAGTATCTTTTTCGTTTCATCTGAACCTGTTTTTGTTTGAAGACTAGCATTGGATGGCAGAAGGTATAGATTCAAGATCAGACTGCACATTTTGTGCAGTCTGATCTTGATCTACGTCATCCATAAAGGCTATCCAAGGCAACATTGGCAGTCAAAGAGTTAAATAATCTCAATATTAAATGATATTTGAATTTTTTATACACTTTTGAATTAGGGACTTTACCAAACAAACACTATTACACTTATCCAGCTTGAAAGCATTTTTAGGGGACAAATAAGATGTGGCTTACAAGATGAGATTTACCTTTGAAAGAGGAGAAAACATCATAGGAAAAGGAGAAGGTGCTGGTTAACTGATAATCACCATTTTTTAGCTCGGCTGTTTTTAGAAGCCTGGCGTCGTCTGTGTCATCGTGCGAAAACTTCAACATTTTGTAATATCTCTTTTATTACTGAAGATATTTGCTTCAAACTTGAACAAGTTGTTAACTATCAAAAGGGGAATCTATACAACAAGGGCAGATAACAACCAAAGTCTTCTTAATAGAGCTATGCCCCTTTTTCGACTTATCACTGAAAGTCAAGCAAATGCAGCCAAGCGTTGGCACATGCATGCGATGCTCTTGTTTCCTTTTCCCACAATCAGTCCAAAAGTTTTCTTTTTTAGGTTTGTTAATCCTTTACCACATAATTCTGACTTTTAACAACTGACAAACAAAGCTTTTGAAAACAATGTGGGAAAAGGAGGAAATGCTGGTAACCAGCATTTTCTCCTTTTCCCACATTGTTTTCTACCCTTCCAAGAGCACATTTTAATTTTTGAGTCAAAATCATTGTGTTGTCTACAAATGCTTTAAATTTGGTAAAGTCTAAAGTTTTGTCGTTTGGTAAAGGGTTAAAACAATAGATCATTTGGTAAAAGGTTTAGAGAGGGAGAGTTAGACAAGCCTATATTCAGAAACGTTATGGGACTGTATGGATGAAAACTGAAAATGGACTTTGGACTTTTTTTTCTGTCTGACCTTTTTTCTTTTCTATTGCAAAGTCTGCTTTTGGTATATCAAATTTAAGTACAAAGATTACAAGTACCAGCATATCTCCCATTTTATCAAAGCATTTTCATATATTACTTATCAAAGATACAAAGCCTGTTATCCATTACCTGTGACTTAGCGACCCCAAGAAAGAAATTAGCTTTGCTGTTAAAAGGGGAAGGGAACTATATGCATCTCAGAGATGCATTGTACCAAGCTTGTCATCATATGATTGTGTCCTTAACCCTTTACCACACGACAAAGTTTTAGACCCATTCAAATTGAAAGCATTTGCAGGCTACAGTTTCAATGTGGCTCAAATGATGTGTTTTTTTTTTCTTCGATAGGGTAGAAAACATTGTGGGGAAAAGGAGAAAATGCTGGTTACCAGCATTTTCTCCTTTTCCCACAATGTTTTCAAAAGCCTTTGTCCTCTTGGTCATTAAAAGTCGTCATTGTGTGGTAAAGGGTTAAAATCATTTAATCTAGCAACTGACTGGATCTGGAGGTAGAATGGTCCTTTGACATGCATGAAATTTACAAGTAGCAAATAGTTCGGACCCATGTCAGCTTGCGCGAGCTGATGTGGGTGGATACCTTTTGCAGATGCATTAAGCCCCCTTTTCAAAGAGTATGGCTCAAATCTTTTGAAAACATGATGAGAAAAAAATGGTAACCAGCATTTTCTCCTTTCCAAAAATGTGTTCTATCCTTTCGCATGCAATTTTTCTGTTTCGAATGTCATTTTTTATCTGCAAATGCTTTCAGTTTGGACAAGCCAACAACTATGACAAAGAATTAAACTGATGTTTATGATCTTTAGTGGTGATATTTTCATCTACAAAAGGATTCAGGGTTATAATTATACATCCGATCCAAGGTTATAATTATACATGAGTCATGCTGTGGCAAAAGGGGGCTTAGTGCATCTTCGTGATGTGTGATAGCAAGCAAGTCGTCACAGCATTGTACACCCCTAAAATCCATTTTATATAACAGCCTACTGAATCCCTAGGTCCACTGGTTCTTTGACAATCCCTAGGTCCACTGGTCCTTTGACCTGCAGAAAATGGACCAAAAGCAAAATGTTTTGGCCTTGGTTAGCCTGCATGGAGTGTGCAGGCCGACCTGGGTCGATACTTTTTGCAAATGCATTAAGTCCCCTTTCACAGAGTGGCTCGCATGAAAGCTGCACTTAATTAGCCAGTATCTAATCGGTTTGCTTTCAGTTTCTAATAGTGAAAGAGAATAAAAATAACGAGGGAACTTGTGTTGGTGTATGTCGTCTACCAGTTCGAGATTACGGACACAGATCGACGGTAGATATGTGGCTGTACCGAGCATACAGTGGAAATTTGTACCACAACGGAGAACAGACAAGAATATTGACAGGTTTCACGCAGGGCGACTATATTACTTGTATACTAAATATGGACACTCGGACACTCTCCTTTGGTAAAAATGGGGAGGTAAGCTTTCAGATTACATTATGATTTTCTCTCCTGTCACTGGAACTTAGATTTGAGCCATGCTCTGTGAAAATGGGGCTTAATGCATCTGCGAAAAGTATCAACCCAGGTCAGCCTGCGCAGTCCGCACAGGCTGACCTGGGCTGACACTTTTCGCTATTGGTCAATTTTGTGTGTATCCAAGGTCCAGTCTACCTCTTAAGTCAGTTGTTAAAACTAGTGGCTATTATGGATCCATGATTATGTGATAGCTTGATTGGTAGCATGGGTCACGGAGATGCAATAAGCCCCCTTTTGCCAGAGCATGGCTCATTTCATTTCACCATCTCCTCAGTAACAATACATTCATTTTAAATCATATGATATTGCCTATGTTTGGTAAACATAGCACTATTTGAGTCAATTGATTCTGATCAATATGGTTGATTGCTAGAGTAGTGGCTTATGTTGCTTTCAACATAATTCAATCGTATCACAGCAACAGCTCACATATTCATGTACATGTATGTCCTCAGACTCCTGGGTTTTGCCAGCACTTGGATTGTCTCGCCTAAGAATAGTCCCGCGAGAAATCCAGTGTTTCAAATGAGGATCAAACCTGGGGCCTCCAAGTTACAAATCCTACACTTTACCACAGAGCCACACAGGACCCACAGAACAGCATGCAACATTCAGTCAGACTTACTGGACTTTTTATGTAAATTATAAGCAAGTGCTCTATATTTGAGTAGAAGTAGGTTAAATGTTTAAGTGCCATGACATTTAACCCTTTATCAAATAATCCCATATTTTGAAGACCCAGAGTAGGAAAGCATTTAACTCTGTACCAAATGACAAAATTTTAGACTTGTGTAAATTCCAAGAATTTGCAGACGACAAAATGAATGTGACTCAAAAAAATGAACTTTGTGTTGGGAAGGGTAGAAAACCTTGTGGGAAAAGGAGAAAATGCTGGTTACCAGCATTTTCTCCTTTTCCCACAAGGTTTTCAAAAATTTCCTTTTTCAGGGTTTCTCAAAGTCAGATTGTGTGGTAAAGAGTAAAAAAATGTCATGAGAAAAGGAGAAAATGCTGGTTACCAGCATTTTCTCCCCTTCTCACAATGTTTTCTATCCTCTCAGGGGCAATGTCCATCATTTGATTTGTCATCTGAAAATGCTTTCAATCAGGACAAATTTTGTTGTTTGGTAAAAAGTGAAGGATGATACCTTTTTTTTTATATCACTTGTTGCATTTCTCTAAATTTTCTTGCGTGTAATATTAATTGTTCATATCTTATTAGCTTGGCTGTGTTTCGAAGAAAATGTTGAGTCTGGTGTTGTCATCTGTGTCGTTGAGATGCAAAAACTTTTACCTTTCAATATATCTTTGGTAATACTGAAGATATTTACTTAAAACTCAACAGGGGTACCCATACAACAAGGGCAGATAACCATCGAAGTATTTTGACACAGTTATGTCCCTTCTTTGACTTACTTGAATTTTCATTGAAAATGAAGCAACTGCAGCCAAGCATTGGCACCCCCATGTGGTGCTCTTTTATTTCCTTCTGTCATAAATTTTTTGCTATTTATAGGATCCCAAAGTTGCCTTTGAGGATATAGAAGCTACAGAACTGTATCCCTGTGTTACATTCTACAGTAACAATCCAGGGGAAAAGGTAAGCATTGTCTTCCCTCACTTTGACAGTGTCACTTGTTATGAATCCAATTATTAATCTGGGTGAGCTTGTTTGTTTGTTTGGTTTTTAATGCTGTTTTCAATATCATTTCCGTTATATTGTGGCAGCCAGTGCACCTATCCTTGCTTTCCTGCAGTTCCATTTTCCAGTACTTCACACATTCTTCCAAAGCCACTGGCTGCTGTCCCGTATTGTCATCATCTTAACTATGTTTAGCGGAGAGAGAGGAATAGATCCTGCCCTAATGATCATTATCAATCCTCAGAAAGAATTAGGGATTGAACCAGTGCCACCTGGTTTTGAGTTCTGTGGGTTGCAAACTCAGCTACTTGGCTTGGCTAAAACTGTGAGAGCTCTTTCTATGAGACATGAATTAACACAAAATCAGAGGTCATGGCTTCAAAACTTGAGACTTTTTCTCTTCATTACGCAGCAGACTTGTTTAAACCAAACAAGTCTATGTTTTAGCAATCTTGCAGAAAAAGCTTAACCCTTTCCCAAACAAGCCCTGGTTTTCACGTGTCTACAGTACAAGTCTTTTGAAAACACTGTGGGAAAAGGAGAAATTGCTCATAACGAGCAATTTCTCCTTTTCCCACAGTGTTTTCTACCCTTTTGGAGAACTTTCTGTCATTTTCATCAAACTTAAAATTGTCGTCTGCAAACTCTTTCAATTTGGACCAGTCCCAAATTTGTCGTTTGGGAAAGGGTTAAAGCTAAAAGAGGGAAAATGTGGGTAACCGGTATTTTCTCTTTTTCCCATAGTGTTCTCAATGGTCTTCTTCCTCAGGGTAATTAAATCACAGGATTGCAGGGTAAATAGTTTACTCTTAAGCACACAATCCTGACTTTAAACGACACTGTGAAAGAAGCCTTGTGAAAACATTATGGGAAAAGGAGAAATGCTGGTAACCAGCATTTTCTCCTTTTCCCACATTGTTTTCTACTTTTCTCAAAACAAATTTAAATTTTTCAATCACACTTATTTCACCGTCTGCAAATATTTTCAATTTGGACCAGTCTAAAATTTTGTCGTCTGGTAAAGAGTTAAACTAAACTGTTGTAGGTAAAGATTGTTGACATGCAAATCCAAGTGGTTGATAAAGAAATGATAATCGGAGAGCCAGTATGTGCTGCCGCAGGAACAACAGTGTGCGAGTCTGTCATACATTTGGTGCGGAGTTTACACACACAGCCTACATGGACGGGCATAATTAGTCAGCATATTGTTGAGCTACTTGACAATGTGAAAGACTCAGATTTACTTAATGTGAATCCAGTAAATAATGAAAAGCAACCTTTAGATAAAGAGTCAGGTATGATACTAATTATTGTTATTTTACAGAAATTACTCTTTTAACTCATTGTAACACAGCAAATTTACCACACAACAAAATTTTAGACTTATTGTCCAAATGCAAACTATTTGCAGATGACAAATCAAAGATGGGTCAAATGATGGACAGTGCCTGTAATTAAGTAGAAAACATTGTAGGAAAAGGAGAAAATGCTGGTTACCAGCATTTTCTCCTTTTCTCACAATGATTTCTAAAGCTTTCTTTCTCAGGGTTATGAAAACTCTGGATTGTGTGGTAAAGGGTTGAGCTTGGCTGTTTTCAAAGAAAATAGAGGTATGGTCATAGCCCTGTGGTGGTCTGCATCGCAGTGCAAAAATTATGGCATTTTCTGATATCTTTCTCATTATTGAAAACATTTACTTTACATTGGGGCTAGTTGTTATCTGTCATAATGGGAAGCCATACTAGAAGGGCAGGTAACCTTCAAAATATTTTTGACACAGTTTTTTTACTTAAAATTTTCTCTGAAAAGGATTCTGCAGTTGAGAGTTCACACCGGCATATACTGCTCTTGTTTTCAGTTGTGTTTTGCCTTTTTCTTATTGTATGTTTAAACATTTATTCCCTTACTTAACAATCCATTGTTTAAACAGCCTGGAGGAAAAAGACCATGGAAAAGATTGTCTGAAGAGAACAAAACACTGGCTAGCATTTTGTCCTTTACTAGTTCAAAGACAATTATCGTTTGATATTTCATTTATTGTGTGTAAATGCTTTTGATTTGGGCAAGTCTTAAAAAAATGTTGTCTGGTAAAGAGTTAACCTGTCACCGTTTAAAATATGACTTATTTCATATCTGCAGTTGATAGCTTTTGAAAATATTGTAGAGAAAAGAGCAGTTGCGAATAACAAATATGATGAGTAATTGCTTCTTTAACCGTTTCCCAAACGACAAATTTTGGACTGGTCCAAATTGAAAGCGTTTGCAGACAACAATTTTAAATTCGATGAAAATGGCAGAAAGTTATCAAAAAGGGTAGAAAACACTGTGGGGAATTTCTCCTTTTCCCACAATGTTTTCAAAAGACTTGTACTGCAGACACGTGAAAACCAGGGCTTGTTTGGGAAAGGGTTAACCCTTTACCACACAATGCCAACTTTTAACAACCCAGAGGAAGAAGCCTTTTGAAAACATTGTGAGAAAAGGAGAAAATGCTGGTAACCAGCATTTTCTCCCTTTCCCTCAATGCTTTCTACCCTATCAAAGAAAGGTTGCATCATTTGAGCCACATTGAAACTGTCACTGCAAATGCTGTCACTTTCAATTTGGATGGGTCTAAAATTTTGTCGTGTGGTAAAGGGTTAACATGCAGTTGAAATATTTATCACTGAACCCTTACAAACAGTCACTTGTTTAATGGTCCTGAAGAAGTCTTGGAAATATTGTAGGAAAGGAGAAAATGTTGGTAACAAGCATTTTTTCCTTATTCCACAATGTTTTCTTTCCTTTCAGAGATATATCCCATCATTTGAGCCTTTTATAATATGTTATCTGCATAAATTATGCTCTGGATTTGGGAAAGTGTAAAATTTTGCTGTCTGGTACAGACTAAATCCTTTACCAAACAATATCTGGTTTTCATGACCCTGGGAATGAGGGCTGTTGAAAACATTGTGGGATAAGGAGAAAATGCAGGTAACCAGCACTTTCTCCTTTTCCCATGAAGTTTTCTATCCATCCAAAGACATTTTTGAGCCATATTTATTTTGTTGTCTGCAAAAGCTTTCGATTTGGGCAAGTCTAAAATTGTGTTGTTTAGTAAAGAGTTAAAACACAAAAATTGACTTAACCCTTAGGGTGGCAAATAAACCTGTCAGACATTTTCATCCTAGAAATATGACCTAAATAATTGCAATTTCATGGTTGCTTTTGTCTACAATGATTCAGCAAAGAGGACAGTGTAGATAAAAGATAAGGCTGCACATTTTGTGCAGCCTGATCTTGATCTACACTGGCTGCAAACGCAACTGTAGTCATGAGAGGCGCTGTAAGGGTTAATCAGTCATGGGCGATATGAGAAAAAGAGCATCCCCTTTGGCTAGCAAATATGTATGGTTCAACAAGTAGTTACATTTTTTATTTACAAAATACAGATCCAAATAAAGGGAATGATTTGGAGAAAGCAGATAGTACCACAAAACCCAACATGTCCGAAACTACCATAGACCCCAAAGCTATCAATAGACTGACAAAGGAGGTGGGTGAACCTAATTTTTACCTCGGCTGTTTTCGAAGAAAAAACATCGAGATACTGTCATAGCCATGGCACTGTCTGTGTCTGTGTCATCATCTGCGTCGTTGTGTGAAAACTTTGACATTTTATAATATCTCTGTTATTACTGAAGATATTTGCTTCAAACTTTGACAAGTTGTTAATTATTAAAAGGGAAACCTATATAATAAGGACAAGTAACTATCAAAGTGTTTTTTGATAGTTATGCCCTTTTTGTGACTTAAAATTTTTACTGAAAATCAAGTATCCCCAGCCAAACGTTGGCACCCACATGCAGTGGTCCTGTTAAATTAAACTGACATCACACAGAGTTTTTTTAGCATTGAAAACATAGTGGGAAACAGAGTAATTGCTTGTTACAAGCAATTGCCCCTTTTTCCACATTGTTTTCCATGCAACCTGAGAATAACAAATTCTTTTATTTATGTGCTTCGTTAAATCAGTTGCACTACTTTTCAGTCTTCAAAACCAACACAGAGTTTTTTTTAGCGTTGAAAACATTGTGGGAAAAGGAGCAATTGCATCTTACAAGCAATTGCTCCTTTTTCCACATTGTTTTCCATACAACCTGAGAAAAACAAATTCTTTTATTTATTTGGTGCTTTGTTAAATCAGTTGCACTACTTTTTGGTCTTCAAAACCAACACAAATGTTTGGTTCTATCATTCATTCATAGAATGAATGAAAGACAAGCAAGCAACCTACATAATAACCTCTTAGCCTATATACTTTGTACTGGTCTGTGTACAGGACCATGTTTACAGGCTTAGTTTGGTTTGAAATGTGTGTATACACATGTTGACAATCCGTGACATTTACAATGAAGGTAGAAAGAAGAAAATATTGAAAGCTTAAGTCAAGTTATATCTGTGAGTCTGTTGATAGAATAACAATAGCAGCAGTTGGTTTTTAATACATGTGTATTTAGATCATAAACTTTAGTCACGTAAACATCAGGTCTGGTGAAGTGAATAGCTAACAAAATTGCAACGTAATACGAGATTGACAGTGCTGTGAATCACACATCTGATTTTAACATCCATATTTAGGAACTGAAAAAAATATTATAAATACAGTAATGCAGTAGAGTGCTGGAAGAGTTTTGTGTGATAGAAGAAGACTGGCGATGATTTATTGTGTTCTTGTTTAAACCATCATCAAACTGTCATTGGCAAACACAATACAATGAAATTTATCTTTAAAAGGTCTGGCCATGCTTAGCAGTTCTAGGTGGAATAGACTCTGGTCTGAGGGTTGGAGGTCGATGTATACATACAGTATCATCCAAACAGGGAACAGTACTAGGGTTTACCATTGACGGAACAAACAGTTTAAAAATCCAGTGGGACAATGGGGATTTGTCTGTCAGGTTAGATCTTGTCTGAAAATTTGATGTTGATTTTTGTTTTATGGATCTTTTTTTTTTTTTTTTTTGTCACTGGTAACTCTTAACCAGACAACCAAATATTTTGGCTTGTCCATATTTAACCCTTCACAATACTGAGTTTCATTGACCCTTAAGAGGAATCCTTTTGAAAACATTGTGGGGAAAGGGAGAAAATGCTGGTGACCAGCATTTTCTCCTTTCCCCACAATGTTTTTTTACCCTGTCAAAGACAAATTTCATTGTTTGAGCCACATTTAGATTGTCATACGAAAGAGCTTTCAGTTTAGACAGGTCTACATTTTTGTTGTATGGTAAAGAGATAAGCATACTTCTAGCAAATTCAGTGTTTCTCCAATAATGCGATTTTAGACTGATTCAAATTGAAAGCATGTGCAGATGACAAAAGAAACATGAATGAACAATTAAAAGTTGTTTTGGGAAGGATAGAAAACATTGTGGGACCAGCATTTTCTCCTTTTCTCACAATGTTTTCAAAAGACCTGTTTCTCAGGGTTGTTAAAAATCAGGATTGTGTCGTAAAGAGTAAATTTGAGAAGGTAATGTTAATTGCACCAATTGATGAAATAAAATTACGGCCAGCAAAAAGCTTTAGCTAATGTTTATGTGTTGATCAAATCTGACTGTAACCCTTTACCAGATGACATAATTCCAGAGTCATTAAATGAAACTTGTAAGAATTTGCAGATGATAAAAGTAGCCCAAATGATGATTTCTGATTTCTATCTTTGAAAGGATGGAAAAAGGTGTGGGAAAAGGACTCCTTTTCCCACGCTGTTTTCAAAAGTCTATTTTATCATGGTCGTTAAATCTGGGGATTATTACGTAAAGGGTTGAGTAAAACTTCCTATATGTTGCTGTTATAAGGGTATTAGTTTATTAAGAGCCATGCTGTGTGGGTCTTAATTCATCTGCAACAGGTATTGATCCAGGTCAGCCTGGGCAGTCTCCGCAGGCTGACCTGTGCTGAAATTTTTCGCTTGAGAAAAATTTAGGTCAAGTTTCTGCATAACGAATGACCAGTGTACCTCATGATTCAGTTGGTTGTTAGACAAAATGGATTTTATGGGTCCATAGCTATATGATTACTTGCTTGGTATCATGGATCACAGAGATGTATTAAGCCCCTTTGTGCCAGGGCATGGCTCATTCATTTTTTGCATTTTGACCTATTTACAATGTGATGTAGTAATGAATGTGAGTAAAAATGCAGAAAAATATTTGTACAAACCTTCTTTTAACTTTCAGTGACATAAAACAAGCCACAGTGACATCTGTACCAGGCCCTCAGTTTGACATTTCCCTGTTGACTGGGTTTCATGCTAAACACTTGGAGACTTTGATGAAGCTGTCCTTCCTTTCTTCGGAGAAATCTCTACCAAAAATTCATGTGAGTAATTGGAAATGCTTTCTGTATCATATTGATTATACATTCATTGAAAGCATTCCTAGGAAAGACACTGATAACTGATAAAAAACAGTTCATTTATTTGCATGAACCTTTAAGCTGCTTGTTGCGACTCACTGACCCTTTGTGGACAGTGTAGATTAAGATCAGACTGCACAGAACATGCAGTCTGATCTTGGATCTACACTGTCTGATAAGGAGATACCAGTATTTTTTTCAAAAAGATAAGTTTGATGGCTTGAACATTTTATTTTGCTTGAACCTTTTACTTTACTTATTTGACAGGATAGGGGTTCAAGAAAAAAAAACTCCAAGAAAAATACATTGTAACAGATGAAACAGGTTGAACAATTTTTTCCTCCGAAGATTTTCCCAAGGATATATTATATGCATTTGACAGTAGAACTGTCTATGAAATACAGCACAAAAATGAATTTACTGCATCTGTAACTGTTTTAAAGTTTAAAAGTAATAGATTTTTCTAACTGTACAATGCTAGACAGATGGCCAGTGGCATGCAACGAATGATGTGCAAAGTACTGTTAGAAGAAACTCAGAGAAAACATGTATAGGCGCACTGGCTAATACAACAAAAACAGGGCTAGAAACACAAACAATTCAGGGCTAAATGAAGGATCGGCTTTTATTATGTGTATTACTTTCTTCTTTCTATTTAGAGAAAAAAATCAAATGCTCACGACGAGCCCAACACAGAAGATCTTGTGAAAGCTGCACAAGCGGAGTCTGATGCATTGATGAAGAAACTTGATGAAGACATAGCACGAGTCCTTGATCAGGAAAGCTCCGAGCAGTTTTATCAAGATCATAATGCAGATAAAAGAGATGCGGTCAAACAGTCATGTAAGTGTTGTAAATATTTCTGTTGATCCTCTGCCAGACAGCTGTTTCATGATTTGAAGAAGAGGGCTTTTGAAAATACCTTGGGAACAGGTTACTAGTATTTCCTCCTTATCTCACAAATGTTTTCCAGCCTTTCAAGACAATTTCTTCATTTTAAACAGGTTTGAGTTTGTCACCTGCTTATGGTTTTAATATAGTCAGGTCTGACACACTGTCTTTGGTATCATGGTATCATTTTGTCTTTGGTAACACTACGTAACTGAAATTAATGCTATGTAACTGAATTTAACTTTTGTCCATCAGGAAACTACTTAACTCTTTACCAAACGACAAAATTCTAGACTGGTCCAAACTGAAAGCATTTGCAGATGACAAAATAAATGTTACTGAAAAAGTGAAGTTTGTTTTGGGAAGGGCAGAAAACATTGTGAGAAAAGGAGAAAATGGTGGTAAGCAGCATTGTCTCATTTTCCCACAATGTTTTCAAGAGGTTTCTTTCTCGGGGTTGTTAAAATTGGGGATTGTGTGGTAAAGGGTTAAGCATTTCAAAGGGTTTTTGTCAGATTATATCACAAGCTAGCGGAAAGTCTAGATCCAAAATCTGACTGCATGTTCTGATCTACAATGCAAGCAAATGATAACCTAATCTTGATCTACTTTTTAGCTCACCTAAGCATAAAGTGCTCAAAGTGAGCTTTTGTGATCCTGCTGTGTCTGTCGTCCGTCGTCAAGTGTCAACTTTTACCATGTGTACCCTCTAGAGTCATTTTCAGTCTGGTACTCATGAAACTTGGTCACATTATTTGTTTTGATGATATCTTGTACAAGTTTGATAATGGGTCACGTATGGTCAAAAACCAGGTCACTAGGTCAAATCCTTGAAAAACTTTGTATACGCTGTAGAGGCAACAATTTTAGTTCAATACTCATGTTGCTAAAATGTTGGTAATTGTCTCTGAAAGTGTAGAAAACCTTTTGGGAAAAGGAGAAAATGCTAATTACCTGTATTTGCTCCTTTTCCTACAAAGTTTTCAGAGGATATTTCATCAGGGATTGTGTGGTAAAAAATTAATATACTTTGCTGCTGCTGCAGTTTACTGTTCTCCTGACAAACCCATTTCAGCTTGTCCAAACTGAAAGCATTTGTCATGTGGTAGAGTTAAAGGAAGGTAAATGTTCTAGCCATAACAAAATTGTTATTTGTTTCCAAACAGACACAACAGATTCAGAGTCAGGTCCGGACCTCAATGACAGTTTTCTGAGCGTCTCATCTACAGCCAGTAGTGGAACAACATTGCCATCTTGCATACCTGCTAGTAAGCTTTTTCATCTTATCATCGTCTGATCACAGAGTTATTACGATTGACTCGTTACCATACAAATCTTTTTTTTTTTACCTAATGGAAGAGAGCTTTGGAAAACATTAAGAGAAAAGGAGCCAGTGCTTGTAACCAGCATTGTCTCTTTTTCCCCACAATGTTTTTTACCTTTTCAAATAGAGAAATAAATGTTTAAAAGGTACACTCACTTTTTTTTTTTTTTTTTTTTTTTTTTTTTCCCATCTGTGAATGCCTGTAATTTGCTTGGTTCTAAAATTTTGGTTCAGAGGTAAAAGAATTATTTTCCTTTTCCCACAATATTGTCTCTTTGTCAAAGGCAAAGTGATCTGCGAATGCTATTAGTGTTGAAGAGTTCAACATTTTGTAGTTTGGTAAGGGCTTAATATTTTTTCTGAGTTGTCATGAATAAAGCAGAGTATTTGCTCAAAAGGTAATTTTTTCTACCCAAAAAATTCAATCAGGTTTTTCAAAGTAATGCCGTTGACACTGGTGTTACAGTAATTATTTACTAGTGCAGAAGGGGATGGGGAACTATCTTTATCATTGAAAGCATTTTTTTTTTTCACATTTTTATGTGTGTTTGTAACAGAAATTCCAGATTCCAAACAATGTGTACAGGACAACAGATCAAGTGATAGTTTAACAAACAGGGGTTTAGACGTCGCAACAGGTGTGATGTCAGACTCCAGTTTCCATAGTGCCGCCAGTGAGATTGAGTCATTGGATACACAAACAGGTAATTTGGACCTATTTTCAAGGGTATAATGGAGTCAGGCTGTGTTTGTCCATTTTTCTATTCACGTGCACATGGGCATTTTGTGCTGATAAGTGCCTCCCACAGTTCTGCTGTTATTGTAATGAAACTTTGCATATGTATCAACAATGAATTGTAGATATGCAAGACACAATTTTCAAATTTCTTATTTTGTAGCAAACTCCTCAATTTTAAATTTATGGTATTAACCCTTTACCTCACAACCCTGAAGTAAAGAGCATTTAAAGATATTGTGGGAAAAGAAGAAAATGCTGGTAACCAGCATTTTTTCCTTTTCCCACAATATTTTCTACTTTTTCATAGGGAAATGTCATCATTTGATCCCCAGTTATTTCATTAGATATGCAAATTGGCAAATTTAAAAATTTCATATTCAAAACAAGTAATTTCATTATCACAGAGACCCCTTCCTATAAAAAATACAAATTATTTCAAGACAGAACCACAATTGAAAATAATTATACTTTCACAAGGTTTTGCTGTCTATGGATGTCATGTGACCACATTAGAGGTTGTGATTAAAGGTCAGTCTATTTTTAAAACGCTGGTTTATTCTCACTTTCCGCGAATATACCTGTATGACAAAATGGCTGCCTTGTGTCGGCTGTGTCATGCTTGCTGAGTAAATTTTGTAAAATATTTGAAGAAAATTGGACATGTGTTTTATACTTGAAGGACATTAATCAAATAACACATACGGGCAAGTGCAGTCTCATTTTTACCCCTGTAACTTAAGTTAACAAACACTGAAGTGTAATATCGCAACTGTCAGTTTTTCAAGGGTTTTTTTTTTTTTTTTTAAATACCAAGATAGAAAAAGAAAAATCTAGTTAACTCTTTACAACATGACAATATTTTAGACTGGTCCAAATTGAAAACATTTGCAGACAACAAATTAAATGTAGTTCAAATGATTGGATTTGTTTCTGAAAGGTCAGAAAACATTGTGGGAAAAGGAGAAAATGCATTTTCTCCATTTCCAACAATGTTCTCAAAAGTTTAATTTCCCAGGGTTGTTAAAACTCAGGATTGTGTTAATCTCTTTTCTTGTTTCATTTCATTTGATTGTACTGTCTTTTATCATAAGCTGAGCCTGGTACTAGCTTAGTAACTTTCAGGGCTTTCAACACAGAAATCAGGTTGAAGAGTAGTTTTTACAAGTTAATACATGGCATTAATCATTTGGCTTTATCAACTTTTGCAGATCATTAATAATTTTGTGCTTTTGTATACATTTTGTAGGAGCTGAATCCACTCAGACTATCAGCACAAACCCTGATGATGCTGTGAAACTTGAAGTTAGAGGTGTGAAGATAGAACCACATACTACTGGAGACGACATACAACAGGCAGAGTCTAACAGTGAAGTTGAGGACATTTATGACATGTATCTCAAGAAAGCTCTAACTCTTCATGCTCAGACACCAGGCGATGCTGATACATGCATAGAAAGTCAGCAGGCAGAACAGGCGCCCACAGGCACATCTTCGGATGAGATTAATGTTACTAAAAGATCTTCTGTGATAGGCAGAATTGTGAGTGCTGTCCTGGAAAATGATCAGGAAAGGTCTGCAGGAGTAAATGATAACAAAACAATACAGAATGACATTGTTTGCAGACCAAAAGATAGACCTAGGGTTACTCAAAATGAGTTTGAAGATGACACAAATTGTCTTAATTCTGAAATGTTAGATCACAGATTTTCCTCACTGCAGCTGTCAGCTCTAAAAGCTGTCCAGACAGTTTTGAGTAGCCAGAAATATGGAGAAATGCTCCTTGTTCCTAAAACAGACTTAGTGGCAGACAGCAGTAAGGCCTTGCCTGATGGTACTGTTGTGAGAAAGGACGAAGATTTCAAAAAGATTATTTGTGATTTCATGAAGAAACTGATCAGTGTTGCCACAAGTCCTTCAGCTTTTAAACGAGTTGTGACTGTCGTTGAATTGGATCGAACTCAGGATATGCTTTTGAAACTTGCTACAGAGGAACAGGTAGAAATGGAGACAAATGTTGCAGAGCTTAAAGGTAATGTCACTATTGCCATGTTCCATTGTTTTCATACATTTAGATGCCTGTGCATGTCAGACACTGAGTATGGGCTGTATATACTTTGACTTTTTCTCATATCTGTTATTGGTGAAGATATATACTTCAAACTGTGGCTATTTGTTTACTAAATAAAAGACAAATCTGTCCCTGAAGGGCAGGTGATCCTCAAAATATTTTTGACATAGTTATGTCTCTCTTGTCTCTCTTCTGATTTATAATTTTGCAGCTTAGCATTGGCACCCACATGTAGTTCTCTTGTTTTGTTCAGTTTCAGGGATTGATTTAGTTGGACAATACAAATCAAACTATGATTGCCAAGTATACAGAAAGTAAAGTATTCTGCTTCTTGACTGAAAATGATTTTAGTGAAGAAATGATTGAAGGATTATTGTATACAAATGTATCTGGACCTTTAGGTAAAACCCAAAAGAGAAATTGACTGTGAGCACATTTCCAGGTTCTGATGAGATGTAGCTCCCTACTATACCATTGCTGGCATTGTGATAGGGGTAGTTTGAAAGCTTGATCTCTGCATCTTGGCACTTAAATCTGGAGCCTCTGATGTTTGAGACTGATGCTGTTTCCCTAAACGGCCACCTCCCATATGGTGTCTTGACCTTGATCTGTATACCAGATGGCAAAATTTCAGACTAACCTGAATTGAAACTATTTACAGAAACAAAACCAAATGTGTTTCAAATGATAGCATTTGTATTGGAAAGAGTAGTTATCAGCATTTTCTCCTTTTCCTACAATAATTTTTGAAGCCTTTTTTGTCATGGTCATGTGCAACTGCAGTTGCCCAGCTGGTGACATAGGGCTTGAAACCCACAAGTTGCCAGTAAAATTTCCCAACTTGGCCAAATTCTATTGGTTGATTGATGATTATCATTGTATAAGAATCTATAACTCTCTTAACACTGAATAATTATGATTTTGACGATGCCCATGAGGCAAATCAACCAGGTTTGGAGAGAACGTTTGTAATGCTTACTTTCAAACTTGAGGAAAGCGAAACTCTCAGAAAGCATGGATAGGTGTTGTTGCCACCATGATATAAATGCAAATAATTTTGAAAATGGTGTTAAACACCGAACAAACAATCAAACAAATTTTTATGGTCATTGTAGGCCCATTAGCCCCCCCAAAAAGAACAATGCTGGTTTTGAAATACATTTAACTGTAAATGATATCATTTAAAAGTACTGAAATAATTGTGAAGATGACAATCTGTTATTGTATGTTTGGCCCAAGTGATAGTCACTGGCCGAGAAATTAATGTTAAAATTAGTAAAAAGTTGCCAAGTCTATGTCTCTGTCTTTTCTTTACTTTTTACCTGTATGTGAAATTCATTTTTCTATCAGCGACTACCACCTGGACCAAAGGTACAATAACAGGTTGTCATCTTCACAATGATTCACATACTTTCAAATGGTATGATTTAAATTTAAATGCATTTAACACTGGCTTGCTTACTTTCAGGCACTACTGGGCCTTTAATCCTTTCCCAAACAAGCCCTGGTTTTCACGTGTCTGCAGTACAAGTCTGTTGAAAACACTGTGGGAAAAGGAGAAATTGCTCGTAACGAGCAATTTCTCCTTTTCCCACAGCGTTTTCTACCCTTTTTGAGACCTTTCTGCCATTTTTGTCAAATTTAAAATTGTCGTCTGCAAACTCTTTCAATTTGGACCAGTCCAAAATTAGTCGTTTGGGAAAGGGTTAATCAAGGGATTGTTTGGTGAAGGTTCAACATGCAGAGAAAGCTGTTTTATTTTTTCAGAGAAATGCAAGGCTGCTGGACTAGTATCAAGGAGCGAGAGTTCTGTCTTAAAATCCAAAGTTTCTACTCCTGTGACCTCAAATAGTGTGACAAAAGTTGGTTCCAGACCAAGACAGCAGTCGTCCAATGAGTCACCTCTCCAGTCAGACACACAAAGGCAGCATTCTTTACAACAGACATCCATACTGCAGTATATGAGATCCAGGTATGTTATCAAGATGATGGGTAACCTCTTACCCTTTTGGATTTGTCAAATTTCAAAGCATTTGAAGACGACAAAATTACATATGACTCAAATGATAAAATTTGTGAGCGAAAGGACAGAAAACATTGGGAAGACAAGCCCCCATAGCTCAGTTGGTAGCGTACAGGACTTGAGAACAGGAGGTCGCAAGTTCAATCCCTAGCTTTGCCAATTTCTTTCCGAGGATTGATGACAGTCATTGCGACAAGATTCATTTCTCTCTCACCGCTGACCATTGTTTCAACGATGGTTATGTGGGAAAGCAGCCAGTGGCTTGGAAAGAATATTGTGTGGAGTACTGGTAAAAGAAACTCCAGGAAAGCATGGGTAGGTGCACTGGCTGCCGCAATATAACTGAAATAATGTTGAAAACGGCGTTAAACACCATACAATCAAACATTGTGGGAAAAAAAGCAAATGTCACAAGTTTTACATGTGCTTATACAGTGATAGCTCATGTTCTAACCATAGAGCATAGGGCTACCAAAGTTTGCATGTAGTTTTACCTCCTGGGCTTCTACAAAGACTATTCAAATTTTAGCCCTGGGGATCAAAATTGGCCCTGCCCCAGGGATCACAAGTTTTACATGGGTATAGATAGTGAAAAAATGTAAAAAATTTTGTTGTTCCTGGCCATTAGGTCTAGGGCTACCAAATTTAGCATGCAGCTTCATCTAGTAGGGCTCCGTCAAGATTGTCCCAGTTGTAGCCTCAGGGTCATAGTTAGCCCTGCCCAGGGGGTCATAAGTTCTAATTGGGCTTATAAACTGAAAACTATGAAAATCTTCTTGTCTGCTAATTCTTTTAATTTGGATGAATTTAAAATTATTGTCCCTTGGTAAAGAGTTAAAGTGAAGAAAACATAAATTGACAGCCTGTAGCATAAGAACCTGTTGAATTAATTTCAAGCCTTTTCTGATATGAATATAATCACAATTCTTTCTGTCTTATCTTGATCTGCACTGTCCAAAGGACCATATATTGCCATATATTGCCCTGTGCAAGCTTAACCTTTAAGATAGCTCTTGGCAAGATTTTTATACCCCCTCCCCACCTACGAAGTAGAGGGGGTATACTGGTCTCACCATGTCTGTCCATTCATCCATCTGTCTGTCAATCCATCTGTCTGTAGACTTTCTCGTTTCTGTGCTGTAACTCAAAAGCTGTTTGACCTAGGACCCTGACACACTTATACAAGTGTTGCCAATGACCCAAGGAGGTGCACTATTGTTTTGGGGTCACATGAAGGTCAAGGTCACAGGTGAACTTTGTTTGAAAATCGGGCTGCTTCAGTGACAAGTTGCTTGTGGGGTGTATTTGTCCGCTTTGCGACAGGTCTAGTTTTTCTATTTTGTACAGGTGTTGAGTTTTAGTGATTAACCCTTTACCATATAATCCAAACTTTTGAAGACCCTGAAGAAGAGTCTGTTTTGAAAACATTGTGGGAAAAGAAAAAAAATGCTGGTAATCTGTTTTCTTCTGTATCAAGGACAAATTGCATCATTTAAGCCACATAGAAATTGTCATCTTCAATTCCTTTCAATTTGGACAAGTCTACATTTCTCTTGTGCGGTGGAGAGTTAATATGTGTCAAATGTATCTTTTCGTAGCAACATTGATGGCAACTTGTTCAGATCTGGACGTTTACGCAGCTTGTCCGCCTATGCTAACAGATCTCAACATGAAGGGGGAACCCCGAATTCAAGATTGAGCCCAAACCTATCAGGGTCCAACCCAAGGGAAGTTATCAGAATACCCCCACAGAGAGCCCTCCCAGAATTTTTACCCCAACACCCTAGACAGTACAAAAGAAGGGTACCCAGATCTCCTTCACCCCCAGTCATGCCCCCTATTTATACACCCCTTATGGAAATGGGATTTTCTCAACAGCATATAGAGTCAGCAATAGAAAGCACAGGTGGGTTTTTAAGGTGTCTGTAACTCTTTCACGACCAATGATGACTGAAGTAACTTTTGCAGATTCTGTGCAGTCTGATCTTTGATCTACACCATCCCCTATCTGCTGCCAGACTATGAGTAAAGCCAACTTCAATGGCAGTGGATATCTACTTTAGACCTAGAAAAATGTTGAACTTCTTGGATCAGTAGTGACTGAATTAAGAAACTTTTTTTTGTTCTGTTTTATATGCATATATGTTATTTACTCTTTGCCAGAGGATGCAATTTGGTCTGGTCCATATGGATAGCAGTTTACAGACAACAAATCAGCCCTTATCCTGCTAAATAAGTGAAATGAACTTTTTGATAGTATAAACCCAAATTTTGCTATTTCAAAGGTAGTTTTGGGGAAAAAATATCTCTTTATCAGACAGTGTAGATCCAAGATCAGACTGCATGTTCTGTGCAGTCTGATCTTGATCTACATTGTGTGCAAGAGGTCCTAGTGTCACACTTAGCTGCCTAAGGGTTAACCCTTTACTCTACAATCCTGAGGTTTAACAACCCTGTTAGAGAAGGCTTTCAAAAACATTTTGGAAAAGGGGAAAATGCTGGTAGCCAGGATCTTCTCCTTTTCCTACAATGTTTTCTACGCTTCAAGAGACAAACCCCATCATGTGAGCCACATTTGATTTGCGATCTGCAAGTGCTGTCAAATCGGATGAGTCTGAAATTTTGTGGTCTGATAAAGGATTAAATTGGGCTCAAATGATAGAGTTTGTTTTTGAAAGGGTAGAAAACATTTATTGCAAATGAACTTTTGCTCATTATAAAGGTAAATATCATTCAATGATTTTGATAAAAATTTTATTTAGAAGGTCCACAAATATTTTGAATAGCTCTCCTATATAGATATGGCATGATAGGGGCTAAAGATTGGAAGTCTTTGTTATACTAATCCTTAGGCTGTGAGGCGCAACTCAGAGACCTTTTGCCTACAGTGTAGATCACAGAACATGCAGGGCACAGAATGTGCAGTCTGATCTTGGATCTACATTGTTGGATAAGGAGATATTTTCCCCAGAAAAATACTTTTGAAATAGCAGAGTTTAGGTTTTTACTATCGGCCTAAAAATTTTATTTCACTTATTTAGCAGGATAAGGGTTAAGATTTATGTTAAATGGTAATTTGTAGGTATTGATCAGTGGGAGGTAACATCACAAGCAGTTAACAACCTTGCTACATGGATGATAGAACATCCCAGACAGACTGAAGACGCTGCCCAAGGTATTGAACCAGGAACTTCCACCCGAGACCTTACACCAACCGATGGTGCAGTTGCTAGTAAACCTGTCACAGGGTAAAATTACCATAGTTGCCTTTCTCCTTTCAGGCTGTTTGACTATAGTTACATATTGTCCTGTTTTACCCTGTTTGGGCAAATCTTAACCCCTTATCAAACAACGAATTCGAGACTGCTTAATTGAAAGCATCTGCAGATGACAAATTGAAAAGTGGCACAAATCAGATGAAGTTCTTTGACAGGTGAGAAAACATTGTGGGAAAAGGAGAAAATGCTGGTCACCAGAATTTTCTCCTTTTCCCACAAAGTTTTCAAAAGGGTTCTTCTTCAGGGTTGTTAAAACATAGGAATTGTGTGGTTAAAGGGTTAAATAGGCTTCTATTTGTTATGTTTGATCCCGTTTTCCCATTACTGGAAAGATACAACTTTGTTTAGCAGTTTACTGTCGTATTGCTGAACTTGAATGTAATTGCTTATGTGGACAGTGCAGATCAAGATCTGGCTGCACAGAATGTCTTTGTCATTTATTTAACCCTTTCAGTGCTATAGGCGAAAACAGGGACTTTTGCAGATGGCATAGATCAAGATCAGACTGCACAGAATGTGCAGTCTGATCTTTGATCTATGCCCTCCACTTGTTTGGTCATACCTATATGATAAAAGTCTTCCAGAGACTCATTGGATTGTATTTACAGCCATCAAAAGAGGCCAAGTTTGTTTATTTGGTGCCGAAAGATTTAACAGTTAATATTTGAAAGAGAACCATTGCCTGTAATGATTAGTTTTTCATTGTCCAATAACAGTTTTAAAATTTTTTCAAAAGCTTTTTTTAAATTATTTTATTATCATACATTTTGTATGTTTTACTTTAAGAAAGTTTTAAAGGCATACTAATGACCAAAAGTAAACAATTTCAGAGTCAAAATGCAGGCAAATTTACCTATTTCAAAATATGGATATTACTTTGACTCTGACCATGTGTTACAGCACAATCTGTCAAAATTCCAGTTGCTGGCAGAAAAATTAATCTTGAATCTAGAATTGAAGTAGTCGGCTTCTAGTTTTACAATCCATTTTTTCTGCACTGACCATACTGTAACAGATTGTCAGACTTGTAATGCATTTGACTCCCGCATTCTTTACTTTTGGCCACTAGTGGGCCTTTAATCTGATATTCAGGGATAACATGATTATAATGGACAAATAAAATGCAATATATGAACACAAAGCAAATAAGCCAGACTCTGGCAAAAGGGGGTTTACTGCATCTCTGTGATGCATGATACCAAGTAAGTCATCACACATTTATGGATCCATAAAATCCATATTGTAAAACAACCGACTGAATCATCAGGCAAACTGGTCTTTGGACATGGGCAAAAGGTTTTGGCCCAGTTTAGCGGACTGCGCAGGCTGACCTTGGTCGATACTTTTTGCAGATGCATTAAGCCCCCCTTTCACAAAGCATGGCTCAAATGTTGTTTCACTCTATAGTACTGTAAAAAAAGTGGTATTTGTTATGCAGGGAGGAGAGTACTGAGCCGGGCATGGCAGAAATGATGATAGAGGAGGTGGAAGATGACAATCCCGGCTTTGTACGTAGACCTAGACGGCTTGTGAGGACACGGCATTTGGATATCAGAAATTACTTGTCTGCCTTAGGTCAGTGCTCTGGTGTTTTTTAATCTGTTGTCTGTCAGTGAGAAGTTAATTCAAATAGTGAACCCTTTACCACACAATCCTGAGTTTTAAAGACCCAGGAGAAGAAGGGTTGTGAAAACATAGTGGGAAAAGGAGAAAATGCTGATAACCAGCATTTTCTCCTTTTCCGACAATGTTTCCTACCCTTAGTCCTATCAAAGAGAGAAATCATTATTTTAGCTACCTTTAATTTGTTGTTGCAAATGCTTTTGATTTGGTTGAGTACAAAATTTTGTCGTTTAATAAAGATTTTGAGCGTACCATTTATAAATATTGAAAATGGCGCACAGTTGCACCACTGGCAGGATGAAGTGTAAGAACTCTTAGAGTGCCAAATTAACCCAACTGATGTTTTCACCCAAGAAAGAAGACAGACATGATTTCAATTTTATGGATGGGTATGTCTATAGTGTTTCAAAAAAGTGGACAGTGTAGATCAAAGATAAGACTGCACTTTTTTTGCAGTGTGATCTTGATCTACACTAGTCACAATGGCAACTATGGTTTTCAAAGATATTTATTGGTTAAGCACTGGATCAAAGTGGACTAACAGTTATATTCATTGATAAGGGAAGTCTGTGTAAAATTGATTTTCTCCCAAATTTGCATAGATAGCTACTCAATTTAACCCTTTCCCAAACAAGCCCTGGTTTTCACGTGTTTACGGTACAAGTCTTTTGAAAACACTGTGGGAAAAGGAGAAATTGCTCGTAACGAGCAATTTCTCCTTTTCCCACAGTGTTTTCTGCCCTTTTGAGACCTTTCTGCCATTTTCATCAAATTTAAAATTGTCGTCTGCAAACTCTTTCAATTTGGACCAGTCCAAAATTTGTCGTTTGGGAAAGGATTAAAGAAATTTTCATCTTTAAAACTAGCAGACTACAAAATATTAGATTTGTCCTTTGCAGAAGACAAATACAATATGGCTGAAATAATAGAATTTGTGAAAATGCAGAAAACAATGTGGAAGAAGGAGAAAGTAATGGTTATTAGCATTTTCTCCTTTTCCAAGAATGGTTTTATAGAGTCATCCTCCTCAAGGTCGAAAAAACACTTGATGCTATGACGAGGAGTTAGACTTAATAACTGAGCAATTAATAGCTTAGTGATAACATTCAGAGCTGTCGTTGTGATTTATTGATTACCTATCAAAGACAGTATCGAACACCAACTTTTTCTGTCAGAGGGAAGTAATTACGATGAAAAGGAAATAATATGAAGTTTTTACCAAATGACTGAATTTTGGACTAGACCAAATTGGAAGCATTTGCAGACAAGAAAATATGTGCAGCTTAAATGATGATTTTTGTCTTTGATAGGGTAGAAAACATTGTTGGAAAAGGAGAAATTGCTGGTCACCCACATTTTCTCCTTTTCCCACAGTGTTTTCAAAAGCCCATTTCTACAGGGTCATTAAAACTCGGGACTGTGTGGTAAAGTGTTTATCATAAAATAATAATTTCAGTAGGTAATTACCTCCCTTTATAGGTGAAGAGAGAAGATCTGAGAGGACAGAACGCCCCAGCAGGCAAGACTCTGGGGTAGAGACCCAGAGTTTGGTGGAGCTGTATGATGAAATGATGGATTTACAGGAAGAATTGTACAACGAGATGTCTAATGATGATATATTTAGTTTTGAAAACAGGGAAACTTTGGATTTGTTTTCTGTATTGGTAGTGTATAATTTGTTGACAAATTAATTTGTCTTCCTCTAAGCTTATCAGTCAAATAGTCTAGTCCAAATAGCTCAAGTGGTAGAGTGTTAAACTTGTAAGTGACAAATCTGGGACAACTTGAGGGTTTGGGTTCCCAAAACTAGTCAACTAAAATTACTGATAGTCTTCAGATGAGATGTTAAGCTAGGTCCTTAGCAATGGTGTGTAACACCCAGTATGTTAAAAGAACCAAACATAACTTAGATGGGTTTTGTCCTGCTTTTTGCACTCTCCCCCATAACATAACTAACAGCTTTCTTGGGATTTTACCCATACAGGCAGCTGGGAGGAACAATGAATAAATGAAAATCAGTCAATCAGGGCTCATCATATGTGCTGAATTACCCTAAATGTGTTTGGCCACTAAGTTAACATTTATTAATTCAGTCACGCCTAAGGCCTGCTAGCGATAGATACAGAGCTAGACTCTGTGAAAAGGGGGGTTAATGCATCTCCATGATGCATTATATCAGGCAAGTTATCACATAATTATGGATCAGTAAAATCCATTTTGTCTAACAATCAATTAGATCTGGAGGTAGATGGTCCTTTGGCATGCAGTAAATTGACCAATAGCTATAAGTTTCGACCCATGTCAGCCTGCACAGACTGTGCAATCTGACATGGGTCAGTACTTTTTGCAGAAGCATTGAGCCCCCTTTTCACAGAGCATGGCTCAATTATTATTTTGTATTTATAGCTATCAGGCCTTAGGCTCATATACATGCATCTGTCATAGCCTATTATGTTATGGTAACTTTCCTGGTGCTTAGTTTGGCTTTGAGCAGCATAGAAGAATTTGAAAATTTATATTTGAGACACTGTAAATATGATTTCTACACCCCCTCCCCCCGGCACATTTTTTTGTGTGATTTTATCTATAATTTTATCATGTGAGGCATGTATACCGGTATTAGCCGGAAAATTTACAGGTATATAAATTGGGTTTTGTCCCATGATACTGTATTGAAAAAAGGGGTCTGTGTTGTGCTGAGCTGGATAGCTGAGTGGGTAACTAGTGTGGCTTGTAATCCAGGGATCACAGGTTTGATTCCAAGCTCAGCCAAATTTTTTCTGAGGTTTCATGATATTCATAGGGACAGTATTCATACCTCTTTCAATGCTGAAAATCTTTTGACACTATGTACTGGGGGAAGAAGCTTGTGGCTCTTAAACAATTTTGTGATGATACTTGTAAAAGGAAATCTAGGAAAGTACGGATAGTTGCTCTGGGCACCACAGTATAACTGAAATATTGTTCACAGTGGCATTAAACCTGTACCAAACAATTACTGAAAGTGACTTTGGAAAATGTGGGAAAAGGAGAAAATGCTGGTAATCAATATTCTCTCTTTTTCTCACTATGATGTCATTTTTTAAAAGCCAAATCCCATTAATTGAGCCTAATTTAATTTGTCATCAGGAAATGCTCTCACTTTGGTGAAGTAAAAAATTTTGTAAGTTGTTAAAGAGTTAAGCCTGTACCACACAATCTCTACTTTCAACGACCCTGAAGAAGAAGGCTTTTTGAAAACGTAGTAAAAAGGGAAAATGCTGGTAACCAGCATTTTCTCCTTTTGTCACAGTGTTTTCTATCCTATAAAAGGCAAAATGCAAGTTTCGAGTTACATTTAACTCCTTACCACATGACAAGAAATGTAGACTTTTTTAAACTGAAAGCATTTGCAGACGACAATCTAAGTGTGGCTCAAATGTTGAAATTTGTCTTGGATAGGTTAGAAAACATTGTGGGAAAAGGAGAAGATGCTGGTTACCAGCATTTTCTCCTTTTCCCACAATGTTTTCAAAAGGCTGCTTCCTCAGGGTTGTTAAAACTCAGGATTGTGTGGTAAAGGGTCAAATTGTCGTCTGTAAATGTTTTCAGTTCTGACAAAGTTAAAAAAAAATGTTACTTTTTGTGTATAGTTAAACTGTGAACAAACAATGAATTCTGTTGTGTTGTCATTTCAGAGAAGAGACTTAGAAGAAGACCTGGGGGTCCTTTGTGAACTCTGTAATTCCAAAACTCCTATATTTAACAGGCATATGAGGCTTCACCATCCCGGATGTGGAGGTAGTATATATACAAGTCATGCTCTGTGAAAAGATTGCACAATGTAGCCTTTTAATGACCCTGGAAAACACGCCTTTTGAAAACATTGTGGGAATAGGAGAAAATGTTGGTAAGCAACATTTTCTCCTTTCCCCACAATGTTTTCTAGCCTATCAAAGAAAAATTGCACCCTTTGAGCCACATTGAAATTGACGTCTGCAAAGGCTTTCAATTTGGATAAGGCTAAAATTTTGTTGTCTGGTAAAGGGTTAATGCATCTGTAAAAAGTGTTACGGTAACTTTTGTTGGCCTGCGTAGTCTATGCAGGCTTGCCTATGTCAAAACTTTCTGCTTTGGTAAATTTTCTCCATGTCAAAGGACCATCCTAGCCCATGACACATCTGTTTCTTTTTCTTTGACAAGATGGATACATATGAAGCAACAGCTTGTTAGGTTTAACCCTTAACCACACAAAATGATGGAATTTGATTTGGTAGAAAACATTGTGGGAAAAGGAGAAAATGCTGGTTTCCAGCATTTTCTCCTTTTCCCACAATGTTTTCAAAAGGCCTATTTCTCAGTGTTTTTGATAGTCGGTATTATGTGGAAAAGAGAGAATGCAATTTTTTAGGTATTGTCATAGCTCTGTCGTCATCTGCATTCTGCATCATCGTTGTGCAAACTTTGACATTTTATGATATCACTGTTACTACTGAAGATAATTACTTCAAACTTGGACTAGTTGTCAGCTATCAAAAGGGGAACCTAAACAGCAACAAGGGCAGGCAATCATTAACTCTTTAACACACAACCCCGACTCTTAATGACCCTGAGAAAGAAGCCTTTTGAAAACATTGAGGGAAAAGGAGAAAATGTTGGTAACCAGCATTTTCTCCTTTTCCCACAATGTTTTCTACCCTTCCCAAAAAAAATTTCATTTTTTCAGTCGTGTTTATTTTGTCGTCTCCAAATACTTTCAATTAGGGCTCCTCTAAAATTATGTCGTTTGGTAAAGAGTTAAAGCATTTCTGACACAGGTATGCCCCTTTTTCAACTTATAAATTTCACTGAAAATCAAGCAACTGCAGCTGAGCAGTGGCACCCACATGCGGTGCTCTTGTTTTTCTTTGGTAAAGAGTTCACTTATTACAACACAAGAAAAATTTAAACCGGTCCATATTAACAGTATTTGTATGTGACAGATGAAAAGTGAGTCCTATGATGGGATAAGTCATCGATTTGGTAATGAAATAGTGGGAGAAAATGCTGATAATCATTTAACCCTTTACCAGACGATAAAATTTTAGCCTTGTCCAAATAGAAAGCATTTGCAGACGACAATTTGAATGTGGCTCAAATGTTGCAATTTTTCTTTGATAGGGTAGAAAACATTGTGGGAAAAGGAGAAAATGCTGGTTACCAGCATTTTCCCCTTTTCCCACAATGTTTTCTGGTTACCAGCATTTTCCCCTTTTCCCACAATGTTTTCAAAAGGCTTCTTTCCCAGGGGCGTCAAAAGGCGGCATTGTGCGGTAAAGGGTTAAGAAATTTTTGTTTCATTTCCAGTGTCAGTGGAATTGTCCTTCGGATGTTAATTTGAAACCCAACCCTTGTACTGTAGAACCTAGGAAAACTATGAATGATTGAATTGTTGCCATAATAAGCCTGTTGAAATCTATGTGATTCAGCATGAAACAAAGTATAAGTCCTGTCCCATACCATTAACCCTTTCAAAACCACAGAATATTGGATTCGACGAAATTAAAAGCATTTGTGGACAACATATAAAAGGTAGTTCAAATGGTGATTTCTGTCTTTGATTGGATAGAAAACATTTTGGGAAAAGGAGAAAATGCTAGTTACCAGAATTTTCCTCTTTTCCCTCAATGTTTCAAAAGCCTTCTCATCAGGTTCATTAAAACACGGGATCAAGTAGTAAAGGGTTAAACAGACTTTGCTTGTTTTATTCTATGCCACATCTATTTTTTCTTTGTCATTTTTGTGTACAAAGGAAGCTGCGAAAATTACGGATATAGGAGTATTGGTACCTATGTTGAGGGATGGTTTGGTGGACAATGTGGAACAGGGAATCCTTTCTATCTAATGTGCCCAACCTGTCGTCAGTTCTATTTGAACAGGTTGGGTTGTCAGGGTGATACGGAGGGTGAGGACACTTTAAACCATCAGTCAGAGCTGCAGGACTCGGGTGACAGCGTTTCTACTAATGGTATGTTCAGGTTTTACCAAAAAACAAAATTTTAAACTTGTCAGAATTGCAAGCATTTGAAGACAACAAAACGAATGCAACTAAAAAATTGAAACTTGTTTTGGGAAGGGCAGAAAACATTGGGGGAAAAGGAGAAAATGCTGGTTACCAGCAAAATCTGAAAATTTTCTTTCAAAGGGTAGAAAACATAGTGGGAAAAGGAGAAAATGCTGGTCACCACAATATTTTCAAAAGGCTTCTTCTCAAGGGTCATTGAAAGGCGGGATTGTGTGGTAAAGGCTTAACCTTTAAGTTAAACTTACAGAAAATATAATTTCAGATTCATTAAAAATTTTATGTTGACGTCTGCAGATGTTAGTTTTGTCAGAAAAGTATTGATAAAAGCAAGAGTACATGTATAGCAAGAATACTTATAGTGACTTTACATGTGATTTGTGACCAATTCTATATTGGTTTTTGCTAAAGTACTATACCTGTCACATTTTTCCAAAACTATTCCAAATTATTCCATTAGTTGTAATGCTATCAAATGAATTCTAATTGTTAAGCAGGTAAAAGCTACTCCTCCACTGTTCATCTCTTTACCAGACCACAATTTTTTTTGACTTGTAATAACTGAAAGCATTTGCAAGCAACAAATTAAATTGTCCCAAATAATTGGATTTGTGCTTGGAGGTGTAAAAAACATACTGGAAAAGGAAAAAAAATGTTGGTGACCAGCATTTTCTTCTTACACCACAATGTTTTCAATTGCCTAAGATGTAGAATCGTCTGTTAGAGGGTTAAAAAAGACATTTTCTCTTGGTGAAGAAAAACCCAAATATTTGCCATTTCATGGCAGTTTTGCTATAATGGTAACATATTTGAACCATACAGATCCAATATCAGACCATGTGGTTTGTACAGTCTGATCTTGAATTACACGGAATGTAGAAGCACATCAGATTCCTTCCAACATTCTAACTGTTACAGTTTCTTTTTTTCCCATAGATGATGTCAACCATTCACTTGAGATGGAAGGTTGGCTCCCATGTTTAGATAACATGGACAAGTTGTACACCTATCTGGGGCTGTCAGAAAAGAAACCAATTCCAGAACCAGTTCATTTTGACAAGCCAGATCCTCTTGGGTCGGACGGAGTTGTGTCAAAGCAAACACAAGATTCATTGTCAAACATTTGTAAGGATTATTTAAGGCCACAAGTGGCCAAAAGTAAAAAATTTGGGAGTCAAATTGCAGGCAGATTTAATCTGTAACATATAAAAGAATGGATATTATTTTAACCCTTTCCCAAACAAGCCCTGGTTTTCACGTGTCTGCAGTATAAGTCTTTTGAAAACACTGTGGGAAAAGGAGAAATTGCTCGTAACGAGCAATTTCTCCTTTTCCCACAGTGTTTTGTACCCTTTTTGATAACTTTCTGCCATTTTCATCAAATTTAAAATTGTCATCTTCAAACTCTTTCAATTTGGACCAGTCCAAAATTTGTCGTTTGGGAAAGGGTTAAGTCTGAAAATTTGTTACAATACAGTCTGTCCAGGTTGCAGTTGCAGGTAGAAAAAATAATTCTAAAACAAAAATTAAAGTTCCCATTTCTAGTTTTGAGATTAATTTTTCTGCCATTGACTGGAACTATGACATACTGCACTGTAACACATTGTCAGTCACAAAGTTATATGTAAATTGATCTGCAATTTGATCCCTTAATTGCTTACTTTTGGCTGTTAGTGGGCCTTTAATTTCTTACTTTCTTTAGTCATACAATGAGGTCCCGTGCGGCTTAGAGGTTGATGTATAGGTTTAGATATACATGTTCCCTGGGTTCCCTCTGTACCCTGGATACCATCTTTCTATGGAAATGTCCTTCGGCAAGGCCTTGCAGAGCCCAGCTCAGTACAGATAAAACCTAGGAGACACATTAAAAAATGAACTTTTGCTGCAATATTCCAGAAATAATGTTTAATTCTGTCAGACTAGAAAATTTTGGATTTTTCGAAAATGAAAGCATTCGTAGACAACAAATTAACTATGACCCAAATTATTTTATTTGTCTTTGATAGGGTAGAAAGCATTGCGAAAAAAGGAGATACTGCTTGTAACCAGCATTGTCTCCTTTTCCCACGATGTTTTCAAGAGTCTTTATTCTCTAGGGACGTTAAACCTCATGATTGTGTAGTAAAGAGTTAAAGCAAAGTAAAACACCATGCAGCAGTCAATCAATGATGCATATGTTTTTGTTGTTTTGGAATGATAAATCTCTTTGGTTGTTTTTCTCCAAGATGAAGACTACCTTTTTTAGCTCACCTGAGCACAACGTGCTCAAGGGGAGCTTTTAGGATCACCGGTTGTCCGTTGTTCGTAGTGCGTCTGTGCGTTGTGCGTCGTTCATCGTGCGTCATCAACAATTCTTTAAACATCATCTCCTCCTAATCCACTGGGCCAATTTGGACCAAACTTGGCAGGAATGGTCCTTGGGAGGTCCTGTTTAAAAACTGTTCACAAAATTTGATTCCATCAAAAACTCTGGTTGGCATGGCAACAAAATGGAATTTTCTAAGAAATTCTTTAAAAATCGTCTTCTCTGAAACCGCTGGTCAGATTTTAAAATAATTTCACAGGGATGTTCCTTGGGTGACCCTTTTCAAAAACTGTTCGCAGAATTTTGATATGTTGAAAAACATGGCTCTGGTGAATGGGGGCTACTTGCACTATATGGATATGAAGAAATTCTTAAAAATTCTTCTTCTCTGAAACCGCTGGTCAGATTTTAAAATAATTTCACAGAGATATTTTTTGGGTGACCCTATTCAAAAAATGTTCACGAAATTTTGATCTGTCAAGAAACATGGCTCTGGTGAATGGGGGCTACTTGCACTATACGGAAATGAAGAAATTTCTTAAAAATTCTTCTTCTCTGAAACGGCTGGTCAGATTTTGAAATAATTTCACAGAGATGTTCCTTGGGTGACCCTTTTCAAAAACTGTTCACGAAATTTTGATCCGTCGAGAAACATGGCTCTGGTGACTGGGGGCTACTTGCACTATACTGCCATGAAGAAATTCTTAAAAATTCTTCTTCTCTGGAACTGTTGGTCAGATTTTGAAATAATTTCACAAGAATGTTCCTTAGGTGACCCTTTTCAAAAACTGTTCGCGAAATTTTGATCCGTCAAGAAACATGGCTCTGGTGAATGGGGGCTACTTGCACTATACAGATATGGATCCGTCGAGAAACATGGCTCTGGTGACTGGGGGCTACTTGCACTATACTGCCATGAAGAAATTCTTAAAAATTCTTCTTCTCTGGAACTGTTGGTCAGATTTTGAAATAATTTCACAAGAATGTTCCTTAGGTGACCCTTTTCAAAAACTGTTCGCGAAATTTTGATCCGTCAAGAAACATGGCTCTGGTGAATGGGGGCTACTTGCACTATACAGATATGAGAAATTCTTAAAAATTCTTCTTCTCTGAAATGGCTGGTCAGATTTTGAAATAATTTCACAGAGATGTTCCTTGGGTGGCTCTTTTCAAAAGTTGTTCGCGAAATGTTGATCTGTCAAGAAACATGGCTCTGGTGACTGGGGGCTACTTGCACTATACGGATATGAAGAAATTCTTAAAAATTCTTCTTCTCTGAAACCGCTGGTCAGATTTTAAAATAATTTCACAGAGATGTTCCTTGGGTGACCCTTTTCATAAATTGTTCGCGAAATTTTGATCCGTCAAGAAACATGGCTCTAGTGACTGGGGTCAAATTAAAGCAATACCTTGTGGGCATTTTAGAGGCCACAGTTTTTGCTCAACTCACCTGAAAATTTGTCAGCATGTTTGACTTGATGATATCCTACATGGATTTGAAATTGGGTCACATAGGGTCATAATCTAGGTCACTAAGTCAAATCACAGAAATACCTTGTGGGCACTCTAGAGGTGACAGTTCTTGCCCATTTCACCTGAACTTTGGTCAGCAAGTTTGTTTTGATGTCTCGGATGAGTTTGAAATATGGTCACATAGGGTCATAAACTGGGTCACTTGGTCAAATTGAAGAAAGACATTTTGGACACTCCGGAGGCCACATTTTCAGCTCAATTGGCCTGAGAGTTGGTCAGAATGTTTGTCTTAATAATATCTCAGATGAGTTTTAAACTGGGTCATTAGGACCCTGGAGTGATATTTGGCCTAATGACTCAGGTGAGCAATCCAGGGCCATCATGGCCCTCTTGTTTAATGGTTTACATCACCAAGTTTTAATGACCCTGAGGAAAAAGCCTTTGAAAACATTGTGGGAAAAGGAGAAAATGCTGGTAACTAGCATTTTCTCCTTTTCCCACAATGTTTTCTACCTATTCAAGAACAAATACTATCCTTTGAAAACCATTCGAATTGTTATCTGTAATTTCCTTCAATATGGACAGGTCCAAAGTTTTGCCATGTGGTAAAGAGTTAATTACCATCTACACAAATTAGTCGTTAGACTGATGTGGCTTTTTTGTCTTCTTTTAATGACTTTTTGGATATAAAATTTATGAAATTGTGCCTTAACTCTTCATGTGAAGATTTCAGAACATTTTTTTACAAGCAGAAAGCAGAGGCATTTGCAGCAACAATGTAAATTTGGCTTAACTCTTTACCGAAAGACAAGATTTTAGACATGTCCAAATTGTAAGCATTTGCAGAAGACAGATCAAATGTGACTTAAATGGTGGAATTTGTCAATGAATGGCTAGAAAACATTGTGGGAAAAGGAGAAAATGCTACAATGTTTTCAAAAGGCTTCTTACTCAGGGTGGTTTAAAGTCGGGATTGTGTGGTAAAGGGTTAAATGATAAGATTGTCTTGAAAGAGTAGAAAATATTGCACAAAGAAGGAGGAAATGCTTCTTATCAGCAGTTTCTCCTTTCCCAACAATCTTTTCAAAAGCCTTCTACTTGGCAGTCATTAAACATGGGATTGTGTGGCAAAATGTTAACAATTCATCCAGGTTCTGCATCCAAGTCCAAGTCAGATGAAATACAGTGCAGCAGCAGTTTGGCTGAGCAGGCTTTGAATCTGAAGACAAGTTCGGAGCGACGGCTAGCCTTACATAGGACAACTTCTGCATCACAGATCTCTATAGCAAGAACAATGGTAATGAATGCCCTTGCAGTGTTGTCTGGCAGGTGAGTATGGTTTGTTTGTATGGTATTTAATGTCGTTTTCAAAATTATTCCAGTTACATTGTGGGGCACCTATCCATTCTTTCCTGGTGTTTCTTTTACCAGTACTTCGCACACTAATCCTTCCCAATCCACTGGCTGATTTCCCACATAACCATGATCTAAACAATGATTAGTGGTGAGAGAGTAATGAATGCTGTCAGAATTACTTTAACTCTTTACCAAACAAAAACATTTTAGACTGGTCCAAATTGAAAGCATTTGCAGACAACAAAATAAATGTGATTGAAAAATTGAAATTTGTTTTGGGCAGGGTAGAAAATATTGTGGAAAAAGGAGAAAATGCTGGTTACCAGCGTTTTCTGCTTTTCCCACAATGTTTTCAAAAGGCTTCTTACACAGGGTCGTTAAAAGTCGGGATTGTGTGGTAAAGGGTCAATCAATCTTTGGAAGGAAATCAGTTGAGCTGGGTATTTGAACCTGTAACACCCTGGTTTCAAGCCCTGTACATTTCTGATTGAGCTACTTCGCTCAGGGTAGATAAGTATGGGCAGACTGAAATCACTGATCACAAGATCGTTTTCCTTAGGTTTAATAAGTATTTACAAGGATTAACTTTTGATGTGTTTATTTTCCTGTTTTTCAGTGGTTCAACTTGCAGTCTCTCAGTTGCCTTAGAGAAAATGGGTCTGTCAGACGTCATGTTAATTGTGCGACTGATGTGTCTATGTGCTTCAGGGAAGATTGCCACCCCTGATAAATTGACAGGGCATCAAGATGCCGCATGTATGGGCCTACAACATCTGACATCAGCTGTGGGATCTCTTGTGGAAGAAAACAGCAAGGCACAGAGACAACTATTGCATTTATGTACAAAGGTAATAAGTCAGAGTAAATATTAACTATTTGCCACACAATTTTGTATTATAACAACCCAAAGAAAGATAGCTTTTGAAAACCAAGTGGGAAGATGAAAAAATGCTGGTAAACAGCATTTTCTCCTTTTCCCACAATACTTTCCAAGAGTTCAAAGAAAAATCCAGTCCTTCAAGTGATTTGTCATCAGCAAATGCTTTCAGTTTGGACAAGTCTGAAATGTTGTTGTCTGGTATAGAGTTGATTCATCACCCCCTGGAATTAATTTGCCGCAGGCCACTTTGAACACATCCTTGTAAAATACTGGATAAACAACATGCAGTTCTCAGCAATGCTCGCTGACAGGTTTTTAGGGGTTCAGTCATGATAGTGACTATAAGAGCTGACCTGCTCATGAAGGACATTAACTGAACCCTTTACCACACAATCCTGAGTATTAATGACCCCTTGAAAGAAAGCTTTTGAAAACATTGTGGGAAAAGGAGAAAATGCTGATAACCAGCATTTTCTCCTTTTCCCAAAATGTTTTCTATGCTTTCAACCAAAAATTCCGACATTTGAGCTATATTCAAAATTTCATGTTTCAGTTTGGACTGGTCTAAAATTTTGTCGTTTGGCAAAGAGTTTAATCTTTTATTGAATAGTTAAGAAAAACTCAGGTGATAATGATAAAAAACAAGTTTTATCTTGAATGGATAAATTGATCATGTAAATTACCTTTTTCTTAAATCTAGCTACAATTGCCGTAAATCAGACTTTTAACTCTTTATCACACAAAGAAATTTTAGACTGCTTCAAATTGAAAGCATTTGCAGATGACAAAATAAATGTGACTCAAAAATTGAACTTCGTTTTGGGAAGGTTAGAAAACATTGTGGGAAAAGGAGAAAATGCTGGTTACCAGCATTTTCTCCTTTTCCCACAGTGTTTTCAAAAGCCTTCCTTCCCAGGGTCGTTAAAACCAGTGATTGCATGGTAAAGGGTTAAAGGATGTGAAACCAGTGTTTACTTATCAGAGGACCAAGGGAACTAATTTAGTTATGAAAAATTTGAAAACTTGTGAATTGCCCTTAAAATTGCACCACAAAAATGTTGCAGCTTCCATAAATGATCAGATCAAAGGCTTTATTTAGTCATAATACATCTGTTAACTGAATTCAGAAACATTTAACCCTTTGCCACATGACAAAATTTTGGACTTGGCCTTACAGAAACCAGTCGCCAACAAAAGATTGCATATGGCTCAAATGACAGGATTTGGCTTTGAAAGGATTGAAAGCATTGTGGGAAAAGGAGATGTGCTGGTTACCAGTATTTCTTTCTTTTCCCACAATGTTTTCCAAACTATCCTTTCTCAGGGTCTTTAACACTTGGGTTTGTTCTGGTAAAGGTTAATTTGTTGTTATGTAAGGAGTTACCTCGCAGCAAAGTTAGTCCACCCTTGCAGTATGTAGAAATACTTCTGACCGAGGGAAACATACAAGTTTAGGACTCGCTTGTTGAAGATAAATGACCACATGAGAAAGAATCCTTGTCCAGCATTGAAAATTGTTGACAGAAAACCAAAGTACACAAGATTCGTAGCCTCGTACAGGAAACCGAAAGTCCAGAACACACCAGTTATGGTCGAGAGCTTCAGAAAAATGATTAAGTATTGATGGTTTCTGTTTGGATTGATCCTTAAATAACAGGTCAAGCTGAAGATCCATGTAAGCATTGCAAAATTTGAAATGATAATGATAAGAATGGGCACAGCAAATGTGTACAAGCGCATTGAACTTGTGTTTATGTAGCAAAACTCCCCGCCATATCCTCCAAATGGTAGCTTTTTTATCCATCCTATAAACAGGGAGATCAGTACAATAAGCAGTGGTACTGAATATGTGTAAAGTATGTACTTAGTGGCTGTAGAGAGAGATTTTGACTGAATAAGTGCTATGTTAGTTTGCTTCATGGGACATCTGATACTTTTGACCATGAGTAAGAGAGAGGAATTCATTGCAGAAAATGTTGCCAGCCAGAAAAAATGGATTCCAATACCAATGATTTGACACCACAGAACACTGTAGCCAGTATTATTTCCTATAGAAAAGAAAAACTGAGCAAGCAGTAGGTTAACACAAAGGATCATGAAGAGTTTACCGGGCACAAATCGAAGTTCAGAAAACAAGCTGTAGGTGACAAGAACAATGACTGTACTTATCATAGAGATCAGTGTTGCTACCAAACATATTATACCCTGTAGCTTATCATAGGATGAACTATCTTGTCGGTGACTGTTAGGGTTCTCAAACTGAAAATATTTACTAAGATATGTTTGTAGACAGATTTTGACTGTTTGCGTCTCCCTAGAGAATTGCAGTTTGAGATTGTGGTCATCCAGTTTCTCAATTACATTTTCATAGATCAACTGATCATAGTCATCAATACTGAGTTTTATGCTTGGACAGTTAAACAATGGCCTGAGACTAATTTCTTGGTAATTCTTTTCATTCAATGTCAATACTGTATGTCTGAAGTCAAAATGTTTTAGTGGTAGTGTGCGATATTCAATTTCAGTTTGTAGCTCAGAGATATTGTAGGCACTCAGTTCATGATCATCAGGTAGGATTTTCATGTTGGCAGCAATCATGTTAAACATATTCATCAGAAGTTCAATAGTACAAACTAGTGTGTTGGCAACTTTCATCTGTATAAAGAAAAAATGTATGTTTCCTTTCTCAGTTTTTGCGAAGACTTCAACTTGTTTCATGACACACTTAAACAAAGATAAACCAAGATAGTTATCTGTTGTATGGTAAATGGTTTGAAACAGATGTTTTGTTTCATTTGAGGTTAACTTAGTTGTTGAAATGAAGTTGTCCTTTGCCATTTTGACAAGTAGTTGTACAGAGAGAACCAACCCTTCAACTACATCCTGTTTTGTGATGCAAGCGTGGTGAACTGGTCGCTGATATACTGGACATGTTATCTGTCTACACTTAAGCTGCAATGAAATATATATTTTTGAACCATACTCTGGCAAAAGGGGGCTTAATGCATCTTCTTGATGCATTATACCATGCAAGTCATTATATAATTATGGATCCATTTTATTCATTTTCTCTCACAAATGACTGAATCCTGAGGTAAAATGTTCCTTGGACATGCAGAAAATTGACTAATAGCAAAAATCTTTGGCCCAAGTCAGTCTGCACAGACTGTGCAGGCTGACCTAGGTCAATTCTTTTTGTAGATGCATCAAGCCTCCTTTTCACACAGGATGGCACATTCATTTGATGATACTTCATGAACAATTTAGGACTTCCCTTGACACTTTACCAAACAGTTTCGTGTTTACATGACCCAGAGAGAAAGCCTCAGAAAACATCACTGGAAAAGGAGATAGTGCTGGTAAACAGCATTTTCTCCTTTTCCTACAACGTCTTTTACCCTTCAAAAGAAATATTATACATTTAGCCCCATTAAGTTTGTCAGCTGCAAAAATGTTTTGAATAAGGACGAGTCTAAAATTGAGCCCTGAAACAAACTTCCATATATAAAGATACTTTTTCTGTGCAAAAATCAATATGCTTTAGAATTTTTTTTACAAACCAAATAAAAATCAACACTTCCTCAAAATTGCAAAGAAAGGTTTTTTTATCATGTAATTGTTCGTTCGTTTGGTGTTTAATGATGTTTTCAACTAAATTTCAGATCCATAACTGTGACCCATGCATTTATCCATACTTTCTTTTATTTTTTTCATTTCTTCGTTCAAAGCCATTGGCTGCTTTCTCACATAAAATTTTGTCCAAATGATGAGAGAGGAATGAATCCTGTCTTGCTGACTATCAACAGTCCATAGAAAGAATTTGGCAGAGCTGAGACTCAAACCACCAACTGCTTGGTTTCAAGACCTACATATTACCAACTGAGCAAGTGGCCTTTGTTATCATTTATCTTTTGAAAATGACTAATAGACCATGATGCCTGCCTGGATAGTTCAGTGTCTAGCGTATCTGACTCATGGCCTGGTGGTTACAAGTTCAATACTCAATTGAGGCAAACTTTTTTTCCAGCAATTTTTTGCCCCTCAGCTCTGATGCATGTGAGAAAAGTAGTCAGTTACTTGGAAAGAAAGTTGTGTCGGCACTGGTGTGAGAAAGCCAGGAAATGCATGGGTAGGTGCAGTGACCGCCGTGATATGACCTAAGCTGTTAAAAACGGTAGTAAACTCCAATACGAAAAAAATAGACAATGATCATAAGTCATGTTAATGTGATTAATTCTTACCATAAACATATCCAGGAATTCATCTTGCTTACATTCTGGAAGGTCTTTTGACTTCAGATAATTCTTTACTTGATTAGTTGAATTCATAGAATTGGTTGCAGTACATGATGCAAGATTTTGATTGGCACTTTCCAAAGCTTTTACATCCAGTACAAGTTTAAAAGTTGGGTGTTCAGAATCTAGAAACACAAAACAAGATTTTTCATTTATTTTAGCCCATAGGTTGCTGAATTAATAGAATGTACTTACTGAATTTGAAAAAAACAAAACAAAAAACAGCCCAAATATGGCAGTTTCAAATATGTTGTTGTCAGAATATGTCACAAAGTACTGTAAAACTGGAGATGTTCATGTCATTGAAACCTTTGCGATTTTCGGGTATTGATAAAAATTGCAAAGATATCCACCAGAATAAATTTAACCTAAATTAAGGTATATTTTACAAGACACTAGGTCATGTTAGAGTGATTGGCTTGGACCCTTGTTGACATCAGTGAGTCCCGTTTTTCATCAACGTAGGCCAGTGTACCATCTAACCATATGAGCAGTATCTACTTTGTTGTCTGCAAATGTTTTCAATTTGGACAAGTGTAAAATTTTGTTATGTAGTAAAGGGTTAAATAATATACTATGCTAAGCTAGTGGGCATATTACAAGCAGTTTCTATTTCTCTCTCTGTGTATCAACCCTTCGCCAAACAATCCCACTTTAATGACCATTGGGGAAAAAGGTTTCTGAAAACGTGAAAAAGATAAAAATGTTGGTAAACAGCATTTTCTTCTTTTCCCACAATGTTTTCTTCCCTTTTAAAAAAAAGAGCTCATTATTTCAGCCACAATTGATTTGTCCTCTGCAAATAATTTAATTTGGAAGAGTCTAATATTTTGTTGTTTGGTAAAGAGTTAAAAACTGTGAACTTCAGAGGCATATATTAGTCACTGAAATGACCTGATACGGAAGGATTGTTAACAAGTTTCTGTATCTTACCATCTGTACTATTTTCTTGAAAATTCTTCATACACTGTTGCCCAGCATCAATTGGTAGAGCTGTGGCATGGTTACACAAATAGCAGAACACATTCCTGTACACTACAAGCTGGGATCCAGACCAGTGGTAAAACTGCATAATGGTATCTGGTTTAATACACAGTGCAAGAATGGTCTGATTTAGTTCGGTCCACAGACCAGTGACATTGCAAGATGATATGACAGCTTCTTTGACCTCCATTCGACATTGTTGTGCTGTTTTTGAGGTTTGCTTTGGTGGTTTGAACCTAATATTACATTGACCTTTTTGAGTAATTTGGACTAAGTCTTTCACCTTATTTACAGGGCAGCTGTTGGTGTAAAGTTCAATACAGTCTGTCTCTATTTTCCATGACAAGGTATCAACAATCCCATGACAGATTGCGCAATATTTGTTTTTGTAGAGTTGTTGTGTTTCCCTGTCTACAACTGGGATCCTGTCTTGTATAAGTGTGATATCATTACCAATACATTTGTCTATAATTGTCCTGTCTGTAAATGTGGTTGGACATGAGGAGACAACAAGGTAACCATGATGATGCAGGTTGGCTGCAGTCTCATTTGTAAGGACAAGTCCATCCAGGTCTTCTGCTAGCTTCAGATTGTTGTACAAAAATGAATGATTTTGGGACATCGGCATTTGTGCCTGTTGTGATGTTTCATCATTGAGGGCTGAATGTAGACGTGTACAAACAACATGTTTCTTTTGAGAGACTTTATACTGTTCTGTTTCATTCAGTAAAACTGTAACATTGATAACTTTATGTTGAATGTCTGGACAACAATCACGTGCCATGTGGCAGCTGACATCACATGAACAGTCTTGAGAACATGGTGAACTTTGAACTCTGTAGTTATCTGGTGTCATCGTGTCGCATAGTTTGATCTCACCCAAGCTTGCTCGCATTGTGTTTCGTATGAATTTTAGTCTGACCAGCTCCGTCTCAGATGGGAAATTGTTAAAGACATACATCCCCTTTATAGTTGATGATGCAGTGTTGGCAGCATTCTGTTGATTCTCAACAACACCTGTAGGTTTGGATTCTAGACTAGAATTATCTGTATATGTTTCAAACTTGGTCGGTTGGGACAGAGGGTTATCTTTCATATCATATGGTGGTAAACTTGGAGCCACCATGCTTTTGCTTTCCAAACTGGAGTTGGTTTGTTTTCCGAAATTAACAGCTGAACAGCCTATTAGAATTGTTAGGAATATGCCACTCATAATTCCTATTTTTAACAAACCTTGTTATGTTATTGTCTAAGCTTTGTAGAGAATCTGCGACCTGAAAGCAAATTATAATATTAGATGTGACTCTTTATCATGCAACAATTTAAGGATGTTTCTATATTAAATGTGGCTAAAAATGATGGAATATGTCTTTGAAGAGGTAAGAAACATTGTTCAAAAAGGAGCACTGGCTTGTTCCGTATTGTTGAAAAAACATTTTCTATCCTTCAGACTCTCTTTGTGACCAATGGAGACCATTGCAGCAGTATTCATTTTTGGTCTGACTTGGTTTATTTTAGAGAGCTGCCAGTGGCTTTGAAAAAGTGTTGTGCTTAGGACTGTTTAGGGAGACACAGGGAACACGCGGATTTGTGCACTGGCTTCAGTGAACTAATTGAATGGCCTTTGAAAAAAGCATTAAATAAGAAACAAACTAATAAATAAACAACAACAAAATGATAATGATGATGATATTCGTAATAATGAAAGTAGTAGTAGTGGTTGCAGTAGTGGTAATAATAATAATTGTGATGATAATGATGATAATAATAACTGTAGACAAATGAAAAACAAGAGACTAAAAGCTTACAGTCTATGGCAGCTCCATGTCCATTCCCATGTTTGTTTCTCAGTAACACGAGCTTGGAACTGATATTTCTCATCAAACAGGTGTTATGTTTTGCTAAGGCTTTTTACTTCTCTAGCCCTTCACCCTTAACTCTTTACCACACAATCCCGACTTTTAACAACCCTAAAAAAGAAAGCTTTTGAATACATTGTGGGAAAAGGAGAAAATGCTGGTAATCAGCATTTTCTCCTTTTCCCACAATGTTTTCTACCCTTTCCAAAACAAATTTCAATTTTGGGGTTACATTTATTTTGTCGTCTGCAAATGCTTTCATTTTGGACAAGTTTAAAATTTTGTCATTGGTAAAGAGTTAATTCACTAGATTAATGATTTGGACTTTTTAATCAAGAAAAACAGTCCGAAATATTGCTATTTCAAGATTGTTTCCATTAGAAAATGTAACATAGTAGCTGACAGTGTGGATCTAAGATCAGACTGCATGTTCTGTACAGTCTGATGTTGATCTACACTGTCTGCAAAAAACAACTTAAGTTGGTTCCAGGGCTCTCAGGGTTAACCCTTTTCCTGTGTTTTGACCAGCCTAGGGAGGAAGGCTCTAGAAAACATTGTTGAAAAAGGAGAAAATACTGGTCACCAGCATTTTCCTCCTTTTTCACTCCCACGATTTTCTGCTAGAAATCTTATCTTTTGAGCAAAATTTGCTATTTTGTCTGAAAGTCCTTTGAATTTTGAAAATTAAAAAAGATTTCAATTGATACAGTTGTTTCTTTACCTCCTTGAATAAAATTGTTGCACTTCACCAAGTGAAAACATCCGTATAAGATACAGTTGGTTGGAATGAAGTAGGGCTTAATGCCTGAATTCATGTAAAACATTGTGGTTAAAGGAAAAACGGCTTGTTGGGAGCAATTTTTCTTTTTGCTACAATGTTGTCAAAAACTGGTCTACCTTAAATAAAAAAAGAAAAAAAGAGTCTGCTAGATATACCAGGAATGTGTTAAATCAGGGTGGAAGGAGATCACATAACAAAGTGAGAGAAAGTGAAATATTATTCAAGTAAAGGAGAAAGTGTTTTTATCCCTTTACCAAACAATCACGGGTTTTCACGACCCTAGGAAAGAAGCCTTTTGAAAACATTTGGGAAAAGGAGAAAATGCTGGTAACCAGCATTTTCTCCTTTTTCCACAATGTTTTCTACTCTTCTAGAAACAAATTTCAATTTTTGAGTCTCATTAATTTTGTAGTCTGCAAATGCTTTCAATTTGGACGGATCCAAAGTTTTGTCGTTCGGTAAAGAGTTAAAGAATCAATAGAGTTGTCATGTAACAAGTTTAGAAGTTCACTGTTGGTATCTCTAATCCTTTACCTTATAGTCCCAAGTTTTTATGACCCTATTAGGGAAGCCTTTGTGAAAACCAATGTGGAAAAAGGAGAAAATGCTGATAACCAGCATTTTCTCTTTTTCCCCAAAAATTTTTCTACCCTTTCACAGCCAAATTATTTTTTCCATCTGCAAATGCTTTCTTATGGATGAGTCTAAAATGTTGTTGCTGGATAAAGAGAACTCTTTTCCTAAAGACAAAATTTTAGACTATTCCAAATTGAAACTTATTGTAGATGACCAATTACTTTTGTCCCAAATAATAGCACTTTTCTGTAAAAGGTGAGAAAACATTAGACAAATCATATGATTTGGACCAAACTAAATTTGCTGTCTGCAAATGTTTTCAGTGTGGGCAAGCCTAATGTTTGGTTTTTGATACAGACTTACCAGTATTTGGGCTTAAGTTCTGTACCAAATGACAAAATTTAGATATGCATTTGCAGACAGAAAAATTGAATATGACTCACATGAATGGACTTTTATCAGAAAGGGTAGAAAACATTGTGGGAAAAGGAGAAAGTGCTGGTAACCAGCATTTTCTCTTTTTTCCCCAAAAAGTTTCCACACTTTCACAGCCAAATGACAAAATTTAGATACAAAACATTTGCAGACAAAAAAAAAAATTGAACGTGACTCATATGGTTAGATTTTCATCAGAAAGGGTAGAAAACATTGTGGGAAAAAGAGAAAATGGTGGTTACCAGCATTTTCTCTTTTTTCCACAATATTTTCAAACAGCCTTTTTTCTCAGGATTGTTAAAACAGGATTGTCCTGTCAAGAGGTAATTTAATTGAGTTGAGTTGACATCTTTTTTCCAGGAACTTTTAATGGCAGCACTGGGTAGTTCACAGTTGAGTGATAGTGCTGTGCCGAAACGATCACCACACAGGCAAACCAATGTAAAGGGAGATAACTCTAAATTTGCTGTGATCAAGTCTCTTGTTGCCCTCCTGGCTAAATGTGGCAGTCGGAAAAAGTTGAATGACCATACACAGAGTAGTATGCCCGCCCCACAAGGTATTGTATTTGAGATTTTTTGATGCTATGTGTGATTAGTAATGCAGGGGTCCCTGAGATCAATCTTCAAACAAGGCAGTGGGGTATTTGTTGGAATGTCTGTGGGTAAGACACTTCAGATGCTCAGAGCCCTATCTTGTTCTGGCCAATCTAAGGTATCATATGAAAAAGGGGTCAGTAACTGTAATATAACTTCACTAATGTTTAAAGCAGCAGAAAGCACTGTTCAATGAATTAAGCTAAAACAAAGTTTTATACAAATTAGATGTCTGTGACAACTTGGTCACAAGTCACATTTACATTGGAATCTGACATAAGTCGGCATTTGAAAAAGGATTTTATTAAACAAGTTTAGAAAAATGTTTGTATACAAGCATTTTTTTGGACTAGTTTGATAAAATTTTATCTCAAAAGCCAATGACTGTCATATTATTTTTATCACATGATGATATCTCACAAATTTTAAGGCCAGAATACAAAATCTCTACATGCTAAATTTGGAACTTCTGTGAGTGCAGTTATACTTACTTCCCTGTAAAAGTTTTAACTCTTTCCCATGTGACAAAATTTTAGACTAAACGAAATTGAAAGATTGTACAGACAACAAATTCGGTGTGACTCAAAAATTGAAATTTGCCTTTGAAAGGGTACGAAACATGGGAAAATGAGAAAATGCTGGTTACCAGCATTTTCTCCTTTTCCCATAATGTTTTCAAAGGCTTTCTTTCTGAGGGTCGTTAAAAGTCGGGATTGTGTAGTAAAGGTTTAAAGATGCAAAAATTCATGATGGTTGTATTATACTTGAAACAAAGGAGGTTATGATATAAGTGTTGGTAAATCAAACATTAACTCTATAGTAGGTGGCAAAATGTTACACTCAAACATGTTGAAAGCATTTGGGCTATGCTCTGTGAAAAAGGGGCTTAATGCAATTGCAAAAAGCATCGACCCATGTCTGCCTGCGCAGTCCGCACAGGCTGACATGGGTCGAAACTTTTTGCTATTGGTAAATTTTCTGCATGTCAAAGGACCATTCTACCTCATGATTCAGTCGGTTGTTGTACGAAATAGATTTTATTGATCTGTAGGTATGTGATGACTTGCTTGGTATAATGATCACGGAGATTCATGAAGCCCCCTTTCCCAGAAACATGGCTCATCTGTAGGCAACACTTTAGATTTGGCTCACACTTTGGGATTTGTGAGTGAAATGGTAGAAAACTTTGTGGAAAAAGGGTCGCAGCCAGAAAAAATTGTAAAAAAAAGGGAGAAAATGCTGATGACCAGCATTTTCTCCTTATCCAGTAATGTTTTTTTAAAATCCTTTGTAGTCAAGATCGGTAAAACTTGAGATTATATGGTAAAGGGTTAACTAAGTCTGGTTTAGTCATGAGAGAAAGACCTATCACTTGCTCCTTTTACCACATCATTTTGAAAAGCTGTGATTGTCAAGCTCTGCAGGCAAGGGTTGTAAAGTGTCATTTGTTCATTGATTTGTTAACACAAACCATTAGTGAACATTCAGTGTGTATGAATTTTATGCCGTATGGAGAATACAAATTTCCAAGAAACAATGTTGGAGAAGGAGCAATTGTTACAAACTACTGCTAATTTACCCACTATTTTATAAAAATAGAAAAGTTCCATCAAATATTTCAATACTACAACTACTACTGCTTGTTACTATCATTGTTATCATTATATACCATATATAGCAACCCAAATAGAGGATCAACCAATAACATTGGTACAGCTAATAGATGCACTGGCTGCCTGTACTCTGTCGTCAAAAATTGACCCTGCTCAGAGACAGTGGGCCGGCATCCAGCTGGTCAAGTCTATAGCAGCTCTTTCTGTAAAACCCAACAAAGCCTGTATAGACCTGGGAACCGATCTCCCTACATGTAAGGTATCCAAACTAGAAGCTCATCAGAACCGACTTGCTGACTGCATTTGGTGTGAAAAGAAAAGTTTACTGGCCACAAGGTATGTAAAGCACTTTTCTGACTCCATAATTCTTTACCAGACAGCAAAATATTGAATTTATCCATTTGAAAGCTTTTACAGACGTCAAATTCAGTGCTAATGACAGGATTTGTCTTTGAAAGGTGTAATAACATGCTGGTAGCCAGTTTTTTCTCTTTTTTTTTCATATGACTTCTAGAGTCATCCTCCTCAGGGTTGTAAAAACATTGGGTTGTTTGGTCAAGAACTCTTTACAAAACAATCTGGGGATTTAACCACTCTGACAAAAAAAGCTTTTGAAAAATTTTGTGGGAAAAGGAGAAAATGCTGGTTACCAGCATCTTCTTCTTTTCCCATAATGTTTTCTTCCATATCAAAGATAAGCACTATTATTTCAGCCACCTTTAATTTTTTGTTTGCAAAAAAAGCTTTCAAATTGGACGAGTCTAAAATTGTGTTATATATTAAAGGGTTAATATAATACTACCAGCACGCATCTTTTTATGTCTCGCAGCAAACCACTTTTGTGAACATTTTCGCAAAAGGAGAAATTGCTCATAATGAGCAGTGTATCTTTTTGCCTCAGTATTTTCTCATGTATTCATGCTTCACATTTAGACCTGAACTTTTCAAAATTTTCAAGGGAGGAACTGTTCATTAAATACTGATGAAAATAAAATGCAGTGCCTTAACTTAATTCCTTACATTTGGAAATTTGGACTGGTGCAAATTGAAAGTATTTGCAGAGGACAAATTCAGTGTGGTGCAGATGATTTGTGTTGTCTTTGACAGGGTAGAAAGCATCATGGTTTTTGCAAAAATCTGTCTTCTTAGGGGGAGGGGGGGTTAAAACAAAGGTAAAATTGATAAAGGGTCAGTGGAGTTTCAATATACTTTCACAGTGGATATGATGGCGTGGTACGAATATGGAACATACCCAACAAAACTCTCCAGTTTCTACAACAGACCTGTATATTTAACAGTGGAGAAGGAATGTCTGGGGAACATCTAGACGGTCAGCTGTTGGACAATCTGTGCTGGAGCAGCTCTGGAAAAATGTTGGCAGGATCCATGGATAATATGGTGAACATCTGGGCAATAGGAGGTGAGAGAGGAATTTTTTGTTATTGTAATCTTGTTCTTAATCCATTACTAAAGGACCCACTAATTTATGAACCTGATGAAGAAGACTTTTGGAAACAGAGAAGGAGAAAAGCAGAAAATCATGTTTTATTGTCGTCATGGAAGCAGAAGGAAATTATGCCCAGAAAAGCAATTTTTCCTTGTTTTCATACCTTTTTTCATTGTCTAGTATGGTACACCATTTAAGATGATTTTTTTGTCTTCACCATCGTGCAAGTATTTTGCACATTTTGTGATGCCAGCATTACTGAAGATATTTACTGCAAACTTGGGATAGTTGTTAATTACATGTATCAGATGTTGGAAGACAAAATGCTTCTTTTCTTTTTAGCTCCACTGGCCGAAGGCCAGCGGGCTTATGTCATGGCCCGGTGTCCGTCGTGCGTCCGTCCGTCCGTCCGTCCGTCCGGTCGTCCGTCCGTCCGTCCGGTCGTCCGTCCGTGCGTTAACTTTTATTTCAAACATCTTCTTCTCTGAAACTACCCATCCGATTTTCACGAAACTTCACAGAAATGATCCTGACATGGTCCTCTTCAGAATTTCTTGAAAGAATTTGATTCCTTCAAAAACTCTGGTTGCCATGGCAACAAAACTGAAAAATATTGGAAATCTTTAAAAATCTTCTTGTCTGAAACCATAAGGCATAGGGCTACCAAATTTGGCATGTAGCTTTATGTAGTAGACCTCTATCAAGTTTCTTCAAATTATAGCCCTGGGGTCAAAATTGGCTCTGCCCCAGGGGTCACAAGTTTTACATAGGCTTATATAGAGAAAACTTTAAAAATCTTCTTGTCTGAAACCATAAGGCATAGGGCTACCAAATTTGGCATGTAGCTTTATGTAGTAGACCTCTATCATGTTTCTTGAAATTATAGCCCTGGGGTCAAAATTGGCTCTTCCCCAGGGGTCACAAGTTTTACATAGGCTTATATAGAGAAAACTTTAAAAATCTTCTTGTCTGAAACCATAAGGCATAGGGCTACCAAATTTGGCATGTAGCTTTATGTAGTAGACCTCTATCATGTTTCTTGAAATTATAGCCCTGGGGTCAAAATTGGCTCTTCCCCAGGGGTCACAAGTTTTATACATAGGCTTATATAGAGAAAACTTTAAATATCTTCTTGTCTGAAACCATAAGGCCTAGAGCTACCAAATTTGGCATTTAGCTTGATCTAGTTGGAGTCTACCAAAAGTGTCCAAAGTATAGTCCTGGGGTCAATTTGGCCTCATACTTGGAGGGGGAGGTTCACAAGATTTACATAGGCTTACATAGGGAAAACTTTTAAATCTTGGTGTACATAGCCATAAGGCTTAGGCTACCAAATTTTGCATATAATTATAGCATTATTTAGTGGACAGTTACAAAGAGGGCCCAAGTTACAGCTCTAGGATCAAGTTTGGCCCTGCACCAGGGATCACAAGTTTTACATGGGTTTATGGAGTGAAAAGTTCAGAAACCATCTTGTTACCAGCCATAAGGCCAAGAACTCCCACATTTGGCATGTTATTCTTCTAATACAATATTCCCCATTTAGTCAGACTGTAGCCATGAGGTCAAAGTTTTATAAGGGCTTATATAGTGAAGACTTTTCTTCGTGGTTTATATTTATAAGCCAGTGGAGCGATACAGGGCCATCATGGCCCTCTTGTTTTTGCTATAAAAGCCATCAGCCTATTTGATGTTCAGTATGGTTGAGAAAAGTGATGTCAGTTGTACAACTGAGCCTGTATTCATTGACCATTCTAAACATTGCTCTAAATCTAAACTCAAAGACTAACAGTCTGATTGGTTAAAACAGATTGTCTCAGTCTGTCTCAAGCAATCAGGCAGCTAGTCTTCGAGTTTAGAAAAATAGTAGAATTTAGAAAGGTTAGTGAATATGTCCCTTAACTCTTTACCACACAATCCCGACTTTTAACGACCCTAAGAAAGAAGCCTTTTGAAAACATTGTGGGTAAAGGAGAAAATGCTGGTAACCAGCATTTTCTCCTTTTCCCACAATGTTTTCTAACCTTTCAGAAAGAAATGCAATCATTTTAGCCACATTTAATTTGTCGTCTGCAAATGCTTTCAGTTTGGACCAGTCTGAAATATTGTCGTTTGGTAAAGAGTTAATTTTCTTCAGGTGGACGGGGTCATCTGGACATTCAGCCGCAGTGGGTGACCACTCTGACCTTTCCACAAAGTAAAACAGCCTTTGGAGGATGCTTAGGTTTAACAACAGATAGACTTCTGGTCGGGAGATTGGATGGATCTGTGGCTTTTATTGACATTATGGATAACTCTACGTTTAGACGGCAGGAGCTTGAGCACTGCTATAGACAAGATGGTATGGTTTGTTTGTTAGGTGTTTGAGGCCATTTTTAACCCTTATCCTGCTTAATAAGTGAAATGAAACCTTTAAGGTGATAGTAAAGACCCAAATTATGTTACTTACATACTTTTTTGGAGAAAAATATCTCCTTAGCGAACATTGTAGATCTATGATCAGACTGCACATTCTGTGCAGTCTGATCTTGATCTACACTGTCCACAAAAGGTCTTTGAGTCACGCTTAGAAACTTAAGGGTTTACAATTTTTAAGATGTATTTCAGCAGTCAGTGCACCTTTCCATACATTTCTTGGAGTGTCTATACCAGTTATAATTATGCATATTTCTCTTTCCAAGTTTTTGGCAGCTTTCCATACAAACCATGTCAAAACAAAATCTTATTTGTGACGGAAGAATAAATCTTTTTCCTATGATTTTCATCAATTCTCAGAAAGAATTAAGGCAGAATTGGAATTCATGCTCAATGCCTGATATGTTAGCCCTGTGTATTCCCTAACCAACAGGGGCCTGGCCAGTACAGCATGGGTTACTTGGATTAAATGTTGTTGGTTCTTATTTGAAACCTTGAAGTTGAGAACACTACCACCTTCAACAGTTTTTTTTTTTTTTCTGAATAGTTTGTGAACCTTAGAGCTGTCAGTTCATTAGGTTAGATATTCATTGTCAATTTTTTTTACGCAATGACCATGCAGTTGTAGCAAATAGACTTTTCCAGCAGATATTTATCACCACTTCATTTATTAGTCTGAATGTAAATATAGAGAGTGATTGAGGGTTTTTTTTTTCATAATTTCAAATTGCTCTTGCTTCCTAGGATTTAACCCTTTCCCAAACGACAAATTTTGGACTGGTCCAAATTGAAAGAGTTTGCACACGACAATTTTAAATTTGATGAAAATGGCAGAAAGTTCTTAAAAAAGGTAGAAAACACTGTGGGAAAAGGAGAAATTGCTCGTTACAAGCAATTTCTCCTTTTCCCACAGTGTTTTCAAAAGACTTGTACTGCAGACACGTGAAAACCAGGGCTTGTTTGGGAAAGGGTTAAAAGATATGATGATTTATCAAATTTTATCTGGTCCCTTTCATTACAGTTTCAGTGTGTCAGCTGGCCTGGTATGAAGAAACTCGCAAGTTTTTCATTGGCTATAGTGATGGTATTATAACACAATGTTCAGCTGAGGCATTTGACCCACCTGTTAGAACGGAGGCACATGAGGTATGGAAAATGTCTTTTTATGAAAAAAAAGCTTCTAACCTTTACCAATAACCCTGTCCAGTGTTTAAATGACCCTGTGGAAGAATGCTTTTTAACCCTTTACCAAACAATCCCGTGTTTTCACGTCCCTGAGGAAGAGGCCTTTTGGAAACATTGTGGGAAAAGGAGAAAATGCTAGTGACCAGCATTTTCTCCTTTTCCAACAATGTTTTCTACCCTGTGAAATAATTTTAAGTTCACTTGTACCACTTTCAAATTTGTCATCAGCAAATGCTTTCAGTTTAGAAAGGGCCAAAATATGTCATTTGGGAAAGGGTTAAAACATTGTGGAAAAAGTAGAAAATGCTTTGAAGCAGCATTTTCTCCTTTGCCCTCAATGTTTCTACCTCTTTGATCATAAATCCATAACTTGAGCCATATCTGTTCTTCCTTCTGCAAATGCTTTCAGTTTGGACTAGTTTGAAATTGTGCTGTTTGGTAAAGAGTTAAAGGGAAACAACGAGTGCTTACATTGACTTTGTTTATTAGCAGATACAAAATTAACCCTTTCCCAAACAAGCCCTGGTTTTCACGTGTCTGCAGTACAAGTCTTTTGAGAACACTATGGGAAAAGGAGAAATCGCTCATAACGAGCAATTTCTCCTTTTCCCACAGTGTTTTCTACCCGTTTTGAGACCTTTCTGCTATTTTCATCAAATTTAAAATTGCAATCTGCAAACTCTTTCAATTTGGACTAGTCCAAAATTTGTCGTTTGGGAAAGGGTTAAGATATTTTAGAAGGATGATGCAAAAGAACATTGTACTTTTGCAGTATTGAACCCTTTAAGTCTTTACCAAACAACAAAATCTTAGACTAGTCCAAATTCAGAGCATTTCCAGACGACATGATAAATGTGATTGAAATTTGTTTTGGGAAGGGTAGAAAACATTGTTTGAAAAGGAGAAAATGCTGGTTACCAGCATTTTCTCCTTTTCCAACAATGTTTTCAAAAGGCCTCTTTCTCAGGGTTGTTAAAAGTCAGGATTGTGTGGTAAAGGGTTAACATATAAGAAAATTTTAGACTTGTCAATATTGTAAGCATTTGCACACATAAAAATTAGTTGTGATCCACACATAAAAATTAGTTGTGATCCAAATGATGTGGTTTGTCTGTGAGAGGACAGTGGTCACTTTGAAAAAAGCAGAAAATGCATTATTGGTACTTTCTCTTTTTCATACAATGTTTTCAGAAGCTATTTTTATCTAGGTTGTTGAAATGGAGGATTTTTTCAATTTTTTTTTTTGTTTCACAGACATCAATCACCTGCATGAAATGGGATCCCACAGGTCATATTTTACTGACCTGTGCTGCGGGGGACTCGCATGTGAAAGCCTGGTCAACAGGAAGGGAGGGGCTAACATTGCTCCATGACTTGTCCCATAATTCAGCTGTCTTGTCTATACAATGGTGCGACATCCTGGGTAAAGGAGACAAGAAACGCCTACTTCTTGCCAGGTAATAAAGTATGCCACACAAATGCCATCATATGCTTTACTGTGTCTGACCTGTTACCAAACAGTCATACATTTTTACTACTTTGAACAGGGTAGCTTTTTAAACCTTCACCAAACAAGAAAAATTTAGATTGGACCAAATTGAAGGCAATTGTAGATGACAAATTAAATGTAGCTCAAATGATGATTTCTGTCTTTGATAGGGTAAAAAACATTGTTTGAAAAGGAGAAAATGGTTACCAGCATTTTCTCCTTTTTCCATAATGTTTCCAAAGGCCTTTCAGGGTCGTTAAAACCTAGGATTGTTTAGTAAAGAGTTAAAACATTGTGTGAAAAGCAGGTAATACTTGTAACGTTTTCTCCTTTTTCACCCAAAATATTTTGTATTCTTGAAAAACAAATCTAATCATCTGATCCCGGTTTACTTTGCTCTCTACAGATGTTATTGAGTGAGCCTCTGGTGAACTAAATAACATTTTGTTTAGATATGTTTAATAGATTATTATCTCAAAAGACAACAGATACTTTTTATTGTTTGACTCTTTACCAAACAACAAAATTTTGGACTGGTCCAGTTTGAAAGCATTTGCAGACAACAAATTGAAAGGAGCTCAACTGATGATTTCTGTCATTGATAGGGCAGAAAACATTATGGGAAAAGGAGAAAATGCTGGTTACCAGCATTTTCTCCTTTTCCTGCAATGTTTTCAAAAGGCCTCTTTCTTAGGGTTGTTAAAACTCGGGATTGTGTGGTAAAGGGATAAGATTATCTAACATATTGTACATCAGAAGATGCAGTCAAACGTGTGCTTGGGAAGTTCATTGAATAAAACATGGCGCACCTCTCTGAAAGTTGAGTAAAATGACATTACTCTTGAGGTCAAATAATGCTAATCCCTGACACTTGTGAGATAAGAAAATTTGTAACAGCTGTATTATTCTGAAAACAAAGGTAGTTATATTATAAAGTGCTGTGCATGTTTGTTACATTTACAGTGGATGTGAGGATGGCAGTCTTTATGTTGAAAGTGTGCCTCAAGTAACAAGTATAGAATCACAGTTATCTCCCCTACCTTCAGTTCACAACTATCAGGTGAGTTGCTTTAACCCTTTCCCAGACAAGCCCTGGTTTTCACGTGTCTGCAGTACAAGTCTTTTGAAAACACTGTGGGAAAAGGAGAAATTGCTCGTAACGAGCAATTTCTCCTTTTCCCACAGTGTTTTCTACCCTTTTTGAGACCTTTCTGCCATTTTC